>CM073429.1:52447594-53697594 GCA_037114965.1 Monochamus alternatus | reverse complement strand
TTGAGCGATCTCGCCGTTACGGGTTGATTCGGCTGCCCCTTTTTTTATCTCCGCCTGAGAAATGCACCACCTCAAATTTCATTTGTGGAATTGCGGGGTAAGTGTTGAAATAAAGCATCGGGCAGGTGAAAGTTATTCCAATCTAAATTTCAATTATAGAATTAGAGGGGAAACGGAGAGCAGTCGGCAGGTGAAAATTGGAGTATCGGTGGTGAACTTTCATTATGCAGCTTCAGCGATTTTCTTTTATATCGGATAACTCCCCTGTGCCTCTGAAGTTATGTTTGAATGGGCAATGTAATTTTATAGGGTGTTTTGAGATGAAACGCAGGCATGGCGACACCGCTTTCTTTCGTTCATCGAAAATGTATATATTAGCTATAAAATTCTTAAGCAACGAACTGTTTGATTTTTCAAATAATAGGCTGATGCATAGCGTTTCCCGAGGAGCAATTGAAAACTATTTTTTTCCTGATCTGAATACAAATCAATGTTCTTACAGTTCTTATTAATGAAGTCATATGAATGTTCTTTGATACCAAAATGTCTAGGTATGCTGAGGAGCAATTGCATGATTTGATGATAAGTGTTTAGCATTATACAGAGTTAACTATGACTAAGTACAAAAATTTTAACCACGTGCTCAGGAAGGCCTAAAATACAATAAAAACATTATTCCAGAATGTTAGCTCGATATTTAAAAAATGGGGCAAAACCCTCTTTTCCTACGGAAAGTCGGCGCCTATGATAAATATCGACTGAGATGGCTTAGCTCCATAGATAAGCTGTCAACAGTATCTACTACCATGTGGTCGTTTTTTTGCAGCATTTCTAAATGTAGAAACGACAAAAAATAACGTTCTTATTAGTTATAATACCTGATATATAGGTAGGTAATAGTTAATCCAGTTAGCTCCATTATTTTGCATTCGTTTTTCAGTATTTCGTTACAAACTGGCAAAACTACAACATTTTCATTCATTATAACCACTCACTACCGATAAAACACTCTTCCCGTAGGTACAGCTAGATAAAATGCCTATTTATTATAACAAAATTGAACGAAAGGAATAGATAATAGAAAACTTCTAATGTACCCGCGGTAGTCTTGTCCCATAACCTAGAAAACTAAACCGGCAAACTATATTGTGGGAAAGTATCTGCACCCAACACAAATTTCCTTTTTTAATAACTATGAAACGTTTAAAAATTAAAAAAGGCTCTAAAAACTGAAGAACACAAAACTACAACGTAAATACATGGTAAACACAAGAATTAAATTATGAAGACTGGATGATTGGAAATCTTACGGTCGTGTTGCTAGTTGCCTACGTTACCTACTCTGATTCTGTAAACGTGTGGTAGACAAGTCACATAGTCAGTAAAAATATAATTTTTAACGCTTTCTATCAGTGTCTAAAATGTGATTTTAAGACACTGGTGTTAAAAGTAAATGACGTGATTTTGTTTTAAGACTGGTGCGAAAGTAGAAAACAATTAAGAAATTTTAAATCAAAGAAATATTTATTTACTTAATTAAATGTAGCTGTATTAGGTAGTAATTACTTTCTGTGAAACTTGTACCAATGTAAGGAGCAATGTATTCAAGTTTTGAACACAATTTGGCTCGTGATGCTCTTCTTGGTTGCTAACGAATCTTCTATATAACCCTCCACTACTGTACTCCACTTCAATTACACCAACAATCCGCCATAAAACTAGCCGAAGATCATCGGAAATAATGTCCAATATAAAGGTGACAATTAGGCAAATTTAGAAATTCAGCAATATTGGCAGGCATCTTACCAAGTGTGTTGATTTCAAATGGAGCCCTGGCACATTTATTCTTAATGTATTTTATGAAAATTCTTGAATGGTTAGTATACGCTGAAGGAAATGTTATGTATAATAGTTCAAATAACTATAATGTAACCAGTAATAACGAAAGTTTGCTGTACATTAGTTTTTGTGTCTGGTATATGCACAACTAGAGAAGTTTTCAAATATTCGATATTATTGAATGTTCTTGACGACGACAGGCTACATATACACCGAAAATTATAACAACTTTCTGCATGAAATATATTTCATTCTGTGCTTCTGTGAGAAATTTGTCGATTTTTTCCCTGTCCAATACTTTCGATTTTTTCGACAGTCGATATCCTTCACCACTTCTCTTCAAAAAGGAACAAGCTTGCAATATTTGCTTATGTCCTGAGTCTTTATGTTCATCATCATCTTCAACATGGAGTAATTTGACCAAAAGCCTTGACGGCTTCCATATTTTAGACTTTTTTTCAAAGTATGCCAAAAGCACCCTTTCACTGAACTTGCCATTAACATATTTCAGATCACACCTTCTTAAGAAATGAAACGAAAACTTGTACTGTTGTTTCGACTTACTAGGCAATAATTCGAAAGTAGCTTCATTAGCAGCACTGAAAAAAAAATGTAGTGCCTGTAAAAAAAATTGTTTCGTTGAAAAAATTATTTATTGATATAGGGCCAAACAAATATTTATTTCTTGATACCAAATACTTTTTTTGTAAAAGCTAAAATACAGTTATTTTATGTAAATAAAGTATCTGTTTACATTAAAAAACATTATTTTCTTTTTAATGAAACAATTCTGGTGCTGATTTAATTATATTCTACGATAAAACAATATTTGTATATTTCAGAATTTTTTCTAATTAAACAAGTGCTTATTTGCAATTAATTAAACAACTTATTGCTCTGGAAACAACTGTTAACTAATGTCCCGACCAACATTAAATTACACCTATACCTAAATCTATAGCAAATTGTCAACATACCTATACCGGTTTCGCATTCATTAGCTCTCATGAGTACGCCACAAGAGAATGGTGAGTTAACTGACAACTAACCTTGACTGTTCATGTCTCTCAAATTCGACATACTTTAGTACGCGAAATATGGCACAGCTACATCTAGCGGCTACCAATTGACAATTATTTTTTGTTTACAGGAAACAGTTCGAATTTGTTCTTTCAAACAATTGGTCGATGATACGACTATATTAGGAAATTGAGTTTTTTTTAATTTACGGTTACACATTGTTTGATTAGAAATGCATATTTATTTCATTCAAAAATTTTTTTTTATTTCAAAACGTTATTTTTATACAGATTTGAACAAATTGTGTAGGGAAATGAAAAAAAATATTTATTTGAAAATATTTTTTTAAAATTAAGTTTTCAAATTCAAATAGAATAACTGTTTGTTTTATTTAAACAAATTCTCGTCAAGAAAAATAATTTTTTTTTACCTAATAAATCTTTATTTTTGATAAAAAAGTGATCATTATTCCAGAAAAGATTTGTTACCTAAGAGTAAATTACGTTTAAACAAATTGAATTGTTTGCTGGCAAAAATATTTTGTTCGGTGTATTTTCTCAAAATATGTATTGTCAATGTTTGAAATTTATTAACATGTTCATTTCTATATTGATATTGTTTTTAAAAGTCTTTTTTTTGTTAAGGTATTTACAACGATGAGCGTTTAGCGACGTTTAGCTGTTTTTTTATTCTTATGTTAATATTTAGACTGAATAATTTCTCCAATAAAAACAAGTAATAAATTATTTCTAATCGATTTTATTGCAACAAAGCTTATAGTGTCTCAAAAAGTAATTCACTGTAATAAGAAAATTAACTCAAATTTTAACTAAATGGAAATAACCATTGAACTCAAATAAGCCGTTCTGTATAGGTTCTGTTAAAAAATGTGGTTTTTAACTTGGATATATACAGTATTTTTTTTAAGGATAAATCTCCCGAAATTGTAAAACAAAACGATTTAACGCTGATTCATTTTTAACAACCCATTAATCCTCTACGGTAACGATTTGGATTGCGATTAGTATGAAATATGTGTTTTTTTATTCTGAACCACAATGAATTCGTGGAAACCATTGAAAACAGTTGTTACCCGGGGATGTTATTTTAATTTAAACCTCCCTCAGTTCTCATGTCTTTATTATTTTGGGAATGTGTTTGTTAATAGCAATAAAAAGGGTTCTCTTAAGCCTAAAGAGTAATTTCACTTTATTTCTACATTTCAATTTGATTCTACAGTTTGTTACAGATTAACAATTGCAAACATCACTTTTACTTTAATTTAAAGGTTGGCTAATTACACCGAGAAAATAATTCACTAGTGGTAGGTAAAAATACACTTGCCGAAGCAAAAAACTTGTATAGAGGACAGATAAATACTTCAATGGTAGCAGCTAAATTAAGTTTTCTGAATACCAGTCGCTAGTCACAAGTGAATAGATCATCCAACTGTGGTTACCATCATTGACCAAAATTTCTTGCTGGAGTACTTGAAAAGTGCTGTTATAGTTATTAAATCTTTATATCTACATATATTTCTGATGTAATGCAGTAATTATTGAACATGCTTTATTGCTACGGTAGTATTAACTTGTAAGCTAGCTGTATTTTAGACAATACAAGTATAAATTTTGTATTTGCTCATTTAACATAAATGAAAACGGCAATTAGGCCACAATTTCAAAAACACTTTACTAGCTATGCTTTTTTTGAACACTAGACGAGCGTGCATTTTTTTCTGAAATTGCAAAATGGTTGAAAATACACTGAAAAGTTAAATATTAAAAAAGAAATCGAAACAGAATATACCCGTACAGGGAATAACAAACAAACTCACGCACTCAAACTATCATCGTAGCATGGTGGCAATCATAACCATTCTTGAATGAATTGATAGATGGTGCAGAAAATCAAGTAGATGGTTTAATTGTGAAGTTATACTGAAATATCAGCAGTCCAATAAAAACATAGTATTTTCGGAACATTTCGGAATTGCTTAGGGTTGAATCCCACTGATGTAATAATGATATTCCACAGTAACTAAAATTACACAAAGCACATAAACTATACCTCGAAATACACACTATAACCACATTCAACGAAATGATGTCGAACTGAACCGATGTACCAACGATATCCTTCGGCAAATTTCTCCTTTATTCGTGACGTATTCGGTGGTGGTACCGATCTGTACCGCTGTGACAATATTAGGTTCTAGTTATGACAGTAATTTATATTTCAGAAATCATAGTTACCAATTACATTAAATAAGTACAAGTAAATTAATGACTGACAGGAAGGTAATGCTCATTTTTTTTTAGCAAGATAGTTTACTTGGAGGGTTTTTTCTCTGTGTAGTATCTATTAACATTTGTTGTAAGATGCATGTCTGACTTTATTCTAATAATTTTAATAAGATTTATTTCAATTAAAAAAATAAAGGTATAAGAGGTAGTATTAGTAAATGTATAATTTGAAAAAGTCACTTACTATTTTGAAAGTTTTAATTTCTAAATATGTCAACATATACAACACTTTGGAAAAAGGACGACACAATTTTATGTTTAATTTAAATATTTTTTTCTGTAAATTGAAAGTAATTCAAAAATTGTTATTTTTCTGTGTATATAAAATAATATTTTTTGTAAAACATAGTAACCCATGTTGTCGATTTGAGAAGTTATTATTTGATATACCGGATGTTCCCTCTAAGACTTCCAGTGTGAATATCTCAGAAACCATCATAGCCAGTGCGACGAAATTTGATATATAGACACTAGATGGTGCGTAGAATCATCTGATTTTATATTAAACACTTGTTCTGTATTCTAATTTCTCTTACAGAGCAATGTTCAATCTGAGGGATGGTCATGCATGTACGATTAGAAACAAATCTTGCCATTTCATTGTTCGATACCTACCTTATTACGTTATGTTGTGTATATTGTAACAATAGTTAGCTTTCAACATTTTTAAAATATTTTAACGATATGTTTTCATTCTGTACATAGAATTATGAAATTAGTATATTTTTCTTAATTTTATTCGTTTAGAAATTTTAAAACCCACGACAGACAACTGAATTTAATGTCTTATACAGTATGCGCCAAAAGTATGGAATAAATTCAATAAAAACGAAACAATTATTTTTTGGGAAAAATCCTCGAACAGGTCGATTTTTAATTTAAAAAATACCTATTTTAGCGTAAAATGCGATTTTCAAATGTCATTTGTTTTCATACTTGAAGTCAAAAGTGTACATTAATAAACCACGTAATTTAGAAGAACTTCAAAATCGCATTCAGGACGAAATACGCAGAGTTACCCCAGAAATCATTCAAGAATTTCTTCACAGACTTGCGCATTGTCAAGAAGTTGGTGGATGGCAATTCGAACATTTAATTTAAGTATAAAATTTAATCAGTTGTATTTTATTTTACATACCTCAGAATTTTTACTTTTTTATGAATAAAATTTACGTCTTCAACATTCAATCGTCATTTACTCGAAAACTTTCCTATGTAAGAGGGCAAAATTTTAGTACTGTCTGATAGAGAATTAAACGATCTTTCAGAATCAAGGAAAAAAATATGGTGTTGCCATTTAAAAAAAAATCGATGACGTCATTACTAGAAAACAAATGATATTTGAAAATCGCATTTTACGCTAAAATATGTATTCTTTAAATTAAAAATCGACCTGTTCAAGGATTTTTCCCAAAAAATAATTCTTTCGTTTTTATTTATTCCATACTTTTGGCGCATGCTGTAGAATAGAAAGTGAGTTAGAGACTTCTTTATATTATCGATCATTCCATGTTTAGAATTGTGTGCAAGAAAATGTCCGCAATATTTTTCGCTTATTCTTTGTGGTGTCTGTTTTAATGTAATTTGCGGCACTGCACACACATAACTGATAGATAAAAACAATAATTACAAATTATTATCTAGCTTTAAATAACTATTTGATAGGTACCTACTGAGTATAGTACATTCGCAGGTGATTCTTTCTAGCAAAAACCAGTTGCTTTATTTTAGTTCTGTATCATGAAATACAGAAATTGTAGTTCATTGTTTACTATTTTGCAGATGTAGAGTTCTTCTTAAACATATTTTATCCATGAGAAACAAGTAAAGTGCTCAAATATGTGGATACAAGAATCAATCATTTCTAGGTTATGATTTCGTAATATTTCCTTTTGTGGGGCTAGGGTAGGTTCAGATCTGACTTTCAACGACAAACATGTTCACATTATAATTAAAAGTTTTAGAAATCGTTTTGTTTGAATTTATTTGTTGCTAAATAAGTAATCAATAATTATTACAGCAGTTGGAAAACAGGGATATTCTTTAGGTTCTTACACACTTCTGTAAATTATTTTATGATAAAAAATACTGGTACCTAATTATTATGTACACTGTAGTAACATAAAAAAACAATTTACTGAAGTTTTATTACATTATAATGGAACAATTTAAAAATATCCACAGATATTTTACACAATATTCACGCTGTAACCCTAGCTGTAGCGGTAGACTGCGCCGGCACAGCGACCCCAATGCTACAAAAGCCTCAACTCAAGTCTAAATTTTTATTTATCGACAAGTCTCAATAACACCATTGTGCATACTTAAATTGCATTAAATACATTATTTAGCGTTCCTTATGTCCAATAAAATACGTTGTCATTAATATTTGACAATTCATAGTTTTGACGTTTAGCGATGTTAGTTTCTTCTGTGTAAGTCTGGCTCAAGGCTATGCACGTTCTACATGACAAAACAATGAAATTTGGGTACTTTTTTTATGTTAAATTTTGAAATTTTTGAATGTTTATTTATCATAATGTGTTCATAATTAAGTATATTTCAATTTAAACATAAGTTTTAGCAGGGTTGACAACCAAAAAATCAAAATTAAATCGATTTATGGAAAATGGAACACCCTGTATAAGAATTGATGTTATCTTCAGATTCTACGCGCCATCTAGTGTCTGTATACCAAATATTGTTGCACTGGATATGGTGGTTTCTGAGATATTTGCACTGAAAGTTTTAGAGGGAACACCCGGTATAGTGATTTTCTAGGTTATTATGCCGTGACCTCGATAACTGGTCGCTGGCAGAAACAGAATAAAAGTGCACATCCCTAGCATTAGCTGGAATTCTGTGACCTGCCCTGGTTGTTCTTGGGCTAGGCTCTGTGGGGACATACCTGCTATCGGTATCTCTGGACTCTTACCGAGGTCACGGCATAATAACCCGGAAAATCATTATGATAGCACCGGCCGTGAAAGCGTAAAAACCACTATAGAGAAGTTATTAAGTGATTAAAATCCAAGCAAACGTTTTATTTTGATTGTACATATCAAGTAATTTTTCATCATCTTACATGATAAATTTTCAAACTAGATTCTTAGATTTTAAGCCCCGATAGAAAACCGCACAGAATTGAGATGATGTAAACGTTTTCCATATTCATATCAAATTGTAATAACTTTCTGGCTTAAAATATTTACATACCTTCGACAGGGTTGGTGGAACATATAAAGCACCTCGAATTTTAACTAGCAGTCAACGTGTTGTGATTGTGGAATCGCATTATAAATTTAAAATTTGAAAATGCTATATGGAAAGTTATATTGAGTTTGAAATTGATCAGTTCAATTCCATCCGACGACGAGACCCAAGGGAGAAGATACTAAATATATGCTATTCCATATTTTCATGGAATAGAGCGGAAACAAGACCCACCTATGCAAAGGAGTAATGATTTTTTTACAGATTTGTCTTATCTGAGAGGCTACTTTATGATTAAAATTTGTAGCATTTTTATTGTCTTCAAAATTTGCTTCCCTTCAATAAACAAAATACATCAACTAATCAAGCACACAGTGCTTTCGAAAAGTAACAAATAAATTCATTATTTTTGAAATTGAGAAGTTTTCGAAAAAATCCTCTGGCACGTCGATTTTGTTTTAAAAAAGGCACTTTTTGACATACGACCCATATTTGTGACATCATGGTTGTTCGAGATATGACGTCAATTTTTTTAAATAGCAACCCCCAATTTTGACCATGCCATTTGAAAGAGCGTGTCATTCTACATACATACATAATGAAAAATTATGGTGTTACATAAACATTTCACACATAACAAAAAAGAAATTCTGTGATTTGGAGTGAGTAACTCACTAAGTCAATTTTGAAAAGTGGTGTTGTCATTAAGAAAAATTTCTCGAGGATTATTTCGATGGAGTACAGGAGCGATAGAAAATCGATTGAGTAAAATCAGGATAATATGGTATAATGAAATAACCTTCCAACCACGCTCCTATGTAACTGCTTTTGTGATGTTAAGCTGCGTACGTTGTCATGCTGCAGAATCGGTCGATCATGGTCTTTGAATGGTTTCAGGACGCGTCTTCTCATGCAACAACATGCATACAATAATAATAATGTATTTCGACACTGTAGCTACACTAAGATCTTAATTACAAACCATAAAAATGACCAAGGATAGGTAAAGTGGGACTCCTGAAATTAATAATATTTTCTACACTTTTTAAAGACGTGGATGTACTTTATTCAACTTTTTTAACGCAAGGTGGTGGTCACGTGGAAAATATTTTCAAAGTGTTTATGAATTAAGAAATTAAATCGCCAATTTTTCACGAAGAGAAAAACCGCCTGGAAGCCGTTAAGTTTCGAAATGATTTATATGTAATGAAATTGAGCCACTTAATCGACATTCGAAAAATTAAATATCTTAAATCTTCAACTCTAAGGAGCCAACACATATGTTGGATACGAATGATAAAGTAAATCCTTTTTTGTAAAAAATTTGAATCGAACAGAAATTTAAAACGGAACTAGAAACATTTGCAAATGTGTGCAAAACCTACAAAGCTGAAGATCAACATGTGAAAGTGGTTTTTGCAACCATCATTTGGCTATGCTGGAATATAATTTTAAGAAGTATTTTTTTGCTGACGACAACTTGGTAACAAGTTACAAGTGGGTTAGGAATTCCATTTCAAAATACTCCCGAAGGGCTCTCAACTACCGAAGAAGAAATCTTCATAGACTTCAGGTTAAGTGACCATATCAAAAGGCAATTCAGTAATACATCACTATTTTAATTAATTTAAAAAATAATTCAGTGCCTGTATGTTTATAGTATTAAATTTTGTTTCAAAAAACTAGTTAACAGAAAATTGAATAATTTTTTTAATAATATTTTTCTTAGTATGTTTGCCCCCCTGTGGATGCATGCCTCATAAGATGAGAATCGCAGGAGGCGATTCCATAAGCCATTCTTTTCTGTTTTTACGGTCGATGTTGTTGAAGGGTCAACAAAGATATACAAATCGTATTGATTTATTTTTGCTCGACATATAGCAGTCATACATTCAATTTTGGTACTTTTCCACATGCACCTAATACTGTCCATTGGCATCATAAATGAAGTCAGATGATCTTCCAGTATGTGGAAAAGCCTTCATGTGAAAATAGCTCCCTTTAAAATTCTTCATTGATAAAATGGTTCTTATGCCTTAATTCTGTCCATAATTAAAAAAATATGTCGGAGATGTCCATTTTTCCCATTTCTTTTCCAAATAATTTATACAATTTCTGCAAAGCATTGAACATCACATTGATCATATTTCTTTTATATAGGTATTAATAATTATCTAGTAATAAAAATGAAAAACGTACCATAAAAGTAATTTACTCTGCTATATGAAGG
The DNA here is from genome assembly GCA_037114965.1 of Monochamus alternatus. Classification (NCBI taxonomy): domain Eukaryota; kingdom Metazoa; phylum Arthropoda; class Insecta; order Coleoptera; family Cerambycidae; genus Monochamus; species Monochamus alternatus. The sequence continues at coordinate 53,686,986 of CM073429.1, read as the reverse complement.
GTCATAAGACGACATAGAGGATTCTTGAGTTCAATATGTTTGAAAGTGGATGCAGGAAAATCACAATAAATAACTGGTAACGTCATTACCATCGCCAATTCTAATCTCTAAGACATGGAAAGCATTATGTTATGTGGAATATACTCCATTCCAGAAAGTTTTGAAAAGATGTTTCTACAATTAAACAACGACTTTTCAATTGTTTTGATTCACATATTTAACAGAAACATATCCGCGAAATAATATTTTGATCATATAAAAGCGATAGGCTGGAAATGACTCTGTGATAGGTATTTTCAGTCTTTTGTTAACATAAATTTGACATAAGTAGTTACATATACTGTTTACCACAAACAACTAACATAAGCAAACAAATGCAGTTGCAGTGCAAAATCATATTTTTGTAATATTTTAAACTAATCTGCTAATGTGATAACGTTTGATTCTATTTGAATAAATTTTAATGTAATAGGTCTTTGCATATTTAAAATAATTTCCGAACAAGGCAATCGTAAATGGGCGGTAGAAATATTTGACGAAGATTTTCGTATAAACAGTTAGCATTGAGGTGTAGGTACATACATTTCGAATATTTTTCTCACGATATTTAATGAATAGCATACAGGTAGAATTTGTGATTGATGGTATGCAGATTAATGTTAACGGTATATCCAACAGTACTTCTACTTTTCTTAAGGCATCTTTCGGAATTAAGAAATAATAATAACAAACGATTAAGATGCCGGGGCGTCTAGAACCGACATAACTTTGATGAACCCACTGGATCTTTTTGTTTTAAGATAGAACAATGCATAATAAATTGCTACTCTTTATTTTTGATTGATTAATTTTTTTTTGTAACAAAAAGGAAAAAAATATATATGTAGTTGTAAATCGAAATTGTTAATATTTCCTTAATTTGAATTCAACAGACAGTATTCGACGTTTTTTGCGGGGATATCTCCGAACTCTATAAGAATCGATCCATTTCCAAGCATCATTAATTAAGTCGCGTTGAAATAAACCACACAGATAGTTTCATGTTTCAGATCGCAATTGCGAAATAATAATATTCCATTGTAACATGTAAATATTGTTTATAATGTTAACTTTTCTATAAAACTTTTTCCTGAATGAAGTAGGAAAGACCAGTATGGATTGGAACAAATAGTCATATTGGAGTATAAAGTATATAAATTATTTTCTTGTTAACTATCATGTACATACATGCTTCTGCAATAATAATGACACTCCCTCAAAACAGTTTTTGAACTTCTGGAAGCCATGGAAATTTCATTAAATCTCTATTGGTAAGTGAAACAACTAAGACTAATATTAAAATTTGAAAGTAGATTTCATTATGAATACGTCAGCAGTTAAAAAAAAACGTAAAATTCATTTTATAGAGTGCCATCATTATTGCAAACGACTGTACATGCGAGATTTAAATGGCTAAAATTTAATTAAGTTTTCGATTTTTTTTTGCGGGATATAAGTACAAGCTGCGAGACATTTTGTGGTAGAATATGGTACATTCTACCACAAAATGTTTAATTTACCTAGTATAAAATGTAAAATTGTCAAATTAGAAGCTGAAGTCGAATTAGAACCAATATATTATTATTATTTGTATATAATGTTACATTATAAATTATAAAACTGTGCAGGACAGCGTTATTTAATTCTAGTATTAAGTCTACATAAAAAATATATTTTTATCTTGATTATTGTTTTTTTATTTTTTTTTAGTCTTAGGTATCTGAATTGTTTGTTTGTATATACCTGTTTTACTGTTTCATTATTTTTATATTGATCAACTTTTATATACTTGTTTGCTATTTTTGCTATTTGTATTTTTTTTGTTGTTTTTCCTTTTCTTTTTATTGTAAGTTATTTCCCTGTAATTGTGATTAATCGCCAAGTTAATCCCGTTGAATAGTAGAACGATAAATAAATAAATAGATTAAAAGGGTATTTTATAATTTAAAATACATGAGTTGGAGCGCAAATACAGGGTGTCCCCAGTTTTTCGTTCTTAACTTTGGGAAAATATAAAACATGAAAAAATAATAGTTATCTTTCCTATAACATGTTTCTCTATGACATTCCGTTTACCTGATACAGGGCGCTCAACTTAAAAAATATATATATTTTATTTTTTATCTACTAGACAAAAAATATTTTTCCTTCAAACTTGGTATGCGATAATTATAATGAAAGGTTAACATTTAGATGTGAATAACTTTTTTGAACTAAAGCCAATGGCGCAGATTTCTCCCCTTGAACTTCCTAAACTTCTACTTCAAATTAAAATAAAAAAAATATAAAATAAATAAAGTAACAAATAAAAATAATAAAACAAAATTTTATTATAAAAAAAGAACATATATTATAAAATAAAATTGTATTATATTTTCTGAAAAAAGTGCTTATGAGGAAATTCACTAAGAAGGTTTGTTTCTCAGATATTTTGAAACATAACCTTCTGGGAAAATTTGAGTTTACATTATTGCTGACTTCTACAGAAAATTTGAAATGAATTCGTCAGAGGGCACACACATATACTTATCCTGCTAAGCCCTTAATAACTATTAGGTATTGTTATCTGCTGGAGTGGACTGTATACGTCAAAGTACGGTTGTAAGAGCTCAGTGTCAGTTGTAACATGCTGTAAAATATACCTATCCAATAAATTTTATTAAAAAACAGCACTAACTATAAGAAATAATGTGCAGTTAGAAATAAAAAATTATTCCAAGAGAAGGAATGAATTTACATAACCAACAAAATAAAAAATCCAAAACTAAGATAAAATCTGTTATTTTAAATCTAGAAACATATATAATAAAAACTGATGACTGCTTTGGGGGTAATACGGAAGTTATAACTTTTAATATAACTCAGCTGATGGCATCATTCAACCGACATCAGTTTCCCCTACCTACTTAAATACACTTTTAATTTATTTTCATTTTTATTTTTACTGAAATATATTGTTTTATTGATAGATGTAGTACTAAAAAATATTTTCTTTTTCAGTGTAAGAAATTGGGCGAAACTTTAGTAAAACTATTTAGACATATCTCATGTCTTGAGAATGATACCAGGTAGTATAATTCGAACCAAATTTAAGAAAACTATAATATAATTTATTTTTTTCTGTGTTGTGCCTACCTATATAGGGTGTTAAAAAAAGAGTATAAAATATTTCAGGAGGTAATAGTATGAACCAAAATAAGCAGAAAAGTCTTAATAAACATGGGTTCGCAAAGTAACGGTTGCGGAGATATGGACCACTACTCGTTTTTCAAACATTTTATTTTATTAGGAATAAACCGACAAAGGAAGCTTCTAACAAACAAAAACAAAGTTACAGAAGATGTTCAAAGTACCCTCCGTCCATTTCCAAGCAGGCACGACATGTTCGTCTCAACGATATTCGAACTCTTTCGAGGGTTCAGATCAGGCGATCTTGGAGGCATTAAAACAGGTCCGGCCCTTCCTACCCATCTATGTGGGAAAGTTTGGTGTAAATGCTCTCTAACGGCCATGGAAAAATGAGCTGGAGCACCATCATGCTGGAACCACATTTATTGCCTCTGATTCAAAGGAATAATATCTCTACCCCTCATTCTAATCACAGGGATTAGCCCAGAAGTCGGAGACTTGTGCGGGAGAGGGGGCGGCGTATTATTATTAAACAGTGTGTTCTGCAGAAAGATGAGGTAAGCAGCGCCTGTTAATCGGTTTGGTAAAACAACAGGACCAAGAAACCTGTCACCTACAATACCCATTCAAATGTTTAATGAAAAACGTGCCTGATGTCCAGATTCTATTAGAGCATGAGGGTTTTCATCGGCCCAAATATGCGTATTGTGAAAATTAAACACTCCATTTCTTGTGAACCCGTCCTCATCAGTAAAAAGAATGTTTGCAAGAAAAGGAGGGTCTTCAACATCATGACGTAGAAACCAGCGGGAAAAAACCAAACGTGCTTGATGATCATTTATTGGATTTATGGCCTGTACTCGTTGCACATGGTATGGATAAAGCAGTTGCTCGTGAAGGATTTTCCAAACAAAAGGACCACTAATTCCTACCACGGCTGATATTCTCCGCACACTCGTACCTGGATTCTGCTCTGCCAGTGCTAGAATTTCTTCTTCTGCTCTAGGAGTGGATACCGACCTTGGTCTTCCGGATAAATGGCACTGTTTGCTCAAGGAACCGGTATCGCGCAATCTTTGGTGAATTCTTCCAAACATGCGTTGTGAAGGAATCTGGCGATTTGGATAAGCGTCAACATAAAGACGTCGCGCTTTGGTGGCGTTCCTATTAGCACGACCATACATGAAATGCATGTCTGTTAATTCTGCGTTAAAGTAACCAGCCACAACGAAAGAAAACTTGTGCAGTGAGAACAACTGTCAAATACGTACTGTTTATTTCACTAAACGTCAACCAACTTATTATAAGAAAATACACAAAGTTTTTGCAAAATAAAAAAAGGGGCTAAAAAACATAAAACATTCCATATCTCCGCAACCGTTACTTTGCGGACCCATGTTTATTGAGACTTTTCTGCTTATTTTGGTTCATACTATTACCTCCTTAAATATTTTACACTCTTTTTTAACACCATGTATAGCGATAGTAAAATATGATATAATCAAGTAACATTATCTATGATACGTGGTTTTAAAATGTAATTAAAGATGTTTATAAATCAGACTTCTAAGAACAAATATGAATATACTTAAATAACTTTTGTGTAGATTACAACGCATAATTGTTTTAAGATAACTTTGGGTCACGGTGAACACCGAGGAAAATAATACCAAGTTATACCATCAGGATTCTTACGATTATCTAATTCTCAAAGCGATGACCTCAGTCTTCGTAATATGTATTGTGCGTTTATTAAGAATGTGCCAAACCTCCGCAATTTTCTGAGTTTGGGGACAGTTATGAAATACTTATTTGCTTTTTATAGGTACTGTTTCAGAAAAATATACATATGCTACCGAAAATGACACTGACAATTTTTTGTTAAAGAAAATCCTATTTATATTATTGCAATTGACAAAGACCTTAGTGTATCGAGTTTCTTTTTGTTGGATAGTGGAGTTAAAAACTGTACGTCTTTACTACCCCAAAACTTATTAACCATTTTGCTTAAAATATCATTACGATTTTCTGTTTGGCTTTATATTTAAGGATTATCATATAATCATTACAGTGCCAGAACCTTTAACATAATTTCGGATTACCATGACTGCAAGCTTAGAACTAAGACCATTGAATTTCATTGAAATAATTGATGATCATTGAAATTTTCATTAATTAATAAAATCTTTTATTAATTTCTTAATAAATCTTAAAACTGCCGCACCTAAATAAGGACAATTGATTATGAATTATACAGGGCGATTCTTAGTCTATACGCATAATAATGACGAACAGTGAAAGAAAATGTTTGTCAGTTACGAAGATCTCAATTTATTTAAAATAAAAGAACGTGAATTTCATAAAATTGAAAATGCATCCAATTGGACCACCTCAGCCTATCAATCTTTCGTAAAGCACATGATCCGAATGATGGCGCAAAATGTGGTGGAGTATCATTGCCAAGGAGTCACATGTAGGTATAACGTTGAGATTAACTTCTTCGAGGAGTACTGGCAAATTATTACTCAAAAATTGTAAATAAAGTGCACCAGTTAATAGATTTTCTAAAATGAAAGGGCCAATAAGTACTCCTTTTACAATTCCATCCCATACATTACTGAAAATCGTTCCTGAAAGTGTTTTCCAAATGACATGCGCAGTCTCCAATGCTCAATAATGCGTGTTGTGAAAATTGTGAATACAATTATTACGTGCCAAAATTGCCTTATCCGTAACTAAAATATTCATGTTAATGTTTGGGATTAACTGCGGCTGATGTAACAACCACTCGCAAAAACTCATTCGAAGCGGAAGATCCCTTGGAAGTAAGGCTTGTATCCACTGCACGTGAAATGGGTAGATTACTCTCTCGTGCCTTAATGTTCACCAAGCTGAGAATTGTAGTATTCCAAATCGCACTCCTAGTGCTTATGCCAGGCTTCTCCTCGACGGCATTTAAAATCTCTTCTTCGAGATTTGCAATTTACCTACCTACCTAGGCCGCAAATTGTCAGTTTCTCTACCCTACTGAACTACACGTAAAGATACCTTCACCTCAGATATCTCTGGGAAGTCTTTGGACATAAGTTTCCTATTCATAATATTCCTGGTAATTCCGTATCATTAATTTCTGAAGATGTTCTACAGAATCTGAAACGTTCTAAGGATACTTTTGCTGTAGGTGTAGATGGAATTACCATTGTACGCAAAGATTGTGCTTATGCGAGGCTCAGTTCTCTGGTTATTTAATTTAATTTTAAGATATTCGCCTTTTCCAGTGATATGGACAAAGGTATTTATCTGTTCTATCCTGAATAAGGTGCTCGTAAGTAATTACAGAGGAATTTCTTTATTATGTAATATTTCCAAAATCTTTGAGGCTACGTTATATAACAAAATTTATTATGTAACCAAGCAGATGATATCTACCTGTCAACATGGATTTATGCAAATGAAGTCTACGGTCTCTAACTTAGCTGTTTTTTTCCTGTACATCTCTGAAGTCTTAGATAATGGTGGGTAAGTAGACGTAATTTATACCGATTTCCAAAAAACATTTGATAAAATTGATCATAACGTTTTGCTATTAAAATTAGAAAGGTTTTGTTTTTCCGATGCTTTATTGAAACTGTTTCTATCTTACCTATCAGACAGACAGTTTATGGTCAGATATCAAAACATTCTTTCTTATTCTTTTTTCCAACGTAGGGGGTACTCCAGGGTTCTTACTTGGGTTCTCTATTATTTTATTCTTCATTAATGACCTTCTGAATAGGGTTTCTTGTGAGCGTTTGCTTGCTGATTACTCCTTTTGTTTACTGAGACAAATTCCCGCTTAGACTGTCATCAATACATAAATCATATGATGTCGTGGTGCAAATTAAATCGTCTTAATCTCAATATATCGAAATCTAAATGAATGACTTATACGCGATAAATTAATTTTATTAGTCATGATCATGTTATTAGTGATAATGCTATCAGTCAAGACGAGTGCTATAAGAATTTGGACATAACTTTCAATAATAAGTTTACTTTTACTGAGCACATTAACAATATGGTATCCAGTGCTTTTAAAACATATGGTTTTCTGTATCGAAATTGCAGGGACTCAATATTCAAATGTTCAAGTCCCTATTTTGCGCCCTCGTTAGGTAGAAATTTGAATACGATTTCATCATATATGGTATGGTATGGTATATGGTATGGAGTTTGGAACTGGTTTTTGAGCTTCCATCAAGATGGATTTTATCCACGACGAGGATTTAATCAAGTAGAGTTATTAAATAGATTCAATTTTTAGCAATTACAGATTCGACGTAATATTTATTTAATTCGTTTCCTGTATAATCTTTTGCATGATAAAATTGATTGTCCAGCTCTAGCAAGATACTTTACTGTACCTCGAGCCAGCAGAAGACAACATGCTACTTACTTTCTGTTGTTCTACTCCTAGATCTATTATATTAGTTAAATGTCCTACTTCACTCACTTCACTACATGTGTGAGTTACATAACAGAATTGCAGTGACATGTCACAGATTGTGACATATACAGGGTGTTAAAAAAGAGTGTAAAATATTTCAGGAGGTAATAGTATGAACCAAAATAAGCAGAAAAGTCTTAATAAAAATGGGTCGGCAAAGTAACGGTTGCGGAGATATGAACCACTATTCGTTTTTCAAACATTTTATTTTATTAGGAATAAACCGACACAGGAAGCTTTTAACAAACAAAAAACATAGTTACAGAAGATTTTCAAAGTGCACGACATCTTCGTCTCAACGATATTTGAACTCTTTCGAAATCACCCTCCTTGGTTTGGATTTCTTGACACTTTTGATTAATCCGTAGCTGCAGCTCTTCCAGGCTATTTATAGGAGTACCATACACTAATGTCTTCAAATATCCCCAAACAAAGAAATCTAGAGGGTTCAGATCAGGTGATCTTGGAGGCCATAAAACAGGTCCGGCTCTTCCTACCCATCTATGTGGCACGTTTTTCATTAAACATTTGGATGGGTATTGTAGGTGACAGGTTTTTAGGTCCTGTTGTTTTACCAAACCGATTAACAGGCACTGCTGACCTCAACATTCTGCAAAACACACTGTATGAGTTTTTGGAAGAGATTCCTTTGAGTCAGACGCAACAAATGTGGTTCCAGCATGATGGTCCTCCAGCTCATTTTTCCATGGCCGTTAGAGAGCATTTACACCAAACTTTCCCACATAGATGGGTAGGAAGGGCCGGACCTGTTTTATGGCCTCCAAGATCGCCTGATCTGAACCCTCTAGATTTCTGTGTTTGGGAATATTTGAAGACATTAGTGTATGGTACTCCTGTAAATAGCATGGAAGAGCTGAAGCTACGGATTAGTCAAAAGTGTCAAGAAATCCAAACCAAGGAGGGTGTTTTCGAAAGAGTTCGAATATCGTTGAGACGAAAATGTCGTGCCTGCTTGGAAATGGACGGAGGGCGCTTTAAACATCTTCTGTAACTTTGTTTTTTGTTTGTTAAAAGCTTCCTTTGTCGGTTTATTCCTAATAAAGTAAAATGTTTGAAAAACGAATAGTGGTCCATATCTCCGCAACCGTTCCTTTGCGGACCCATGTTTATTAAAACTTTTCTGCTTATTTTGGTTCGTACTATTACCTCTTGAAATATTTTACACCCCTTTTTTAAGACCCTGTATAATAATAGCTTGAATCGTATATGGAAATATGTTCGGTTAAATGAGTATGAATTATATGTTTTTCCTTATGTATTTAGTGCTATACTAAATTATTACATTCTTTTGTATAAGATAGTTTAATCCTTGTATTGTACAGTACTAGTATGTATACTTTTTTTTTGTTATTTTATTCCTGTAATTGGGTTCATCCTGTTGAAATAATAAATTATTATTATAAGTTCTATGTTTGAGAATTATGAGCCATACTTTTATAATCGCTTGAAAATAAACTCGAATATGACCACAATTGATAGCAGAGTACTGCTACAAATACCAAACATATTGTCCTGACTGGTTTACTTCTTAGTTTTTATAAATAAAAAATTCAAAATGTTTGTAAAGTTTTGAAACTAAAAATATTTTACTACATTTTTTCTCAAAATTATGCGTATTGATTAAGAATCACTTGTATATAACATAAGTATTTTTTGAAAGATATTACTCATGCTTTTCGTGTCGTCTATCTCTACCTGATCTTTACTGATAATTTGGAGGATAATTTTTTATTGAATAGAGTGTATGTTCCATAAGATCTCAAAGCTTGTCCTCATGTTATTTTAAGAAAACGTTTCTTCAACTGTACCTAGAAATCGGATGACAATTTATTCGCAATAGGGCAAGCCTGCTCGCCTGTACCGGAAGGGTCTCGTACCAGACAGTGGCTGCGATTATTATCAATGCAAGCAGAGATGCACTTGAATAGCAACGATAGGGACATGTGCTTCGCACACAGCATAAGCAAACAGATGGCATGTGAGCCCCATGCAGAGATTAAAAAAACGTTAACACTTGTCTGATGTCGCCACCTTGTAATCGCTCGAGTGTTCTCCGCGACCACTGCTTCTATATTTAGGAACTCTGGAACTACCCACTTTAAAGTCGTGAAAGATTCACTCGTGTTTTGATTAATGGTGTAGATAAGAAAGATAGCTGTTTAAGCACAACTAATCATAAGTAAGAAATCAAAAGATTATTTTAATGTTGTTATATTGAGTGTTCTACAAGCTCTTTGACAAGCTTTGGCAGATGGTAACTGGGTTATAGGCAGCGGCCGAAATTGTGGACAGTGACTAATAGATAATATAAAAACACTATTACTGTTAAGCGTATAATATTTTTATAAGAGATTACACATTATTTACCTCATTATTACTGTGCCGCTTTCTATGCACAACGATACTATACTCACATTTACGACACCACTATAAAGACTCAGTCAAACTGAAGCCCGATGTATTCTCTATCTCTATTGCATTGTGGAAAACAATATTTTGTGTAAACCGTGAGCGTTAGTACATGGCTTTGCCGAGGTTAGAACGCCATTAGAATATGCGTACGTTGGGGGATTTGCTGCTATTCGCGAGGTGTTATTTCTATACTTATATTAAATTATAAAAATAAAATATTGCAACCGTGAAGTTAACAAATAACAGTTAAAATCGATCAAAGTGCCAGTTCTAGTAAAAGGTCTGTTAGTAATCGACATAACCTATGTAACGGACAATTGATAATAATAAAAAACGTATACGAAGGAATTCGAGCGCGAAACTCTAACATAAGTGTTAGTGAAGCTGTTGATATGTGTAGTTCGTTAACACAAGTGTCAGTTTCTAGTGTATATCGTGCTACAAAAAAGACTGTGGAAGTAAATCCAATGAACAAAAAAATAGAAACACGAGGAAGGAAAAAAACAGAAGTCGATGATGACGTAAAATACGCTATTCGCAGGAAAATTCATGGATTCTTCATCAGAAGCTACGATAGCTGAAGATGAGGACATGCCTCAATTATCTGACAGAGTTCTTAGAAGAACAATGCACAACATAAATTTTCGGTTTTTCAAACAAAATCGTAAAAGTATGCTCGTTGATAAAGATGAAATTGTAGTATGGCGAAGAGAATATTTAGAAAAAACTAAGATAATTTCGTGCATCGGGCAAAAAGATATATTACATGGAAGAAACATGGGTAAACGAAGGTTATACGGTATCAAAAGTTTGGCAGGATGGTAACATACGTTCTACAGGATTAAAGGCGCCTTCTGCAAAAGGACTTAGGTTAATAATAACACATATTGGAAGCGATTCGGGATTTTTAGAAAACGGTTTGCATGTTTTTGAATCATGTAAGACGGGAGATTACCATGAAGATATGAACAGTGAAGTATTTGTTGTGATGATGGATAACGCAAGTTATCATAGCAGAAGAGTCGAAAAGTTATAGTTATTTTAATAAATAGTGAACATACAGTGATAGTGAAGTTTGTTATGATTCTGACGTAATGCGTACTAATTTAGTGATAATGATAATATTCATGTAAAACTATTACCTATATGAAATGTATAAATAGTCAACATCTTGTGGCGGCATAAGCCGGGTGGTGGTGGGTCATCGATGCCCAAGAAGGCATCGTTTTATAGGATATATTTACAATGTTGGTAGAAATCTTTTCAGTTTGTCTTGATAAAGTTTCTAAATTAACTTGGATACACCGATAGACAAGATAAAATTTTTAAATTTTGAAATATTCTTATTATTTTTATTATCTAACGCCTCAAAATTGGTAAAAAACGTTATATCACTGTTTCTACTCTAAAAATAATGGATATTATGTAATGCATTTATTTTTGTATATTTTTTAAATCTAATCGCATTAATATTTAGTACGCCTATGAAATGTTGCTCCCTGCACGCTTCGCCCGTCGCGCTTGTCTACAAGCTAGCGATTAGTCACTGTCCACAATTTTGGAAGTCATTTATAGTTTCAAACATTATACAGGGTCGGAAATCGCTGATGGTCTATCTGCCTTTACATGAGAGCGACAAAGTAAAGTATAGAAATCCGTACGATAGACAAGGATGGCTATAGGAAGACGTTTTATAAATTAGAATAACATCTGAACAGTCACTCCTACTTCTAACCTAGCGAAGATGGCGATTGGTCGCCGAGACATAAGTGGGAGTGGATTTTATTTGTTGAATGACGAAGCGGACGATGATATTTAGATTTTAAAACGTCGTCAATATAGTCATCCTTGTCTATCGCACGGATTTCTACTTTACTTTGTCGCTCTCATGTAAACGCAGATAGACCATCAGCGATTTCCGACCCTGTATGAACATAAGAGTTCCAATTCGTTTTTGTTTAGAAGAAGAAGAAGCAATTTAAAAAATAATTATTATCTGTGTTTAAAGTGTAAACATTTGTTAACCTTTAATTAATCTTAAGACTATAAAAATTGTTTAAAATATCTACTCTCGGCTCGAATGCAACCCTCACATCAGTGAACTAAATATTTATTATATGATTCCTTATCAGGTTATTTGCACCCTAAATTTTGTCAAGTAACAGCTGACGGTGATTTCAACATAGTAGACAAACTGTTTCATATGCTCTACCCCCAATAAATAAAAGTTCAAAGGATTTAGATATGGGGAATGAGGTGGCCATGCTATTTGACCTTGTTAACCTATCCATTTATTTGTGAAATGATCATTTAACTAAGCAGTTACTTGTCTCCCTCTATGTGGTGGTGCACATAGAGGGAGACAAGGTATAGATCTGCATTTAAGCAATACTTTAAATCATGTACAGGCAGTGATTTATTGTTGGAAATAATACCCAATCGTTGACACTGAAAAGTTGCTGAAATTGTCTTGATCCAATTTCATACGGATTTTGTAATGTCTAGATATATTCATTATAATTATTATTTATACCGTCACTAGTAAAAGACGCTTCTTCAGACCACTTCAACTATTATATTTTCTTCATTTTGTACATCAGTAGGTCGAATGACTATTTTTGTAACGGGGTTGCTTTATTCTCGAAGTCTACGAAATGATGCATTAAAACTGTGTGGGCAGGTTGATGGTTATTTGGGTATCTTTGTCGGTATTCTCGGGCTGCTTGTCTGTCGTTCCCATTGGAATGCTCAAATACAAAGACAATATCTGCATACCCTTCAGTTGGAAATAAATGCATTTCTTGTTTAGGACTTTAATGCTAAGTGTCAAGTGAATAAACAAAATGACACAATAATTATTGTAATAGCAACCATAATTTTTATTTATCAGGCCACTTTGATTGAAATATGAAATTATATATTTTTTCTACGTTCATGCAAAAAATAAAACTATTGAATTATATTTTGTGGAAAAAGTGCACTAGTGCAATAAAATGTTTATTACGTTCATCTGTCATTCTACTACATCGTTTTGTCATCATGACAAACATAAACGTTCAAATCGACGTCATATTTTCCTACACTTAGTGTTATCTAAATAAAACATTTTTTGGTTTTTGCATGAACGTAGAAAAAATATTGTATGCAACTCGTACAAAAAGTGTTTATTGCACTCGACGTGTTGTCCTACTCGGCCTGACGGCCTCGTTGGACAATTTCACGTCGCCTGCAATAAATACTTACTTTTTGTACTTGTTGCATAAATAACTATTCAAATGCTTGTAACTTCTAAACAAGAAAATAATGTTTGAAATTAACCTACCTACCATTTGCCAAAGGTTGTCATAGAGCTTGTAGAAAACCCTGTATTGTACACTAATAAAGTATACGTCATATGGGGAAATTTTTATTGATTGATTTTCATAACGTGGCTTTTCGTATGTCAAACTTGACTATTAAAAAAATACGAAAATTACGTCTCAAAATTTGGACAAAAATTTAAAAACATTTGTTTTTCATTATGCTAGGTTGCAACTCCTCACGCCTATTTCTTCGATATTCTTGAAATTTTCTTCGCGCCATCATGGCATCCTTCTGCAGAAAAACCTTTCACCCCAACCATGACAATTATATATATATATATATATATATATATATATATATATATATATATATATATATATATATATATTTACAAAATGACATCCTACTAGGTGGATTTTTTCTTTAACGAACTGTATAAAAAATAGTCCATGAAAAGATCTTTAATTTGACATATGGGACGATGCCTTACAGTAGTTTTGTTAACAATGATTAAATCATGTTTGTATTTCAAAATAAAATGACATTAAAGGAAAACATCATTTGAACATATTTACGGCTTCTGAATCTTATTTAAAATCTTATTCAAATTAGTATTCAAAATTGTTTTTGGTGCAATCAGCAATACTTAACACGTCTTTGAATGAATTAATTAAATATAAATATGTGTATTAAATTATCTGAGTCATTAGTAAATTTGAAATTAATTAATGACTTAATGAAATAGCTGAATTCTTAAACCAATATTTTAATTTAGAGTACAGTAACCTACGATATTGTCGAAAGCATTCCATAAATCCAGTCACTCCAATACAGTAACTTATTACCGATTGGCACTAAACGCCACATCGTGTACGAGAAAAATATTTTTAGAATTAAAAAAAATACAAAATTTGGTTGTAAGACAATAATATTTTAGCATTATTCTAGATATACCATCTGAGTCATATGCATTATGACACGTAATCTAAGACAGGTTTATTGGTTTGGGGCTTAACAGCTTGAGTTTTGTATATCTTTGTATTTTAAGTTTGAGTTATAGAGTTATATGCGTTTAATAGTGATTGCTGAAAAGCCCAAATTATTGGGTCTTTTGAGGTTATGGCAAAATCTTGACGTGATGGGGTTACACGGATTCAGAGAACCCAAAAACATGTAGTAAACATGGTCTGACCTCCAGATCTGAAAAATTTCTTTTGTGGGACTGTGTTAGAAATCTCGTTAGTAATACAATTTTTTTTCAACAATATTTCATTTTCTATAAAAATGTCTCGTACATAGATATGGGAAATATAAGGTTTAAATCTTTGGCTAACACATTAGATACATATCCATTACAGCGATAAATCCTAGGGCAGTTAACAACCCATGTACACCTACAGATATGGACGACATATTAAATAAATCTTAATTAACCACATTAGCATATATATCTGCTAATTTATGTTCTACTATTAATCTCGTGTTTTATTTACGATATGGCACTAGTCGGCATATGTTCGTGTTCTGCGGTAATAACTCCTCAAAACCACACACATAACAAATACATATATTTCGTTACCCGAATTTGACAATTTCACGCGTTCCTATATCCCCATAATCAAAGGGCATATATATTTTTTTGCCGCTGAATTACGATAACGGTAATGCGGCAACGACACGAATTCTAAAGGGAATTTGATGCTTGGCGGGCGATTTGAATAAAATAAATGATTCCTGAATACAACCGGTGTATTACATTTGCGTCATCGTTAACCCTATTTAAAAAATGAAATAATTGCCTGTATAAATATAATAACCGCTTTGCATATTACTGAAATTAACAATATAATTAAGGTGAAATAAAGGGCTATTTGTTTTGAATATCGCGAAACATGGAAATTGTTAATTAAGATTGCTATCAATTTTGGAGTTTCATTGAATATGTAATAACATTAAAAAAGTGTTACATTGTTTTCAGCCTTGTAATGACTCAGAAGTTTGTATTGATACACATTGGGAGTACTTACTGTTCATTCAAATCATCATACTCAAAATAACTATAAATAAAATGTAAATGCATGGTAAGAACACCATAAATAAATCTGTTGCAAAACTATTGATAAACAGGATGAATGAATGAGATGGGAGATAAACGACGAGTCGATGTCAGACTGTAGTTCGGGAGGAACTCTGAAGAGTAAAAATGTGAAATAAACTTTAAATTCCCTTCTTATTAATAATGCACTTATACTATAGGCTTTCCAGGTGTAATTCAATGCTGGTCGGGGCATTAGCCCGCAGAGTAGTTGGAATTCCGTGTTTGCAAAATATCGTTTCTCGCCGAACGCGATAAAAGTCGACAGCTCTCAATGGTGGCTACTGGATTTTAAGTCATGGAGTAGCGAATGGCCGATAGATGTAGTTTGTTCTACACCGCGTACTCATGGTCCCTTCTGTCGGGTAAGACAGACTAAAACTAGTGTTGCCAGCGCCGAAGAAAATGTTGTACCAATTCCTTCAGACAATTGTACCAGATTTCAGACAATTGTGCCAGATTTTATTACCAAATTACAAATCAAATCATTTACTTACTTCTGCATTTTTGTGCTAAAAGAATAACAAATAAAGCAGCAAATTTCAGTTTTTAGGTTACACGCATATACAAGAGAACTTTCTCTTGTACTCTTGTCTATTGCATACAGTAATCTGTGGTCTATTGTTACGTGATTTACATCACAGAACAGAAAAAGCGATAGATCCATAGATATATTAGTGTCTATAGATAGATCATAGATCCTTGATCATTGATTCAAATGGTGCCGTGGACCATAGATGATGTAACTTCAACTCTCGAAACATACTGGTCCACGGACCACGGAGTTAGTAGGGCAGGAGTAAGAAGGTTTTTTGCTTTGCCAAGAATACTAGTTTTGTACCAAATTTTGTTATAGTTGTACAGATGTACTTTTCACATTGCAATGTACCAAATCTGGTACAATGGTACCAGCACTGGCAACACTGACTAAAACAGCTAGGGTTATTCGTCAGATACCGCACCTACTCGTATAGCATACTGATGGAGCTAATAAGCTGGAAACCGGTATATGTTTGGTGGGCGGCTGACGAGTAACTCTAACTGTTTGGTATAGGTTTCCCAGGTGTAATTCAATGCTGGTTGGGGCATTCCGGCATTAACCTCGAAAGTAGTTCAGGAATTCCGTGTTTGTAAGTCAATGATAATTTTATAACAAATCTTACTTTATTTAGAAATAAAAATAAATGATTTCCAAATATCCACTTTGAATAATCCTATTTGTCGGTATGTATAATTATAAATATTTTAAAACTTTTTCTACTATAATTTTGAAAGTTAGCAGTATTTCTTATTTACGAAGATTAACGCGATAAAATACTTAGATAGGTAAATATATTTACCTATACAATAATTAATTCAAATTACCTTTCAACGTATTATTTGAAAATGAAAGCGATTTTTTTTTTCTAATATGAATATTATTATTTTAGTTAAATTGTTCTTTTTGGGTTGTAGGTCCACTTAAAGAAAACTCATATTTTTTTAAAAAATACTTACGTTTTGGTATTTTATTATACCATTAAATTTAAAATCCGGATTTTCATAGACATTACTTTTTTAACAAACAAACAAAAGTATCTATGAATATTCTGTTTTTTACATTTAAAGCCAAGACAAGGAAAATCAGTGTATTTTAATCGCCCTGAAGATGGTATAATAAAATATCAAAAGGTCGGCTTTTTAAAAAATATATTAGTTTTCTTTGTGAGAACCTAACCCAAAATGAACAATTTAACTACTAATAACTGGTCTAAAAAACAACAATAATTATTATTTTAATTTTCTGTTAATAAAAGAAGATATAAATAATTTTGTGTTGGTATCCTCCCATCTCCGCTAACGAACTACCATTGGTATACATATTTAGGGTGTTTCAAAAAAACATAGCAATATTGCTAAGGCTGATAGAACATTGATAAATAAGTGGAGTTTCCTTAACGTACGTCCCAGAGTCATTTTTGAGATACAGATCGTGTAAGATAATTTAAAAAAATCAAAATTTAAATGTAATTAATTTGTATAATGATGATCAATAGATTTGATTACAATTTGACAGTTACGTTTTTGATGGTGCCGAATAAGCTGCTGTTATTAGTTGTCGGCCTTGTTGTTTTAGACAGTATGCGCCAAAAGTATGGAATAAATTCAATAAAAACGAAACAATTATTTTTTTGGGAAAAATCCTCGAACAGGTCGATTTTTAATTTAAAAAATACATATTTTAGCGTAAAATGCGATTTTCAAATGTCATTTCTTTTCGAGTAATGACGTCATCGATTTTTTTTAAATGGCAACACCATATTTTTTTCCGTGATTCTGAAAGATCGTTAATTCTCTATCAGACAGTACTAAAATTTTGCCCTCTTACATAGGAAAGTTTTCGAGTAAATGACGATTGAATGTTAGAAAACGTAAATTTTATCCATAAAAAAAGTAACAATTCTGAGGTATGTAAAATAAAATACAATTGATTAAACTTTATACTTAAATTAAATGTTCGAATTGCCATCCACCAACTTCTTGACAATGCGCAAGTCTGTGAAGAAATTCTTCTTGCACATTATGAATGATTTCTGGGGTAACTCTGTGTATTTCGTTCCGAATGCGATTATGCAGTTCTTCTAAATTACGTGGTTTATTAATGTACACTTTTGACTTCAAGTATCCCCATAAAAATAGTCAAGAGATGTAAGATCTGGCGATCTTGCAGGCCATTCTATCGGTCCGCATCTGCCGATCCACCTCCCAGGAAAACAGTTGTCCAAAAAATCTCGTACAGGGCGCGCATAGTGCGGAGGTGCACTATCTTGCTGAAACCATATGGTGTCGTCAGGAATGTCAGGGTCATTATCGTTAGGAAAAATTACTGCAAGGGCTGAAACATTTAATTTCTGAGGGTGTTGGGTATGTGCCTCTGCCATCCAATGAGGATTTTCCCGACTCCAATATCTGCAAGTTTGACGGTTTACTGTACCATTGAGACAAAATGTGGCCTCATCTGAAAAAAGTATTTGCCGGTGTAAATTTCAATTTCCTTGACATAAATCCATTAGAATTTCGCAAAAGTGTAAGCGGCGATCGGGATCATCTTCATTGAGTTCCTGCACAAGTTGAATTTTGTAGGGATGATATTATTCTTCCTTCCTTAAGATACGTAGCACTGTGCTCTGACTAGTGTCATTGTTTAATGCAACCAATCGTGAAGAATTATGAGGATTATCCACCATACCTATCAAAATGTTCTGTTTCCGATTTTCATTAATGCTTGGACGTCCAGGTTTTGGAATATTTACAACATTACCAGTTTTTCTAAATTTAGACTCTACCTTACTGCCTGTTGATGGGCTGATAGGGCGATCTGGATATTTTTCATTAAATAAATCGCAAACTTCCTGCTGAGTTCTAGTCATATTCCCGCATCCGATAAGAATTAAAATTTCAATTCTTTGAGTAACAGTTAAATGTGCCATAATACTTTAAATTGAATAATAATTTCTATGTCTCTTACAATACTTATTAGAAAGTCGGTGTGACAATGACACTTTGCAAAGATTTTCACCTACGTGATCCATAAAAGAACTATGGAATTCGAAAAACTAAACTTGATAA
Organism: Monochamus alternatus; assembly: GCA_037114965.1. Lineage (NCBI taxonomy): Eukaryota > Metazoa > Arthropoda > Insecta > Coleoptera > Cerambycidae > Monochamus > Monochamus alternatus. The sequence goes on along the minus strand of CM073429.1, from coordinate 53,667,892 downwards.
CGTTTTTGCTTTATTTGAATTGATTTACGTTTTCTAACATTCAATCGTCATTTACTCGAAAACTTTCCTATGTAAGAGGGCAAAATTTTAGTACTGTCTGATAGAGAATTAAACGACCTTTCAGAATCAAGGAAAAAATATGGTGTTGCTATTAAAAAAAAAATCGATGACGTCATTACTCGAAAACAAATGACATTTGAAAATCGCATTTTACGCTAAAATATGTATTTTTTAAATTAAAAATCGACCTGTTCGAGGATTTTTCCCAAAAAATAATTGTTTCGTTTTTATTGAATTTATTCCATACTTCTGGCGCATACTGTATAAATTTAATTTTACACAGAAAGGTGCTCTTAGTAAATTTGTTAAAAATGCACCGTTTTCAAGAAAAATGCGAAAAACTGTTGTAAAGTTAAGTAAGTTAGTTAGTTATTATCAAGTGTTTATGTGTGGAAACCCGAACTCTTCTATTTATATTTCATATTTCGTATAAGAGAAACTCCGATATGTTGATTATTCTCTAGTTTGAATAGTAATCTGTTCCTTTAGAGAATATTGTAAACTTAAGATCTTATCCTGCTTCTGAATCATAGAGGAAAATATTGCTCTTGTTTCTTGTCCTTCGTTAATTTTGACAAAAGAAATTACTCTGTCACCACATGGTCGTTAAACTCTGTGTAGTTATAATTGTTCGTTAGTTAGGCATTTTATGTAATACAATAGTAACTAATTGATTGGTGTGCTGATTTCGATATTCCATTGCGTGTTAAAAGCCACAAAATCTGTCAATATCTCAAAGAATAGATTAGTGAACTGAAATAATTCATGTGTTATATAATATAACCTTGTCTTTATATAATTATTGGAAAGCAAATATTTGCGTAATATTGTTCACGATATTTTAGTAACTACAGGGCGTACCGAAATTAGCGGACAATATTTCTTCGGGGTCAGTGGCGTAGCTAAGCGTGAGCGAAGGGGCCCCTTGCCCACGACCTCGCACTTAAAGGAGCCTCGCGCGAGACCCCCTTGGGGTGATTTAAAACCGAACGCCATGAACTCTAAATAGTACGAATAGCACCCTAAAAGACTTTACTAAGAATAAGCTTTACCGAGGCTTTACCACAGGTACTATAATTAATTTGTCGACATATTTTTCAGTACTAAAGAGGTTACAAAAAATATTTATTTTTAGCATTTAACACCTCATAATTAGGAAATTTTCAGATCATCCAGACTTCACTATTTTAACTAGTTTCATCATAAATGAATAATTTTGTAAACAAACTTTCTGATTTTTCACCATTCTTTTCTTGAAAATATACAGAGTGACATTGAAAAATCTATAATGCGTAGTATCACGCGATAGAGGACAAAAAAATAATAAAAAAGTTATATACACTAATGTCCGATCGCCTTTTGTTTTCAAGATACAGCATATACAATTTTTTTGTAAAATTTAATTGTTTTCATTTCTCCAGATTGTACATCTCGTGTAAACAGTTTTTGTTTGTTTCAGGTTTCTGAACCCGATCATCGTCCAAACGTCTTCTGAAAACCAATACAATAAGAATATTAAGATATCTAACCTTATATACAAACATATAATACAAAGTGTTGTTGTTAATTATTGTTATACTATGTCATTGTTGTTTAGCGTTATATCAATCGATTTTATAACTTTATTAGACTAATCCGAACAGTGTATTTTGTAACGGCGCGATAGCTTTATCAATCGAACCTATATGAATGAAAATAACAGAGGTTCGAATGTTTGTTAGTAGAGAGAAAGAGAATACTCGCGACCTTAAGTGCTGCTCAACGGGGTCGTTGCCCATGCACTTCTATGTACTAAAGATGTCATGTCTACAAGTCAGTATGGGCTCGGATAGAACGCCATGAGCGGAGCGAAAGATCTTAAAGATACCTCGACGTAACCTAAAGTGGATAATAAGCGGGCTTTTAACGATATCGCGCCTGTGAACTAGAAGTTGCACTAAAAATTATATAAGTGATCGCGGTTGTGATATTTTACTTCCATCCATTTGAGATATATTTAAGTTTTATTCCGAGTTTTAAGTGTTTGTTGTTGCTGTCGTTTAAATTTTAAATTCTAGTAATTAAAAAAGTTATTTTTACGGCGATGGAAGTTACCTAAGAGGAGGAGGATGGCGGAGGACAATAACAAGAGGAGGCTGAGCCAAGTGTACGACCCGCTGTCTAGATTGGGTGAACTCACGAGGTTTGTGTTTTGTTTTTATCTATAGTTTGTTGCCTTTCTGTACAGCATTAAGTACCGTTATATTGAATCTATCGGATTAGTGCAGTATAAACATGGGAATATGCATTCCATGTTTTCGTTTCTAGAATATCTGGGAAGTATGGGTAGTAAATAAGGGAAATTTTGCCAGTAATGGTATTCGTAGTTCTTATAAATTACTTTCAGTGCTCAATACTAACAGAGCTACATAACCTTAAAATTAGTTTTTCAAAAGTAATATATTGCTATAACATTCTTCTGCTAGACGAATTTCGGTACACTTATTATTCGCAAGAAATTATATATATGAAAGAAAAATCATAATTGTTTTATTTGCGGTTTATTTCATTAAAATATATCTAAGGTGTTCCCTTGTTCAAATTCTGTTAACTATAATTAATTTAAAACTTGAGAGTTGCTGTAAATTATGTAGTTAAATATAATTAGGCATATTTATTGTTCGTATCTGTCAAATTTTTACATAAAAATAGAATTTTCATTAATGGTCTAATCCGTGTGTTTGATAATATGTGAGCCAGTGAATTGATTGAGGACCCCAAAGAAATGAAAAATTTCTTAAAAATATATCGGTACGTTACTGTAGAAATAAGGCAATTTCAGTGTATTTATTTGCAAACAGTATTTTCTACAGATACAAATAATTTAATTTTAGATATTTAAGAACTGAATCATATACAGCTTAGCAAATAACAGAAATGTTATCTCATATTACCTGCGAATATTTAAAAGTGGCGAAGTAAAACGGATCTATGACAGAAAGCGGTTTAACCAACCAAGGTATCTTTTAGGTATCTTTGAAAATACGTTTTTTCTTTAAATTTAACGGTACATGTAAATATTGTTATAATATAAACCTACTAAGTTCTACATATAAGATTGATCACTTTTATTTATAAGTTTGTAAATATAAATGTGATGTAAAATAATGTGTGTCTTATAAACGCTTTTTAAAAGTAGGTAGGTAGGTAGGTAGACGTTTATTTAGCAATAAAGCTATTCAGCAATACATAACTACTCATTAATAACAATATATGTGTATAGTGTTTCTTATAATATAATTAATATCTATTTTTAACATAACTTTGACATAGTGCTTTAAACTTATTAAAATTTTTAATTTTATATCTAACGGTAATTCATTGAAATAAGTTAAACCTTTATAAAAGATGCTATTATAAGTTTTAGACACACAAGTTGCAACATAAAAATTAGCTTGATTTCTTGTATGTATTATACTCGTGTATTTCTGATATACAGGCTGTATCACATAAGAGGGCCACTCCCATGTCTCTCGCTTAATATGCGAGACACGTCAAAAATCTTTAATTGTTTTTTGTTGCATTTTTGGAGGCCTTTATGCTCGTAAAAACAAATTTGACATCTATGGCCAACTTTATGAGTAATAACAAAAAAAACCTGTAAAGTGTCCAAACTATAAGGCTGTCTAACTTTTTTATTTTAAGAGATAGAGAAAACTTATTGGTAAAAAATTTTGATTGCAAAATTAATACCATTCACCTAATATAAACAGATTTTTGAAATATCGTATGTGGTTCGCTGCGCCCTCTGGGCGGATAAATAATTTTTTTATTCAAGCAGGCTATGGCCACAAAAAATTTCCTGTTTTTTCGTCTTTCATGCAATATACTACATGTTGCCCTTATCTTTTGTATTTATTACATTTTTTTCAATTTTAGTTAAAAAAAATGTACCTAAATATTTTCGGGTTGCTCAAGATAATGTAGAGCCTGTTTTAAAGACGCCAATTGCAAAAAAATAATAAAGAGAATGTACTTTTCTATGCAAAATACAGATTTTCTTATAATGTTATTTTATTGCATTGTGTCAAAATAATTTTAAAGACCCAATTGCTTCTAATGTGAAAACCAATAAAATAGCCCTCTTATGTGATACAGCCTGTATATGTAACATTTTGTAATAAATATTCAGGTTGCAGATTATATTTTATTCCATATATAAATTGAAAAGTTATATAAATAATCCTTTGTTTAACGGACATAAAATTTAATACATGAAGCATTGTTAAAATAGGTGTATATTTATTACACCTTAACAAGCAACGCATGGCACGATTCTGTATTTTTTGTATCATTTGCATTTCATTTTGGTTAATATTAAAAAGAAGAGTTAAGCAATAGATCCATGCTAAGATGTTTACCTATATGATTAAAAAAATCCTACTTTTTTTGACATTTTACCTAATATTCAGATTTTCATCAAGATAGATCCCTAAATATTTTATTTTCTACACTCTTCCAAAATTTACATTTTCAATTTTTACATTAATCGATTCATTTAACAAATTTAATTTATATTTTGATTCAAAAACAATAAATTTGCTTTTCTTGATATTAATGGTCAAATCATTATCACATAACCAGTTATAAATATTTACCAGATCATTATTTAACTCATCCAACATATCTGTAATATTTGTTCCAAAAATAAATAATATTGTGTCCGTCATTATTTTATTTGAGGAAAACTTAAGTAGTAGTAAATATACTACATATAAATACAAGATAAGTCTTGTACAAGTGTAGCAGGTTGATACACATATGTAGATAATAAATCCATTTAGGAATATTATAATTGCCAAAAAAAAGTAAGTACACAGTTCTTTTTTTTACTATATTGGAATATATATTTGGGACATTAATTTTACTTAATTTATTTAAATGTTTTACTGGAAATTGATTTTATTTTTTTAATTTGCATACAAAATGTGGCATCTGTAGCATTACATTAGTTGTTCTTCGTACATTAACGGTTTAAAAATTTAAATAAATATTTACTATCTTTTACGTCTCCCAATAAAAATAAGATAATTGAACGAAGTTTGGTACAGAGGTAGACATATTTTTAAAACTGTTTTATCCTATACAGGGTTAGAAAGAATGGGTCAACACTAAGTTGGAGATACTAGACTCCAAAATATTATGTTTGAGCTCATCATGCCTTATACGAATGTCGCTAGTTTAAGAAATACAGGGTATCCGATATTTAAATTTTATTCTGATATTTCTCAATAATTGCACGAATAATAAAACACATGCACGCAAAATACGCTAATATTTATTGACATTGATTTATTGACATCACCACAAAGTACATTGAAACTTTTAAATGCAAACTGCTCTGAAACCGTTAAAGTTAGGCGACCTAAGTACATTTTTTATGTAGAATTGAATGTTCTTTTAGATTTTTAAAAATATGTTTTGATTTACCCTCGGATTTACCTTAACAATATGATGAAACTAGCTCCCTCTAGGAGCAGCGTCAAAATAAGCTTCAAATTAGTAATTATCACACCAAAAAGCCCAACATTACCAATTTTCAGAATCATACTATTAAAACTTTCTTAATTTCAGAATAAAATTTAAACTTCGACATTCGTATAAGGCTCAAACATAATATTTTGGTGTCTGGTATCTCCGGCTTAGTGATGACACATTCTTTCTGACTCATCCTGTATATGGCGGAGATCTAAAAGTTTCTGTATCTTAAATTTATTAAAAATATTAGCATAGTTCTACTGGAAATATGTTTATTTTGCAGTTTATTTTTATAAATAATAATAATAGTAGTATTTAGGGTATATGAGGATTGCTTTATTAATATTCAGTTTTTTCGTGCTTTTTTTAGTAGTAAACATTGCAGTCTATATTTTGTTGCATAAGTTCGTAACAATTGTTGTGGTTATTGTGTGACTTTATCTTATATCACAATTAAGGGAGGACGAAATATTTCAATTTTGTTACATAATGTAAATGTCATATATTAGTTTTTTCAATAATTTTTGAAGAAATTGTATCATTTCGCTATATTCGTGTATCGTTTCACATCTTGAAATATACCCAACCAGTTTATTGGCCTAATTTAAAGCTAGGTACAAACTTATAAAATTAAAAATCGTTATAAATGTATATAACACTAATACAATAGCAATAATAAACACATATGTGTAACCTATTTTGTAATAAGTTTGAATGTTACTCCAAAATTTTTCAGTAAATTAGAAACAGTTTCATTTTAAAGAACCAACTAATTTTAGCAATTTATTATTTTTTGATTACTTACAGATAGCAATGGAACTTGGAAAATATTTATCAATTTATTCAATCAAAAATTAGTAAATGCAAAACAGGTTTAATATAAATCTGTACCAGCATTCGGTTTTAGAACAACCTTGAGGTTTGTTAGCCAAGAAAAATATTGATTAACAAGGACTAACTGCATTGCATAACGTAAAATACGGTTCAGTGACTATAACTTAACTAAAGCATGTATAATATGTTTGTTACTGGCATATTTGTTTATTTTAAATGAGTTTGATCAACCATAAATATTGTATTTATTATGTTTCGGTAATATAATAGTGTATGATTTATTGAACAGAAGAACATTCCAATACAGTCACGGGAAAATTGTTTTTTCAACAAATCATGGTTCAGTTGATTGCTATAAACATTTGCCTTTCTTAGTTAATATACTTCTATTAAAGTTTTATGACTTTCTAGATGATTTCTTTTGTTATATGGTAACAACAAACTTATTTCTTAAATATTAAATGATTTGTTTGTTACCTGATAGATGTTACCCTAAAAAATTAATTGTAATAAAAATATAAATATTAAAGATTGTTTCGAATATTAGCACATTCTTGACATTTCACTGAATATATTTCTAAGATCAAATATATACAGTACGTTCATGCTTGAAGTGGAACACTTTTATAAAATTTGACTGTCCTGTGATATTTTACAGACATTATTTTAATTAACGAACGTATTGTTCTAATCGAATTAAAAATTCATGTTTTTTTCAAAGTGAATTTTCCAGAAACTATAGCAATTTCTTTATGGAAAATCTAATTTTATGAAATTATTTGTAACCATAAGATTCCTACGAAGAATTGAAGATACTGAAGTAGAAATAATTATTTTTGGTGTTAGATTGGGAAATGCTTTGATTTTGAAAATTAATGAATAATAAAATAGTCGAGGGGTAAACCAGTGTAAAATTTGTACAATGAAATACCACTTTTTTTTTAAATATTACCCGTAAATACCTTATTTTCCCCAAGAAATACCTCATTAAATAAGCAAATATCTCAAAAATACCCAAAAATCACGAATTACTTCCAAGTGTCCAAAGAATACCTATGACTATTACCCAATAATATCCTTAAGTACCTAAACATATCGTTAAATATGCATAAATACCGAATAGTACCCAAAAATACCCTTAAATACCCAGATATCTAAGAAACGAAAAATACATTAAATGACCCACGAGTTCACTTAATATACCTTTAATTTTCCAAAACTGTCTCATATTTTTTTAGAAATTGTTCCATTTACAGATCTACGTAAATAATATAGAAATTTTTAAGGGAAATTTTAGTTTCTAATCTTTATTCAGTATAAGTAAAGATATCTAAACTCGTGTTCAAGTTGCTAGGATATTGTGGATTATCATATTGCGACTGATCGTGGAATTGATACTTAGATCGATCCATCGACTCGATCTTAATACATCTGGAAATAACATTTTGGATTACATAAACTGTATCATAAACCCATTGGCGCAGCCAAAAAATGATGCCTCCTTCAAGCTAACTAAAAACAAACTTTTTCCTCACCTATGAAATCATAATATTCAATCTAAACAGGATGTCCCTAAAATTATTGACCGGGTACCAAATACTCATCAGGTACACGACCACTGGGTACCATCGGTGTCTTCAGTACAAAGTACAACAAATTGCTTTCATTCAAGTATAAATGGATGGGTATAGAGAGAAAATTCAATTTTAGTCCTAGCTTGTTTTCCGTCATCTATCACTAGAATTAGATAATTGTTGTTTACATAAAAAAGCTTATTTTTTATGAAATAGAATATGAATATGATATATACCTAATATAGCAATATTTTAATTTTTATTATAGATATTCATTCACTTTTTATAGGTACGATACGACGTGTTAACTTGCCGTTAACACGTCGTATCGTACCTATAATATGTAATATATTAATTTAAATATAAAGTTTAACAAATTATACCATACTAAAATTTGTTAACAGAAGAGAGGAATGTGCTAGTGTGTGGATATTTTTTGCGTAAATACCTACCTTATAAAACATTCATATGATACTTGTTTATAGGGCAATGTAGTACTGTACAATCTATTGCAATAATAATTGCTCTGTTTAAAGCGAATTTGGCGATTCATTTCGAACTGCTGACATATTCGTAATTAAATCTATTTTCAATTTTAAACATTAGTTCTTAGTTGTTCCACTCACCCACAGAAATCTATTGAAATTTCTACACAGAACATTCAGTAGTAAAAAAACTGATTTGAGGAAGTGTCCATTACGTTTGAAATAGATTGTATCTAATTCTATATTATTTTCTAAACTAAAGGCTTACGAAGACAGTAAAGGGCCACATAGCCCGAAAAGTGCCTCCGAAAAGTTTTACGGACTATTTAATATATCTAGAAAATATTTATGTATATATTTTTAATACTTTTTATATTTGCCATTGGTCAGTTATATTTAAACTGTGCCATCGTCATAACGCATGCACAATCGCCATTGGCGGGATTAATTACCTTTATAAAATACCCAGTAAATACCCATTATTACCTTGATAGTACCCAAAAATACATAGAGTACCTAAAAATACTGAAAAATACCTATAAATACGCACAAATACCCATAAAATTAAAAAAGTACCTTTAATTAGCTACAGCTTGTACAATGGTGGTCAGCTTAAATTCACCACTTGCATGTTTTGTCCTTTTCTGGCACCGTGTACAACAAATGGTATTAGAAAAGAATGGAGCATGTAACTGGTGAGTTAATGACTCCCACAGTACAGTAAAATACCCCAATGGTTTGCCCCTCGAAAATGGTTAATGAAATTAGAAATACTTCAAAAGAAGTTGCAATATATTTAAATCACTCGAAGCAGAGAGCTAGACTGGTCATTACTTCCGAAGATCATCTGCTACACTGCTAGCTGATTATGGATCTAACTTTCTGATCTGACAGTATTTTAAATGCTCCCATATCTGGTGCTTCTTCAATAATTACTCAGTTAACGATAAAACGAATGCAGTGAGCGACTTACCAATTACCGTCATTGAGTGAAGTCAGTTTTCACAATTAACTGTTAAATTGATTGCTAATTAAATTGATTAATGATCGATTGTTGAAATTTTATTGCATGCATATATTATTTTTCCAGTATTGAATCAATAAATCAATTATTTAACCTTTTAATCGTTTTCGTGCCAGTAGCTGTATCTATTATTTTTCCAGATCTTTAGCTAGAAAGTATTGTAAAACTAACATATACAGGGTTAACTATGACTAAGTACAAATATTTTAAGAGGGGATAGAAAAAAATAAGAATTGACGGAATCGCCATTCAAAAAATTTTTAAACTTATTTATAAAGCGAAAATTTTTTTTTCGATATTATTGTAACCTCCAAATTGGCTTAGGAACACGTTACGCCGACAAACAACTTTATTGTCACTCTTGATTATACAAGAAATATCCTTCGAACAAATTACACAACTGTCAACGCTTTACTTTGACGTTTCTGTCACTAGTATATGACTCGCGTTTGGCTGCTCAATATAAACTGACTCCAGCGGCGAAAATGATCCGCTTATATAGGTTTTTTAGGTTTTTTTGACGGTCTTGAAAATCAAATAGGATGTGGTCGAGAATGTTCCAGAAAACGTAAAAATAAAGGCATTACAAAAATTATAAATTCTAAAATAAACAGAAACGTAATTTACAAATTAACGAGGTAGGCGAGCTTCAATTATAAATTATAACGTAAACAGGAACACAATTAACAAACCAAAAAGGTAAGTGAGCTTCCGTAACATTATATTAAATCCTTATTTAACGCCGTCAATGCGGGAATTAGAGTAGGCAACCAACAAGCAACGGTCGCTGTCACTGTCACGTCATGATTCAATTCCTGTACTTACGTTGTAGTTTTGTGTACTTGTTGTTAGTGCTTTATTTTAATTTTAAACGTTTTATAGTTGTTATTAAATAAAGGAATACATGTCGGATACAGATATTTTCCCACAACATAGTTCACCGGTTTATTTCGCTTGATTCTCTTATAATAAATACCTAGGCATTTTGTCTAACTGTGCCTACGGGAAATGTGTCTTATCGGTAGTGAGTGGTCCTAATGAGTGAAAATGTAGTTTTGCCAGTTTGTAACGAAATAATGAAATATGAATGTATAATACTGAAGCTAACTGGATTAATCGTTACCTATCTATCAGATAATATTATTAATAAGAATATTAATTTTTGTAGGTTCTGCATTTAGAAACGATGCGAAAAGACGACCGCATGGTAGTTGACATTGTTGACAGATATAAGCTTTATCTATGGATCTAAGCCATCTCAGTCGATGTTTATCATAGGCGTCGACTTCCCGTAGGAAAAAAGGGTTTTGCCCCGCTCCATTTTTTTAAATATCGAGCTAAAATTCTGGAATATTTTTTATTGTCTTTTAAGCCTTCCTGAGCACGTGGTTAAAATTTTTGTACTTACTCATAGTTAACCGTATAATACAAAAACAGAAAATCATGGATACATATATTATTTTTCCAGTATTGCAGAAATACCTACTCGTAAATCAATTATTAAACTTTAAAGTGTTTTTATGCCAATAATTGTATCTATTATTTTTCCAGATCATTAACTAGAAAGCATTGTAAAACTAATACAACTAATACTATTAATTTTATGGTTGCTTCAAATTATATCTCTTAATAAATATCCTTCAAATACCTATAGATAACATTACTTCTACTTATAATGAATCATACATACAGTCAGTCATTCATTATTATTTGCAAATATACGGTGCCATATAATCATATAAATATTAACGAAATAACAAGGTTAGATATTGGAAAACGATTTGACTGACATTCGAAAATATCTAAATTAGCTAAATATAGCACGTCCAAGTTTATTACGTTATTATATTAACAACACTGCTTATTAAAATCAACCTTGTAGCAATAATTTAGATAGTGCTCTAGAAATATTTTTATAATTTTTATTTTTGGGTGTTCCGGTAAATTATAAATAGTTGATGTAGTGTTTCATCATGGAAAGGAAAAAATATTGAAGAAATTGTTTATTAAACATATATTATAAATATAAAGCAAAACAATGACTAATTGTTATTTTAAAGTGAGAATCTAGAAGCGGAAGGAAGTTTTAGTTAATAAAGGCTTAACAATAAAATATAAAAGCGACGTAAAATCATACACATATACAGGATATTCTAAAATCAGTAAGGGGTAACAAAATACGTGAAAATAAACCATTTTCATTAAGCATCCTGTGGATTAGCAAGTATCTAATTTTTTTCAAAATAAAAAATTGTCAGATGAACAACAAAATAATATACTTACTCTACTTACTCCTCGCTATTCCTAAACAAATTGAGGACTCACTTTGAAATTTACTTTGAATTGAATAATGGAAAGTAACAGTGCCCGAATATTTGCATATGACTTGAAAGAAATTCATAACCTGTTTTCCATTCCTTATAGTGTTTATTGTAGTATAAAATTTTACAAAATATTTTTACTCAATGACAACATTCTTTAAATTGATTTATTAGATGTATTCTATTATTGCTCTTAAATATTTATGTCATTATCTCGAAATAGTCACAGTTATGGTTTCGTCTTAAGATATAATTAAGAAAATAACAAAGTTTTATATAAAAAACGTTTTGAAATGCTTTGTTTCACAAGAAGCACAATACATATTAATCTAAAACACGTTTATTAGACTTCTAAAGTCAAAGAAACTTGATTAATTTTACGTCACTACACGGTATTAAAGTAGCTCTAAAATTGATCTAATCTGACTAGTAATGGTTCAAAATTCGACATCATTGAGAAAAAGCTTAGAAAAATCCACCAAGAGGAAGAAACACATTTTCTGTTCTGAGACGCAGAAAATAAATGTTTCTTAAATTGTTTCAAACTACATAATACAAAATATATCATCAGTAACATAGACTTCAAAGTTTCTACAAGCAATATGTATAGGACGATATTGTAAATCCAATTTAGACAGAGCAGTAACATTTATTTTTAATTTATTAAATGTTTCTTTCAATAGTTTCTTTTATAATGTTTCCACTTTTAATCATGATTATCATTTCATGTCACTGTAAAACTAATAAAAATAAAAATCATTAGATCTTGTTTATATATATGAAATAACCTCGGAAATAACACTGTTGTCATAGGAAAATATTTTATTTCCAAATATTTGCTCAATAAATATTTACCATTTCATTAGATGGTGGGTAAGATGTATGCATATTGAGTTAAGTAAAATGTATGCACATAATTTAGATATTAGTTGGGTGTTTTGTTAAGAATTTGTTAGTTGTATATACAGGTTTATTAAACAAAAGGTAAATAGATATTTTCCTTAATATTATCTATTATTAGATATTATCTATGACGCCAAAGAATGTTATAATAAATGAACATATGTTAATTCAGATTTATTAAATTTGTTAATTTAGACGTCGTCGTCACATGTATATCTTGTGAATTTTCTTTAAAAAGGAATGTAGGTTTGCCTTGTTTGTAATAATATTAGACCAGTGCTGAAGCCTTTGAAAATGGTAAAAAGTGAATAATAATAATAGTAGGATGAAACCCATTGGAAAAGGAAGAGAATGCAACAAAAATGAGAGGAAAAATAAATTACGGGCGATCTGAGGTCGGGAAGTGGAAGGGGGTGAGTTTTTAAGGGTAAAAAACGGTTTATCTTGATTTCCGGCAAAACTACAAGTCCTATGGAACAAAATTAAATAGCAAAGTTGTAGGTAATAAAAAGATCTACAACTTTTATATTTACGCTTTTTTCACATAACCTCAAAATTATTATATATTGGTGAAAACTTACCTTTTTATGTCCCAAATACACTGTAATTTTTTTTATTTAAAATATGCATATTTTCACCTTATTTTGACTTAATATCGAAAAAGCATCTTAATTTTCAATAGAAAATTCTCACGTCAAAATATCTGCTTTTTTTGAAAAAGTCGGTTGGCTTTTTGTTCGTTGGAATTTCTACTATCTTATGGTGTAAAAAATATACATTACTATGGTAAATGTTCTCAGGAAAAACAAAGAAATTATGCGACAAACTCGAATTCGAAAATTTTTTTTTAATCATTATGTACAATTTTGAGCTATTTATTAAAATTCATACTTTAATTACTCGAAAAACGTAAGATTCCATATTGCACTGATAAACAAAAAAATTGCAAGTTGAAATGTACTACTATAATTAACAACTAAATAAGTTAATAAAGTTAATTTAATAAAACATCTACAATATTTTTTCGTTTCTTTGCATTTTCTGAGAACGTTTACCAAAATAATGTATATTTTTTTTACACCTTCAAAAAGTAGAGATTTCAACGAACAAAAAGCTCACCGACTTTTTTAAAAAAGCAGATATTTTGACGTGAGAATTTTCGATTGAAAATTAGGGTACTTTTTCGATATTAAGTCAAAATAAGGTGAAAAAATAAATATTTTAAATAAAAAAAATTAGTGTATTTGGGACATAAAAAGGCAAGTTTTCACCAAATATCGTAAAAAAATATTATTTTTTGTAAAAGATAAAAATAAAAAACCAAAAACTTGGTTATTTGAATTTTTCACATAAATTTTGAGGTTATGTGAAAAAAGTGTAAATATAAAAGTTGTAGATCTTTTTATTACCTACAACTTTGCTATTTAAACTTTTTTCCATAGGACTTGTAGTTTTGCCAGAAATCGAGGTAAACCGTTTTTTACCCTTAAAACTCACCCCCTTCCACTTCCCGACCACAGATCGCCCGTAAATTATTTTTCTTTTCATTTTTGTTGTATTCTCTTCCTTCTCCAATGGGTTTCATCCTACTATTATTTTTTTTGGTCTCAAATTATCGACCCTGGTCTATATGGTTGTTATGTACATTCTTGTTAAAAACGTAACATATAGACCTGCCTAAAGCCTAAGACTGCTCTAAATTAAAACTGTTTTAAATATTTATTAAATATTCAAATACAAATCATTATTTTAATGGAATATTTCTTATATTTTTATATACCCTGTTTAAAATGGTTACAATATATTTATTATACCTACATGCTTTGTTTAGACTATTCGGTTATACTCGTATTTAAATTTACAAAAATCCAGGTAGTCCGATTTTTTCACAAATTTAAATTGTGGTGTACTTTTTAGCTTTACACAATTTTAGGTGGTATTTACAATTTAAATTCAAACTTAAAAGTTTTCATGAATATCTTGTTTTTTTAACAAACGTATCTTTTTATTAACCATGATTTTCCGCTAAACTAGTGTTGAATGATACAAGAAATCTTGCAAAATTTCAGAGTTTTGTTCTTGCATATAAATGAGAAACATGGAACTTTATTACGAATTTGGTAACAGTGGTGGTTACTCTCGGTCGGCTAAAGTCCCGCTCGGAACTCACACAAGTAACTGTCGATATGGTCGATTGTCGACTAGTAGACTTAAAGTATAGAAACGGCCAGTTTTGCATAATAAGTAATACATAATGGACGAAAGAGGCGAAACAGAATTGGAGCTCTTCCATTCAAGTGGCAGTGAAAAAACTAATAAAAAAGCAAGACAAGATTGCCAACACTACGCTAAACATGTCAGACTGAAGTACTTGTCCATGGATTGAAATTCTAACATAAATTCTAATTCTAAACAACTCTTATTAAAGCCACTTTGTAGTATACAGTTCATTCTGAAAGTTGCAAATCTCTTGCATTTTCAGAATATAGGTTCTGATTGATTTTTATTACAGCTTTTCTGCAATTCTGGGAAATAATTTAATTATTTTGCATGGTTATTACCATAAAAGTTCCACATTCAAATGTGGTGACAAAATATGTTTTGTGTTGGTGAATTTCGCTTACTTTCATTTTTATTGCTATAAGATATTTGTAATTGTTTTATGGCAGTGATCTGCATTGATGTATTCCAACGAGGTTTACCGATTTGGATAAGTAGTTTAGTGTTTAGTATCCATTTGGTTTGAAAGGTTGGTATCACTTCTATTGCAATTGATAAAAGAAACTGCAAGTCAGAATTTGCAGAATTGCAAGTGCAAGGGCCTGTTGCAAGCCAGTGCAGAAATGATTGCGGATTGTAAAGCGGTTTTTAATAGTACTTTGTTGTTGTCAATTTCCTCGACGATTTTAAAATTTCTTTCTTTCCTGAACAAGATATTTAGTTTGAGCATCCTGTATGGTAGGATAATATATCTAAGCATCAGCTTAAGCAACTTTTATGTATCTTTTGGCTTATGCTGAGTATAGGAACCATATTTTATTTGTCAGTAGGGGAGAAACGCAAAGAATAGTGACTGAAGCCGGCTTCGGTGACGATAAAATATTGTTATTGTAACAAGGAGGCTGGGGTAGTATGGTACGCAGTCGGTGGAATGCCCAGTGTAAGATATTGGCATTATGCAACATTATTTCGGAATTATGGATAACCGTTTTTTTGTAATAGGATCGTAAATTTTTATTTTATTGCGTAACCGTTATGTTAGGTCAAAGTTTTATTCGTCCCATAAGATATTTTCACCCCTTTAGCTGCTTTATTTAGTTCTTTGAAACAGGTTGAATTATTTTAATATTGTTGGAATAGGTACACAGTTATTATCAAAAAACGATTTACCAAAATGTAGATACAGTATTCTATAATGTACACAGGCTGTATCACATAAGAGGGTCACTCCCATGTATCTCGCTTAATATCCGAGACACGTCAAAAATCTTTAATTGTTTTTTGTTTCATTTTTGGAGGCCTTTATGCTCGTAAAAACAAATTTGAGATCCATGTCCAACTTTATGAGTAATAACAAAAAAAACTTGTAAAGTGCCCAAACTTTAAGGCTGTCTAACTTTTTTATTTTAAGAGATAGAGAAAACTTATTGGTAATAAATTTTTATTGCAAAATTGATATCTTCCACCTGATATAAACAGATTGTTGAAATATAGTATGTGGTTCGCTGGGCCCTCTAGGCGGATAATTTTTTTTTTATTGAAGCAGGCTATAGCCACAAAAAATTGCCTGTTTTTTCGTCTTTTATGCAATATACTACATGCTGCCCTTATATTTTGTATTTATTACATTCTTTTCAATTTTAATTTAAAAAAATGTACCTAAATATTTTCGTGTTGCTCAAGATAATGTAGAACCTGTTTTAAAGACGTCAACTGCAAAAAAATAATAAACAGAATGTACTTTTTTATGCAAAATACAGATTTTCTTATAATATTATTTTATTGGTTTTCACATTAGAAGCAATTGGGTCTTTACAATTATTTTGACAGAGACAATGTACAGGTTTTTTTTGTTATTACTGATAAAGTTGGCCATGGATATCATGAATTTCATGATTTGTTTTTACGAGCATAAAGGTCTCCAAAAATACAACAAAAAACAATTAAAGATTTTTGACGTGTCTCGCATATTAAGCGAGATACATGGGAGTGGCCCTCTTATGTGATACAGCCTGTATAGCTTTGTTCATGCTTGAGGTTTTGAATTTATTGGAACAAGGTTCGTTTCTTTTATACCGCAACAATTAAAATCTTCGATTACTAGGAATAACGTTACGTTTCGTTCCTGATCAGGAACTTCATCAAACTTTTTATTGAAACAAAAATTACAACATATTCATAACCTGTAAGAGAACAGCTATATTAATTTAATCTGTTTAATATCAATAATAATTAATTGGATGACACGTAACATGATTTTTTTTTATAATTTAATACTTTACAAGAAAAAATTGGTCTGGAATGTAAGAGTACGAATTTTAGACACATAAAAAATGAAGCAAAACATCAGTATCAGTAACTAAACAGCGCAGAAATAGTACATGACAAAAAATAACTTTCCTACTTAAAACTGCAACAAATATTTATGAAAATGATTGCGTTTATATTTAATTTCTTTCTTTTCTTCATTATTGGAGCTATTTTAATAAACATATTATTAGCAGAGAAACTTTTCTTTTAGGAACGCTTGTCTTGTGAACACAGCAAAAAAATGGAGTTTTATAAAAATATTTGACCTTTAACCATCGAATACAAAAAACCTACTAGAAAAAGGAGGCTAGTGCCATCTATGAGAATAAAAATGAACAGTTGAAAAATATATTAGTTGGAAACTGTAAGACGAAACAATGCTGAAAAAATGAAATAATTAAATTAAAATACAATTGACTCAATTTTTTTATATCAGTTTTATCATTAACGCATTTTTTTTTAATGTGAACCATTTCCGGAAAAGTCCTTTTGTAGTAATTTGATTCTTTTGTTAAAATGTTAGTTTCGTTAAAATTAAAAGAATGTTTTTTCCCTAGTATGTTTGCATAAAGCTGTGGAACAATTATTAGAATATTTATGTCCTTTCAATCTATTTTCCAATATTTGAGACGTCATTCCAATATATATGCCATTACAGTCATTACATGGAACAGAATAAACAAAATGTAAATTTTAGTAAAGGCGTTTTACTTTTAAGTGGAGAAAAAAACCTATTTAATTGATTAATAGGTTTATGTGCAACAAAAATGTTATATTCTGATAAGTTATCTACATAATGGTAAAGCGACATAAGTTACATCTATGGGCTGTGTAATTATTTTAATAAAATTTGAGAGACAATTATTGTTCTTAAGGATAGTTTTAACTTTATCAATGACTTTAGTTTTGTTCATATTTTGCTGTCATAATATACAGGGTGTTTTGCATAAGAAGCGACACAGAGCAACTGCATGAAGAGGTCCTAAAATATTGTAATTTAACTAAACATATTTATATACAAAGATGCACAGGCGAAGTTACAGGCTTTCAAAGTGAGGCCAAATGTTTCTGAATTATTTTAATTTGGAATAACCAATTGTGGTACATGATTTAGGTTTATTATTGGTCTTCTTTGACTATGAGTTCAAATAAATTGAAACACTGCAAGGTGTTCATAGAGGGTGAGTCACCCCTAAAGTTATACCAATTTTTTTTCCATTGATTGAATTTAAAAAGATTGATAATACTCCGCGCAGAATTGAATTTAAAATATTTTTTACCCTTGTTAAATTTTAAAAAACTTTAAGGTTTTCAAGAAAAAATGGATGATTTAAAACAAGATTTTAGTAATTTTTATTAGAAGAAATCAGAAAAAGTCAGTAGTAGGCTTTGTATTTAAAATTTGACACCGTATTTAGGTCAATAACCTTGTTTGAATGCGTCCTAAATGACAAACTCTGAAGAGCTGCAGAACTGTCAAATAAAAACAGAAACAAACAATTAAATTGGCATTTTTATAAATACCCGGCTAACGAATATGAAATCATTAGTATTTAACAGATTAGTCCCATAATAAATGCTCAACCGCAGTACTCACGCGCCGACATCGGATCGGCACTGCTAAAAAGTTGGCAGTTCAAATTTCCGATTTCTACATTATATAATACGAAGCTAGTTCACGTCCATTTTCCTATGCCGCTGAAAGTCCGGCGTCGAACTGCATCTCGAGCGACGCGGTCCAACTTCTCTCCCACATTGTTTAGGAGTGACAGTGTAGTTTATAATTATTAAATTTGCTGTTTACATAAATAAGAATGCAACTCAAATTGAGTGAAACTTAAAAATTAATTTTGTAACAACGCGTTCCATGCCTGATTTAAACACTGAAGTTATTGGACAGAGCAGTGGTAAAATTTATAAAATACATTTTAATAAAGACAATAATTGGATTTAAGAGTGTTCGGAGAAAAATACTTATTTTGTTTTTCCTGTGTGTTATTCGATACTGGTCATAACAAGAAAGCCTGAAGGGAGACGAGATCTTCTTTTGATGCATTTGGGTGAGAAAATAAAGAAAAACATGAAGATGGTAAAATCCATATTTATAAACAAATACGATTTAGATTAAATGGGAATATAAACATACAAACTCAACTTTATTCCGCTTTCAAAAACATAAAATAGTTATGTAAATTTTTCAACTTGCATTGCATGATGAATCTAAAAATTCTGAAAATCCTAATATTCTTGACGGTACTCTCTGAAGCTAATTATTTGTGGCATAATTTTAGTTTTTCTTTAGTTTGATTGGGTTTTTGCCACACTTCCGTATTTTTGATGTTTCGAAAAATTCTCTGTTCTCAAAATAGCAATTTTTTTAAAAGTATGTCAAGTTTGATAGTTTAAAATTTGTTTATCTGCTTCCATAGAGATGTTAAATGATTTTTATTTTATTGTTACTTCTTCATGATACAACTGCAGCCAATAATGATCGATGTTTACTGAACAGTTTGACACACACTTTTAATTTTCTTTTTGTTGCATTATCTTTCTCTTTATGTCAGTCAGTCAACTTGACAAAACGTGGATACCTTACAATTATATCACTTCAGTACCGAACGTTGCGGCTGTTTCGCTTCAACACTCAAACATATTAGTAAATATATAGCATAACAGGAGTGCCGTGTTACCGATTGTTATGGATTGATTTGTTTATCGTTTGAAAGGTCGGGTACAATTGTTTTTTTCGATTTTCTGTCTGTATTAGGCGTTCCGAATATGTGGTTAAAATTATGACATTATGATTCATTTTATATACTTATATTTTTTCTTTATTCATCTTTTCAGATCATCACATTCTACACCCTCATCGCCAAGGCTTCTTCCGCGACGCGCGAGAGACGCGAGTTCGGTAGTGCCGCCGCCTTTAACCGCCTTCGACGTGCTGGAATCCGGCCACAGCGGCGGCAGCCATAGTGACCCTAGTGCTATCAACTGGCAGGAAAGATGTCTGGAATTGCAGGTGGAGTTACACAGGAGTCGGACCCAAGCCACGCGGACAAGGGACATGCTGAGAGAAAAGGTAAGCTGCATTTCCGTCACAGAGTAGTTACGATTTTATGAAGTTTGGACTTATAACAAAATGAAGTAGCAAAAATGAGACCACAGATTCCTTAGGTGAAAATAAATCGATTTAACTTAACATACCTATATCCCAAGTCGCATAATAAAAAAGATACAGGGTGTCAAAGTTAAAATTTTATTTTCGATATTTGTAAATAACTTCTTAAGACATCCAAATATTTATATAAAATTTGTAAATCGGGGGTTTTTCCGGTCGAGAAATTCAAATTTCTCTCTAATTTTGACGTTACTTGTAGAGGGTGTCACTTGTGGCACACGATGTTTCTTTTAAATGGCAAAACTTTTTTGCAACTTAGAGTATCCATCTGACTATCGAATCGATTCTCCTATTTGTTTTATTTGAAAAAGGTATACCTTATTGAGGTCGTTAGGAGTAACTATTTTTGGAATAATCCTCTTTGAAATGCTCAGTGCACCGAGTAAAAATTGTTTTGGTTTCAGGTAAAGTGCCTTTTCTGTTGAAAATACAGCAAAATGTTACTTGAAATAGTTATTCAGAATGGTTAATTATGGAGACGTTCAAAATTTCAAGAAGATCGGCGAGGTCTGATGAAACCATTTTTCAACAAAGCATAAAGATTTTACCAAAGCAGGCCGATCTTTTTGAAGTTTTGCACGTTTCCATAATTTATCGTTCTGAACAAATTGTTCAAATAACATTTTGCTGTATTTTCAGTAGAAAAGGCACTTTACCAGAAACGATAACAGTTCTCAATCGGTGCACTGAATATTTCAAATAGGATTATTTCGAAAACTGTTACTCCTAATGACTTCAACAAGGTATACCTTTTTCAGATATAACAGGTAGGAGATTGTTTCAATAGTCAGACACTAAGCAGCAAAAAAAGTTCTGCCATTTAAAAGAAACATGATGTGCCATAAGTGGCGCCTTCTACTAGTGACGCCAAAATTAGAAAATTTGAATTTCTCGCTCGCAAAAACCCCTGATGTAAATATTTGAATTTTTTAAAGAAGTTATCTACAAGTATCGAAAATAAAATTTTAACTTTGACACCATGTATCTTTTTTATTATGCGCCTTGGGATATAGGTATGTATGCTAGGTTAAATCGATTTATTTTCATCTAAGAAATCTGCGGTCTCCTTTTTGCTACTTCATTTAAAACACCGTGTACATATATGCATATTTTATTCTGCGGCGAAACTAGCCTTGTAAGCCCATTCGACTTCATTTGCGTTAAACCAAGTGCAAATATATTTAAAATGGTTGTGGCTACTTTGGAAATCAGTATCCTTGAGATTATATTATTTCAGATGTGGAAGTAATAAGGACGCCGTATTCTTGAAATAGTGTTTTCTATAAATACAAATAATATTAGACATTTAAGAACTAACTAATATAGAGCTTAACAAATAACAGAAATGCTATCTCATGCTTCCAGCCAATATTCAATGGTATTTAACGGCGCGTCGCCCAAGGCGAGAGGCCTGAGGTTAAGTACCTACTGCAATGTAGGTCGCTTGCTGTAAATCATGCCGCTTAGGCCGAGCAGGAAGTAGCAGACTACTTATATCTCACATTAAGAATTTAATTTTTTTCCACGTGTTTTATTTTTCGAGATTTCTGTACATAAAAACGCCACAAATTTGATTATTTTACGGCGACAAATACAGTTAGCTATTTATACATTTATGAGAAAATCGCCAGGAGAAAATGCCTTGCTGACTTTAGCCTTGAGATTATATTACTTCAAAAGTAGAAGTATTAAAGATATACAGTTTAGACGGTGATAGAGTATATTTTTTTCCTGGCTGAGTTTTATTCTATTTGAAAAATAAAGCATTAGTTATTTATACATTTATGGGGAAATGTTACTTCTGATAAATTGTTCTGCTTGCCACATTACTTTCAGTTAAAGTTCAGTTTTAAATACTTTATTGTCATTAAAAGTTACTTTCGTATTCTAGCAAAGCGAATGATTATAAAACATATGTTTACTGTTATGGCAATTTACATCACTAGTATAGCAACACTAGTATGGTATAGCATGTGATTAGAGAAGCGTTTTTTATTATTTATTTCTACTACTGTAGGTAGTATTCTCCTGTCCCCGCAAAATTTATTTTACATATATTGGTTATATAGGTTATCAACATAATACCATCCCAAGTATTAAAAAAATTACAGAATAATATGCCATTTTATTCTCTCACATGATGAATGGATATTATTATAAAGTGTGCATTCAAGTTCATTTTGAAAGTTAAGTGGACTTCATAGTTAATTTCTTTAGAAGATGTAAGTTATACTTTCCGGTTACTTACTTATTTTTTGGAATATTGATTTCTCAGATAATTTCATTGTTAATCAATGCTGAAAATTACTTTTGGTTCAGAAGTGCTGAATTTCATGTGTATTATAGTTATAAAGTATTAATAAATTATAGTTTAAAAAAATTAAAAAACACGCTTTAATAGCAAACCGAACTAAAAAGTAGAAAATAATTAATTAAAAGTATCAAGAGTTTGTATTACAGCAATAGAAAATTCCGACAATCAATTACGACTAATTAATTGGGAATAAGATTAAATTAGAAATTAAATTATTAATAAAATAATTCAGTCATATTAAAAAAAGCGTGGAGTGCTTGATATTAAATGTTACAATTATTTCAGTAGTGTAGCTATTTATAAAATTAGTCTTTATGAAAATATAGTAAATTGCACGCTTTTTTGTAAAAATAATCAAAATTCCAAAAAAGAATTCACAGTACAGAACTAACAAATTTATATCTACTAAAAAAATATTGATCTACTAGAAAAATACACTACTGATCTTATAAGATCAACTAGATCAGCATGGGAATGCCATATGGCACTGGTAGTGGCTTCAACCAACAACAACGTATCTATATGCTGGGTAAAGGGACACGACCGGTGCAATGGCAATAAAGTAACTGACAAGCTGGCTAGGAGCGCATCAAGTCTCAATATTTTTAGACCTGGTCCCTCCAGTATGCTTCTGTTGTCAGCATTTATTGAAATTATCAAAGGACGCCCACAAAGAGTTTAGGAAACGGTGGGTTGAAACACATGGCTGTCAATTTGCTGAGGAGTTTCTAGAGTACCCCTGGATACAGCCAAAAAGTACCTGGCCATGTCTGGGACAAATTTTCGTCTGGTGACAGGTATTCAAACTAGACACTGTTAGCTAAGGAAACACTTCAATTACATAAGGAAGTATGAAAACACCTCTTTGTAGGGGTTGCGAACAGGAAGACGAGACGAGAACAATGGCTTTCTATGACTTATATTAGAGAAATTCCCCTGAGCAACGTCACCACCTTTTTCTCCTTATTAGGTTGGTTGGCGGCTCAGTTACACTGATCTCCTAATGCGAGGAGATACAAGGGGCCCAATGGGGCCTAAGTGCTGTAGCCTTTCTGATACCCTCCCGAGATTCCATATTTCAGACTAGAAAAATATATTTTCTACTGGCGATGACTCTTTTGTTATAACAAAAGTAGTTATCTTCTTACAATAGTAAATTAAATTCTGTAAATGAAATAGGAATATGTTGTAGTAATGTAGTAGTAACTGAATGTCCTGAATGGTTTGGTGGGATGGCGGTTAAAAGCTTTTGGATCAGAATGAAGAAAATTAATTAGGTACGAATTTTTGTTCCAATAATAGTATACTAAAAAAACAATTTCAATTGTTATCCGACGTCCAGAATGAACATAAACAGTGCAAAAATTCAAACGACAAAATATGTTAACTATACCTGTATATTTCACCAAATTATTGTTAAGTTATTAATACCGTCATAAATGATACTGCATGATTATTTACCTAAAACATCTTGAAACTCATAAAAAATCATACAACGGGAAGTAGATAGGCTAGTGGGTTTTTAAATTTAATACTTTCACAACACAGGCTATCGGTAAAAAATTATACATTTTAACAAAGACGAAATTAATGTACGTTTAGGCCCTATTACGGTAGTAGACCATTTTTATTGTGTAGCTGAAAATATGAATTATTTACCTTTTAATATATAGTACTTTTTACACTTAGCATAATAAACATAACTTCAAAATTTTCTTCTGCAAAATAAATTCTTCGCAAAATAGCTGTTATTTTGAAGCAAACAGATTTTTTTTTCTATAGAGAAAGATGTAATTTAAGATAATTCAGTTACATGATTATTGGCAATTGAATATTGAAATTGTTCTTTAAAAAAATAGTAAATGCAATTCTGCTCCTGTCATCGATACAATCTCTAGTGGTTGAAATGTCTGTCAAATGAGATCAGTGAGATAGACAGTGCCTTGTTGTTGTAAGTTATTCCAAGCGTGTTCCAATACCAACTCAATGCTCATTAAGGGTTGTTAGGGGTTGGGGTAATCATTGGAGAATCCGACCGATACTAACTCAAATGTGCTTAATAGGACATGCTGGGTCAAAATACAAGTCAGTCAAGGATCTGTTTAATTATACTTTGGCGCAGGAATTTGATGGCTGTCATGATTATGCTTACCCATATCATGTTGAAGGGTACGCGTTTTTTAATAATATGTAAGCAAAAACATTATATTGTATACCCAATCAGAAGATAGATATTTATAGGCACAATGAGGTGAATTAGGGATATCTAGAACAACTTGTCCTAGTTTGAAATAATATAATTGTAGACTAATTGTCAATTTCATCTAAATTCACTTCACCTTCACTTCATAGGTACCATTTAAACTATTGTGGATAGTCATGCGAAAATTGACCTCCATTTTCTCTCCATTATTGTTCGAAATACGAAAAATGATAACCTACAGCTTGGTTTAAATGGAACACTGTATTTTTTTATGAAATGATTTTTTCAAAAATATGTTATACAGGGTGTTTTAAAAATGAGACCACAAATTCCTTATGTGAAAATATATCGATTTAACCTAACATACTTATATCCCAAATCGCATAATAAAAAAGATACAGGGTGTCAAAGTTAAAATTATATTATTGATATTTGTAGATAATTTCTTAAAAAATCCAAATATTTACATAAAATTTGTAAATAGGGTTTTTTTGTGGGCGATAAATTCAAATTTGTTTCTAATTCTGACGTCACTAGTAGAGAGCGCCACTTGTGACACACCATGTTTCTTTTAAATGGCAGAACTTTTTTGCAGCTCAGTGTATTCATCTGACAATCGAAACAAACAATTTAAAATACTCAGTGCACCGAATAAAAATTGTTTTGGTTTCAGGTAAAGTGCCTTTTCTGCTGAAAATACATCAAATGTTACTAGAAAAAGTTGTTCAGAACGGTAGATTATGAATAAGTGCAAAATTTCAATACACAAAATAAATTAAGCAGTTTAAATACGACTTTTAGCAAATGAACAATTTTATTAAAAATGATGACTAAGGACCTATCGTAAAACTGAAGAAATGTATGTAAGAATAGTTCATGTGACTCCCTTCTTTTTCAATGCAAAGTTTTTATGTATGTTTTTTTTCGTATCTCGAACAGTAACGGAGAAAAAGATTAACCAATTTTCGCATGATGCCCCTGTAATTAGCGACCCAGGAAAACCCTCGCAATAAATGCATAAAATTCATGTCACAAAACAACTTAATTAAGTTACAGTCGTCCAAGCCCATTCATCATTATTTTTTCTTTGCTAAATTTGATCAACCTTACCAGCTGCTAGTGATTTTTTAAATTTATAATTTGATCGTGTCACAGATCATTAATTATTTTGTAAAATTATGTTCAAAAACTGCAGTGTGTATTTGTAGAACATTTCGACTTTCAAATTTGAATCATTGCTTGTGACGGCTTTTGCACTTAAGCTTCTAATGCCCTCTTATTGCCTTTGCGTTGCCACTGAACAAATATTTTTGCTTCGGATTTGTGCAAAAAGTTTTGAGTGGACATTCCTATATGAACCATATCTACATAAGAATCAGAATTTGTAATAAAGTTACAAAGTGGTCGATAAATAAATATATTTATTTGGTATAAGCACATACATTAAAACATACTTACATAAAATGAATATGTATAGACCTTCCGTCTAAAAATATTTGTGTTATTTTTTGTTTACCTAAGTAGCAATAACAAATAAAGCATTACGTTTGTTTTTTATTTAGTTTTGTTGTTTTATTGAATAGCATATCAAATAATGTAGACGTTTTTACTATTGAAAGGAGAAGTGGGAACTTGTTTAGAAAAACATGTATAAGCTTATTTTTCTCTCACATTGCTCCATTTTGACGAGGTAGTGACATTTGGGTTCACTGGCGTCGGCATAGGTTATCCACGGGCGTTTTGTTTATCACAGACGTTCGGCTGTGAATACCTAATAACTATGTAAATAGCTCTTGGGTTTGCACTTGATATTCACTGCGCAAGTTCTTGATAGGGAATAGTTTCATAATTTAATTTAAAATATAAACTAAAATGGCTTCTTTGTGGAAAATTTAGATTGTAACATTATGTTAGTAATTTAATTTTATCGAACTGTGTTATTTGATTTAAACGTGCGAAATTAATTTTGAAAAAAAAAAGATTTTCTTTGTTATTATGTAAAAATACATAACTGATTAGAAACCATTTTGACAGTTGTAACGAAATAATTTTCACCTCAAATGCCCCTCGCACATCTCATGTAATATGAATTTTGGTCAAATTGGAATGAAACTCTGGAAAGGCAGTTTGAAACGTCCTAAATTCAAAAACCTCGATAAGCAGATCCAAAGTAAGGTCATAGTCACAAATAATAATAATATCTCTATTCCTTATTTTAATCACGAGGATTAGCCTAGAGGTGGAGAGACTTGTGCGCGAGATGGGGCGGCATATATTACTATTAAGCAGGCTGCATTTGCGCCCAGGAACGACTGACGTTGGTAGGTCCTAACCATGATTCAGTGCAGGAATGAAGGAAACCTGGAAAACCTCATTAATTAGGGGAATGGTCAAACGTCAGCCGGTATCAATTTGTCACAATGATACAAACCAACGTTCTTAAACCGCTCGAGTACTGACCTAACCAGATTAACAAAAGTATTAACATGAACCTTCAATGTATTATCATTTTCAGAACTTTTTAACTAGCGTCAACTCTGAATCAATGTAGAATCAACGTATAATTGATATTAAAACCAATCTCGAATAATATTTAAGTTGATTTTTTGTTCTCTAGCATGGGGTCAACATAAAATCAACGTCTATTCTATCTATATACGTTGAAATTATTTTTTCCAATATCTTTCAACTCTGAGGATAAATTAGGTCAATATTTATTTAACGCTCCTTCAGATCCTTGAATGAAACATCTGTTAAATACGTACGTTAACGTTTGCATATCGTTGAAAAAGAGGATCAAAGCCAATCTAAGGTGGGCAGTCGTTGACTTTCCCTGGCCTCTTCTGTAGAGGACAGGAAACAGTATCTGGCAGATGTGAGTAGAGGGATCTGACTTGTTACGATTTAGAGAACTTTTACTGTTTGGTGCCCATGGTTTTCAGAACTACACACCCAGAGTTTCATCCAATTCGATCAAAATTCAAATTATAGCTGTAAGATAAGTTATGTGCGGCATCTTTTGTTCGTTTCCTCATGAGCAACGCTGTATTTATCCAAAAGTACCAAAATTAACAGAGTTTCAGCTTCAGGTATTTTTTAATGTTTACACCATATGCCCAAATGCAGATTTACATTTGCCAGTGAAACATTACATTTGGGACGTGTCGCAGGTATATTAAATTATTCCCTACTTACAATGACATAAATAAATCCTGAAGCGAGCATTTCCATATGTACTGCGCCGCCTCCGTCTGTCGCTCGAAGATATTTAATATTCCCTCAGTCCCCGGCTCAATTAACAGAGCCAGTGTTTGACTTGCGAAAATGACAATTTGTTAGCCGGGCTCCTCACTATTTGTACAACTAAAATTAATTTCACTTGTTCAAATAAAAGCCCCAGTTACACGTAATCAGTCGCAGGAATATCCCTGTGAAAAAAGAGGGAACCCTTCCAGTTCTTTAAGAAAGGAAAACAAAGACTTTGAATGTCACGGAATTATTATTGTGAATGATTTCAATATGTTCTGATATCAGTGTATTTTGTGTCTTCCTTACACAAATTGACTTTGAATTGAATTTCTGATAGTTTTGCTCACTTTCCATAATAATAGAGTTCTCTTGAACGTGTATCGTTCAGTTCGAAGTTACTTTAAGATAAAAAGCTACGAGTTGTCCCAAATTGTTATTTACCCATTGGAGTATCAATTTCCACCGGTCTTACAAAAATCGCACTGGGAGGATTTAATTCAAAAGGGTTGTTCTAAAAAAATTTAGTAATTTATGTTTTTAAAGATAATACTAATAATAATAATATTTATTTTCCTCTAAGGCAATATAATAATTATTCTATAGGAATAGTCAAAATTAATAGATAGATAGATACTACTATATAAATACACTTTTTTGCATAATGTAGTAAGTCACTTTCTAGAAATCTAACAAAGGAAGACTACAAATAAAAAAAGTAAATATATAAAAACAATATACACAATACTAAAGTATAAAGTACAAAAACTTAAAATCAACACCAAAATCCAAAACCAGCAATTTAAAGCCGGTGATACGTACATGCTGCACATGTTGTTAATACACAAACACATAGCTTATAACAATTACAGACAATTAAAGAACAGCATCATCAAGATACTCCTTTATAGAGTAATAAGATTTATTTACTATGCATTTTTTATCGTATTTTTAAATTTATTAAAATGTAAGCAACGAGTTTTTATGCCCAACTTATAAAGATTCAAAACCAAGGAATTCTTCTTGGACTTGGTTAATCTAATTTTAGGAGGTCTCAAATAGCTTGTAACTCTTGTGTTGGAGTTATGTAAGTCCATGCGTATTAAAATCTTTCTTATTCTTATGTATGGCTAACAATGTATGATACATAAATAACGAGGGTAAGGGCATTATTCCAAAGCTTATTAGTCGCGTCAAATTAGCATGAAAAATGTGTAAATAGACAACTTTTGGCGGAGAAGTCCGATTGAGATGCGGTTTCTGCAAAATGTTCAGGGAATTTTTTATAATAATAGTTACATCTAATCTCTGTACGCTCGCAAATTTTTAATTGTTTATTTAACAAATGACCCATTTTTGTTGAACATATGGCAAATGTCACACACGATTCAACGAGAATGTCTGAAAAATGTTCCCTCGGGGGTTTTCGAGGTCCCTTTTTATCACTTTGGTGTTAGCTTTATTATTTTTTGCTAAATTGTTGTAACTGGGCTAAGTAACAAATTAAAAACTCCACCCCCGAAATCACTAGAGAACCGGAATTTTTTCCAGGATTTCTAGCTTATTAAGGCAAACCATCGGCACAAGATTTTTGCAAATATAATTGTTCATTGTTCGATTGTTGCAACCTCGCTAATTAACAAATTAATAACTCTTCTCCCGGAATCGTTAGAAAATCGGATTTTTTTTGCAATAATTCTGGGATCAATTGAACAATAAACAATTATATTTGCAAAAATCTTGTGCCGATGGTTTGCCTTAAAAAGACAGAAATCCCGGAAAAAATTTCGGGTCTCTAGTGATTCCGGGAGTAGAGTTATTAATTTGTTAATTAGCCAGGTTGCAAAAATAAAAAAATAAACAATTTCGTGCAACAACCTTGTGCCGATGGTTCTCCCCATGATCCCAGAGTTATTGCAAAAAAATCTGGTTCTCTAACGATTCCGGGAGTAGAGTTATTAATTTGTTAATTAGCGAGGTTGCAACAATCGAACAATAAACAATTATATTTATAAAAATCTTGTGCCGATGGTTGGCCTTAATAAGTCAGAAATCCTGGAAAAAAATCTGGTTCTCTTGTGATTTCTGGGGTGGAGTTTTTAATTTGTTAATTAATTAAGTTAACACCAAAGTGATAAAGAGAGACCTCGAAAACCCCCGAGAGAACATTTTCCAGACATTTTCGTTGAATCGTGTGTGACATTTGCCATATGTTCAACAAAAATGGGTCATTTGTTAAATAAAAAATTAAAAATATGCGAGAGTGCAGAGATTAGATGTACCTTTTGTTATAAAAAATTCGCTAAACATTTTGCAGAAAACCGCATCTCAATCGGACCTCTCCGCAAAAAGTTACAAGTGAAATGCTAATTTGACGCGACTATATAGAGAGTACAAAGAGTATCCACATCGGCTCTCCAGGACAAACTTCCATCAATATCTACACCCAAAATATGCAAGGAATCAGCACTAACATAATTGCTCATTTTACTAGAAAAAATCAATTGTTGGGTTTTGTCTGGATTAAGAGTTATATTGTTTATTGAAAACCATCACCACCACCTGTGCTTTCTTATTATTAATTGAAATAGAGTCTAACAAGGACACCACACTGACACCCGTATTTAATAAAGTGGTATCATCAGCAAAGAGAATACATCTCCTAGGTGACATAAAATCGATAAAGTCGTTGACATAAATTAGAAACAAAAGTGGCCCCAATACAGAGCCATGTACTCCGTGACGAATGCGTTGAATGCTGGAATTAATTTCATTAAATGACACAGATTGTTTACGATTTTTCAGATATGACTCCAGAAGTCTAGCTGGTGGACCTCTTACACCATAATTTTCTAAGTTTTGGATTAATATGTCATATGCATGACTATATCTTGAAAACTATTTTCCGCTCGCTAAATTGTGTATAGAGGTATCTCGGGTAAGTAGTTCAGTTCGAAGTCACTTTAAGGTAAAAAGCTACAACCCATGTCATTCATCAGCCGTGTAAAAATCATCCCGGGACGGGGTAGATATAGGGGTTGTACTAAGTAAGCGTTCTACATCGTTGTAGAAACCATGTAAGCTATGCAGAACGCTTCTTGTATGTGGCTTTCAGTCTGGCATGGAGTAGCGAATGGCCGTTAAATGTAGCTCTGCTACTGTACGTCGCTCAGGGGCCATGAGACTGTTGGGTTAGACAGTCTTAAAACAGCTAAAGTTGTTCGTCGACCACCTCACCTATGGCATACTGATGACAGCTAATAAGCTCGAAAACTGTATATGTCTGGTGGACCGCAGACGAATGACTTTAGCTGTTGTTAAAAGTTTTTCAGGTGTAATTCAATGCTGGTCGGGGCATTAGCCCGAGTAGTTGTTTCCAGGAATTCCGTGTTTGCAATATGTAAGTACTTTTAATAAAATCTGTACTATTGATTACTAAAATTGTTATATCGTCCTACTTTATTCTGACAAAAATCTGTTAGTTAAAGAATACTCTTATAAATTCATATATTTGATATTTTAATTGTGACTGGGAAAATAATATTCGGCCATATAGAAAGTATACTTATTGTGCGGGAGTTAATATAGGAACAAATTGTGAAAGGAATTACAAAGCATGTAAGTAATTAATTATTACTTGTTAGAGATATTAAATTCCCGTTCCGGGGTTACCTAGCAACTTTTTTCGGAAGGCATTCGTGACTTTATAAGAGATGGATCATAGAAAGACTATGACTTTGTTTTCTGATGTTAGAAAATGATTATTTCAGATCAATACATTGTGTTATGCAATGGATGGTGTCACCAGAAATATCTGGATCTTCTGAATTCAAATATGGAAGTGCTAAAACGGGAAGAATGTACTTTCTAAAAAGTTTTAAGTAACTTTATCTATTAAGATTATCTAAGAAGACGCAGCCCACTATACAATAATTGATTATGAATGCCCAAACGTTGAGTTTTTGTCGATGTTGAGTGTAATTGATAAATTTAATTTATAAGAATGTAATTTCCATGGTAAAAATACAAATAATTTTCACATGTATTATATGTTTAATTACATTAAAACTTTACAGAATATTAGTAACTTTACAAATAATAAGTCTAGCGAGTCTTATTTAAAAATTTCAAATATTTATGGAGATAAAATTTTTCTTAAAAAGTACCCACACTTGAGGACCGCTGACTAGATGGAACGCCGGCAAATCTAATAAACCATATGATCTGTTGAAGCGAGGTTGCCGTGTCGCCTCTAAAATAAATATTTTTATACTTTAGTATAATTCTTTGAGATTGCTTGTAATTTAAAAATACTTTTTTTAAGCAATAAGTAAAATACAATTAAGGTAGGTAGTACACTAAGCAGAAATATTAACGCAAATTTTAACTTCTTAACTGACCTTACAATAAACGATTTAAAAATGAATTTCCGCAAGTTCGATGCTACCAGTTAAAGTATTTAGGAATTTGCTTTGTTCAGTGATTTAAAAAATTATACATATATACGTACCTACAAGCTTACCTACTTGCTGGAAAACCAAGTATTTCAGATAATACCATTGTACACTGTTAGAAAGACACAAATGTCCCTTAATTTATTTCATGAGGAATTACGAAAAACTATGATTTTCATACAATGCATTAATGTTCATTTTTCGCCACGATATTTTTATGTCGTCAGCAAATATTCATTCAGTAAGTATTACGATTTGCTAAGTTGGCAAGGTATTGTAATAACAGGTATATCCATAAAATTTCAGTTTCATTTGAAAATGGTAGTGAATGATAGATTTATGGGCACTACAAATTGCCGTTTTTCTTCAAAACGAGGGATTTAAAAAATATGAAAAAGGTAAAATGATCAGAAGAAAATTCTACGTTTGATATTTAAAGAAAAAGCTACATAGGCGTACTTATAAATAATTGGAGGGTATAAAGGGTACTGTATCCCTCAGTTACTCCCATTCGCCCTTCAATTTTTTTCATCAAAATTACATGATAAGTATGTCGCAATAAGATAAAAGTACGTGCAAAATTTCAAGTGGTATCTTAGAAAACAATTGGATTATTAACAATAATAGTTTTTTAAAATGTAACTTTAACACTCTGTATATTGAAACAGAGACGTCCAAATAAAAAATGGCGGAAGGAAAGTCGCATTATTTTTGTCCAAAGAATATGTGGTTAATGGTATGGCCTTCTATTTTGGGACACCCTGTATACATACAAAACTTAATCGGATTCCAATATTCAGAATCGTCTGGCTAGAGACTACGATGTAAAGATTGCAAATACTACTACTCCAATAATTTTTTAATTGGAAACTATAACAATTTTAGAAAATTCTTTTTATAATAACGACTCCATGTTTCATGACGCATGCATCTATTAATTTTTTTTTTAGATAAGTTCTGAATCACCCTGTATATTTACAAAGGCTGCAAAAAATAAATATTTTATAATACATCAAATTGTGTTATCATTGCCTTACCCAGGAAATCTCGCAATTGAATCATATTTTTTCAATATATACTTTCGCACCTAAAAGATTCCTACTTTCTCACATGAAAGCAACCTTTTTCTAAATAACTGTGAAAGCCGCAAACTGCGGGCTTCCAGAAAACCATGTCTGGGAGCAATATCCACGTGTCAAAGCATCCCAAATGTAAAAGCTTTCCAAACGTTGCATTTCCATATGTGAACTTTTTGCTTTTTCCGTGCCTTGCCTGACTCCAGAATCCCGGGTATGATTTGGGATTTGTCGTCGGTTTTCCCGGCCCACTAAGCTCTCGAACGGGAGGGCATCGCGCGCCATGATGCGTCGCAATGAAGACGGCGGGCGCCAAGCTTGGCGTCGCCACGTCACAAGTAGCCCTTTTTGGCCGCTTTTGAAGCTCCTCACCTCGCAACTGATGAAACGTCGAGCGATACGTCCAAGTCAAGCAATAAATTAACGCTAGTTTTTTAGTTTTCACACTTCTTGGTGGCCGTTTCAGATGTATCGCTGCCACTTAGTTTGGATGTTTCACAGATAAAGAAGGTGTTGGATAAATGACGGCGTCATAAAATTTATATGAGGGGTGAAACGATAAAATTTAATGTCTGTGGTATATTAGTACGTGACGGTTGAGTTGATTCATTTTCACGTTTCCTTGAAAGATAAAATATTTACTGCTTTGTGTCAGATGCTGAATATAGTGATGCCTAATTCTAAAACTAAGATAATATTACAGTTTTTGAAGAAATCTGGTTTAATTTTATAATTCATGGAATTATAGTCTGTTTAGAAATGAAAGAGAGTAATAAAAGCTTATTATGTATGCAAATAGTAAATAAATGTAGTACTGGTGCGTATATTGAATATTTTTATATTATGTATTATCGGTATAGATGTACTAAATTGTAGCAGGTAGCTAAAATTTAATCCCCGACAACCCGTCTTTGTCTATGCCGCTTCAATTTCTCGGTCAATTTCTCTTATAAGTAAACAATATAAAAACAGCATTTCAAAACTAGAGGCTACTTTAAGCATCATAACCGGGTTAAGAGGGTTTTTAGTAATTCAAATAAAATTATTCAATATTATTATCAAAATATTTATTTAAATTTAATGAACAGACTCTTATTCCACACAAATATATGTATTTTGAAAATTCAAATTATGGTGAGTAAATGTAGTGTTCTATAAATGTACAATAAAGAAAATAAAGAAGTAGGTATATTAAAATTCATCCTCTGAATATTCTGTTGAATTATCTTCGTCTCCTAGATTGATAACGATAGATTTCACAGTAATTAAATTATCGAGTTCCCACTTTTCTCCTCTTCTTTTTGTACATGATGTATACATCTTTGCCAGTTATCTGCAGTTACTCGTTCCAAGGAATTTTTTAACAAAATTTTCACGTCACCCAATTTAAACGTCGTATTATTTCGCGTTACATCTCCTTTTACCTGCGCCCGGACTAATTCGATTGGGTTAAGTTCACAGTGATAAGGTGGTAACCGTAGTACCGTTATTTGACGATTTGTTGCCATTTCATCGATAATATATTTTTTCTGATCTTTATTAAGATTGACAAGTGTCAAAAGTTCCTTTTTCACCTTATTTGTTTTAAAAGAAACGTTTTTTCCGGATAATCATTGAATTATATCGGCTTCCAAGCAGTCGTAGGCGTCCGCTCGGTCTGCCGTGAATGGTAACTGGCATTATCCATGACAATCTGTGTAAAATACTCTTCGAAAACATCTGCGTTCATGTATTCGTGATAGTCACCTGTATTTTTAGATTTAAATAAAAGTAAACCGCCATCTACAAAACCACTAT
This sequence comes from Monochamus alternatus, assembly GCA_037114965.1. Classification (NCBI taxonomy): domain Eukaryota; kingdom Metazoa; phylum Arthropoda; class Insecta; order Coleoptera; family Cerambycidae; genus Monochamus; species Monochamus alternatus. Next base: position 53,632,373 of record CM073429.1, on the reverse strand, counting down.
TAATCATCGCCCTTTACCTGAAGGTGCCTTGAACCCTGTTAAAAGTCCATCCAAAAATGCTTGTCGAAAACTGTTTACATTTTTATCTTGCCATACTTTTCTTACAGTATATCCCTCATTGACTCAAGTTTCGTCTAGATAATAAATATTCCTCCCTTCGTCACGGACTTTTCTAAATGATCTTAAGTAGGATCTTCGTCAACAAATAATTTCATCTTTATCGATAAGAACTGAGTTCCTGTTCTGCTTTTTCCAGCAAAAATTCAACTGTCGTAAGACGGCCCATAATTTGCTTCTACTGATTTTTGGCAAATCGTTGTCCTCTGAAAGTTCACTTAAAATTTTGTTTAGCGTTGGTTTTTTTTTAAAATAAAAAGAATGCACTTTTCTGCGAATGACATTTGTGAAGAAATCATCTATAACGACTTTTGACCTCCCTGTAGATGATTTTGGTGGATTTACAGTATCTTGTTCATTTTTTGTTTCCTTTAAAAGTCTGTAGATAGTCGACTTTCCAATCCCTGTCATTTTGGAACACTTTTCCACGATGTCGTCAACACTGTTGGTAGTATTTTGATGTTTCAATGCATTAAATACATTTAATATAGGTAATAATCTTCTTATTCTGAGACAGCGCACATCTTTTCACGCGTTTTGCAGATACGTAATCTGATAAGCTCGACATTTTACCCAAACAATATTATATCCACTGGCACAATAGTCATTAAACACAAGTCGAATTTTACTCTACTGCACTAGTACGTCTTAGTATATTCAGCTGGACTGGATTGATCTGTCACAATACACTGGCTCCTGCCCTATGATGTATCCAGTAAAATATACTAATGTACACCCATTACCTGTTAGCATTAGTGTTACACGATAATTACCTGAAACGAAATATTACCACGCCCATGGCCGGTTATTATCTCGGGGTTTTATTACTCTCTTTCATTTCCAAACACTATAGTTCTTCTTCTTGTAGATATATGTTTTGTTTTGTGCATTCTTTCTAAACGTGCAAGTATTTACCTTCTTAATCACATTTTTTAATTAGAAATGCAAATTCATGTTTTCAACATCACATCTCTTGTTTTCCTATTCTAATCTAAACTATACAGGGTGTTCCGAAATTAATGGGAAGGGTGGATTCCGGACAACAAAATAATGCAATGTAGCTAATTTACCTTACTCAAAAGTCGATGGTTAAAAAGATTCAGGGTCTCAAAGTTAAAATTTTATTTTCGATATTTGTAAATAACTTTTTAAAAAATCCAAATATTTGCATACATTTTGAAAATCTAATTTTTTTGGGGGACAAATATTCTATGGCAGCTTCGATATTCAATTTGTGCGTTTTGAAAAATTTCAAGAAGAATCAGAATTCGTAGTAAAAAATTTTGGTGACCATTTAAACAATTTGATTACACACGAAGGTGAGGAGGGGGTGGTTGATAAAAAATTGCATTAGTGGAAATGATGATCATTTAAAAAACAAAATCGATCAGTGCTGTATTCAAAATCAATCGTGAAAACTAGTTATTATAATATTTTAGTTTATTGTTATATAAATTAATATTTATTTTATTTCTCCATACTCTCAATAAATTTTTAAATTTTACAAAATGACAAAATGTAATATGTTACGTTAAGTGTATTTGAAAATGCAATTAACTTAAAAAACTTATTGTAAATAGACACCGTGACAAACGGTGAAAGGTAAACACACAATATGTTCATTAGATTTTAATAATTTTTGGTACACAGATTCGGGGACACTTATTAAATAGTTAAATTTTCAGCATGATTACAGAACCTACTGCAAAATTAATTCAATAATGTGTTGAGAACCCATCATTCCTAATACACTCATAGATACGCCTGGACTCGGATCGAATAAGGTTGACGACAACTTATTTTCTCATTCCAAGTTATCTGAACGTTATCGGTAAGAGCTGCCAAAGTCTGTTCAAACATGTTCAATAGATAACAGATCCGGCGATCTTAGTGGCCAGGGTAAACGGTTGATCTGATATTGATCCACAAAAGCTATTGTTTCTCTGGCAACATGAAGTCTAGAATGATCTCACTGGAAAATGGCGTTTAGAATTGTTTGAAGATATGGAATGACATATGGCTCAGCCACTTCCTGGATGTAGCGTTGGACTGTCATGTTGCTTCTAATGAAAACTAGTGACGATCTGATACCATACGCGATAGCATCCCATATAATAACGCCCACAGTGTGATGGACATGATGCTTCGCATTTTTTACCACGGCACCTTCTCACCCTTGCACGACCATCGTACATTCCCAGGCAGAAACGAGATTCACCACTAAAGATCATTTGATTCCATTATTGGTTCCACTGAATCCTGTCTGTCTACACTATTATAAGTGGTTAGCTCTATGTTGACCAATGAGAGACAGCATTCTACGTGGACAATAAGACAAAAGACCAAAACTTTGTATTTGGCGATATACTGTACGCATATGTTCTCCAAAAAACTCACTTGCAACATTCCTGTTGCTACTAAATCTATGAGAGCTATTGTGGTTTCTCTACAATGGCCAATGCCAATGCCTTTCTCTCTTTCTCTTTGTGCCCACCTGGTATTTCAGTATTTCGCCTTATATAAATAATTAAATATTACTCACTGTATACAGATAGAGAAAATATTTAATCGATCATGGGGAGATTCTATTACATACATTTCAAATGCATGGGGTATTGGTGGGAAGATGACGCACGGCAGGGCGGGCTTAGTCAGTATTCCCCTACTCTCCTACGCCCACGACCGAACGGCAGACGAATAGTGTGCTATACGAATACTGGTTTAGTCCGCCAAAATAGGGGAGGACGCGTCAAACTTGACCGGCGAGCAGTGGAAGGGATTATTCTTAGCATTTCATATGATCGGTTAAATATTTTCCCTATCTGTATAGATTCGTATAAGGGAAGAAAGACCTATAGCAAACTGGCAGTCATTTCATTAGCGGCACACCTGACATGCCGCTTTTAAGGCTGTTAGCTCTCCTCAGTATGTCATAGGAGGCAACCGAAGACTTATCTGACAGACGGGAACCTGAGTAGACGTGGTGCAACATGTAGCTACATCTTGTGGTCACATCCTGAATCTGACGGTCCACCTCCACATACAACTTCAATACAATTTGTAGTAAATAGTATACAATTGTGTTTTTTATAGTTTTGGTAATGATCACCACAATTGTTGTATTAGTATCATCTATAAATATTATTATTTTGCACTATAGCTGCATTTTAAATTTTACAATATGACATTTATTTCAAAATATTAATAATTTTAATTCGTACAAAATCAATATACCTAATTCAAGGAAGAGTAGCCTATTCTATAGTGCTTTCGAAAAGTAACGAATAAATTCATTATTTTTGAAATTGAGAAGTTTTCGAAAAAATCCTCTGGCACGTCGATTTTGTTTTTTAAAAAGGCACTTTTTGACATTCGACCAACATTTGTGACGTCATCATTGTTCGAGATATGATGCCATCGACAATTTTTTTAAATAGCAACCTCCAATTTTGACCATGCCATATGAAAGAACGTATCATTCTACATACGCATCGTCATCATCATCGTGGTTGTCTGACAGTAGCCTTAGCGACCGAGAATGTTTTTTATTGCTGTCAGATAAAAACTTGAAATCGTACATTATTAAATAGTTTTTTTGTTCTTTGAGTTATTTCTTTAGTTCTTATCTTTTGTTTAACAAAAGCAGTGCGTTTGAAGTGTGTGAGTAGTAACTTTGTCATTTTATAAAAAAAAATGGTTAAATTAACTGAACGATAACGAATTGAAATTCTTTGCATGATCGGATTTGGAGACAGGATGCGCACCCATAAAGAAGTAGTTGAATTGTTCAATGAAACTCATCCTGATCGACATCCCATTAGCCAAAGCATGGTAAGCAATATTGAGTCTAAATACCGTAACTTTGGACATGTTCGTGATCTTTCTAAATCTAGTCGACCGTCAAAACCCATCCATATTTCAACCATATTTCAATATGGCAGCGTCCATAGTTCACAAAGTTATGAAAAAAGCAAAGTATCATCCTTATAAGGTATGCCTTGTTCATGATCTGAAGACGACTTTGATCGGCGAAATCAATTCTGCGAGCAAATGCAAGAGCTATGCAATAATGATAATAATTTCGTAAAAAACGTAATTTTTTCTGACGAGGCTATGTTTGTTTTGAACGGCCATGTCAATAGGCAAAACTGCCGTTATTGAGCTACCGAGAATACCCGATGGATGATGGAGTATCACACTCAAAGTTCCCAGAAAGTAAATGTGTGGTGCGGCATAGTCGATGGATGAATTCTGGGTCCCTATTTCTGTGACGTCAACCTAACTGGTGCAAGATATTTGGATTTTTTTCGAGACGACCTCATTCCTGAACTAATAACTTTATATCCAAATATAGAGGGACATGATCTTCCAAGAAATGACATTTTCTTTCAACAAGATAGTGCACCTCCCCATTATGCAACATCTGTCCGTGCTTATTTAGATGAGCTGTTCCCAAATCGTTGGATAGGGAGAAGAGGGCTGATTGAGTGGCCGGCCAGATCGCCTGATTTGACCCTAGATTATTTCTTGTGGGGATACTTAAAAACCAAAGTATACGTTAGTAGACCGGTTAATTTAGAAGATTTAAAAGCAAGAATTCGTCACGAGATACATCGTATACCTCCTGAAATTACTGTCAGGCAGCCAACGGTGCACAATTTGAACATTTAATTTAGTCGATTTTTTACATAATCATTATCATTTTTAGTATTGTGAAAATTAAATTTTAAAATCTTCAAACATTATTTTATTGAAATTTTTGTTATGTAACCTCATAATTTATCATGATGTGTATGTAGAATGACACTCTCTTTCAAATGGCATGGGCAAAAATTGTCGATGACGTCATATCTCGAACAACGATGGCGTCATAAATATGAGTCGTATGTTAAAATGTGCCTTTTTTAAAAACAAAATTGACGTGCCAGAGGATTTTTTCGAAAACTCAATTTCAAAAATAATGAATTTTTTCCTTACTTTTTGAAAGCACTGTACATATAATTAAAAATATTTTATTCATATTTTAACAATATATTCTTTAAGTTAATCTTAAATTGTGTCAATTTAAAAAAAGTGTTAAATTAAATATGAGAATGCTTGGACGTCAAGAATATGTAAATATTTATATTAAATCAAATATACTTTATTACTGAATGAACGAAACATATACATTTGAATGAATATTAAAATTTTAAGCATGTTATTATGCTTAAATACAGATTACATTTAGGTACTGCAGTAGGTAAATTGCCACTAATAGGTGACAGTAGCCAATATCAAAGTAATTCACTGATCAACTTTCATGTACAATTTTCTAAACACCATGTACGATATAACCGAACGTTCTATGAGTATTATGAAAGCTTACTCCGAATGTTAAGGGAAAGGCAATAATATGCTGCTGCTTACTAGAATGCTTTTCTCGAGAAACGATTAGCTGCTTAATTCTCCGTAACTTGTGGGCATGTTCCACGTTGTGTGGGCAAATCGGTTCATGGATTAACTAATGTAGTAAAAAGAGAATCGGTGTAACGAAAACACCACTCCTAACGCACGCACACATACACAGTCGACGCTCACACATGCTTGAATTATTCATTTGGAACTGGAATTCGTCGTTTTTATGTTGCTGCTTTTAATGTTTTAAAAAATAAAGTCTTCAAATGCATTATGTAAATAGTAAATAAAGTTAGGCGTATGAAGATGGTTAGATTTTTTTATCCATAAATTTGACTATATTTAAGTGGCATAATATAAAATGTTATTCACAGGCTTGGTAACTAGACAGTGGGAAGAAATTTTTGATTTTGCAAAAGCTAGTTAATGCGACTCCTTGTTTTTCAAAAAAAAAGTACCTAAGTGGCACTGACTTGAAAAGTATATTTTCGCAGTATGTTTAGTGAGTGGTTTATCCGAATTATTATTATTTTTAAGCAAATTGTATTATGTAGGTGAATGAATTTAATGATTTTTATAATTTTTGGGATATCATCTGATGAAGTTAAAAGTTAACATTTAAGAATGGATGCGACACACAAACAATGAAACTTAGTTGAAAATGTTTAAAGTAAACTTTAGATAATTTTTTTGAAGCAATAGAAAGGCTTTTTTGTGTATTCAATAAAATGAAAATTTGCTAACAACTGGTGTTGCCATCTTGCCTTGTTTTTTCTTGATCTTGTTGTGAACTCGCAAGACAAGACAAGATCAAGACTCGACTCGACTCGAATTGCAAGGCAAAACAACATTTAAAAAAAAGCTTTGCGAGATCAGTCAAGAAATATTGCTACGATAAGAAGTCCTGCGAATATAAGAAGGTTTTAATTATTATAAACTAAAATTAATAAATAAAAAGTAAGACAATATGGTTGCTTTGAAACGAAGTATATACTTTTCTAATATTATATCCTGTCTTATAATATTTAAAAAAAAATCATCCGAGATATATATTCGTATCTTGAAAAAAAATATCTTTTTTAGTGAGCGCTTATCTAAGTATCTCTTCTATTATTTACAATTACAAATCAAATACAGCTGTTTTACCGCGAGTTTTCTATCTATCCGGCAGTGCAGCTAAATAGAATTCTCTTGTTTCGTAAATCAAAGACAACTTATACAGTATGCGCCAAAAGTATGGAATAAATTCAATAAAAACGAAACAATTATTTTTTGGGAAAAATCCTCGAACAGGTCGATTTTTAATTAAAAAAATACATATTTTAGCCTAAAATGCGATTCTCAAATGTCATTTGTTTTCGAGTAATGACGTCATCGATTTTTTTCTAAATGGCAACACCATATTTTTTTCCTTGATTCTGAAAGATCGTTTAATTCTCTATCAGACAGTACTAAAATTTTACCCTCTTACATAGGAAAGTATTCGAGTAAATGACGATTGAATGTTAGAAAACGTAAATCAATTAAAATAAAGCAAAAACGTTATCAAGTTTAGTTTTTCGAATTCCATAGTTCTTTTATGGATCACGTAGGTGAAAATCTTTGCAAAGTGTCATTGTCACACTGACTTTCTAATAAGTATTGTAAGCGACATAGAAATTATTATTCAATTTAAAGTATTATGGCACATTTAACTGTTACTCAAAGAATTGAAATTTTAATTCTTATCGGATGCGGGAATATGACTAGAACTCAGCAGGAAGTTTGCGATTTATTTAATGAAAAATATCCAGATCGCCCTATCAGCCAATCAACAGTCAGTAAGGTAGAGTCTAAATTTAGAGAAACTGGCAATGTTGTAAATATTCCAAAACCTGGACGTCCAAGCATTAATGAAATTCAGAAACAGAACATTTTGATAAGTATGGTAGATAATCCTCATAATTCTTCACGATTGGTTGCATTAAACAATGACATTAGTCAGAGCACAGTGCTACGTATCTTGAGGAAGGAAAAATATCATCCCTACAAAATTCAACTTGTGCAGGAACTCAATGAAGATGATCCCGATCGCCGCTTACACTTTTGCGAAATTCTAATGGATTTATGTCAAGGAAATAGAAATTTACACCGGCAAATACTTCTTTCAGATGAGGCCACATTTTGTCTGAATGGTACAGTAAACCGTCAAACTTGCAGATATTGGAGTCGGGAAAATCCTCATTGGATGGCAGAGGCACATACCCAACACCCTCAGAAATTAAATGTGTGGGCTGGAATAGTTGACGACAGAATAGTAGGGCCTTTCTTCTTTGAAAGAACCCTTACAGGACAAAGATATTTAGAGTTTCTAGAAAATGAGCTTGTTCCAGCCTTTGTAGTAATTTTTCCTAACGATAATGACCTTGACATTCCTGACGATACCATATGGTTTCAGCAAGACGGTGCACCTCCGCACTATGCGCGCCCTGTACGAGATTTTTTGGACAACTGTTTTCCTGGGAGGTGGATCGGCAGACGCGGACCAATAGAATAGCCTGCAAGATCGCCAGATCTTATACCTCTTGACTATTTTTTATGGGGATACTTGAAGTCAAAAGTGTACATTAATAAACCACGTAATTTAGAAGAACGTCAAAATCGCATTCGGGACGAAATACGCAGAGTTACCCCAGAAATCATTCATAATGTGCAAGAAGAATTTTTTCACAGACTTGCGCATTGTCAACAAGTTGGTGGATGGCAATTCGAACATTTAATTTTAGTATAAAATGTAATCAGTTGTATTTTATTTTACATACCTCAGAATTGTTACTTTTTTATGGATAAAATTTACGTTTTCTAACATTCAATCGTCATTTACTCGAAAACTTTCCTATGTAAGAGGGAAAAATGTTAGTACTGTCTGATAGAGAATTAAATGATCTTTCAGAATCAAGGAAAAAAATATGGTGTTGCCATTTAAAAAAAATCGATGACGTCATTACTCGAAAACAAATGACATTTAAAAATCGCATTTTACGTTAAAATATGTATTTTTTAAATTAAAAATCGACCTGTTCGAGGATTTTTCCCAAAAAATAATTGTTTCGTTTTTATTGAATTTATTCCATACTTTTGGCGCATACTGTACCGGCGTACTTTTTAAATTATAATTTCAGAAATTGAATGGAAGGTGCTAAAGTTCAAATTTATTTAAAAAAAATTGTTTTTTACGTTATTAAATTCGTTTTTTTTCTTTTAATACGTATAAATCGTATAAATTCTTACGAGAAACTCATTATCCTACCTCTATGGGTCGATAATGTTTTAATAGATTTGCTAGATAGGCTTCTTTCCTGCTGAAATTGGAGATATTTTAATTTGTGTTGGTACAATTGGTCGTTTCCGCCAAAACGTTTTTCTGAACCAATGTGGAGGGAGGGGGATTTACAAAAAATGGGAAGGAGAGCTAACTGACCGGAAAAAGATGATCTCGTGGGAAAATTGTCTTGGTCGAAAACGCTGTTATAATTTCTAATACTCCCTGTGGAGAATTTTTAGAGTTTCCAATCTTGTGGGCACTTTTCCATTTGTGTTTCTGGTTATCTTGGGAAAGTCCAGCTTCAGTGGATTATATAATTCTCATGAGGACGCAAGCCAGGTTCTTAAAAGAAAACCCCTTCCTGGTAGAGGTATATACCTATCTTCTATACTTTTCTTTGCTCCAAGTAATTAGAAAAGAGCTTAAGTAAGTGTTATTTATAGTTTTTCTTTGTACTTATCCTTTGATCTGGGTGTCTCTTGGAGCATTCTGCTTCTCCCTACGCCTCTATTAATTATAATTTGGATACTGTCCATCAGAGGTGCCTGTGGAACTCTTGGCTTATCACCATTTCCAGGACATTGCTGCCATACTAGAAGAGCCTTGTGGCCGCCCCGTTCCTTCCAACGCTGCATACCGGAAAATTGGGTGCGACTTTACTGGTGCCACAACAACCTATTCGGATTGCAACAAAGTTATATGTGTACTGTGCAGTTCAGATGATACACAATTATACATATGCATATTTACCACTCGATGCAACCGCAATAGAACAACAATTAAACCATTTACTTTCAAAATCCGTTTAGATTTTTTTTATTTTTCGTTATATTCTATTTATACTCTATATAATCAAGTGACTGTTAATTGCATGCATATAGTTAAAATAATATTTTAGAATAATCGCTATAATATTGATAACCCGTTATAGATCTATGAACGGATATTTGGGTTTTATTGTCGTGATTTTTGTTACCTAGTTTAATAATTATCAGCATGCAAAACCAAAACCTACCCAAAATCACGTGGCGCCCTTAAATAATATCATAATTTGTGAGGAACTATCTCTTTATCACTAGGTTTTATAAGTGTACTACTTGCTTGTTAATCTGCATAATATAAAACTATTTATAAGCTAGTCTTCTTGCCACCACTTTTTTCTTCTTTTTTAGTATAAATAAACTAAATAATATTAAACGGGGTAATATTTAAGTGATCATTTACTGAAAAAATAAATATTACATTTTTATTGTATGTGCTTTATTTAAAGGACATCCAGCATATAAAATTATGTTAAAAATGAATCTATAGGTCCTTTTCTGCTGAACTAGAGATAATTATAAATTCACTGCCACTCGATTGAAGGAACAATACATGAATAGTTATTTATGCAACCAGTACAAAAAGTAAGTGTTTATTGCATGCGACATGAAATTGTCAACAACACGTCGAGTGCAATAAGCACTTTTTGTACGTGTTGCATACAATATTTTTTCTACGTCATGCAAAAACCAAAAAATGTTTTAATTAGATGACACAACTCTAGGAAAATGTGACGTCGATTTGAACGTTTATGTTTGCCATGATGACAAAACGCTGTAATGAATGCAATAAACATTTTATTGCACAAGTGCAATAAAGAACCACTTTTTCCACTAAATATAGTTCAATAAAGTTTTGTTTTTTGCATTAACGTAGAAAAACAAATTCTTGTCTTGTTCTGCAAGATAAGACAAGACTTTTTCAAAATTTGTTTTATTTGTGCTGTATTCTAAACAGATAGATGCCAAAGTTCTTTTTGAAAAGCAATAAGTTCCTAGGTATAGCACATCTGAAAAATTAATTGAACATAATACAAAAAAAAATCATATTCTATTATAAATACGTAATGGAGACATATTAAAAATAATAAGTTCTAATAGCCTAACATTCGAAAACAATAGATTTTGGTAACGGCCCTTTAGCGTTTTCCTAGGTAAATTTCCATTTTCTGCGCCTTCTTGGCGACCGTCGGCGATTTTCTTTATCTACATTTGTTTTTATTAACAAATACATATTTAAGGTAAAATATCTTATTTATTTGTGTATCTAAGTGTTTACTCCTTGTCGTACGTACGTACTCAAGTTATTGTCCTAATAATATGGTAGATCAAGATTCACTGTTAATACATTTTTTTACGGGCATCAGAGGCGTATCGTAATGTTTTCATCACTAATGTATCTCGAACTGTTCTTTCTCGAGGGTTTTTTTGTATTAATCTGTATTTAAATACGAAAAACTTTCAAATCATTATTTATGTAAATGTCACTTTAAATATTATTAGCTGAAAGGAATTTGTAAAATAGTCAATAAAACTGTTTATTATGCCTACTAGGAAAATATTTAAATCTGATGTCACGTCGGGCCGACACCTAGTTGGACTGGGAGCTGTGAATGAATCGATGTCGCCAGCAAAGAGTCTGAAAGGGGGTGTAAATATTGATTTATTTTTTTCCAGCGTAAATATACATTTTTTTAATGCGTATTCATATTATACTCGTTTTACCTATCTCATCTTAGAATTAATGACATTATGACTGAATGATCTTCTGGAATTATGGGGAGGGTAGCAGAAAGGCTACAGCACTTAGACTCCATTGAGCCCCTTGTATCTCCCATTAGAAGATCAATCCACCTGAGCTGCCAACCAACTTAATAAGGGAAAAAAGGTGGTGAATGTAAACGATCGTTTTCCCAACACGGATTCTCTTATTGACGATAAGGAAGTGCACTCATAGAGTGCATAAAGTATTGTCTCGTCTTCCTGTTTGTGACCCCTATAAAGAGGTGTTTCACACTTCCTCATGTAATAGAAGTACTTCATTAGTCAACAGTGTCCAGTCTGAATACCTGTCACCAGGCGAAGATTATCCTAGACATAGCCAGGTACGTTTTGGCTGTATCCTTGCAGGGGTACTCTAGAAACTTCTTAGAAAATTGACAGTCATTTGGTTCATCCTAAACTCGTTGTGGGTGTCCTCTTTGATAATTTCAACAAATGTTGACAACAGAAGCATTCTGGAGGGAGCAAGTCCAAAAATGTTGAGACCCGATGCACTCCTAGCCAGCTTATCAGCTACTTTATTGCCATTGCACCGGTCGTGTCTTGTTGGTTGAGGTCACTACCAGTGCCTGATGTTATTTCCATGGCTGATCTAGTTGTTATCTTATGATTACGTAAGATCCGTAGTGAGTCTAATATCTGTGTAGATTCTAATGGCTTTGCCAGTTGCATGTATACGGGAACTACAGTAGTATGCCTATCCATTGCCTAATGATATCGAATATATAAGGATCTGGAATAAATCCCACATCCTGCACCTTCCTTCATTTATGATCCGTCTGTGAAGATGTTGATTACATTCTCAATGGCGGTTTCCTCAATCCTAATAATTACCGTGTAGTGTCTGTCAAACAGAAACTTGGAAGGAACACTGTCAGTGTCTGCATGCAAAAGAGGCATCTTTGTGACGACCCCATTCACAGGCGATTCCTATAACTTTTCCACATCCTACTCAGGTATTGAATCATCTTGAATATAAAAAATGTTTCTCTTTCCTTCTTTGTATTCTTTATGTGGGCATAAATAATAAGTAAGTCAAACAAGTAGTGCTATTGTGGTAACAAAATTACCTCTTAAGTAAACAGAAATTTATAAGCTGAATGACGAGTAATGAATTGTCGAATAATTCTTATTTACCCAGTTATCCTGTTTAAGAGACATCAGAGTCACGAGCTTATGCTTTATATTTTTGCGAAGCTCTATTTGCCGTATAACCTCTTTCAGTTAATTATCTCCTCTTATTCCCGTGGAAACTTGGTAAATACAGCAACATCCCATCCGGTGCGGGGAGCACATCTTTCATCCCATTACCAGATAAGATTTCACTTGGGAGCATGCATGCAAACGATCGGGGAGAGCAGCCGCGTCGCGCAATAAAGAAACGGGCCGTATCGTTCCCCAGACGCCTCATGTTGGTGCGCGAATATCTTGTTTTCCACTTAATCCAAACGGATAAACACATAATCGTTATTTTTTCTCACCTTTTTATGATGGAGCTCTCCGCGTATAAGTTCCTATTAAGTCCCGTATCGACCTTCTCGGTGCTTTCTGAAATATTCGCACGTCGTCAGGTTTACAAGCAGCCAAATGGGATGTTCGCCGTTCGCGATTTATGTTTTAGAGTTGAGACGACGGGGGTTTAAGCGTTCTGGAACTCCGCAAAGCAGCGATATTGTTGATGGCTGTTTTTAGTCATTTTCTGCAAGAATGTGCTTTGCGAAATCTGGGTTTTGAGTTCTAACTATACTAGGGCAAATCAAATTTATATTTTAGGAATTTAATATTGGATACAATTCAAGTGTGTTTAACGACATTAGCTAATCCCGCGGATCTGATCCTGAAGAGAACACGTTTGAATTTGTTCCTAAAAGCCATATGACTCTAAACATTATCTACAAAATTTTGGAATAAATATGTTCCAAGATATTTTTGTATAAAGTTGAAAGAAAACAAATGAAATAATTTTGACTACAATTTTATCCATAAAATGTTCTAGAATATCGTTATTCCTGTCTTGTGCTTCATAAACATATAAATGATAATTATTCTAGGTCTCTTTTCTTTAATATTTTACAGAATATAATTCCCCCCAACAGATGGAACCACATAAAACCAGTTAATACGCATGTGCATCAAGATAAATTAACTAAAATGCACATTTTATTAACGAAAATTTCTGTAAATTTTGCTGAAGATTCAGAATCCAGAACGAATCCTAACCCAATATTATAGACTAAAAATGTAATTGTTTCAAATTTCAGACGGTTGGATGAAAGAGCTAAGGAAGTAAGAATAGTAATTAGTAGGTATATTGAAAAATTGTCTGAATAGCATTAAAAATATTCAAAATTATCCAAGCTTAAATACTTTTGGATGATGCATCATCAAAATTCAACTGACGAGGAGTTGGAAGAGTTAAAAAGCGTCTCTAATGTACCAAAAAATACAATGAAATATAGAATTTATTATCTTGTAAGTCGTTTCGGTGTAGAAGAATGGGTTCGAAACTGTAGTAAGTACTTACTACTTAGTACAGTTACAGAACAGTAGTACTTAGTACTTAGAAAAGGTTATGCAGTGGAGTACTGGCCAACACCCCACAGACACCTGGTGCGCCCTACCCTGGCTCTGAACGTCTTCCCCGAGGGTTTTCCAGACACAATTGAAAAATACCAACCAAAAATCGTTACTGGGGGTTTTTTGAGTCGCTGAATTCAAATATAGCACCGACGAACACCCCACAGACACCTGGTGCGCCCTACCCTGGCTCTGAACGTCTTCCCCGAGGGTTTTCCTGACACAATTGAAAAATACCAACCAAAAATCGTTACTGGGGGTTTTTCGGGTCGCTGAATTCTTCTTTCTACTGCCGGCAGCTGCTCGTTCCACGCGTATTGGGCGGGGCCTGGAGTAGGGGAAAGTATCTGTGTATAGTTGTATGCTTACACTGAAGCGTTTTGAGCGTTGGGAGAAAAGTAAAAGGCCGCTCGGCAAGGTTCGGAGATCCAGCCGGAGATGACGTCAGAGCCCGGTTAGGGTGCACCAGGTGTCCGTGGGGTGTTGGCCGGTGCCATATTTGATTTCAGCGAGCCAAAAAACCCCCCGTAACGATTTTCGGGTGGTTTTTTTCAATTATGTCTCGAAAACCCTCGGGGATGACGTTCAGGGCCAGGTTAGGGCGCACCAGGTGTTCGGGTGGTCGTTTTCAACATAAAATTCGGATTCAGCGCACACAAAAAGCCCCCATAACGATTTTCGGTTCGTTATTGTCGATATTTCCAGAAAAATTCTCGAAGATGACGTCTGAGTCCAGGTTGGGGCCCACCAGGTGTCCGTGGGGTGTTCGCCAATGGTATATTCCAATTCAGCGACCCAAAAAACCCCCGGGTTCCCAGTTTCTCTTCTCTCTCGCATAAAGTTCGGGATAGTCCCCGGAGATGACGTTCGTCGGCGTTCCTGAGCTCCAGGTGTTCGGGGGGTCAATTTGAACATCATAATCGTGATCAGCGACCTAGAAAACCCCCGGGTACCCGACTTGAGCCAATTCTGACTCTTATTTACGAAGTTATTAAATTTGCCAAAAGGCCTTTCAAAAGATGTATTTTTTTGCATGCATTTTTGGCTGCAGCAATGCAACTTTCGGTTTGTAATAGGTACAAAGTAGGTACGAATGATATAGATAATTTTTGCAAGCGAATGCAAAAAACCGCATTCCGATACGTCCTATCCTAAAAGATTTCCTATCTTTGGCCTTTTTAGTGCTTCATTGCCTCGACTAAAATGTTCGCAACCTCACCTACTTTTGACGTTTTCTGGAACATTCCAGGTTATATTCGATTTGGTTCTAAATGCGTTCTCGAGGACTTAGGAAACTTCGAGAACCCTAAAAGCATATATAAGTGGATCGGTTGCGTCTTCACATTTTATTTTATGTTTAGAAGTCGATCGCGAATGCCCGAAACGTCAAAGTAAAGATTTGAATTGTTTAAAGTATATTTGTTGTGAACTTTATTGTCACTACTTGAGTAACAATAAAGTTTTGTTTTTCTACGAGGAGTATTTCAAGGCTGTTAACAAAGCGGTCACAATATTATACATTGTAATAGAATGTAAGACGTAATGAAATACGGAGTTGGAAGATAGTGATTGATAGTGATCCTTATGCAGGGAAAACCAAAGGCGCATAAATTAAATTCTTAAGATCTTTTTATAATAGCTAATGTTTCGTCATTGTGTAGAGATTTAAAACATTCAATGGATTATTAAAAGCTCAAGTGTACAGTTCCAGAGATAAATGGATTTCAATTTTCTATTGCAGTTATTAGTTTGGAATATCGAATATTTAGCTGAATTTAAATAAATTAAACGCCATCGTTTTCCTAAAATTGTATTGTACAAAGAAGATGTCAGACATTATCCTCCATGAGAAGCCATTGTCCTTATTCAATAAAATTTACTTCATTCTAACTTCGTAGGGTGTACCTAGTATCTAGTAACACTGCAGCGAGATACTGTGTATTAAACTGTAAGCTGAATTAGATTAATAGGCATGGCGAAGTGTGCCGGCAGAAGAGAAATTTTGGGCGTGAATACGGAGTGAATGCATTTATTAAAATATCTTTAGATTATGATTATATCTAAAGATCATTTCTATGACAAAATTTAATACCCTTTCCCGGAAACGAAGATTTTTGTGAAACACCGCATGTAATATTTGTGTAGAATCTGTTGTGGATATGCAAAATTGAAAGCCACTGAAAATTAAAAATACTTTTGACTTAAAAACCTTGCACAATTTCAATTTTTCATTAGTATCAATTTTCGATGTAATTAAACATATTTAGTGTGATCTGTACGCAAGATGATAAATAGAGACTGTAGTTTTATTTGTAAATAAAGCAGCAATAGGTAAGATCCGGTTGCAGGAACATTGTTATTTACGCTAACCGCGAGCTGAAATAATTACACTGGTATTACTTAAGAAATAGCATCATCACAGTCATTTAGAGAATCATAAAACTTAATTGATGTGTTACTATTAAAGAGTTTAATTACAAATATACGTTATGCTAGGGTTTATTAATTATCTTCATTAATGTAATGATGGCTTTTCAGTTCCTTGTTTCATTTTTCAAAATAGGGAGAATTATATCCCACAGCGAGCGGTTATTGATGTTAATTAGCGATTAGATAAAATATAAAAAATATACTTCGGGTGCGCACTTTGTTGATAGGTTTTTGAGACAAATTTTTAGTTATAACATTTTCTGACAGCAAGAGAAATCAACCATAATAATTTAATTTTTAACTGATTTCCATAAAAACATATATTTATCCTAAATCGGAGCAAAGTGTACGTAATTTTTCAAATTTGAATTTATTTAAAATGTACTACAACATTTTTCTAAATTTTATTGTGTAACAAAAGAATTTCAAATTATTTATGCTTAACATTTATAATTTTATTTCTCGTCCATTGTTTTTATTCTGTATCATTCCATCCATATTCCTTTTATTTAATTTTTAGAAACTGATGATCTGGCCTTTTTAAAAAATAACACACGTATTGCTTCAATATTTGGATAATATAAGTTTTCGATTATCATGTAGAGTTCATTAACTATGATCTTTTCCATCTGCATTTTAGAATACACCACGAGCAACCCCTAAAAAATAGATTTATTTAAATTTTAACAGTAAAAACATAATTAGAAACACATATAGTGAGAGAACCTTGCCTTGCCTTGTCTTTTTCTCGAAATAACAGCTTTTTAAGTCCTAAGCTTTTATCAATTTTTAATTCATTAAATATACAATTATTTATTTTTTGTTATGTATTAAAATCATGTTTTTCTTTTAAAGTAGGTAAAAGAAAGCCAAGTGCAACAGTAGCAAGCAATCGCTTTTCTTTAGAATGTAAATAGAGTACATGAGAGCATTAAGAAAGAAAATTGTT
This sequence comes from Monochamus alternatus, assembly GCA_037114965.1. NCBI lineage: Eukaryota > Metazoa > Arthropoda > Insecta > Coleoptera > Cerambycidae > Monochamus > Monochamus alternatus. The sequence continues at coordinate 53,614,996 of CM073429.1, read as the reverse complement.
TATGTAGCTACTTATCTAATGAAATCAACTCGTATATTAGGTATATCGCAAAAGTTAAAAAAAATACACCCTGCATGCCAGAAACGAAGCATTATATGATACATTTCTATGTTTTTAGAATAACCCGATGAATCAGATTCTTTGGTAGTGGTTCTGAGGATTTCATAGTTAGTGCTGTTATTTGATCTATAGTGGTTTTCCGAGTAGCTATACAGTGACTTCAGCAACTGTCGCTGATAGTAACAAAATGAACGTACACATTCCTAGGTTTAGCTAGGACTCTGACTTGTCCTTGTCATGGTCAGGTTAGGCGTATGTGGACGGATCTGCTATCAGCAACCTTGTGTCCGCCTATACATTGATTGAGAATAACAAGGATAAATCAAAAAATTTTAGTTAAGATAAGGAATGTGCACTTTAATTCTGCTATTGACAGCGATGAATTACCTAATTTACGGCATAACCTGGAACAGCACTATAGATTAGATTCTTAAATATTTTTATATTATTTTATAGATAGTTGACGCACTCAAATGCATCATCACGAAAACAGTGCATTTGCAGTAGTTTAAAAATTTTCATGTAAAGTAATATACTGGCATATTGATATGATTACAATACAACCGGAATCAAAAAAGTTATTTTTTAAAATGTCTTCGAGGAAGACTGGTATTACGCCCTAGATGAAAGTAGTGGTGTTGATTTTGCAATCGTCTATTTGTTACACTATGTCATAAATAAATTTTAAATTTGTTTCAATCTACCGGAATGTAGTAAAACTACATCTAGCGCTTCTTAGCTACTCCACGCTGGACCTGATGGGTCACAAAAGCCATGAAGCTACCTACACGCTGCATGCATTATTGAATGCCCTTGACCCCGCGATTCGGCGATAACGATATTTGCAAAACGGAGTAGAGTAGAGTTCTTGGAAATTTGAAAGAGTAGCTCGTTAAAAATAGGTTGAGTTGAGGTTATATTTTAAAATATTTACTTTGTTTTCTTTTTAAAAATATGTTAGACAACTTGTTATATTGCGTCGCGTAAAAAGCAAAACAGATAGGTAAAATTCAAATGCATAATTTCCTGAGTACAAGTGATATAATTAGTGGTATACATGTTTAGAAATGTTATTTTACAGATAAAAAAAAATACTGTAATTATTATTTTTTAGCAAGGTACTTTAGATACTTGGAGAGTTCTTCTCAGTGTAAAAAATTAAAAAAATAACAAGAGACATTTTTCAATAAGAAATTATGGCAATTTAAAATGAATATTATTACCAGATTGTTATATAAGGCTACTCGATTATTTTTAACAGAGCTATTCATATAATTTTATAGCATTAAATTGGTACTAATATTGTAAAACAATTAATCAAACTATTATATGTCAAATACATTGAAAGCTGTATTTGAAACTCCTTCTATTTCAAAAACCAGACATCTGACGAAAAAGTCTTTTAAGACAAATTTTTCAGCCGGGCACAAAGAGTCATTGTTGGCAACCAAAGCTCTAATGTTCATTTAATTAAGCAAGGTGTTCCCCAAGGGAGCATACTTGGTCCAATTTTATTTTCTGTGTATACGGCTGATTTTTATTAATACTTAAAGTATTGTACTATCCACCAATACGCTGATGACACACAATTATACTTTGCATTTAAGCCTGAGGAAAGTGTTATAGCTACATTAATTCCGATTTAAAAACAATATCTCATGTTTCTAACGCACATAAATTAATCTTAAATAAAACCAAAACTGAACTTTTAATTTTTGGAAAAGATAGGAATAGAATCTTGTTAAACATAAATGATTTTAATATAAAAGTATATGATCAAGTACTTAAGCCAGTTACTGAATGTAAAAATCTGGGACTCCTTATTGATACTGATCTCAAGTTTTCCTTACATGTTAATAAGCTGGTCCAAACATCTTATAATAAACTCAAAATATTATAGATGCATAAGGAGTTTTTAGATACAGCCACAAAACTATTATGAGATTCATTAATCTTATCCCAACTTGCGTACTGTGATATTGTTTACTGGCCTGCCTTGCGTGTAAATGATAGATGTACTTTGCAAAAAATTCAAAATAACTGTCTCCGATATCCATTAAATCTACGCAAATTTGACCATGTTTCTCCTGTGTTTCCCTGTACCGGGTGGCTTAAACTTAATGAAAGATTCGAATATCATATATCTTGTTTAATTTATAAAATTAATAAATTTAAAATACCTTTGTATCTTTACAATAAGCTAATTAGACTTGGTGACTTCCATCAACGTTTTACACGTAGTCAAGATCTATACACTGTTCCTAGACACAATAAGACTGAATTCGAACAATGTTTTACCTACAATGCCATAAAAATATATAATAAAATTCCACCTCATATCAAGTCTATATCTAATATTGAGTCATTCTGAAAACAAACAAAATTAAAACAGAAGTAGTCGATTATTCCCAAGGGAGTATAATGCTCCCAAGAGAGTTTACATTATGGAGAACATTTTTCATGCAAAAAAAGATAACATTGAAATTATTTATTGACATTTAAATTAAATGTTACATTTGTACAATTTTCAAAATTAATATTAGAAGGAATATTACTTTCGCTTACATTTACAGTTTTTGTGATTGCGCTAGTAGTGGTACCTACTAAAACCTGATTAGCAATTTTGGTCTTATTTTCAATGGAGTTCTCGACATAACCCTCAGCGACTGTCGTTGATTTCCAACCAGCATGACGCTTTATTGTCGTGATATCCACACCAGCATCTGCCAGTAATGTCGCTGAAGATCTTCGTAAGCAGTGACCAGTATAACATGCAGCATCAGGTAATTTTAAATACGAAGCTACTACACTCGGAATTTTTCCCATGGTATTCTTGCCAACTGGCTGCGATCTACATTTTCCTGCTTTGTAGTATAAAAAAAGGCGCTTATGATTGACGTGGGGAGGACGAAGGGACAGGTATTTTCGAAACAATTCAAGCATATTTCCCACATCGGTAACCAGAAAAGTTCGTGGAATCTTTGTCTTAGTGTTTGGATTTTTTACAATCAAGGAAGAGCCTACATCCTCAATATCATCTACAGTTAAATTGACCAGTTCATCAGTTCGACAAGCTCCGGCAATCCCCAGAATTAATCCAACCTATAAAAAATCAAAATACTTAATAATTGAAATACCTAACAACAAAAGTAATCTTACCTTAATCATTAAGAATTCTTTGTCATCTGCACTTGATAGAAAACAGTCGATTTCACCCTTTGTCAATATTTTCAATTTTTTTCGCTTGATATCCGTCTCCGGTTTTTTAAAAAATGCGATCAGCTTGGGGAATTTGCTTATATCTATGTTGTCGTAAATTATCAAGCATGACTTAACCATAGAATATTGCGCCCATAATGTGGAAGACATGTAATTCTTTGCTGCATTTTCACTGAAGTATGCCAACAAAACATTCTCGCTGTATACTTGAACATTTTTCTCGGCGCACCACTTTTTAAACCGATTTAGGCTATATCGTATAAAGATCTTGACTTCGTAGGCAGCAAATTGCTTATTGCAATATTTGCAGCCTCCACAATCTCTTCCGACTCACAATTATTCATTGTGCACTAAACAAACTTTAAACTAAACCAAACTAGCACCTTAATTTGACAATTCTTTTTGTTCACGTTTTAAAAACATAACAGCTCGCATGGAAACTATTGGCGCACTCCTCCGATACCCATACCCGGGGCACGAGCTTGTATCAGATCACAAAGACATGAATATTTGATCGGCCCTTTATTATGTATGTATTCGAAAGTGTAGCGCATATACGCCGTGTATCCGCGCCAGCATATCTAAAGGGACATTTATACCCTTATCATTCCGTATCTCGCAACCTTTCCTTTCGGTCCGAAAGGGATCAAACTTTTTAAAAATATACTATAAAACATAATCCCGCCACCATACGTCATGAATTTATGGCCCGCCCTGCTTCTGCGACAAAAAAACACCAAAATATATTTAGGGAATAAACATTTACGGCGGGATTTATGGCACGGATGTATGTAAGTGTAATATGCAGAAAAGTTTGCAGATTTGGTCGAGAGTTTGATACTTTGAACAAGGGTTTGCGTTGTGCGGGTCCCCGAGCCAATATAAAGAAAAATGGTTCTTTTCGGGTGAGTTATCCCGCCAATATGACATACTTTTTGCGTATTTTCTGTTATATACAATAAATACTTACCGGCGTGATCGTAAACAGGATCGCAAGCTATAACTTTTAAAAGCAGAATATTGACTGTAAAGATTGCTGACAGTTACTGTCATTTTCTTTCAAGGTGTATTTTAATAACAGACGATTGCCATTTTGATAACGTAACCATATAGGGTAAATCAGGGGGAGATGATAAATAAACAGTTATTTATTTTAAGCATCAGAAGCGGTAAAGGTTGTTTCCTTCGAAGGAAAAAGTTTGGTGACCGAGGATAATAAGGACTATCAATTTTGCCGGAAATTATTATGCTTATTAAGTTTTTTGCACGATCAATTTTTATTAGTTGCTATTTATAATTTTGTAAAATGCATTTAAGTGACGATGTCGAAAGAACGCTATGAAAATGCTTTCAAAGTTTTCAAAGCATAGTGTAATAAGAAAAATTATGAGCTTATTAGCAAAAGGTGGTATTGGCTTATTTTATAAGAAAAAGTGAAAAACTTAAATCACCATAGAGTTTATGGGCGAAATATTTTATGTTGAAATCTACAATTTTCCTTTGATATTTCAAACATTAATTGTAATGCGCAATGGAAAAGTCACCAAAAAAGTCGTGGGCAGAAATACTATGGGAATTTGGCCTTCAAAGATAGCAAAATGCTTGAATTTGAAGGATCCGCATCTTTATTCTGGGCATCGGTTTAGAAAAACTGCTGTTACCCTTTTGGCGAATAAAGGTGTTTATATTTTTGGCTTTAAAAGACACGGAGGGTGGCGTTCGTCATCTGGTGTAGAGGTTACGTAGCTCTGATTCGTTGGTGAATAAAATAGAGCTTTCACAACAGAACATCTTCTGTTACTTCAGTCACTTCATTTTTTTCTTGTTATTATATTCACTCTCATACTTTGAAGATGATTTTTCTGGCAATAAAAATAAAGCCACACTGATGACTTCCTTAGTAATTGCTTCGGGCACATTAATTTTCACCAAAATAAATAATATGACATGACTTTTTTGTAATTTTGTAAATTTGATTATCTGATATATTTACAGATGAATAATAAATAAAATATATACCAATACACGCAAAGCAACGGTTCTTACTGGCTGCAGAAGGTGACAGGTTCGTCTACGACTCGACAGAAGGATATAACTTATCCTTCTGTTCGCGAGTAAAAACCCTTTTACAATGCTGTGTTATATATTATAAAACGTTTGTAAGATTTTTGCTTATTTACTATTTAACGAAAGAAGAGTAGGTTTTGCAGTGTAATCTATTGTAGGAACGTTCAACATTGTCTAAAAAGAAATGAAACACAAGTAACATTTAAAAAAATATATTTTTTCCAGTACACTTGAACATCTCATACGACTTTGTGGAGTCAGATTGTGACCGCATCGCCAGGCCGCAAATGCACGGGGGCTCTAAATTATACTTTGAACATTTATTCCGTTCCACCTTTTTCTAGGTTAAATGATAAGCTCCACAGCTTCTCCATAGAAAACACAGCAATCCTGTTTAGAGTCAATGTGCTTCTCGTCAAATTGGATTTCTGCTGATGATTCAGAATCCGTCTGTTCTACATTTTTTGTCCGCTTGAGGTTCTTTGTCGTTGATTTTTTTGTTACACATTTCGTTTTTAGTTTCAAATACTTTTCTTTTCGCTACCTCAGTTATTTCATAGATGAAATAGCCTCTGGAGAGTGTTAAGTATGGTTGCCAAATGCCTAGCATCTTTTTAATTGTTTCAACTTTAACAATAACGAACAGGTGAAATGTTATCCAGCATTTTCCCTGGTGTTATTGTGTTATTGACAACTTCATTGGTGGCATCATTAGAATTTTTGTCTTTCCTGACTGTGGTCTTTGAAGAAGAAGATTGGTGTGACATAGTTCTTGGAGTTAATAACCAATTAATAGTGCTATTAGAGGTAGACTGTTTTTATACTGTGAAAGTCACGTTCTGGAACAGACACATTGGTATTGCAATTGATGATTTTTTTAAAAGGTATTATGCCAATTCACATGAAGTTTTCTATGATTGTTTTACCAAATATAAGTATGTTAAGAAATAAATCCGTAAACAAGTATCCTACAGGTTGTATTTTAAGTCCAAATTATAATTTAACGGGGTGATTAAGGGCCTTAATAAACTAGGAGCCTAAAGTTACAGGTTTCCAATAGAAAAGGTGTTAAAGGGTCTCATAGGTATCTTGAAATTAGTCTCAAAATAAGCCCCCATGATAATGATTCTATTTAAATGCAACTAACACCCGTTTTCTTCAGTTTCTTTTTGGAACAAAAATTCAACAATTTTTTTTACAGTGTTACCCTATCCATTCCATTATATATATTTTGGGCATCAAAATGGGACAAGCAGTTCTAGAGAAAATTTATATAACTCCTATAAAAATGTTTCTGATACATAACCTTTCGGAAAACTTGTGCTTCATTAGTGCTGACTTTTACAGAAAATTTGAAGTAAATCTGTCAGGGGACAGCACACACATACATTTATTCTGCTAAGCTCTTTGTAACCATACTGTAGATACATGTTTCATTTTATTCACATCAACACAAGCGTTTATTGTTATTTATGTATAAAGTATTAAATATAACTAAAAAATATTGTGAAAAATATAAACTAGATTCATACAAATACTTTTCACTTACTTTATTCTAAATTCGCTTGTATCTAAATTTTGTCAATATTTAAATATTCTCATATAATTTTTAGAAACAGCAAGGATCCAAAAATCCAAAAAATGTAAGGCGTTCCGTCAAAACATAAGTTTATACATTATTTGAAAATTTCAATAACATTGACCCCTATAACAAATAACTCTGTATATACGTGTATTATGTTCTGTTAAATAGATTGTTGGTATTGTGCGTTATCAATTTATTTCATGTAATAAAGTAAATTGAGGCAAATATTATCATTGTTTGCGATGTACCTACGCAATGTATGTACATATATTTAAAATATTTACACAACATTAAATCGATGTGACTACGAATAGGCGGTTTATAAACTAATAACGCTTTAATTTGCTCATATTTCCACGTCGAAATAATGTATTGAAATTGAAAGGCTCTGTTCAAGCATATTTCATTTTGAGTAATATCTTTAGAGCAGGCCCGTTCTTAAGATATTTCGGAATAAATGGCCTGTTTTAGCGTAACAGGTATATATGACTTATTTTGTACAGGGTGTCTCAAACTCTATAATATGGATAGTGAAGATACAAAAAAATTAAATAAAATTTGGGACATGTGGTTTTAAATGGGATGGGGTAAGCTCCCCTTTCTATCGAAAGTATTACCTTGGGATTTGACAGAAACAACTAATAACGTCTTCAATTATATTTTCTTTAGAAACATACCCAAAGGACAATGTTAAAATAGCCGATTTTTGGCTTATCCGGGGGAACGCATAAATCATAAAAAAATCAATTGATTATTGTTAATTAACATTAGAAATGGCCCAGAAATACGTCAGATAGCTGGGGAAATGTCGCTACTACCCCTAAACCTATATAAACTACCCTTAAATAGCTTTAAATGGATAATCATTAATTATTGTTATAAAATTCGTGTAAAACGAAAAAAATGCTTGAAAATGATTTGAACAGACAGTATGTCAATATAAAAAGTGATAAATGACTGTAAAAGTACCCATTCAATGGCGAAATAGCGCCAATTGTTCTCACTTTGCGAGCGCGTACTGAAAAAATGGCGATTTATCCTTGCGCCCATTTTTCAGGTCGCAATAGTATAAATGAACCTTAAAAGTGATTTAAGCATTTTTTTCATCATTAACGAATTTTACAACAATAAATAATGATTATCTATTTTAAGCTATTTAGAGGCAGTTTATATAGATTTAGGGGTGCAATGAATATTTCCCCACTTACTTAATGTACTCTAGTATCAGTTTTTGCATTTTTTGACAGTAATCTATAATTTTTTTCTAGCAATAGGCGTTCCCTTGAACATTTAAGCATTATCTATTTTTGATATCGAAGTAAGCTCACCATTGCTTGTGAAAGTCGTTTTTTTAATTTTTAGGGGTGGAATGGACATTTTTACAGTTATTTATCACTTTTTATATTGACATACTGTCTGTTCAAATCATTTTCAACCATTTTTTTCATTTTACACGAATTTTATAACAATAATTAATGATTATCCATTTAAAGCTATTTGAGGGTAGTTTATATAGGTTTAGGGCTATAGGCGACATTTCCCCAGCTATCTGACGTATTTCTGGGCCATTTCTAATGTTAATTAACAATAATCAATTGATTTTTTTATGATTTATGCGTTCCCCCGGATAAGCCAAAAATCGGCTATTTTTAACATTGTTCATTGTTTCCTGTTAGAAAGCTCTTTTTTTATAATAAGCTTTTATTAGATACATTTTTCTGTATTACTTCCCGCTTAAAAATTATAAACAATATCGTCCAAAAGGGTCTCGAAACAAATACCACCTAAAAATCACATTAGTTGTGGACGGATCAAGTAGTCGTTGGAAAATAATTGAATGTTCGTTGCTTGCATAAATGCCATTAAGAACAAATAAAAGGATTAAACTCGATAATTCTTCAATACAGTTAAAACAAGAGGTGATGATAACAATAACTGCTACATACATATTACAATACATTCTCTATATGACCGCCTCTCATTTCAAGACTCATCCTGTCTAAGTACCTGGTAGATAACAGCTAATCCGGTTAGATGCAGTATTTTGTATTCGTTCTTTCGTTGCACACTGCCAAACTACATTTTCACTCCTTGCAGATTCATCATAATTATCCACTAACATATCTGACATAAAATACTTTTTCTACAAAACTGTTAAAAGTGGGCTTTTTAATTGTCATTTTTGATGTTAAAAATGTCATTTTTTGACACGCGTGTTTAAAGTAAGTTTATTTAAATTTTGTTTTGAAAATTAATAAAACGTTTTAACAAACAAATGAACAACTTTTTATTTTAAATCAACATTTTAACTAGTTATTACTATTAACATTTATAGTAAAATTAGAACAATTTGAAATTGTAATTCCCTGCGGAGTCATCATACTTAAGTTGGTTTTACTGTCAACATATGTGACACATCTATTTTCTGTAGAAATACTACTGGTAGTACTGGTGGTCTTGCTAGTAGTGGCAGTAGTAGGAAGTATTTGGCACGCAATTTCCTTCTTCTGTTCCAGTGAATTTTCAATGTAGCCTTCAGCTACCGTCGAAAATTTCCATCCTTCATGTCTCTTGATGGTAGTAAGATTTGCACCAGAATCTGCTAACAATGTCGCCGATGAACGACGAAAACAGTGTCCGGTGTAGAGTTGGGGATTTGGTAAATTCAAGAACTCTGCAATGTCGGCAGGCATTTTACCGAACATGTTAATTCCGACTGGATTCTTCACACATTTATTCTTCATATATTTAAGAAAAAGTCGTCTATGATTAGCGTTGGGTGGCCGGAGTGTCATATACTTTCTAAAAAAGTTTAAATAGAATTCACCAACAACACTGAAAGTCCGAGGCACTTTCGTTTTAGTATCTGGTATGGTCACAACAACCGAAGTGCCCAAATATTCGATATTGTTCATGGACATCTGACACAATTCCTCCCGGCGACACGCCCCGAAGACACCCACTATTGCAGCGACTTTCATCATCAGATACTTTTCGTCTTCTGCTTCTGTGAGAAATTTGTCGATATGCGTCTTCGTCAAAACTTTTGACTTGATATCCTTCACCTTTCCGTTTTAAAAAAGCAATAAGTTTATAATGTTTGCTTATATCTTGATCTTGCTTTATTTTTAACATAGTTTTGATCATGGAATAATTTGACCACAGCGTTGACGATTTCCATATCTTGGCTCTTTCCTCAAAATATGCCAGTAAAACACTTTCGTTACATTTCCCAGGGACCTCGCTACGCTCGTTTTTTAACTTCACGAACTTACTTTTAACACGTATATCATAAATAGCTATTATTTAATTACTATAAGACGTTTAAAATTAGTCATTTAGCTGATTTAAAGTAACAGTAAGTTCTAGGTTATGCCATACTGCATTGCTAATTGCATACCCTGCATGCTCCAAACCATCTAGAAGGCGAAGTTAGTTATAATCTAAGGGTAATTTTTACAGAACACTGTAAACATCTTGGGATGTTATAGTTTAAAATATTACTATTTATTTTATGCAAACATCGTCGATTACTGTTAATATTGTTGCTATTATTAATATTAACAGAATTTAATTACACAGCAACACATGAAGTTTAAAAATTTATCGGTGTGAGTGCACCTTACCTTGTATTAGTGGCCCACAGATGTTGTCAGATGTCGTCTGTAGATGTCAAATAACGTAAATATACGGTTACGGTACTCTGATTAGTTTGAAATAATTTTTCAGTACTTGTTTTTCGCAAATTTAATTTTTCGCGTATTTTATGTGTATTTACAAACATATATTCAAATGTCTAGATGACGGATAAGGTGCTGATTTATGATGACAAGTGCATATTATCGTGCGGCAGCCTCAAAGTCGTTTCCCGAGTATACAAAATATTTTGCTGAATACTTTTTGAACCACATCGAACAGCTGTTTTATGCCGTGGCGGTAAACGTGTGGTAGTGTTTTTATGTATTTGTGTATATTTACGTGTCCTTTGTGCTTTTTCCCGACGGCGACGTAAGTAATGGACCTGGTCAAGACCGCCAAACCAAGTAGGTACCCCGCTTTACACAAGAAGAACGATCGAGGGAAGGAGAGGTCCACAGGAAGTACAAAAATATTTACAGGTTTTAATTTAAACAAGTAAGAACACAGAAGATGATTCAACATTCTTAATATCTCTCCAAGTATCAATTCTGGAAATAAATATTAGTAAGGTAGGTGCTGCCTCTCTGTGCTACCATACCCTATTTCTCAGTAAATAATAATCTACATTTTGTAAAGATTTTTTTTCTTTCAAAGCGGCTTAAATTGATACACGTGTCAATGGACCTGTCACTATATTTGACACATTTGACTGGCACAATATACCTAACCTCGCGGCTGACAGAAGGTTAGTGGCGGCGATAAATAGGGATTTAATATAGTTTTGAAAATAATTTTTTTTGGATTTATAAATAAGTTTGGAATTTTTTTGAAGGATTATTCCATTAATTCTTATTTTTCTCTATCCCCTCTTAAAATATTTGTACTAAGTCATAGTTAACCCTGTATAAGTGATGACGTCATACCTCATCCCATTTACCAAACATATGTCCCAAATTCTATTTAAATATTTTATATCCTCACAGTAGGCTCATACTATTGAGTTTGTTTTATTTTTTTTGTGTTTTTTTGTTTTACCAATTTGCATATGTTATTTTGTTAGTCTTATTGCCCTGTAATTGTATATTAATCTGTTGGGCTCAATACATAAATAAATAAGTATTTATGACTATCGTGCATTCTAGTTGGAATACTTTCTTATATCGATATTCACACTTTAAGTTACTGTAAAATATAAACCGCCAGCCTTTGCAACAAAAATTGTCCCCCAGCCCTATTACGTTGGATATGTCCATAAATATAAAACGTCCGCACATAATCAAATCGATGGTAGCACTAATTGGTAATTTATGAACTAATAACGTGCCCGTTTCGTCCATATCTGCCCGAATAATATATCGAAATTGGAAGTCACCGCGTTGGTCAAAATTTTACCAGTCGCAGAACGATCCGCCAGGCGCAATATAGTTTCATTTAATTAAAACGGGTTCTCAAAACCTCTATAACAAATTCCCGCGACCATTAAAAATTCAAAATTGGATTCGGCTCGTTTTACGTCGAGCTCGTAAACATTTATTAATATTGTACATATTTGTTTGGCGCGTTGTTAAAGTTTAATAACCGCGCGGTTTAAACTGGAAAATTGCCGCGCTGTCGGGTAAAATAATTCAATGATAACGATCAGGAATGCTGATAAAAGGAATTAGCGTCGGTTGGATGTTTATATAACTGAATTTTTGCGGGATTAAATGCATTTTTGTTGCATTGAGCGCTAAATTACCGAATAATTTGCCAATGGAACAGAAAATCCCTCTCTATTCGTTTAATTACATTAGGCTTTATTTCAGATAGAATTATAATCTGTTCGCTTTATGGCTGGAATGGAATAGGTTAGTTTTTATAGTCTATGGTATAAATTTTATACTTTTTCTATAGTTAATGTTAAGGTTGCCTATTAAAAATCGTAGATAAAGTAGTACTTTAACACCAAGGATAAATTAAGATCTTTATTATAGTGTAACATACCCGGATTCGATCAACATTGTTGAAAGAGAAAATATTTGGTCAATAATTGAGAAGATTGAGACGTTGTGTTTATTATTTATACTGTATTAGAAAGGTTTTTTAAGCTAATATACATCAAATCTCCTACAATTCCTGTCAATGAAGTCATATGTATGCTCTCTGATACCAAACATCTAGGTATGCTAATGAACAATTCCACAGACAAAGCTCTATTCAATAATTATTTAAAATAAAAATTAATCTAGCTAAATTCAATAACCTGGTTTAATGAAATGATTCTATACTTATCTAAGTTCACTTTTGAAACTGTGGGAACTCTTAGATATTTTTATAGAATGTTTTGATTAAACCAGATTAGTAAATTTAGCTAGATTAATTTTGCATACATTCTCACTTAGATCATTGAAGTTCTTTGCGCCATTTTCGAATGTTTTTATTTTCTTTTTCGGCGGCATATCGAGATTTTGTCTGAAGCTATTTATTTGTGGCATAATTTTAGTTTTTCTTTAGTTTTATTGGGTTTTTGCCACACTTCTGAAAAATAATAAAAATTAATTAAATAAGCCCTTGCGCCAAACGGTGGAGATATGTAGATGACATTTTTGCAATTTGGCCTTTTACTGTTACAGAATTAAATGAATTTTTAAATGATATTATGATACCAACAATAAAATTCACTTTGGAAATAGAAAATAATAATATGCTACCATTTTTAGATGTTTTAATTAAAAAACGCGATAATTCTGTAGAAACAAGTGTTTATGGAAAACAAACTCACACCAATAGATATTTAAATTTTAAATCTAACCATCACATCGATATTAAGAAAGGTGTTGTTAAATGTTTATATGATAGAGCAAAATTAATTTCATCAAACAATGATATTTTTAACAACGAACTAAAATTTATTAAAAATGTTTTAATAAATAATGAATACCCTTCAAATTTTGTTGATAAAAGATTCAAAAATATTACAGATAAAACTAACACTTTAAGACAAATAAAAGAAATTAATCACAATAAAAATTCCATACATTCCTATATTATCAGAAAAGTTAAGAAGAATCGGTAATAAATTTAATATTCGAACAGTTTTTCAAACAACTTCCTTACGATCATTTTTGTCAAAAACGCGTCCAAAAAATGATATACAAAATTCAAAAAATTGCATCTACAATATACCTTGTGAATGCAATAAACATTATGTTGGAGAAACGTCTCGGCCTATGAATGTTAGAGTTGAGGAACATAAAAATTATATAAAAAGACGGGAATTTGAAAAATCCAAAATTTGCGAACACACTTGGGAAAACGGTCATGTGATTCAGTGGGGTTCGGCAAAAATTTTAGAGAAGGAAGATAACGCGACAAAAAGAAAATTAAAAGAGACCGCGATTATTTTGTTGAACGGAGATAAGCGTGTGTCAAACATCGATCATTGTTGGCTACAGTTGTATCAAGAAGAAGTAAGTAACAATAAAATAAAAATCATTTAACATCTCTATGGAAGCAGATAAACAAATTTTAAACTGTCAAACTTGACATACGTTTAATATTTTTACTACTATTTATACGAAAACAGAGTTTTTTGAAACGTCAATAATGCGGAAGTGCGCGATAGTGATGTGATTTTTGTTAATTTTTACTTATCTGCTTTTTTCAGTGTGAGATTTTTTGGTTAGGCAAACTTACTTTCAAAAATAACCCTTGACTTTTCCGTTTGGCGCAAGGGCTTATTTGATTAATTTTTATTATTTTTCAGAAGTGTGGCAAAAACCCAATAAAACTAAATAAAAAAAAAATCGAGATTTTGATGGTAATAAGGTGAATATGGCCAATGACACCTGAGCCTGAATATCGGATGGTAACAATTCCTCTTTTGTCTCGTTTTCAGATATTTCTGCCTCCAACAACCACACAAAATGACACTAAAGTAGACATGACAATGACCGCACAATGGCAACCCAAAGGGACGACTTTGTTTAATAATCAAATTCCATAGAAACCAATAATAACTATGCAAAGTTTCCTTAATTCAAAATCCCTTAAAATAATTTCTGAATTCTGCTTCTTACTAAAAGCATTCATATTTGGGCTACAGAAAAAGCAAACAAACATTGTTTTATATACGACGATGAAAATCCATTATCGCGATTTCATCGCCCGTGATTTTTTTTTTTTTCGGTCGACGATGAAATAACATTTTATCGTCTTGTATAAAAAATTACTATTAAAGGAAGAAAGATTCGAGGAATCGGTATTTTAACGCTATTTTTTAAAATTTTTTAAACAAAATAATGTTTTTGTGTGACCGCTGGGTGATTTTTGTGTCGCTGTGTATGTTGGACCTTTCCGTGGGAATTTCATGATCACAGTGGTGACAATGGGGAGGAAAATGGTGAAACTCTATATTTTAGCTATTTCTGTAAGACTCTGCCGATGTTTAAGTGCGTTATAAGTGAAATTAGTATGATTTTAGGTCTCTGCATGACAGAGCACAGTATCAATCTACTTACCTTTAATTCCACGCGTTTACATTACTGTGTTAATGATAATTTCCTCGTTTTGTTGCTCACATAGGGTAAAGTTGCCTATATTGAACCAATTTTTGAAAAAATCGCTGTAACATGAGAAAAATTGTTGAACGGTTCCATGCGACCCAGGTAAAATATGTGTTTGGCATTGGGAAGCATATTTCCGGTATTTTGTAGCATTTACAGAACTTCTCGTACAAAGGGCGATTTTTTTTTTTTGTAGTATGTAAATAGTTCAATTTGGGAAACCAATTGCTCAAATTGAACCTGCGGTATCCTAAATTGAACCCATGCATGACGGGTAAAAATGTAGTTTCGAAATGAGAAAACTGTTATTGCACTATTTTTAATAAAACGTATAAAATTTGTAAAAAAAAACAATAAAATTCTGGCTGGAACGGCCTCTAATGCTGCCGGCAAGGGTGCTATTTGATTTAAACTGGCCGAAAAGGAAATCGTTTCGTTACTTGTTGATGCGACAGCCAAGTCAATAGCTGGTTTATTAATCAAAGGCAAAGGCGTTGAGAAACCTCTTGGTACTCTCAAAGGAATGTCGTCATCTTCGCTAAACTCATCACTACTATTTTGATCTCTATTTTTACTGAAATTATGGCCGACCGTGGCTGTTTGGGTATTCTTGGGTGTTAACGCCTCAGAGGCAGTAAAATCCGAGTCTTTAAACACGTGTCTATTAACAGGCCAAACGCCAGAGGATCTGAAACTATTGACAGCAGTTTCGATGGTAGCTGCCCTTCCATATGCTTCGCCCAAAAGCTCTGCAACTTGATATTGGGTGACTACACGCTCTACATTACTCCTTAATCATTTTTCAGCTGCTTCAGTGTAGTAGACTTCCAATCGTTTAAAGAAAGGCTTATTTAGAAGTTGTAGGCTATGGGTCGTGTGACCAGGCAGCTGCAGCAAAACTAATGCACTCTTGGTAAAAGAAGAGCTTCTAAGTTCTTACAATGAGTAGTATGACCATCCAATAGAAGCAGCACTTTTTGTCCTTTGTAGAATGAACAACATCTATAAAATGTTGCAGCCATTTGACAAAAAGTTCACTATAAATGTACCCAGAGTTGGATATTTCGACTTTACATCCTGGTGGAGCGCCGTTACTGCTGTGTATTTCTTTGGCTTGAAAATTATCATCCGTTACACAACAGACTATTATGGTATTTATACCGCGTTCTCCACTAGCCACAGAACGAACAGCTTTGCAACCCTTTGTAGTGACAGCCCTCTGACACTTTTTGACCACAGTTGAGAATCCAGACTCGTCCATGTTGAAAATAGTAGTTGCGTCGATGCTATACCTGTCACACAAATCTTCAAGTAGTGTAAAAAACTCTTCGACGTTTTCTCTGTTAAACCCTTTTATCCTATTAAGCGAGGTAGGTTCAGGTTGACAACAAGTTTTCGTGTCTTCTCTTTTCCTTCCATCTATTTTCTTCTCTCTGTTGAACTGATGCGAGATATTATTTTTTTCTGCAAGTCGTATACAAGTTCTCTAATATCGCGTATTGTTAAGCCAAACATGCACTCTGACAATTGTACTATACGCTGCGAAAGTAATGTTTCTAGCTCATGATTAAATGTAGTATTTCTTCCTAATGACTTTCTTGTGCCTGTGGCTATTTTATTTGTGTTTCGAATATGCCGAAGAAGGGTTGATTTCAAAATACTGTAATCACGGCTCCATTGATTTAACCCCTTTTCACCACTGCTGTACGCTGTTAAAGCCATTTCCATATCCTCCGTCGACCATTTTCCGCAATTTCCCCTTTTTGCCATCTGAATAAAAGATATAAAAATTATCTCCGAAATTGAAGGGGTTCAATTTGGGCAACTGACAGTAAGTTCACATTATAACCTCTCAACTAAAAATCTCAAAACTTATAAAGTATTGGTCTTAGCGTAATAAATAGTGCATACATTGCACTTTTAAATGGCAACATCAAACTTATCATACCTTGATTAATAGCTGTGGAATTCCTTAGCTGTCACACACAAATATTATAGTCGTATAGATCTGTCAAAACTGTGCACGGCAAACAGAATTTGGGAATCGGCATCGTGCAGTGTACTACCGAATTTAGGTTCACTAAAAGAGTTCTTTTAAAACCTGGTATGCAGACGCTAATTTCTTTGCAGCAGCTCAAACTAATGAAGGTTTAATTTGGGAGCAGGTTCAATATGGGCGACTTTACCCTAAGTATATGTATTCAGACGTGTATTTTACAATATCTGCAAAAATACTATGAACAGTTATGATGTGCATGTCGCTTTCTTCTGAAAAAAAAACATAACTTTTCAAATACCTTGATTTATTATAAGTTTTCCTATTTTTTGTAGGTGAATTTGAAGTGTGTTTTATGTTCCCTTAGGAGGTCTACGTCTGTGTTTAAAAATCATTGCACGTCCAACTGTAGTCTGTTTGCGATTGTCATACATTTTAGATCTGTGAACAAATCAATATATAAAAATATTTCGTTCAACATCTGGTGCACATAAGGCAGAGGATCAATTTATGTGTAGGGACAACAAATTAAAATATGGTTTTCAAAGGTAAAAGAGCGAAAATTTGTAACGGTAACTTGGACCATTATATTGAATTTGTGGATTAAATGTTTATTATGTAATAAATACGCTTGTATATGTAGGTATATATCTGCTTATATGTTTGTAAATTTGTTTTACTTACTCTAATTTCCTTCTGTTTCATTATGCTTTTGGTTGATATTGTTTTACGAATTATTCTATAAATGAAAATCTATTAAATAACAAAACATTATTTTTATTTTTTTAGTGAGTTTGCAAATACATTTTAATTGAAATAGTAATAATTCGAAAATGGTATCTATGTTTTTTCGAAACACTTTTTTTGGAATTATCAGAATTAAATAAAAGAATAGAGTTTATTTACTAAAAAATATAAAACGTAGTCAGCACTGTTCATGAAGAAACCAAAAAACAATTAGAAATTGTACTTTAATATTATTAAAAGCATAATAGTTATGGTTACAATAAAAGGACACAAAAATACACATTAGACAAAAAATTTTTGCCCATGATACTTCCATTCTTCCGCATAGGGAAAAATTATCACTACACATGCAAACTCATACATTTTTCAGTATATATTTATGTAATAAAAAGTTAGTCCAAAAAAGTAGATATTACACAATACATGAAACTTCAATGACAGAAGCTTCGATAATGTATTATATCTGCTTAGGATTTATATCATAAATTTGTTTTCTAGGTTTACTTAATATACAGGGTTAACTATGACTAAGTACAAATATTTTAAGAGAGGATAGAAAAAATAAGAATTAACGGAATTTCCTCTCAAAAAATTTCCAAACTTATTTATAAAGCGAAAAAAATTTGTTTTCGATATTATGTTAAATCCTTATTTAACTCCGCCAATGCGAGAATCAGAGTAGGCAACCAGCAAGCAACCGTCATGCAACAGTCGGCAGTCGGTCCTGTCGAGTCGGTGTCGCTGTCATATTATAATTTGATTCCTGTGTTTACGTTGTAATTTTCTGTTCTTCTTCAGTTTTTAGTGCCTTATTTTAATTTTAAACGTTTTATAGTTAATAAATAAAGGAATATGTGTCGGATACAGATATTTTCCCACAATATAGTTCGCCGGTTTGTTTTTCTAGGTTATGAGACAAGACTGCCGTGGGTGTTAAAAGTTTTCTGTTATCTATTTGAACCTACCTACTCATTCCTTTCTTCGATTTTGTTATAATACATAAGCATTGTATTTAACTGTACCTACGGGAAGTGTGTTTATCGGTAGTGAGTGAAAATGTAGTTTTACCAGTTTGTAACAAAATAATGAAAAACGAATGCAAAATACTGGAGCTAACTGGATTAACTGTTACCTACCTATCAGGTATTATTACTAATAAGAATGTTAGTTTTTGTCGTTTCTGCATGTAAAAACACTGCAAACGACCGCATGGTAGTAGTACATTTTTGACAGATGTAAGGTCAACTATGGATCTAAGCCATAAGCCATCTCATTCGATACTTATCATAGACGCCGACTTTCCGTAGGAAATAAGGGTTTTGCCCCATTTTTAAATATCGAGCTAAAATTCTGGAATAACTTTTTTATTGTCTTTTAGGTCTTCCTGGGCACGTGGTTAACATTTTTGTACTTAGTCATAGTCAACCCTGTATACTGTTTAGCTTTGATGTTTAATTGATTAAGGGTAGTCATATGTTTTAGGGTAACAGGAAGCGAGTTGTATGTTTTTACACTGAAATACATAAAGCATCGTTGACCACAAGTTGTTTTTGTTCTTGCAAGTCTTATATTGCGATTTATCTTGCCTCTAGTCATTTTTACGGAAGTAGCTTTATTTTTAGTTTCCACTGATGCAATGTACACTGACAGTAAAAAGTGACCGTATATCCATAATATCGGTATCTCTAAACGGATCATCACAGGGAAATATCCTTGAATTTTCAAAACACTTAGTTGCCTCGAAATTATGGCTACCATTCGTCAACAAATTTATAGAGGGATTTAGTCAATTTTTATCTTCAATTAAATATGTTATTGATCACTCTGTACTTTAAAAATTAATGGTTTTTAACTTCTGGTTTACGAAAAGTTCAGTAATTCTTTTAAGTCACTTAAAACTTCAAATAAAGAAAACGTAACATTATTTTCATAATCATGTTATCTAAATAAAATAAAACAATTCATTAAACAAACATAACTCTGTATTATATTCATATTAACTACAATAGTTTTCTTGAGTTCAAATATTTTACTCTTAAATAAAGAATATATAATCTTATATATAATAAGTTAATATTATAATAAGTATTACTGTACTTGAGGAATAATGAAATTAAGCTACTCTAGGGATAAATGTATTAATCCTTATATTAGTATAGCTTTTTTCCGTGTAAAAATATAATTCTTGTACAAGATCGTCATTATATTATTATATTAATACTAATTTATCTGATATCTGATATACCTAGTGAAATTAGTAAGTAAATTTGAAATCTACAGCGCAATTTTTTATTTTTTTAACTGTTAACAACTACGTCCAGCAGAGAGCAACACGAAATTCAACCAGAATAAGTTTATTAATTTTCTGTGTTGCTAAGTATTTGCTTGTGTTATATATGAAGAAGAAAAGTTATTTTCGCCTTCAATCTTGCGTTCTGCGAGAAAAGGGAACGCAATTTCTATGAAAAACCAATTCCATCGCGGTTTTCTGCAGTCGAAGCGAAAAACATTTACCGCCGAGCTGATAAATGGCTCCGAACGCGTAAATAATAAAATTTTATTTCAACAAATTGGAACTTTTTATCATCCGTCGGCCCACTGGGGCTTTTCTGCGCTTGGAAGTGGTTCCCCGCCAAAACGTTTGCGGCCTTTTTCCGCGTATCCTCCAGCAACACCCAGTAAAGGATAATATCGTAAAGGCTCGATACGATTGTGATTTTTGGTTTGTAATTTCCCGCAGCCGGTGTTCGAATATCGAACGTTTTCGCCGCAAAGAAGTGGGGCCACAGGGCAGGGCCGTTCCCAGGGGTATAAGACACCGTTTTTCTGTATTACCGTACGTAAAACTAATAACTTTATGGAGGATGTATAAAAATAATATTTTACATAACGCGAGTTGTAAGAAACATATCCTTTTATTTTTTAATAAATAATTTCTGTGCACTTTTCGATTAATGTAACAAATAACAAAGTCTCTATTGGTGATTATGACAACGTTTCGATTTTTATTTAAATCTGCTTTAACTTTTAAACCGGAAAAAGATAATAATAACGAATTATAGACGTTACAACTTTATACAAAACATACAAGCTCCTCAGCAACAATCTTAGATTAAAGTTTTATAAAGAACCATGGGAGATATAGATTTGTAAATTGATGTACCAGGCTCAGATATGAATGATGTAAAGAAAATATATACAGTCTGCGCCAAAAGTATGGAATAAATTCAATAAAAACGAAACAATTATTTTTGGGAAAAATCCTCGAACAAATCGATTTTTAATTTAAAAAATACATATTTTAGCGTAAAATGCGATTTTCAAATGTCATTTGTTTTCGAGTAATGACGTCATCAATTTTTTTTTAAATGGCAACACCATATTTTTTTCCTTGATTCTGCAAGATCGTTTAATTCTCTATCAGACAGTACTAAAATTTTGCCCTCTTACATAGAAAAGTTTTCGAGTAAATGACGATTGAATGTTAGAAAACGTAAATCAATTAAAATAAAGCAAAAACGTTATCAATTTTAGTTTTTCGAATTCCATAGTTCTTTTATGGATCACGTAGGTGAAAATCTTTGCAAAGTGTCATTGTCACACCGACTTTCTAATAAGTATTGTAAGCGACATAGAAATTATTATTGAATTTAAAGTATTATGGCACATTTAACTGTTACTCAAAGAATTGAAATTTTAATTCTTATCGGATGCGGGAATATGACTAGAACTCAGCAGGAAATTTGCGATTTATTTAATGAAAAAGATCCAGATCGCCCCATCAGCCAATCAACAGTCAGTCAGGTAGAGTCTAAATTTAGAGAAACTGGCAATGTTGTAAATATTCCAAAACCTGGACGTCCAAGCATTAATGAAAATCAGAAACAGAATATTTTGATAAGTATGGTGGATAATCCTCATAATTCTTCACGATTGGTTGCATTAAACAATGACACTAGTCAGAGCACAGTGCTACGTATCTTGAGGAAGGAAAAATATCATCCCTACAAAATTCAACTTGTGCAGGAACTCAATGAAGATGATCCCGATCGCCGCTTACACTTTTGCGAAATTCTAATGGATTTATGTCAAGGAAATAGAAATTTACACCGGCAAATACTTTTTTCAGATGAGGCCACATTTTGTCTGAATGGTACAGTAAACTGTCAAACTTGCAGATATTGGAGTCCTCATTGGATGGCAGAGGCACATACCCAACACCCTCAGAAATTAAATGTGTGAGCTGGAATAGTTGACGACAGAATAGTAGGGCCTTTCTTCTTTGAAGGAACCCTTACAGGACAAAGATATTTAGAGTTTCTAGAAAATGACTTTGTTCCAGCCCTTGCAGTAATTTTTCCTAACGATAATGACCCTGACATTCCTGACGATACCATATGGTTTCAGCAAGACGGTGCACCTCCGCACTATGCGTGCTCTGTACGAGATTTTTTGGACAACTGTTTTCCTGGGAGGTGGATCGGCAGACGCGGACCGATAGAATGGCCTGCAAGATCGCCAGATCTTACACCTCTTGACTATTTTTATGGGGATACTTGAAGTCAAAAGTGTACATTAATAAACCACGTAATTTAGAAGAACTTCAAAATCGCATTCGGGACGAAATAGGCAGAGTTACCCCAGAAATCATTCATAATGTGCAAGAAGAATTTCTTCACAGACTTGCTCATTATCAAGAAGTTGGTGGATGGCAATTCGAACATTTAATTTAAGTATAAAATTTAATCAATTGTATATTATTTTACATACCTAAGAATTGTTACTTTTTTATGGATAAAATTTACATTTTCTAACATTCAATCGTCATTTACTCGAAAACTTTCCTATGTAAGAGGGCAAAATTTTAGTACTGTCTGATAGAGAATTAAACGATCTTTCAGAATCAAGGAAAAAAATATGGTGTTGCCATTTAAAAAAAAATCGATGCCGTCATTACTCGAAAACAAATGACATTTGAAAATCGCATTTTACGCTAAAATATGTATTTTTTAAATTAAAAATCGAGCTGTTCGAGGATTTTTCCCAAAAAATAAATGTTTCGTTTTTATTGAATTTATTCCATACTTTTGGCGCATACTGTATATATTGTTTAATTCGGTAATTCCACTGAATTGTAATTAACAAATAACCTCTTGCATTGAATTTATAAATTTTGTTTTGCCTAAAAGACAAATACTAAGAATGTAGATAATTTCACTAATACTAAATACAAATACCTAGTTAACGTTTGGAAAATTGCTTTATTTTCCTTATCAAAAGTTAGCTTACTAATTAACTCGGGTAAACATATTTTCATTGTTGTCTCAGTGACCGTTGATATTCGACCATATGTTTTTTAGGCTTTTTTTGTTCACTTTTGCCTCCTAAACACCCCTTTCGAATATTGCTGGTTCCCCCAATCACCCTGTATAGCAAGCTTTTAATTAATTAATAACTAAATACTTAATTTGTATAGTGTACAACCCCGACTAGTGAAAATTAACGTGGCCACAATGAAATGTAGGATTCATACTGGCTTTAAATGTAATTTACAAAACAAAAAATTGAAATAGGGATTATCCCACTGCAATATCGTTAAGGGATGTACATATATTTATAAAAAATTGTTTCTGTAAACAACTGACAGATAAAAATAGATTTCTTTCTTTAGATTTCACGAAATTATTTTACATTAAGTTACACCCAAAAAAGTAAATTCTTAGAAATGGACTTAAACATATTGTACTGAATATTTCTTAATTTCATATATCTACAAGAAAATATTTATTTGAAATAAAAAATGTATATTCTTTTTTATTGCAACAGATGGTCTTCTTTTAATAACGCTATATCTTAAAATAACACTAACTCGTTTCAAATAATTCTCCTTATTTGAGAAAATCATTTCGCAATAATTTACTCACATGGAGAAAATCGAACAAGAACTTCAGTTATTCCAAAATGTACTCAATTCGAATATGCCGAATTCTTAAGTAAAATATGTTATTTCTTGATTTGAGAAATTAAATAAATAAATATTATTAAACAATATGTGCAAAAGCGGAATTTACGGAAATAACTACTCTGCGGTCTAATGCCCGGACCAATATTGAATTGCACCTAAAAACCTATAACAAATAGCCGCAGTTAGTCGTCAGCAGCACCACCAGACATCAACCGGTTTCGAACTCATTACCTCTCATCAGTTTGTCACAGGTGAGGCAAACGACGATCAACCCTGGCTGCTCACATTGTACTGTAACCGACAGAAGGGCATAAATCGGCAAACATAGCACGAGTGCTATATTTATTTGATACAGGATTTATACAGGGTGTTCCAGAATGATGGTCAAAGATTTTACCAGTGTGTTCCACAAGCCATTTCAGGGGGATCTTCATATAAAATTTTTCAATTTGGGTCCTCCCTGTTGAGATATTCGAGTCTCAAAATGGCGGAAAAAATATTTTTTTTATTTGTCCTTAAAAACGGTTGCACATAGAAATTTCAATTTTGGTACACATTATCAGCTAGTGAAAAGCTATACAAAACTTTTTTTTTAAATACTTCACGTAATTTTAGTACTTTTTTCCCTCTTGTAATTTTCTCATTCCACCAACAGCTTGCGCGGAAAAAATAAAAATAAATTTCCTTACTCTAAACATCTTTTCGTCACAGGTTACTGATAACCGCAATAGACGGTTGCTATGATGATGTTTCTCTGTTGTCTTATGACACAAATCAATCTTGATAGTTTTTGCAAATATTTGTAAACAACTGACTCTTCCGTACAAATATTAGCGAATAAATTGATGGAATATGCATACGGCAGGTTTGGCAACAGTTATAGGAATACCTTTGTTTAGAAATATTTGCAAAAACTGTCAATTATAGACCTAATAGCGATTTGTTTGACAAGACAACAGAGAAACATCAACATAGCAACCGTCTACTGCGGTTATCAGTAACCGGTGACGAAAAGATGTTTAGAGTAAGGAAAAGTATTTTTATTTTTTTCCGCGCAAACTATTGGTTCTATGAAAAAATTACAAGAGGGAAAAAAAGTAGTAAAATTAGGTATAGTATTTAAAAAAGTTTTGTTGAAATCGGGTATTGCAGGAAAAAGTTCTGAAAGCAACAAATCTAGGGGTTGTTTATTCCCACCTTCCAGAAACATGAGCTAAGGAGTAGATACCACCACAAAATAGCTTTTGACTAGCTGATATTGTGTACCAAAATCGAAATTTCTAAGTGTAACCATTTTTAAGGAAAAATAAAAAAAACTATTTTTTTCCGCCATTTTAAGACTCGAATATCTCACCAGAAAGGACCCAAATTGAAAATTTTTACATAAAAATCCCCCCCTAAAATCGCTTGTGGAATACACTGGTAAAATATTTGACCATCATTCTGGAACACCCTGTATACAGGGTGATTCAGAACTTAAAAAAAACTGGTCCACTGTAAAACCTGATAAGGCGTCAAACAATGGAGTCAGCGACTGGACAAAAAATGGAAAGAAATTCCCAAGGAAACAAATAAATAACATTTTGTACAGCAAATTCAACTGCTTTTGCTGCTATTGTTATTAATTATTAATAGAATTGCTTTGTGGTTATAATTAATAAAATAATTTGACATACCTGACGTTACAACAAAATTTTGGACCCGTCTTACTCAGTTTCTACAACAACTAACAAATGTTTCTGCTTCTTGTCCGTTTTGAACTCATAAGTTATTGGCAGCAACTATGACACTTTTGCGTAAATCATTAATAGTGTCCACTTCGGTGCGATATACTTAATTTTTTAAATATTCCCACAAAAAGAAGTCCAAACAGTTTAAAGTCAGCAAATCGTCGCAGCTATGGTACCGGTCTTCCTGGTCCAACCCTTTGGTATTAATGCTTGAACATGCTATAAATGGTACCGATATAATTGAGCCTCGTGTATGATACGACACACTGCTGCAATACGCTGTGGACGCCCTGGACCTACATATTTCCACCATTCGGTTTCAAATTTGGCACATGTTTACCGGGAAATCGTTTTGCTAAAACATTTTCACATCGCCGTAAATTAAAACGATATCCATCAACTTACGAGTTGCTATACTCGTAAGCAATTTTTGATACTTGAAAAACTAATGTAGAGACTAGCTTCATAAAGACTTTAATGCTACAAAAAGTAGTCGGTTTTCAATATTCGGAGTCGCCTGTCTAGAGACTACAGATAGCCTAGCGATGTAAAGGTTAAAAATAATACAACTTCAATAATTTTTTTACGACATTGACTCGATTTTTCATAACGCATCAATTCTCAAATTTTTTTAGATGAGTTCTGAATCAGTATTTTCTCTTTGAAGAAATTAGATGTTATTGTTGAAACGTTCATGTTATTAATGAAACCGAAATATCTTTTTAAACTGAACCTAGTTTCTTTCCATCAAGAAACAAATGTGGATTTAAAATAATGACCCACGTATTCATTTTATTTTCAGATATGTTTCAATTAATTTCTATTAAATACCTAAATTGAGAATATATTATTCCCAATTAATATATTATGTTTTAAGAAAACCATGAATTAAAAAATGTAAGAAACGCAATTTTCTCAATTTAAAAATATTCGCTACTTATTTAAAAACGAGAGCGATGTATTATATCATTGAAGATCTTATTATATGTTTGATACATTTTTGGAATTTAAAAAGCTGTTTAAGGGACAGTAAAGTAAGTTATTAAATGGAAACATATATTGAGAACGTATTTATTTTGCTCTCTAGTCCTGACTTTTATAATTTTTGCATTCTTAATACAACTCTAACGCAGAAAGTAAACCGCGAAAAGTTTTTTTGGGAAAGTTAAAATAAATGATTTGTTAACTTACTGACAGACCGCTAAATTTGCACATTACTTACCTATGTTTACATAGCGTTTCATTTGGATGCTGTATTGCTATTTTGTTTTTGTACTTGTATAGAATGATTTTATAATATGGTGAATGCGCCAGTGACACATTGCGGTTCCTTATTTAACAATATTTTTCGTTTTTTTTTACATATGTTTAGGTATTAACAAAATTGTGTGAAACTAATGTCTGTGAAATTGTTCATTAACATACCTAGATGTTTGTTATCAGAGAGCATACATATGACTTCATTAATAGGAATTGTGAGAGATTTGATTTATATTATTTTAAAATACTTTTTCTTTAGTTTTATTGGGTTTTTGCCACACTTCTGAAAAAATAAAGATTAATTAAATAAGCCCTTGCGCCAAATGGATCAGTCAAGGGTTATTTTTGTAACTAAGTTTGCTTAACCAAAAAATCTCAAGTATACCTTGTGAATGCAATAAACATTATGTTGGAGAAACGTCTCGGCCTATGAATGTTAGAGTTGAAAATCCAAAATTTGCGAACACGCTTGGGAAAACGGTCATTTGATTCAATGGGATTCGGAGAAAATTTTAGAGAAGGAAGATAACGCAACAAAAAGAAAATTAAAAAAACGCGATTATTTTGTTGAACGGAGATAAGTGTGTATCAAACTGTTCAGTAAACATCGATCATTGTTGGCTACAGTCGTATCAAGAAGAAGTAACTAACAATAAAATAAAAATCATTTAACATATCTATATGGAAGCAGATAAACAAATTTTAAACTGTCAAACTTGACATACGTTTAATACTTTTATTACTATTTTTTTAGAACGAAAACAGAGTTTTTCGAAACGTCAATAATGTGATGTTATGTGATTTTTGTTATATTTTCTTATCTGACTTTTTCAATGTGAAATTTTTTGGTTAGGCATACTTACAAAAATAACCCTTAACTGACCCGTTTGGCGCAAGGGCTTATTTAATTAATCTTTATTTTTTCAGAAGTGTGGCAAAAGTCCAAGAAAAACTAAAATTATGCCTCAAATAAATAGCTTCAGACAATAGTTTAAAATATCTTTCCAATACAGTAAAATATGTTATAAAAGCTAATAATAAAGAATATATGAGTAGATGTTGTGGGTGTAATTCAACACTGGTTGGGGCTTTAGTCCACAGAGTAGTTAGTTTCACACAGTATTGTTAATACCTAATTATATATATAAAAAAAACGATTACATGAAGAGTAAAATTTTTTCATTAAATCAGTAAGTAATTGATTGATAGATTAGTCATTATTGACATTGTCGTTATTTAATTTCATATAATTTTAATTTATTGGTATAATAATTTTTATAGTTATATATTTGACTCAACTTAAAGGACGCCACCAGAAGAAAATGCAGAAATAGGTTAGATCTCATCTATTGTGGTCGAATTTTTTAATTACCACAGTTTTAAAAGTGAACTTAGATATTTATAGAATGTTTTCGTTTAATCAGGTTAGTAAATTTATCTACATTAATGTTTATTTTAGAGAGCTTTGTCTGTGGAATTGTTCATTAACATACCTAGATGTTTGGTATGAGAGAGCATAGATATTAATTCATTGATAAGAATTGTGGGAGATTTGATTTATATTAGCTTAAAATACCTTTCTAATACAGTAAAAAATATTTTTCGTAATTGGGAACATTTTACTTTTAATTTCTATAAATAGCAAAATGCGTACTAAAGTAACTAACATTCACAGTTCAAGATAAGTTGTCTAAATATAGGCACCATTATGATACAGCATCGATATTAATAAAGCTGCGAAAATTTCAAGATATTATTTCATTGATACTTTTATAAGTACATATTTTTAAATGTATCTATATCCTAATATTAACTATAGATTTTTTTTAAGTAATGAAGATATTCCTATTATTGTCTATACTACAATGTAAATTTTAAATATAGGTATACCCAACATTTTTTGATAACTCAAAGCCTTGTTCTCATAGACACAAAATTCATGAAAATTCGCGCGAATTATTTAATGACGAGAAAAATCTCAACTTCTACCGCATTTTGCCAACTAATATTTTCTTTCATTTTCATCATAAAACTGTATTAACAGTCATGGTGGATTGTCAGAGGATCAAATTAAATTTATTAACCCCACATAATGATGAAAATATCCATAATATTCCTGTTTTGCGAAATTCACGAAAAGTTGACACTTCCTCGCCATCAGTAATTTAAATCAAAATCTGCGAAATTGACGTTAATTTTTGTGAATTTTGTGTCCATGAGGACAAGGCTTATTACATATTTTGCCATGTCTGTAGCACGTAGTACCAAAGTGGTTTTATTTTTAATCAAAAAGATGTTAATGTGAACTTTAATTCAGATCAATTAAATTCATTTCATGTGAATAAGGTATCAGCAAAATACACAAAACATTCTGAGAACCACTAGATGAATTTCTGTCAGAAGCTAGGCATACACAGAAAATGCATTATTAAAAAATTTACGAAATCTCATAAACTTAGAATGTAATATCTATACAGGGTGTACAACTTCTTACTTTGAGTGACAATAACTCCTCAACAATGGCACCTAGGTAAAAAGTTTATATGAAGTACTAGCACTCATTTGACCTGCTCTATATATCCCTTTATTTTTCCCCGTAGTTACCGGACACCCTGTATAGATAAAAAATATTTCATTATGATTGTCCATGTTTCTGCAAAGTTAAGAGCTCTATTAATATCATATTTCATTAAAACTTACTGTTAAATTAGTTATTTGTCGATTTAATATTGAGATTCATTATGATTTTCCAACTGTTTTGATCCAACCGTGAAATTAAATGGATTCATAAATTTCAAAAATTACCTGTATTTTATTTATTTATGTATCATTGTTCATTTGGCCTCTAGTGCTTAGTACGTCCCTGATTTCCGGTACTGTTTCAAGAGGTAACTAAAAAAGAATAGCACACGCATGTGTTTTTAATACCGCCGATCACGATTTCTATTTGCATAATGGGATCTGTAACCGATTCCACCTCAGTTAGGCACGAGGCTGAAGAGGGAAATAAAAGTAGTGCGCAGCAGAATGTTCCTTCGCTTTAGATGTGTTTTGAAAACAGTATCTACCTATATTCTGCATCGATTTTTAAATTGTGATTGTAACTGTTCCCAGATATTCTCAGGTTAAAGACTTTTGGTCAGGTTTGCATGCTGTCAAACATATTAATAAGCTCAGTGCTTCGTTATTGCAAAGTGTTGTTAGAAAATCGTGGCTATGGCATTACATTTTGATATAATACAGGTTAGGTTTGTTTTAAAATCATCTCATGTGTGTTTTAAATTTTTGTAACGCGCTGTTAATATGACCACATTCAATATGATACCTATATTTTAGTTTTCTTTTTTCATCATATATTTTATTCTTGCCCATAATAAAGTACCTAATATATCTCTACTGCATCTATTTTTCAGTTTAATCTGATACAATTTGTTTTTGTACATTCTAGTTGTATCATTTTTGAAGAGTTTTCATAATTAGTAGTAGTTGGTTTTGTTTTTTTTTCTTTCAAAAAACACAAAAATTAAAACACACGAAAACCACTGGGATGTGTATAAAGGTATTTATAGTTAAAACAATTGCTAATGCAGCGCTTCTAATACGTGCCCAAAGAAATATGTCTACTTACCATTCACCCTATACCTATAGTCATTTATAAATATATATTTAATAAATTATTATGACACTTGGTTTTTCTGTAAACATATATATCTGACATTCATATTATTTACTCGTAATCAGATTTAATTAAAAGGAATGTTGGTTTGACTCCTAATGTAACCATTATGGAACAAAGGACAATGCCAACTCCACCGAAAACTTTCATAGCCCCGTCGCAACAGTGAACCTTAAATAGAAATTCCTCCAGTTCTGAAATTCCTACCAAAGAAGAACCAGATCTGATTAACCTGGACAGCGCTAAGAATTCTTCAGTTCCAAGTATGAAAAACAGATACCTCATCATCTAACTCTTTAGATGAGATTTTGAATAAAGCTGATGTACAATCGTTTGCAATAATAATGACACTTTTTTAAACGAATTTGGCGATTTATTTCGAACTGCTGAGGTATTGACAATAAAATCTACTTTCAATATGCAATATTAATACTTAGTTTTTCCATTGACCAATAGAGATCTAATAAAATGTCTACATAGAACTTTCAGTTGTTTAAAAACTGATTGATTTAGTGTCATTACTATTGCAAATGATAGTACATGTTTCCGATACAGGCTCAGCTGACGATAAAATATTAACCTCACGACCAATTCTCATATAACCACCATCTGCAGAAACTAGCGAAAGTCCAAGTAATAATTCATTGAATTCCAAAACGGATTCTCATGATTCTCTAGATGAATTAAAAATAAAAGCGATGAAGAGATACAGTCAACGGAAACAGCAGAAGTTGACGAAAATATTAAATCGCCAATAAAATAAAGTGACATTAAAATCTTTGAAAGTAGCATACCACAAATTACAGCAGAAGCGGCCACTGAAGAATAATCGCCTGCAACAGATGATAATGATAAAAGAAACAACAGTCATAATTAGAATGAATTAATGAAAGAATCTGAAAGTGCAAGCCGAGGAAAGTTAAACTTATACTGAAGTTGAAAAGAAGGGCGCTATCTGTGAAGACCAAGACAACATTGATAAAAAATAAATAAATCAAAACCTGCAGTAAAACTGAAATCGCTAAGAAAGAAGACAAGCTAAAATCGACGATAAAAAAGTAAAAGAATCCTCAGACGATGAAGTAAAGGAGAAAGCTGAAATAAAAATGGTTGAATCAGAAGAAGAAATTCTAGTCATCAAAAGTAATTTATTTTTTCGAAATAAAACATTATTTAACAAAATTTGTTATTTTTAAACGACTTTAAACCAATTCTCAACGTTTTAGACTGAAAAAGCTTCATGTTCTTCTCATTCGCCAACACCTTCAAAAAGTCAAGTCCACTCCACTGGCGCAAAAAAATATTCAACGAATTCAAGACACCAAAAGCATCCGCAGGTAGTTAGAATACTATGCTACCTATAAATTTAATAAATGGAAATTGTTTAATAAAATGTAAGTAAACTGTTCACTCTTGTTGTACAGTGTGTCTAATTAAGTCGGTACCATATGGGGAACTTTTTTATTATTGATTTTATGAAAAAAAGTTATTCTTGATAAAAAGTTTTGCATGGCCTAAAACCCAAAATGAAGTAATCAGATATTATTGTTTTGCAGTCGTGTATGAGGTATGTCGAAAAATGTAAATTTTGCTCAAGAGTAAAGTATCCTTATTTTTTATAATATCGACTCTCAGATATCCATTATTATGCATCTATCATTAAAAAACAATTTTTGTTATTTTTACAAACTTCTCTGTATTAGCATTGATAATTTACGTATAGAGATCGACATTAAATCTAGGATGCACTGACAAACCAAAGAATTTTTGATAGGAAACGTTAAAACTCTAGTTACAATTTAAAACTACGGTCATATATCTTGATCTATCTTATGCGGCACACCCTGTAAATAAAAAAAACAATGCATGCAGAGTTTAAATAGCAACATTAATTTTCTTGCTGTTGGTTATGCTTATTACACAAACGTTATATGCCACAGTAAAAATATGTATTTAAAGCAATCAGTACGATCTTAGCGTCGACATACAATAAAGGAACGCAAAGAGACTTTCCTTTGACTTAAAAATAGACCCCGATCCACCTTTAGCGTGTAAAGGCACAATTATTTCTTTTTATTTTCCACAAAAATATAGCACAGCTCGTTTGAGTTACTAAATTTACTCGGAACACGCCAGTGCATATCCGATTTCAAGTTTAAAGACGCTGTTTGTGCCCTAAGGGGTGAGATTTTCTTCATTTTTGAACTATCTACCAAGGTTTGATAGACATTGTGTCATATCATCTGACTCAGAATATACCTTAGATTCTATCTGTAACAAAAATATTAGTATTTCATTTAAAATAAAAAAAGTGACGTAATTTCCGGAAAAACCGGAAGTACTGCATAAATGATAACTTAAAAGAAGGTTATTTCGAATATAAAAATCTACCTGTTTTTTCCCAAAGACATCCAACCAGCAAGACTTTATCGCCGCACTGTATATCTAATAACATTTTATCATTTACAATAGAACGCTTTGAATATTGCAATTATTATAATAATTACTAACAGTTCTAAAAATAGAAAATCGGATACTTCAGTTAAGCTAGTCTGAGAAGTTGTCTGCTTTTCAATGCTCTGCTGTCTGTACAAGCAGTAGCAAGTACGAGGGTGAATCAAATATAAACAAGACTTATTTTTTTTATTTTGACTTTGAACACAAAAAAAGTACACCTCATTTTTCTACATAGTCTGCTGATTT
The DNA here is from genome assembly GCA_037114965.1 of Monochamus alternatus. Lineage (NCBI taxonomy): Eukaryota > Metazoa > Arthropoda > Insecta > Coleoptera > Cerambycidae > Monochamus > Monochamus alternatus. The sequence continues at coordinate 53,581,805 of CM073429.1, read as the reverse complement.
GGAAACACATTTTTCCCAGTGCATAAGTAGTTTTCCAATCCCGTCCTCATATAATGAAGTAGGTTGTATCTCCAGCCAATTACGCACATAGGCTTCAACCTCATCGTCACTGTCGAATCTCTGACCTCCCAAAGCTTCCTTGAGTGGCTGAAACAGGTGAAAGTCACAAGTTGATAAGTCTGGGCTGTTGGGACGGTGTTAAAGCATCTCCCAGCCCAGTTGCTCCAATTTTTCTCTTGTCAGGGCTGCAGTATGCGGGCGAGCATTGTCCCGGAGAAGAATCACTTCTTTCACCGGTAGGTCCCTTCTTTTGCGGCGATATGCAAGTCTGACATCACTCAAAGTTTTGCTGTAGTATGCGGCATTGATGGTGCTGCGTTCCTACAAAAAATCAAAATGCAGCAAGCCACGCTGGTCAAAAAACGCGGTAGCCAAAACCTTCCCAGCTGACAGCCGTGACTTTGCTTTGACTGGTCCAGGTTCCCCTTTCAGTCTCCACTCTATACTACCTCCTGCTCGGACATCGTCACGACGGTTAATGGTGCGGTCGAGAAATGCAGCCACTTTTGAAAATGTTTTCGAAACCGTGTTAATACCGAAATGTTGTGTAGTGCATTTTCCAACCACAAGAAAAATCTGCCACATTCGTCGCATTTTGATGTATTTTCGACACATTTCTACAGCATTGACTGAAAAAGCTTCTTCCATGATCGTGAAACTTCTTGAAATATTTGTTTTCGAATCCGGAAATTACGTATAGGTAACTGCCTTTGTCTTGGACATGGGTGATATTCAACTCATTGCATCGACAAGCACCTGCGACTCTCTTGACCGTTGCAACCTGTAGAGTTCAAAATAAAACGCTGAATGTATTGTAACCTCTATGTTGGGTTAACGTGGAAATCCGTCACGTAGACAAACGAACTTTATTGCCACTCTTGATTATAAGAGAAATACCCTTCAAACAAATTTCATAACTGTCAACGCTTTACTTTGACGTTTGTCACTCATACGTGAGTGACAAACGATAAACTCGTATTCGGCTGCTCAATATAAACTGGCTGTGACGGCGAAACCGATTCGCTTATATAGGTTTTTAGAGTTCTCAAAGTTTCTGCGATTTCGAGAACGTATAGAACAAATAGAATATAGCCTCCAAGATTCTGGAAAACGTCATAACATAATTAACAAACTAAAAAGGTAGGTGAGCTTCCGTAACAGTATAAATTGAAATATTAAAATGGTATATTTTCTACCTTAACTTGTGATATTCCTCAACCGATGCTTTTTTTTTAATTCTATCTTTGCCTTCTTTGGTTTATAATTTCTTGATATTACTTATTATAAATCGGAATATCAGGCAATACCTTTATGCACTTTCAATATTGATTTTAGCATGGAATATTTTGTCCACATCGAAGAGGCAGCAAATCGTTTCTCCGCATTGAAAATGTAGGATAGTAGCACCTCTTCTGTAATTGCTCCTTCTCCTATGCCCCCCTTTTTCGATTTCCACCTATTATTTCTCTTACTCTTGTTTTTCGCTGGTAACAGACGTAATATTGCTTCTTGGGCTTCTTACTGGATTTCGGTCTGAATGAAGAAATTCTCGGCATTTTCACCCATTTTTTTGTCGATTTTACAAATTTTATCACTCTTGTTGACAAATAAACAAACGCATGTGAGAACCGATTTCAAGACTTTCTACTATTCACTGACAATCTTGATTCTTGATTAAAATGCATTTGTCAAATATCACGGTTTTCAAAACCATAATTTTTCACTTGCTCTCACACGGCTTTCACACTCTCCTAACTGACTGGTTTTGGCCATGGTCATCCCGTTAAATTACATTCGGGAAATTAGCAAGCCTTTAATCTTATCAGTTGCGCCTCTACTGTCCATTTTTTTCCCGTAGGTCAAATGCTTGTTAATTTACTTATATAATTAATAACTATAATTTGTCTCATATCTATACATTTATAATTTAAGGATGAATAACCTGTTCTATAACTAATAATATTTTATTCATTTTTTAACAAAATATCATTCTTTAATTAAATCTTAAGGTTAAGTGTTTTTTTAAGATAAAAAGTGTTGAATTAAGTTTAAAAATGTTTGGATGTTAAGAATATTTAAATGTTTATATCAAATATACTTTATTACTGAACTAGTACATACAGGGTATCCCAACGAAAATTTGACCCCCCCCCCCCCTATAATTGGAAAACCGAATAATATTTCAAAATTCACCGAGACCCGTCGATTTTTGTTCTTGGGGGGAGCTTTTTTGACAGTCAAGCCAACTCGATATGTTCATCCCCCTAATGCCTAGCAACCCCAACTTAAAAATTTCAAATGCAACTACCCCACTTGTGGCACATCATTTTAAAGCCCTTTTCATTGCGAATACAGTGACGCACCGTTTTGAGAAATCGGTTGAGTTTTGACAGAATTATTGGTTACAAACGAAAAGATGACAAACCAACTTACGTAGTAATTTCTACACAAATGCCCACCACTAATAAGTTTTTCATCTACTACACATGACCGCATTACCTAATTGTTATTGATGTGTCTATCAGTTTACAAAAAAGTCAGAAATTAAATAAAAAAGCTGAAGCAAATAATAAATCAGATTTATTTGATGAATTGCTCAAAATGACCCCCGTTAACTCCCAAACAATAATGCAGTCTGTTTTCAAATTCTGTTCGAACATTATTAAAGACATCCGCAGTTATTAATCGGCATTCTTCTACAATTCTCTGACGTAGCACTTGCAATGTTTCCGGCTGAGTGGCGTACACTCGTGATTTTAAATGACCCCACAGAAAAAAGTCCAAAGGGGACAGATCCGGAGATCTTGGTGGCCATTCGACGGGACCTCTTCTGCCAATCCAATGCCTCGGGAAATAGTCATCCAAAAATTGTCGCACAGCAGCAGCATAGTGCGGGGACGCACCATCTTGTTGGAAGGTTATTTCATTTTCTAGTAAATTGTCGTCACTTTCTAAAATCTGTGTTATCCTAGGATCAATTGTACTTTCCAATAATTCTAGATAGGTGTTTCCATTGAGATTACCTTGGATGAAAAATGGTCCAATAAGATAGTCGCCCAAAATGCCTGTCCAAACATTAAATTTTTGAGGTGTCTGAGTATGAAATTCCCTTATTAAATGCGGATTAGTATCACTCCAATAACGACAATAGTGTCTATTCACTTCGCCATTCAACATAAATGTGCATTCGTCGGAGAAACATGTATTGTAGAGAAGATTTGGATTCAGTAGAAGTTGTTCACTAAAGTATTCGCAAAATTGGTTACGGCGATCAAAGTCATCTTCATGTAACTCCTGAACCAGCGTCATCTTAAATCGATGAAACTTGTGTTTTTTCAAAATTCGATGAACACTGGAACGGGATACGCCAGAAGCTTGAGACACAGTTGTAATCGATTATCCATCTGTACATGACCCAAAACTGCCACTTCAACTGCTTCATTTCGAACTGGCCCAATTACTTAACGTTTCTTGTTTAAAAGCGAACCTGTTGCAACAAATTTGTCAATCAGGTGTTTAACGTACTGGTGGTTTACATTTTTTTCAGGGTGATTGGCATTAAAAATTCGTGCTGTAGCTTCAGCGCAATCGTGATTTCGATAATATATTGTAACAATTTCTACTCTTTCCGCGATAGAATAAACCATTTCAAACACACGTTAATACTTTCAATAATGGCTGAAACTAACGATTTCTTGGTCACAAGCAAAAAACAGCGACTTTTTTGTAGTACTGATTTTTTGTTATTTTGAAAAGGTCTGAATTCCTATAAACTTAAGTATCTTCTACTAATAACTATTTTAGTATCTAGTTTTATTTGCTTCAACTTTTTTATTTAATTTCTGACTTTTTTGTAAACTGATAGACACATCAATAACAATTAGGTAATGCGGTCATGTGTAGTAGATGAAAAACTTATTAGTGGTGGGCATTTGTGTAGAAATTACAACGCGTAAGTTGGTTTGTCATCTTTTCGTTTGTAGCCAATAATTCTGTCAAATCTCAACCGATTTCTAAAAACGGTACGTTACTGTATTCGCAATGAAAAGGGCTTTAAAATGATGTGCCACAAGTGGGGTAGTTGCATTTGAAATTTTTAAGTTGGGGTTGCTAGGCATTAGGGGGATGAACATATCGAGTTGGCTTGTCTGTCAAAAAAGCTCCCCCCAAGAACAAAAATCGACGGGTCTTGAATTTTGAAATATTATTCGGTTTTCCAATTATAGGGAGGGTCAAATTTTCGTTGGAATACCCTGTATATACTGCAATCACAGCGTAATTGAGTCAATGGTATATATTATTTATCATCTGTTTGTATACTAAGTGACTAGGTATTGTCGCTTTGCATTATTGACAGTGCAAAGTTCTATAGACAAACATGATATATATATATATATATATATATATATATATATATATATATATATATATATATATATATATATATATATATATATATATATATATATATATATGCTATGGTCAAAGCATGCTGCGTGCTGTGTATGATTGACCTGACTGTTGGTATTTTCCCAAGGCAACAAAGCATTATTTGTTAATCATTACTGGATCTCTAACGATTTTAGGGACGAATGAATGAATGCACAGTTACATCAACCTTAAATCTGCATTGCCGCTAAAGTTTAGATCGTTCCGTGTTCAGAGATCATAAAAGTAAACTGCAGTTTGGTTTAAAATTGGTTTACATAATTCATGTCAATTGGAGTACGTTTATGTTTTACGACTGTTTTCCAATAACAGATAACTGGTTCCTGATTTTACTATTGTCTTGGCTATAAAATAATTCATATAGGAGACGTTTTCCTCTATGAGTCGTGCACAGCACAAAAAATAGTAATGGCGCCATATTCTTGAAATAGTGATTTTTACAAATACAAGTAAATTTAGACATTTAAGGACTGAATAATATGTATATATATATCTTATATAACGGCTGAAGCGGTTTAACCAACACATATTTAGATACAGAAATCCTTCAAAATACGTATTTTTTTTAATTTTACTGTTGATGTAAATACTGTTATAACATAAACTTAGGCATATAGTTTTGCATATAAGATTGGTCACTTTTGTTAGCATACAAAAGCAAAATAATGTGTGTCATACAAATGCATTTTAAAAATTATTACATTATTTGAGGAGATTTTAAATAGTAAGTGTTCAGTTAGTTAATCGTCAGTGGCAGGTTATCCGGTGAAAATTAAGAGGAATAAGAAGTTGCGCATGCATTTGTATAAAATTTGTGTAAAATGGGACTATTATGCCTGTTTTGGAATTGTTTCGGAAACTTTGAAGGGCTGTATCTCCTAAGGGGTGAACATTTTACTAAGATCATTTTTATGCAAACGTGTTCTTTTTAGCTGTAAATTCATCGATACCATTTGTGCTACTTCATTTGAAAACATCCTGTACATATATAGTCATTCAGAACTTATCTAGGAGTAGATGCGTCATGAAAATTGGAGTCAATATCGCAAAATTTTTTTTATAAAATCCTTATAGTTTCCGAGAAAAAAATTATTCTATTCTATTAGTTCTAGTAGTTTCAACCCTTACATCGCTGGGTTACTATAGTCTAGTCAGGCGATTTCAAATATCCTATTATTTATCGTATTAATTTTTTTGTAATGCAAATATTTACATTAGTTTTTTCAAATGTCAAATATGGCTTACATACCTATAGCAACTCGCAGTTGATGGGTATTGTTTTAATTTATGGTGAAGTGAAAATATTTTAGCATAACGATTTACCGGTAAACATGTGACATGCAGCTACTTTTACAACTATGTGCACTGAATACAAGTGTAGTGCATACGCAGGCATGACGTGAAATTTGCAACCAAATCCTGGAAGAGATCGAGGTCCAGGGCGGCGTATTGTAGTAGTATGGTGTATCATACACGAGGCTCAATCATATCTGTACCATGTGTGTCGAAGCATTAATACCAGGGGATTGGACGAGGAGGACCGGTACCTTGACCTCTACGCTCTCCGTACTTTAAATTATTTGGAGTTATTTTTGTGGGAAAAAATGAAGTATATTGCACTGAAATGGACACTATTCATAATTTACGCAAACGTATCATAGTTGTTGCCAATAACTTATAAGTTCAAAATGGACAAGAGGCAGAAACATTTGTGTTGGTTTGTAGAAACTGGTTAAAATAGGTCCAAAATTTTGTTGTAACATCAGGTATGTCAAACTAATACTAATTAAAACTATAAATTAATTCTATTAATAATTCTTTTAATAATTAATTAATAGGGGAGACCGGGTACGAAAGTAACACGGGTTGGTTGTAACAGTACGCCTATTGTCTTTCTAAAGAGGTTTGTCTATGATATTGTCACGGATTTCCTAATCTGAATTTTACTATTGCCAGAAAAACAATCCGTTAATTAATTACTTCTTTATTAACTATACTCAGTACACTACTGAACACTAATTAAACACTTATTTTATTAATCGCTATCTAAATCACCTTGATATCTCCAACTAAACACTTCAATTCAGCACTGTAATACAAGACTTATACAAGACTAACTTAATCGGCCGTTTATTTTTCTTTTATAGACCCAACGAATATTCCAGGTATATTCTAGCATCTGTAGATCTATTTTCTAGCATCTCTTGAACGACTCGAACGCTTCTCGTCGTTTCTCAAATTTTCTAGTCCCGTCTCGATCCATGGCATTTTGTTTGTTTAACAGAATCGTGTAGGGGCGATCGGGGCAATCTTAGTAATTCGCGGTACCACAGTCGTCGATTTGGGTGTGAGTGGGGCAAATTCCGTGACACTGCCCCCTCCTTAGGACCGATCGTCCCGATCGGATACATCTCTATATGGGGACAGACGCTCCAGATGGACAACCTTCATCTTACTCCTGGGAGTCTTCTGTATCCGGTAGACGACGTCATTGATTCTTTTAATCACAGTATAGGGGCCCTCCCAACGGTTCTGTAGTTTAGGTGATTTTCCTTTCTTCCGCGTGGGGTTGTACAGCCACACCAGGTCACCATGTTGGAATCCGACTGTATTGGTCCGGACATCGTATCGAGTCTTCATGCGATCGCTCTCTAGTCGCATTAGAGATCTGACTTGATCGTGTACGGCTGCTAGTCTTCGTTCTAGCTCATGGGTATAAGTGTCTGGCTCTGTGGGCTGTTCCGCAGGACGACCAAATACCAAATCTGCGGGAAGGCGAAGCTCTCTTCCAAAGATGATCCTTGCGGGAGTCTTCCCAGTAGTTTCATGGACAGCTGAGCGGTAAGCTAAAAGGAAGAGTGGAATGAGCTTGTCCCAGTCTGTCTGGTTCTCGTTCACAAACATCCTCAGATTGGTTTCTAGTGTGGCGTTGAAGAGTTCCACCATACCATCTGACTGGGGATGCAGTGGGGTGGTCCTGGTTTTTCGGATTCCCATAAGCTCGCAGACCTTTCGGAACACGCCTGATTCGAAATTTCTGCCCTGATCTGAATGTAGTTCCATGGACACACCAAATCTGCAGAACAGGTTGTTGACTAGAGCTTCTGCTACGGTCGTGGTCTCTTGATTGGGAAGGGGGTATACTTCTGGCCATTTGCTGAAGTAGTCCATGGCTACTAGCAGATATCGGTTCCCACTTTGAGTTTTCGGAAAGGGGCCAGCGATATCAATGGCAATCCTCTCAAACGGCGCTCCTACGATGTACTGGCGCATTTTGTCTCTGGAACGTGTCTTCGTTCCCTTGCTTGCTGCACATGTCACATTTTCGGCACCAATCTTCTACATCCGTCCTACAACTCAACCAGTAGAAACGCTCCCTAATCTTCTGTAGAGTCCTATTGATACCGAAATGTCCACCACCAGTACCTCCATGTACTTCCTGCAGCACTTTTTGACCCGGGACCTCGGGAGTAGTACTTGTTTCTTGACCTCCGTTCCGTCATTGTTCTCCCATGCTCTTTTTAGGACACCGTCTTCCAACACAAGGGAATTCCATTGAGCCCAATAGCTCTTTAATGCTGGACTTTTACTACTGACTTCTGCCCAAGAGTCGGTTGTTGGCTTCTTTCCAGTCTAATAATGGCTTGATGTCACAGCCAGCTTGCTGGTCTTCCCGAATCGCCGCTGAACTCCATCGGTCTTCAGGTTGGGCTGCCACCATCTTGCACGGAACAAATGATATGTCCTCTTTTCTTTCAAGATTACTACAGTGCTTGCCGTTGGTCGGACAAAGTCTAGAAAGAGCATCTGCGTTTCCATGTCTCCTTCTTGCCTGGGAGTCGCGCCATTGCCGATCTGCCACTGGGGTCCTACACTGTCCCTTTAGATGACCCGTCCGCCCACAGTTCCAACATTGAAGTGGGCGTTCTCTTCGTCTATCGAGTTGTCCTCTCTTTGGTCTGGTAGTTAGGCTGAGTTTATCAATGGCCTCCTTCAGTGTTTTCATTATCTCTCCATTTTCCATCCTATCGCTATTATCACTGATAGTCCGCACTTTAACATGTTCCCTGGAGGCTGCCGCTTGGGAGTCGCGCCTTTGATGATCTGCGACTGGGGCCCTACACTGTCTCTTCAGATGTCCCATCTGCCCTCAGTTCCAGCATTGAACAAGGCGATCCCTTCGACTATCAGATTGTTCTTTCTTTGTCCTAGTAGATGGGCTGAATTTATCAATAATTTCCTTTAGCGTTTTTATTAGGTCTCCATTTGCCATACTATCGCTGTTATCACTGATGGCCCGAACTTTAACATGTCTACCGGATGCCATCTTTGCTGCCTCGAATTCCAGTGCATGCGAGAGGGCGTCGTTCAGCGTTTTAGGGCTGGCGAGTCGTAATGCCTGCTGGGTTTCGCAATCTCTTAGGCCATCGGTAAAAACTTGGATGGACAGCTGGTCTAAGAATTCGGAGGGGGCTGTTGGATAAGCCAATCGAACCAGTCGGGCAACATCGGTCTCAAAATGCTGTAAATTCTCTCCATTCTGTTGGTGACGATTTTTCAATTGTGCCTGGTACTTGCTGCAGGTGCTTATCCCCATATCTCATTTCCATATGCTGTTTTAGAATGTCGTAGTTATTCTGCTGCCCAGCAGGAATTCCTTGTAGGACGTCAAGAGCTTCCCCTCGTAGAGCAACTATCAAAGCAGTAGCCTTTTCACAATCAGACCATTCGTTTGCTGTAGCTGCTGCTTCAAACTGACGCAGATATACATTCCAGGAAACCTTGCCGTCGAATTCTGGGGGTTTTGTCTTCTGAGTTCGGATAATCACGCCCTCTTTTGTTACCTTGTCTAATTTATGTCGAAGCTCTTCGCAGGTTTCTCTAACCAGGTTTATTTCTTCGTCTATTTCCTTTTTTTGTGCTAACAGTTCTTGGTTCATTTCTTTTCTTTGTTCTAACAGTTTCTCTTCTACTTGTTTTTCCACTTTATATGACTGCTTCTCTAGTTTTTCTTCTAGTGTATTCTCCAATTTTTCTAACTTTGTCTGCATTTCTTTTGTCTGATCTCTCATTTCCTGTTGTATTGCCTGTATCTGATCTTTCATTTTATACCCCTGTTCTTCTAATTTCTCCTGCATCGTTTGAGACTGATCCATTTTATGCCCTTGTTCTTCAAATTTTTCTTGCATTGTCCGTCCCTGTTCTTCAAATTTCTCTTGCATCATCCGTCCCTGTTCCTGCATCGTTTGCATCATTTCTAACAGCTTTGTTAGTTGTGCATCCATGTTGACTTGACTTTTAGTTACAGGCATTCACTCTATTTGGAAAGTTCTAGAATGTCCACTAATGTATTTGTAAATGTCACTGTTGACTTTCTTACAATAAAACGAGTGCAGTGATATTCCACACTTGGGTCTTTGTCTCACTTCGGTATAAAGTTCTGGAATGTTCGAAAGCTCCTCAAACTTTCAGTTAAATCCCACTTTGTGGACAGGGTTCCAGAAAGCTCTTTAAAACTTCCAGTTAAATCCACTTCCGACACCAAATTGTCACGGATTTCCCAATCCGAATTTTTCTTGCTTCCAGAAAAACAATCCGTTAATTAATTACTTCTTTATTAACTATACTCAGTACACTACTGAACACTTATTTAATTAATCGCTATCTAAATCACTTTGATATCTCCAACTAAACACTTCAATTCAGCACTGTAATACAAGACTTATACAAGACTAACTTAATCGGCCGTTTATTTTTCTTTTATAGACCCAACGAATATTCCAGGTATATTCTAGCATCTCTAGATCTATTTTCTAGCATCTCTCGAACGACTCGAACGCTTCTCGTCGTTTCTCAAATTTTCTAGTCCCGTCTCGATCCACGGCATTTTGTTTGTTTAACAGAATCGTGTAGGGGCGATCGGGACAATCTTAGTAATTCGCGGTACCACAGTCGTCGATTTGGGTGTGAGTGGGGCAAATTCCGTGACAATATTATATCATCATAAAGTCGGCAGTGAAATCTACATTAACTTATTTGAACAACAATATCCGTAGTGTGTTTTAGTTCAAGTTAAGATCTGCACGGTGCAAAATGATATGCAAAGTAAGTTTTCGTTCTTTATCTTAATCTATCATAATCCTAGAACTGAACGTTATTTTGAATTATTTTATTGGCTTGTTCAGTTAATACCAATATTGGCTATAACTTAAGCATGGTATTTTAATTAAAAATAATCGTTAGAAAAAGTTTTAAGCAAGTATCCTGCCAATCGCGTGAAAAATACGTAATGGGACGATTGTAACAATGCCATAGGGGTTGTAACATGTTACAACCGTCCCTCATACCTATAATCGTATTTGTCATATTTGATAATTTTGTAGATATTCAGATATTTGCTTCAGTATTTGTTATGCTGTGTGGGAATATACTGTCACGGAATTTGCCCCACTCACACCCAAAGCGACGACTGTGGTACCGCGAATTACTAAGATTGCCCCGATCGCCCCTACACGATTCTGTTAAACAAACAAAATGCCGTGGATCGAGACGGGACTAGAAAATTTGAGAAACGACGAGAAGCGTTCGAGAGATGCTAGAAAATAAATCTAGAGATACTAGAATATACCTGGAATATTCGTTGGGTCTATAAAAGAAAAATAAACGGCCGATTAAGTTAGTCTTGTATAAGTCTAGTGTTACAGTGTTGAATTGAAGTTTTTAGTTGGAGATATCAAAGTGATTTAGATAGCGATTAATTAAATAAGTGTTTAGTTGAGTTCTACTTAGTGTTCAGTAGTGTACTGAGTATAGTTAATAAAGAAGTAATTAACGGATTGTGTTTTTTCTGGCAATAGTAAAATTCGGATTGGGAAATCCGTGACAAGTTTTAAAGAGCTTTCTGGAACCCTGTCCACAAAGTGGGATTTAACTGAAAGTTTGAGGAGCCTTCTGGAACCCTGTGCGTGAGTGGGTTTAAGTGGGAGTTGGAAGAACTTTCTGGAACCCTGTGCGTGGGTGGAATAAAGACCCAAGTGTGACATATCACCGTACTCGTTGTGACTTGAGGAAGTGAACGGTGGTATTCGCGAAGGACAATCTGGAACACTCTAGAACTTTGTACGGGAGTGAAACAAAGACCCAAGTGTGACATATCACCGCACTCGTCGTGACTTAAGGAAGTGAACGGTGCTATTTGCGAAGGACATTCTCGAACATTCTAGAACTTTGTACACGAGTGAGACAAAGACCCAAGTGTGACATATCACCGCACTCGTCGTGACTTAAGGAAGTGAACGGTGCTATTTGCGAAGGACATTCTCGAACATTCTAGAACTTTGTACGCGAGTGAGACAAAGACCCAAGTGTGACATAACACCGCACTCGTCGTGACTTAAGGAAGTGAACGGTGCTATTTGCGAAGGACATTCTCGAACATTCTAGAACTTTGTACACGAGTGAGACAAAGACCCAAGTGTGACATATCACCGCACTCGTCGTGACTTAAGGAAGTGAACGGTGCTATTTGCGAAGGACATTCTCGAACATTCTAGAACTTTATACCAAAGTGAGACAAAGACCCAAGTGTGGCATATCACCGCACTCGTCGTGACTTAAGGAAGTGAACGGTGCTATTTGCAAAGCACATTCTCAAACATTCTCGAACATTCTAGAACTTTATACCGAAGTGAGACAAAGACCCAAGTGTGGCATATCACTGCACTCGTTTCATTGTAAGGAAGTCAACGGTGACATTTACAAACAGATTCCTGGACATTCTAGAACATTCTAAAGAAAATAGAGTGAATGCCTGTAACTAGAAGCCAAGTCAATATGGATGTACAAATGGCAAAACTGCTAGAAATGATGCAAACAATGCAAAATAAAATGGAAGACCAGGCGAAAACAATGCAAGAGAAATTAGAGGAACAGGGACGGACGATGGAAGAAAAATTTGAAGAACAAGGGCACCAGACGAAGACAACACAAGAAAAATTAGAAGAACAAGGGCATACAATGAAAGATCAGATACAAGCAATACAACAGAAAATGAGAGACCAGACGAAAGAAATACAGGAGAAATTAGAAAATAAATTAGAAGAACAAGGGTATATAATGAAAGAACAGATACAGACAATACAACAGGAAATGAGAGATCGGACGAAAGAACTGCAGGCAAAGTTGGAGAATACACTAGAAGAAAAACTAGAGGAGCAGTCACATAGAGTTGAGACACAAGTAGAAGAGAAACTGTTAGCACAAAAAAAGGAGATAGACGAAGAAATAAACTTGGTTAGAGAAACCTGCGAAGAGCTTCGACATAAGCTGGACAAAATAAGAAGGGATGGCGTAATCAAATCAGAAGGACCTGTTATCCGAACTCAGAAAACGAAACCCCCTGAATTCGACGGCAAGGTCTCCTGGAATGTCTATTTGCGCCAGTTTGAAGCAGCAGCTGCCGCAAACGAATGGTCTGATTGTGAGAAAGCTACTGCTCTGATAGTTGCTCTACGAGGGGAAGCTCTTGACGTCTTACAAGGAGTTCCTGCTGGGCAGCAGAGTAACTACGATATTCTAAAACAGCATATGGAAATGAGATATGGGGATAAGCACCTGCAGCAAGTTTACCAGGCACAATTGAAAAATCGTCACCAACAGAATGGAGAGAATTTACAGCATTTTGAGACCGATGTTGCCCGACTGGTTCGATTGGCTTATCCAACAGCCCCGTCCGAATTCTTAGACCAGCTGTCCATCCAAGTTTTTACCGATGGCCTAAGAGATTGCGAAACCCAGCAGGCATTACGACTCGCCAGACCTAAAACGTTGAACGACGCTCTTTCGCATGCACTGGAATTCGAGGCAGCAAAGATGGCATCGGGTAGGCATGTTAAAGTTCGAGCCATCAGTGATAACAGCGATAGTATGGCAAATGGAGACATAATAAAAACGCTAAAGGAGATTATTGATAAATTCAGTCCATCTACTAGGACAAGGAAGGAACAATCTGATAGTCGAAGAGATCGCCTTCTCAAATGCTGGAACTGTGGGCAGATGGGACATCTGAAGAGACAGTGTAGGGCCCCAGTCGCAGATCAGCAAAGGCGCGACTCCCAAGCGGCAGTCTCCAAGGAATATGTCAAAGTGCGGACTATCAGTGATAATAGCGATAGGATGGAAAATGGAGAGATAATCAAAACGTTGAAAGAGGTCATTGAGAAACTCAGCCCAACTACCAATCCGAAGAGAGAACAACCTGGCAGCCGAAGAGATCGCCCTCTCCAATGTTGGAACTGTGGGCAGGCGGGTCATCTAAAGGGACATTGTAGGACCCCAGTGGCAGATCGGCAATGGCGCGACTCCCAGGCAAGAAGGAGACATGGAAACGCAGATGCTCTTTCTAGACTTTGTCCGACCAACGGAATGCACTGCAGTAGTCTTGAAAGGAAAGAGAACATCTCATCAGTTTCTTGCAAGGTAGTAGCAGCCCAACCTGAAGACCGATGGAGTTCAGCAGCGATTCGGAAAGACCAGCAAGCTGACTGTGACATCAAGCCTTTACTAGACTGGAAAGAAGCCTACAACCGACCGTCTTGGGCTGAAGTCAGTAGTAAAAGCCCAGCATTAAAGAGCTATTGGGCTCAATGGAATTCCCTGGTGTTGGAAGACGGGGTCCTAAAAAGAGCATGGGAGAACAATGACGGAACGGAGGTCAAGAAACAAGTACTACTCCCAAGGTCCCGGGTCAAGGAAGTGCTGCAGGAAGTACATGGAGGTACTGGGGGTGGACATTTCGGTATCAATAGGACTCTACAGAAGATTAGGGAGCGTTTCTACTGGTTGAGCTGTAGGACGGATGTAGAAGATTGGTGCCGAAAATGTGACATATGTGCAGCAAGCAAGGGACCGAAGACTCGTTCCAGAGGCAAAATGCGCCAGTACATCGTAGGAGCGCCGTTTGAGAGGATTGCCATTGATATCGCTGGCCCCTTTCCGAAAACCCAAAGTGGGAACCGATATCTGCTAGTAGCCATGGACTACTTCAGCAAATGGCCGGAAGTATACCCCCTTCCCAATCAAGAGACCACGACCGTAGCAGAAGCGCTAGTCAACAATCTGTTCTGCAGATTTGGTGTGCCCATGGAGCTACATTCAGATCAGGGCAGAAATTTCGAATCAGGCGTGTTCCGAAAGGTCTGCGAGCTTATGGGAATCCGAAAAACCAGGACCACCCCACTGCATCCCCAGTCAGATGGTATGGTAGAACGCTTCAACGCCACACTAGAAACCAATCTGAGGATGTTTGTGAACGAGAACCAGACAGACTGGGACAAGCTCATTCCACTCTTCCTGTTAGCTTACCGCTCAGCTGTCCATGAAACTACTGGGAAGACTCCCGCAAGGATCATCTTTGGAAGAGAGCTTCGCCTTCCAGCAGATTTGGTATTTGGTCGTCCTGCGGAACAGCCCACAGATCCAGACACTTATATCCATGACCTAGAACAAAGACTAGCAGCCGTACACGACCAAGTCAGATCTCGAATGCGACTAGAGAGCGATCGCATGAAAACTCGATACGACGTCCGGGCCAATACAGTCGGATTCCAACAAGGTGACCTGGTGTGGCTGTACAACCCCACGCGGAAGAAAGGAAAATCGCCTAAGCTACAGAACCGTTGGGAGGGCCCCTACACCGTCATTAAAAGAATCAATGATGTCGTCTACCGGATACAGAGGACTCCCAGGAGTAAGATGAAGGTTGTCCATCTGGAGCGTCTGTCCCCATATAGAGGTGTATCCGATCGGGACGATCGGTCCTAAGGAGGGGGCAGTGTCACGGAATTTGCCCCACTCACACCCAAAGCGACGACTGTGGTACCGCGAATTACTAAGATTGCCCCGATCGCCCCTACACGATTCTGTTAAACAAACAAAATGCCGTGGATCGAGACGGGACTAGAAAATTTGAGAAACGACGAGAAGCGTTCGAGAGATGCTAGAAAATAAATCTAGAGATACTAGAATATACCTGGAATATTCGTTGGGTCTATAAAAGAAAAATAAACGGCCGATTAAGTTAGTCTTGTATAAGTCTAGTGTTACAGTGTTGAATTGAAGTTTTTAGTTGGAGATATCAAAGTGATTTAGATAGCGATTAATTAAATAAGTGTTTAGTTGAGTTCTACTTAGTGTTCAGTAGTGTACTGAGTATAGTTAATAAAGAAGTAATTAACGGATTGTGTTTTTTCTGGCAATAGTAAAATTCGGATTGGGAAATCCGTGACAATACAAATGCATTTTCTCTATTTATGATGCCTAACAAAAGACAACGAACAACAGATCGTGGGAAAGATTGTTATGGATTGGGAAAAACTTGGTCCATCCCAAATATGTAATATGGAAGAGTCTGGCGACAGACAACCGTGCAAAAGCCAGATAGGGATAGGATTCTTTGTTATTACCAAAAAAAAAATATTATTATTTTATATTATTTGGGAATTTCTTTCAGTTTTTTTGTCCGACCGCCGATTATATGCCTTATCAGGTTTTATAGTGGACCAATTTCCAGTGTCGTGCAGAAGTGTATTTTTAAATCATTTTTGGACTGCTCTTTTTGATGTGACAAAATCGTATTTGTAAGGGAGAGTTTTTTTAAATAGTCTAATAATAAGTCACCCCGTATACCGAACAACATCGTTAATTATTGTTTTTCTCTATTTCCTTTTAAAATATTTGCGTAGTCATAATTAACACAACATTTGCAAAGCGTTGAGATCTTAGTGATCAGTACAGCATAACTGTACACGGTGTGTGGTTGACTTAAGCCGCAGTATCAAAAATTTCGCCGACCCGCAACACCTACCGGTTATCCCTCGTCGTTACGCTAAGATTTTACTTTAAGGACGACGCAAGCCGATTATATCTGAGTGCGGTAAGTTTTAATTCTAATCTCGAGATCGAATAGGATTAGGGTCCGACTAATTTAACGCTATTCGCGATTCGGAGTAAGTTATACGGGGCCGACTCTTGTAATTAACTCGGTTAATATACGTATGCTACGGATGGTCCGGGGTTAGCAAACGCCCGCCTGAATACTTGAGCTGCATTTCAGACCGCAGATTTGCAGGTCTGGAATTTATGGGAAAAGCAAGGCTTATGCTTTGTAGGGTAACGCGGCGGGTCGCCCTTTTTGTCATAACTCGACGTCACCCGCAAAAAAGACGTAGGTTATACAGGCGCTAATTTAAAATAATAAAAAATAACATATAAAGATATATTGCTACAACTCTCACCATCATCAGAAACAAACGGCAAAATACTACTGTCATTTTAGGAATATTGTTATAGTATATAACACTACCAGCATCGTAAAATAGTTTTTACTGGCGGACAGTAGGATGTGACTGTGTAAGTTGTAAACGAACTTCTGGAGGCACTAAAAACCATTACCGTGTGTATTGTATGCGTGTATTGTTATACAGGGTGTCCAGAATATGAGCCTTAATTTTGCCATATGATCAGTAAACACACGTAGGTTATTTAAACGTATTGTCAACGTACCATTGGTTGATAATTCGTGTTACGTTACAAAATCAACCATTATTTTATGGTTAGAAAAGTAACGGTTTAACATAACGTTTAAAATACGTACTTTTTTAACAAAAAATGTTAGCAAACCTTTTGTAACGTTAAATGAACGTTATTTCAAATATTTAAATAAAACTTATTTATTTAAACCTTTATAAAACGTCTGTGTCAACTGATTAATATATGGGCATTGAACAAAAACGTGTTTGTAACGTTTTAGAGTAACAGGCATTAGTAATACTTACAAAACGTATCATAAACGTTTAGCACTTAATAAATATTTCGGAATAAAAACAATCCAAAGTAAATTTTATACACTATAATTTAATAAAAAGATATTGCATTAAGATTATAGGTACTTAAATATACAAATAACTTGATAGTAATTATTTTTTAATAAACCTCCCAAGTGTTAAAAAACAGTATAATTCAAACGTGTATTATACGTTATAATCATTCGTTGAAATAAGGAAGCGAATTACCGTTTATAACACGTGTCAATTATAATGCGGTTAAACGTTATGTACGAATTTGATGATCTCATTGGTAGATAAAGATCACGTGTTACACACTATACAAAACTATTTATAGTACCAAAAACACTCATCACTCTAGATATGATTATATTGCTAGTCACTACTCACTAAATTAATTATGTAAGTACCTAGGTCCTAGGTACACGCTGCATTCATCGAAATGAGGCAAGAAATAATGAAGGCGTCACTACCCAACGCTCTCAATGCTTAGTGGTAGTGTGTTTTATAATTAGTAGTACCTCATACAAACATTAGGCATATTTTTACATTCAATTATATAGTAAATTTGACATGTTAAGTAATTTTATAATGTAAAAATGGATTTCACATTGCTAATTGTAAATGTATTACAATATATTCTATAAATGTACACATTATATTATAATTACATAGAAAGTGTACGGTTTTGTTGTATATTGGTAGTTTTCTTGTACAATTACATGCCTCAGTGTAATATCATCATTATTATTAGAATTATTTTAAGACAATTATAAGGATATTCTTACAAAGTATATTTGTAAAGTTACTGGCCTTTTTTTCAATGTACTTCACACAGATTATTTGAGAAAATTAAAATAACAATATATTAATACAAAGTAATGGAACTTTCCACTGACTTTTTGTAGTGTGTTTGTAGTGTGAGCAATTCCGAGAAAGCCTCACAATTCAGCCATTCCAACGTATTATTCAAATCAAACAAAGGTAGTAAATCTCTAGTCGACCCATGCCCTCTATCTATTAGAAGAGCCTGCCCTCGCGGGGGTTAAGCGCTGTTTAGCAAATTCCTTGGTTTATTGCATACCAACGGCGTATTAGATGTGCCCAGCGACTGCCGGACGACGCTATGCATACGCCGACTTCATTACGTCTGCCGACCCGTATACGTTCCCCGTTTGTACATTACATTCTCCGGCTAACCCGCGCTATCTGCTCCTCCACATTGTCAAATATGGAAGGAGCACCACGGGAATATCTAATGCCCGGTTAAATGAATATGCGGGGGAGATTGATGGGAGAGCGATTAACGAGTATTAGGTCTCCCTCGCGCATCCGCCAAAATATAGAACGGAGATGTAGACGTAAACTTCGCAATTAACAACATTAAGAACATCAAGGAAGTTGGCAAAAACTTTCAAACTAATTTAATTAACTTCAATTGTGCTACTCAAAGATCTGTTTGCGTCAAATATAACATAAAAACTTGTGCATAAACTTCAAGTGTCGTTCAAATTTGCTTACGGGAGCCATTTTATAAGCAATTTTTATAGAATTCATAACTTACTTTTGAGGCAGTCTATAAAAATCTGAGTAAGTTAGAAAAAATATCTCTTCGTTGTGTCAAATATACAAGTTTTTCCCAAGGTGTACAACAGTTTACAAACTCATGTAGTCATTTTTTTACTGTTTTAGAAAGGTATTTTAAGCTAATATAAATCAAATCTCCTACAATTCCTATCAATGAAGTCATATGTATGTTTTCTGATACCAAACATCTAGGTATGCTAATGAACAATTCCACAGACAAAGCTCTATTAAAAATATCTAAAGAAAATAATCTAATTTACTAACCTCCTAATGAAACACTCTATAAATATCTAACTTCACTTTTTGGCAGTGGGAACACGTCAAATTCAACCACAATAGATGAGATCTGACCTATTTCTGCATTTTTAGGATTGCTTCTTCAGGTGGTTTCCTTTAAGTTGAATCAAATATCTAACTATAAAAATTATTATAAAAATTAAAATTATTTGAAGTTAAATATCGATAATGACAAAAAGTGACATCCTGTCAATGAATTAAATATGACAATACCTACAAAAAAATGTTACAAAAGCTAATAATAAGGAATATATGGGTAGATATTGTGGGTGTAATTCAACGCAGGTTGGGGCTTTTGTCCACTGAGTAGTTAGTTTTACACAATATTATTAATACCTAAAAATATATAAAAATCATCTAGTCATGTAGATTAAGAAAATGACATATTTGTTGTTATGTTTTATCATAAAATTTCCTGAATTTTCCATGCCACACTGACAAAAAAAATCTCTAGTGGTAGGTAAAAATACACTTACCCCAACAAAAAACTTGTGAAATGTGTGTAAAATAGAGGACAGATAAACACTTCAGTTGTATCAACTAAATCAAGTTTTCTGAAATCCAGTCACAAGTGAACAGGTTGTCCATATGTTATTTAAACTTTTAGCTAATTGCATTTCTGATAGATTAAGGACAAGTGAACTATATATTAAAGGACAGTTGACTGCAATGCAGCAATAATTGAACATGCTATATTGCTACAGTAGTAGGTGTATTTTAGACAATACAAGTATAAATTTTGTACTTACCTTAAAGTGCGTGCTCAACAAACTACTAAATTAGGCCATAAGGAGTTATTGAAAAATATTTTTAAATACATATCACATGCCAAGATCTTTACTAGTTATAATATTTTCTTTGAAAATTAGACAATTTTTTTTTCTGATAACTTGAATCTACTACATTATAGTTAGAGAGTCTAGAAATGTCAACAATTTTTTTGCATACTTATTTATACAAATCACAAGGTAAAGGCATATCTACAATAAATATGCAATGATTACATAACGGTTTATTTTATAATAAAAATATAAAATACTATCACTTTATATGTAGAATGAACTATTAGTTGTGAAACTTAACAGATTTAAATGTTTTACAATCACACTTAACTCGTTATAATTAAACTATTTGAATGAATATTTTGAATTATTTTAAAGTGCGTGCTCAACAAATAAAAATTGTACTAAATTAGGCCATAATTCCAAAAAGTAAGCATATTATGCGAAATATTTTTAAATACAGATCAGATGCCAAGATCTTTACTAGTTATAATATTTTCTTTGAAAATTAGACAATGTTTTTTCTGATAACTTGAATCTACTACATTATAGTTAGAGAGTCCAGAAATGTCAACAATTTTTTTGCATACTTATTTATACAAATCACAAGATAAATGCATATTTACAGTAAATATGCAATAATTACATAACGGTTTATTTTATAATAAAAATATTAAAACCTAACACTTTATATGTAGAATGAACTATTAGTTGTGAAACTTAACAGATTTAAATGTTTTACAATCTCACTTCACTCGTTATAATTAAACTATTTGAATGAATATTTTGAATTATTTGGCAATCTTCACATAGCGATACTGATCAACACTTTCAGTTCTTATCGCATTCTAAACCAAACTCATTTATAATAATTATAACTTGGATGAATGTTATGTACACTTTTATTATTACTTATTAACATACAGTAAGAGTAGAGACAGAGTCTATTATGCCCCATAGGTTAATACAATACATCAGTAGAAGAAAAATTACAAAACAACATGGTAACTTTAACAACTAAACTGATTGAAGCAAGAGAAAAAAAACATTCTTGGCCAGAGAACTAAGTTGCAGAGTCAAGAAGATTAGGATAATAAAACAATTTCGAAAGGATTTTGGTTCAATTTTTCAATGGAAAGTGAAAAACTTCTTCATCTCTTCTGCTGGACGCTATGGAATTCTTTAGTCGTGGCCTGTTAAAAACAATCTGGGACAGTCCCGACACTAATGAAAATATTTACCAAACAGTACTGCCCCAGGATTCCGAAAGTTTTTTAAGCATTTCATAATGAGGTTGGTGTTAAACACTTAAAATACATAAATAAGATGTTGAATAAATTTAGGAAGCGTTTTTTGTCTTGGCAGTCGGTCCGATGTGGAAGAATAGTGCCGACATTGTGATAGTAAGAGACCTAGGACTCGAAGCCGAGGACAGATGAAACAATATAATGTAGGAGCTCCATTCGAATAAATAGCTATCACTTTTTCTCGTAGTAGCACTGGAAGTTGCTATATTTTGGCAGCCATGGACTACTCCAGTAAGTGGCCAGAAATATATTCCTTGCCTAACCAAGAAACAGTCACCGTGGTTGAAGCTCCATTTGAAAATTGGATATGCCGTTATGAGATTCCTAGGGAAATCAATTCAGATCAAGGGCGGAATTTCGAATATATTGTAGTATTTACGCTTTATTATTATTTATGATTTATCCACAAAACCAGGACTAGACCTCTTCACCCCGAGTCAGATGGAAATATTCAATCACCTCTTCAATCATCTAAGAACAGCCGTTAATGGGAAACAGACCAATTGCGACACCTACCTTCCTGCATTCTAATTGGCTTATCGTGAGACCACACACCAGCCAGTGCGATTTTTGGCTCAGAATTACGTCTACCAGTACTTTTGAATCGACCGTAAACGGAGAAAATTAGATGATTACCTCGACCATCTGAAAGATCGAATAAAATTGGTACATGAAGTGCTCCAAGAAAAACTTATGTTAAAAGCGACATAATTAAAGCTAGATACGAGTTTCCAACAAGAGCGGGTTCCAGGAGGATGAGAAAGAGTGGCATATAACTCAAAAATAACTAAGACAAGATTGAATGATGTGGTGTATACAATCCGAATACCCAGGCAAACATGAAGATTGTCCACATTGATCGATTGACACCTTACCAAGAAGGCCACGCAGACAGTAATCTGATCAGGACGATCAGTTCTAAGAGAAGGGCAATGTTACGGAAGCTCCTTACCTTTTTAGTTTATTAATTATGTTCCTGTTTGCTTTAAAAATTCAATTTCTTCTAATACCTTTATTTTGACGTTTTATAGAAGATTCCAGGCTATATTCAATTCGATTCTAGACACGTTATTGAGGACTTAAAACCCTAAAAATAAACAGATCGTCTTAGCCTCCAGAATTCAGTTCAGTTCATGTCGAGAAGTCGAACGCGAATCTCAAAAATGTCAAATTAAAGATTTGACAGTTTGTATTGTTGAAGTCATATATGTAATACTACTATATTGCGGGTTCCCTCTTGAGAAAGCGTTAGCTGACATCCTATATCTCTATTTCTTATTTCTAGTGCACTTGTTGCTTCTGCGCATGCGCCGATTAAATGTGGCCACGCCCCCATTCCCCTTCGTATTTTTATTTTGATTACAAAACTGTCAGTCACAAAACATTTGTTTTATAACCTTATTTTAGTGGATTTTCATACAAAATATAATCTATTTAATTTAGGTAATGTTTTATATGTCGCTGATTTTGAATTTGCATATCCCAGTTCAAATTCCACTTTTCTGATAAAATCGTTCTTGCCATCAGGAGCCCTTGAAGCAACTATAATATCTACTAAATTCTTAATATGATGTACAATAACTAAGAATTTAGATCAATTTAGGTAATATATTAGATAGGTATGTTTATAACTGAAAATTATTTTTGTTTAAATATATATTTGTTGTAAATTTTTAGCAGACAGATAGACATTTCTAATAAAAAGCTTAAGGTACATCTAAATCTGACATTTGCATCCGTACATATATGTCAAGTATCAGACATAGGTATATCGCTAGTGACTGTTTACATTCTGATAAAAATTGCTATAAATTTGTGTTTAGAAGCTCTAAATTTACAATAAATATTGAATCGTTTACATATTTCTTAAAGACACTTGTGTCATACACATCCAATCATTGTAGGAAGACAATGTTCATTTGTGAAACGATGAGAATATTGAAACAAAAAAATGTTCCTTGTGCGATTATTATGAAGATACAGAAAAATAGAATAAAGCGTTCACTGTGGATTCAAGAGTGAATTTTGAGATACGAAGAATTAGGTGTTTATAGTCAATTAATGTTATATTTTTTGGGGATGAAGCCAACTCAGTTTGAGAAACTTGTTTGTAAAATTGGTCTAACAAGCAAGCTACCAAACAAGTTTTAATATAATTTGGTATGCCACCAAATGACGTAGAGGGCACTATACCATTTAGTTTGTTAAGATTGTATTTCTCAAATCTTTTTCAAAGTGAATACAAGGCACAGTTTTACTATGTATCTTTTTTCATTTAAGGGTTAGTTGTAGTACGATTGGCAAGCTTGATAATTAATAAAATATAAAAGGGGTGTGAAAGTAATCCAAACAAATTGAGTGAAAGATGTCAAGTGATGTTATGTTAAAAATTTTAATAACTTTATATATTTATTTGCTAAAGATAGTATGGATTGTAAGGGGCTTTGGAGCTCCCAAGAATTAAAATTTGTGTCAAATTATTTCTCAAGTTGATTATGTACCTAATAATTATATTTAATTTCTAAATCAACATATACAGGGCGTTGTATGACATATTGGAAAAATATAAGGTTCCAGAGGTCATTCTGAGTAAAAAAAGTTATAATATACATGGTTACGTGTCAACGTGCTTGTGCTGTTTTCAAATATTTTTGTTTCTATTTGTATTGTCATTTTGTTATTATTATTCCTGACAATCAAACATACTAAAAGTTTAAATAAAATTTGTGTACATGTAAGTACTTATTTCTAAACTTTGAAGGCCAATTCTCATTAGATATGCCAGGCATGGTCCAGTCACAGCCAAATCATCATTGGGATCTCTTTATTTACTACAAAACTTTTGTTGAGCCTGGGTCATGATTTGACAGTGACTGAACTGTGCTCGGCACGTCAAGTGAGAATCGGTCTTATAGGTCTATAGCTCGGTAACCATGGAGAATTGACCCCATGCACATATATTTTAAAAATTTTTACTCAGTTTGCACAGTACGTCATGCAACACCTTGTATTTATATTTGAAAACTGTTTTGAAAGTATGAGTAAAAACAAAAAAATAAATAGTAAACCTGGCTTTGTGATAAAAATTTACCAAAGCAATATAAATTTTATAGTCATTGTTTTTAATTTGCTATTGACACTATCACAAAAGTAGACGACTAGTCAATTACAGCAATTTCTGTCTTGCAGATCTGAACATGCAAATAATATGTCTAATCGTATAGATGTCGACACGCATCCTGGACACTTAAAATGTATCTCTCTGACAGAAATTTTTCGCTGTTTCCATTAATTGCAATTTCTGTCCGACATAAATTGTGCAATTAATATCAGATGAAAACTTACCTTTATGGATATGATGTTTGTGTTCTTTTTTAAGAGGAACAGTAAATAATATATTATGCAAAGTATATTATATAATGTTGATTGAATAATAATTCATTCAACAATGGTAATCATATACACCAGGCAGGATATAGCAAATTTGTTCTATTTCTTAAAAGTCATAAAGGCATAGCACGAAAACAGATATGTTTTAGCAATACAATCAAGTAGAAATTGAAAAAGTAGACATACTCTTAGAAAACTGTTGTAGTAAGATAATTTATTTATTAGGAGCAATTTTTATTTTATAATAATTGTATACTGTTACCAATAATAGAGATGATCAATTTTCAGAATTCAAAAAAATATTTTTACCGAGTTTACAGTCCTCTGACCTGAATGGGTCATTCTATAATACTTGTGGTGCCTTTAATGTTAAATATCTTTCTAGTTTATTATTTAATTGCAATATATTTTGCGATTAACTGATGAATTTTCAGTTTATCATCAAGACGATTTAATTTTCCAAATTGTTTGGTGTTGTAGTGAAATTGTTAGTAGTTATTGAAAGAGTTGTTAAAGAGGCACTTACTTGTGGTTTATAAATCTGACATTTTCAAGCCAACCACTTTCCTTGTTTTAAAATGGTAAGTGTAGCATTTATTTAAAATAAAATTTTTGGTTTTGAGCCGATTTATTTTCATAAATTGTATTTTAAATTTGTAGTGCTTTAGAACCGTATTTAATTTATTACAAACTAATATGAATATTTGAAAATAACTGAATATAATGTTAGAAACTTGAAATAAAACAGATTTTAAAAGAAAAATTACAAGCCGTATATTACTTAAAGTTGGACAGTAAATAACCTAACAATAATCGAATGTGCTACTATGTTAGGATCTATATATCGAATGCCGTGTCTTGATCGTTGATTCCGCTATTCCTCCCGATCAAGGGGCTATTGTATTTCCCCTTTCGTCTCTCGAGGTACCACCAAGTAAGAGTTCCAGCATCCGTCATCATTTTTAACAATAAGTAAGATATTAATATCATTGGTTTTATAAACTTCGCTACCAGATAAGTCAAAGTAGGGATTCACACAAATATTATTCCGTCCAAAGTTATGAGCCCCTCCAAATCCAGAGGTCATTGCTATCGACATCCCCAGATCTAACAAATTAAGTATTTATTAAAATTATTTATTATATTTAGTACCTTTGTTACTCTATTATAATAGTATAAGTTACAAATTACCTCTTTTACTGGCATAGGTTCTGAGACCTGGCAATGTCTATTTCAATGCCTGACATTTTGCAAATGTCAAAATTTGTGGGCAATATAAAAAATTTAACGGACCTTCTTATTCCTACAAATCGAATGATTATGCTCCTAACAATGTGAAAATATCAAGATTGTTTAAATTAATTGCATCCTGAAACATTTAATAAATACGCTTCGACATGTCATGTATCATAATACATATAAATATGTATTATTTCATCTATTTCTTGGCATTCTTGCACTGTTGAGGCTATTTTATTAAAAATAAAGTTATTTCTGTAAATATTCGTATCGAACACCATTCTTATAGTTATGTTTTCATATTCAATTCTTAATTTTTTTATAGGTATATTTAACACTCTCTCACTGTTTGTGTAACCAGATTCTAATTAAAACACATTTACTTCCTTGTTTTATATTTCTTTTCATTTCAAAAGATGTTTTACTAAATCAAATAACTATTTACTGTCACTGTTAGAAATAGGTTAGTGTTTTTCTAGGTTAAAAATTCAAAACAAGCCGTTGACGAAGTGGATGGTAGGTGGGCGGTGTTATTTTAGAAGTTTAATTTCATTGGATGTGTGAATCGATTCCGCGCATGCGCATTTCTCACAAGTGCATCAGACGAACAAAGAGGGCACAAAGTTCTCGGCTGAATTCGTAGGCCGAAACCCGCAATATAGTAGTATTACATATATGGTTGAAGTACCTATATTTGTTGTGAATCAAGTAGTGGCAATAAAGTTTTGTTTTCCTACGTGGATTTTTTCAAGGCTAAGTCAACATTGAAGTTACAATATTATTTTGCAATGTAATATTATCTGATCAATAACCTCCTTAAATAATTTAGATTCCTTAAAAAGCACCTTGTTGAATAAGAAACGAAATTTGACCCACTTAAATTGACGATAGAAGTGATTTTGTTTCATAAATGAAATTTGCTCGGATAATAATATTCATACTACATAGTTGCAAACTATTTA
Organism: Monochamus alternatus; assembly: GCA_037114965.1. NCBI lineage: Eukaryota > Metazoa > Arthropoda > Insecta > Coleoptera > Cerambycidae > Monochamus > Monochamus alternatus. The sequence goes on along the minus strand of CM073429.1, from coordinate 53,554,890 downwards.
CATTTTTATATATTATTATTTATTATTTTTTTAACAAGGGCTGCTGTGATATTAACAAATGAAATGGTCAATCTGCTACTTTGGCAACTGTTTTATAAAGCAAACGTTTTTATTTTTGAGCGTATTTTCTTGGATGCGAACGACGAATAAAAGCGAAAAAGTAATTTTGTTCTTCGTTAAAATTAAATTATTCATGCGACTGACTGACTGACACAACTGAGCAACGAAGTTAAGCGTGAATATTATTTTTTTAATTTCGTTGTTTCGTTTGTTGACGCCAAAAGCCATAAATCATCAGTGTCTAACATCGATACTTTATATTCATACCTAGTTATTACATTATTACATTATTATTATTATTATTACATTTTGTCACAATTGGTATGATAACGAGAATTAAGGCAAGGTTTATAGGCATGATCACCAAAAAGCTGACGACCGGGATTTTCCCTTCAAAAAAAGTTATGTCTAAAATTTTTTCTTAATTGGGTACAATATTATTCGATGAAATTAGTAAGTAACAATAGTTTAACTGTAAAAATATATAAAGGAAAGCAAACATGTATTCTTTTACTTTAATAAGCAGATGAATATACAGGATGAACCTTAAATAAGTACAAATATTTTAATTCCAGGTGTAATTTGTCATATGGATGAGTCTAATGAGTCATTTTTAAAAATTTCAAATATTTACGGATATATATTGTGATAAAATAAAATGTATAAAAAAATTAAATGCTATGAAAATATATTTAACTAAAAAATCTAAAAGAATTATCATTGAAATATTTGTTATTGCTAGTGTAAAATATAGGTAAATTGTTAGTTTTGAAATTATGTGTTATATAAAGTATATCTAGAGAAACTTATTGTTATATTTAAAGACAAAATTTTGCAAATTTCATTAAATTTACATCAAAATTCTATCAAATTTGTTGGACATGACTACATATAAATGGACAGTACATACAGTAAATGAATTAAAAACCGACATAGATACATCAATATTTCTATTGATCAAAGATCAAAGATTAATTATATATGCATATCGCTAGACAAAAACATCTATAAATTTCATGTATAGATGATTTTATTTCACGAAATAATACCGTCAGCTGAGACGGCATTTTTAATTTAATAGAACATATATGACCTATGATAAAATATAGGCAATTTTCACTACACATTTGTATATTTCTAGTTGCATAAATTGAAATAGCATTGCCAGAAATATAAAATTAAATGAAATATACAGGTATGTAACTGTGCCTTGTTTAAATATTAAAAATTGTTAGGAAATATTTCTTAATGTTTACTGTTTATTGAAACTATTTCTTATTTGAGAATTGTTCATTTTTGTGCATAAATAAAAATAAATGTACAGTTCCATGTATTATTTCATGTATACTGAGTGGTAGTAGATATAAGAACATTATAGATAAAGAAAAAAAGATGTTAGTTACTCTGATGGAATTCACTCCTGAGGTAAAGAGTAAAAACATAGCCAGGGTATAGAAATAGCAGGTATAACAATATTATCTTTAATAAAATCAAAAATTAAATTTTCCAAAAATTATATTTCTTAATAAATCAAACATATAGAACTCACACATCAAATTTAACTTCTACACAAATTAAATAAATAACAAAACAAAATAAAATAAAACATTGGCGCCCAATAAAAATTAAAATCATATAAAATAAAACAAACTCAACATAACAAAATTATATATTCACATCACTTATGTTGAGACCGCTGCACTGGTCCAGGGTAAAGGAATAAGTTGCGGCAAAGGCAAGGTACAAGTGGAAACAAAACAAGTAATATACACTCTGGATAGCTGTGAGGAGAGAATCTGGTGTATCTTTTAAATTTCATGTACTTAGATACATGGACTTACTTTATTGGTGAGGTATAGAAGTGGCAAAGAGGATGAGGTGGTCATTAATATTTTTATAAATAAACATATTTCAATCATTCTTTGACATCTATAAATGATACTGCAGATAACAATTACTCATGTATAGATTTAGTAGCGCATCGCGAGAGGTCTGCGTTTGAGCACCTGCTGCAATGTAGGTAACTTTCAGCAAGTCGAGCCGCTTAGGCCTAGCCGGAAGTAAGCAGACCACTTATGTCTCACATTCTTTAAACACGTCTAAAACTTACAATTTCTATCAATGAAGTCATATGTATGTTCTCTGATACCAAACATCTAGGTATGCTGATGAACAATTCCACAGACAAAGCTCTATTCAATAATTATCTAAAGAAAATAATCTAATTTACTAACCTGCTAATGCTTGAAGCCTATTTCAAGACATTACTGGCAACGCTTACGCAAAATCTTAAAATTGGAGTCGGATCAGTGATCCCCTACAAGATTTCTATTGAAAAATCACGAAATTTATATCAAATTTCACTTTGTTTCTTTGTAAAAAATTATACTTCTGATTAAAATATTTGTACTTATTTGGGGTTCACCCTCTATATACGAAAATTTAAAAAATAATGCAGTGGCGTAGCTATGGGAGGTTTCCAACACACACCCGGTACACTTAATCTCCTGCCAACCAAGTACTTGCTAACTACCCAGCGAAATCCGGAAACTCCAGTTACCTCATTAGAGCCGAAACTTGGTCGGGACACAAATCTAGCAATAGCTGTAAGACGGCTGCGTCTCAGTTGGTAGATTTGCGAGCTGGCGAGGCGGCGTGATGCACGTGGTGGAAATTAGTCAAGTTAGGTCGGCATTTGGGAATAATGGGCGCGACTGTCATACGGAATCGCATAAATAAGTAAATACTCGACTCGGCGACGGCCGAATTACTGCACGCCGACGGCTCCGGCGCGGGAAATGGAAACCGGAAACCGACTTGCAGGGGTGGCTTCAAAAATTTTCTGATGTTATTCTACCGGTGTGAAATCATCCACAGCCACAGATTTAGGTAGGACTATAATCGATAAAGTCGTGATCACAGAATATTAAAAACCTGAAAAATAATGGGCTGCAATTATTAAAACAGAAAATATTCAAATAATTAAAAATATAACTTGATCGCCGACCGTAGTCATAGAAAACATAAAAAATTAACATATTAAGAGATCTCGATCTCACACACCCGTTTCATTTTCCAGGCCGCCACGGTTGGTGAAAGAGGTAGTAGATTTGATAATATTTTTATTTGGAAATATTCCAAATAAAAAAAACTAGTTCTTGATCGGACACCATATTCACAGAGAATGATAAAAATTAGCATATTAAGAGATCCTACCCACCCGTTTCATTTTTCAGGCCGTCAGGGTTGGTGATAAGGGGTGGATTTGATAAAATACGAAATATTTCAAACAAAAAAAAAATAATTTTTGACCGGCCACCATATTCATAGAGAATGTTAAAAATTAGCATATTAAGAGATCCCACCCACCCGTTTCATTTTCCAGGCCGTCAGGGCTAGTGATAAGGGGTGGATTTGATAAAATACGAAATATTTCAAACAAAAAAAAATAATTTTTGACCGGCCACCATATTCATAGAGAATGTTAAAAATTAGCATATTAAGAGATCCCACCCACCCGTTTCATTTTCCAGACCGTCGGGGTTAGTGATAAGGGGTGGATTAGATAAAATACGAAATATTTCAAATAAAAAAAATATTTCTTGGCCGGACACCATATTCACAGAGAAGTTACAAATACTGCGGTATAGGTTTTTTTCTTGCTCTTTTAATGCAGGTTTTCTTGGACTGCTACACGAAAGTGTTTATGACGTTTTTTATATTCTTATTTTGTTATTTAATAAACTATATAATATTTTCAGTAAAAAAATTACTCAAATGAAAACCCAATGTATAAGTATGTCCGGGTCATTTTTTAGTACTTAATATTATTTTAGCGATTTGGGTATGTCTATGCATACATTAATTAATTTGAGACAAATTATTTTAAAGTTGAGTTAAAGAATGTGATAGAGAAAAATGTTATAGGATAAACAACTATTATTTCCAGCTCGTGTATCTAACCTACTAATCTACCTACCTTTCAATCAATTTGACATCTTATACTAGCTAAATCAAACATTGGTGGACCTAGAACTAGTTACCAGTTTCTTTCTTCGGAAAACTAATTTTTTGGCATCAAAGTCGGACAAGCAGTCTAGAGAAAATAAATATTTTTAATTTTTTATTTAATTTCTATAACTCCCATAAAAAAAACTTCTCGAGACGTAATCTTCTGGGAAATGTAAACTTGTATTATTGCTGACTTCTACAGAAAATTTGATGTAAAATCCGTGAGAGTGCAGCGCATACACATACTGATCCTACTAAAAGTTTTGTTATTTATTTAAATGGGGTTATACATATTATACAACTGAATTAAAGCTAAAACTCGATTGTTAAAATAAAAATCAATTCATGATAACAAAGCATAAACTTTGCTAGTTTTAACTAGAATGCAGTTGCATCAATCTTGCAGTCTTCAACACATGCAATCTTATTCTGCAACATGGATATACAAAAAAAGTTTAATCCATAGTTTTAACTGGGTATAAATGGGTTCAGAAGCAACAGTAAATAAATCCGTTCAGTGTTTTTCTAAAACGATATCCTTAAAAACGGTTATCAAGAAATTAAAAGCGAGATCAGCAACTGTTGCTTCCGAGGTATCCTTGTTATCAGTTGATACACGTATTGTTTATGAATTTTTGTGTATTATGGATCTTCAACTCTTTCATAAATTTATTGGATCAAAAACTGTTAGATCTAGAACAGGTATTATGGTACACAAAGTCACGAAGCATGTTATTGCATTTAAAGTCAAACAACCCAGCAGCTAAGGAAGCGTTAGCTTGCAAATAATGCATTCTATAACCACTACAGACGTGCTAATGAAATAAAACACTACATGCATACAAACTTTGCTGTGTACAGTTTTACTTCATTTAGCATCTGTAGTTGTCTAGTTTGTGGAGTCTATGCATTTTGAGTTTGCAATTCTAAAACAGTTACCTATCTACTGCTAGGAATGTTCCCAAACATTTGCCTACGTTTCCTAGAGGAACGCTTCGATATCCGTATATCAAAGGCAAATTGCTGTTTGTTCATTTTGTACACATTTACTGAAGCCCCTAATTGCACTCAAACTGTTTTCCGAGCCAGCTTAAATTGTGTTTCATGGTAAATAATAATAGGAGTAGATTAATGAAATGTTCAGCTTGAACAAAACATATTTTACTGGTATTGTAGTAAAATTTAATAATATCGTCTTATGGAATTCTGAAATTTATCTATGCATTTGTTGTGTAAAATGTATAAAAATTAAACTACAGCTTCCTGACGACTTATTTAATTAATATCCAATGAGTGTAACCCACATAAAGGATAAGTAGCTAAACAAAAAATTACAATAAGAGAAACAAAAACTATAAAAATACCAACAGATTAAAAATCCATTATGTATAAGTAGAATACAAGTCTAAATATATAAGAACAATTTAAAATCTAGTAAAAACAAAAACAATTAACTTGACAGTCAAATTGTCAAATAGCAAAAATAACAGAGTAAACAAAAAACAAATATAACGATATTTATAATAGAAAAGCCTTTTACGAAAAGTTCGGCCTTTGTGTTTTCTTCATGTAAATTAAATTTCAATTAAGATTATGCACTTCCTTTAGTCTACTGATATTAAGGGATTGATGAACAAATTCAAATCTGGATGGTACAAGCCTAATAAATGTAGATTGTCCATTGATTCTTCGAAGAGAAGCATATAAGCCGTCCTTCTTCATATCACATTACACATAATGTAAACCATTCAGTTTGAAAGAAGAGTATACGAGCATGAAGTCAGTTCTTGAAAAAAATTAACTATAAATATATATAGGAAATTTGTGGGGAATTGAAAGTTGTCACTATTTTGAGACGTCAAATCAAATTTCATAAAATATTCTTACTTATGGGAATGGTCTATTTCATGGAAGAACCACAATCTAGTAAAAGAATGGCCAAGAAGAACTTCATTTCAACTAGGTACTAAGAACATCGATATAGAAGCATTAGTTGCTTCTCTTTAAGTCCTTATTCCAACACTGACGTTAAGTTAGGAGTTATGATTCAATGGGTGAAAGCTCTTAATAACGAAGGTGGATTCAGTCCATAACACTAAAAGTTTTAATTCATTTCAAATTTTCAATGTATCCCAGATTCCTAAAATGATGAGACTACACTTTTGTCGTCAAAATGAGAAAAGACGAAAAAGCTGCATGGCTGAGTTTCAAAAGGGTTTTGAGAATTTTCTGGGGAACCGTAATAGTCTAGATTACAGGGAAAAAGTAGCGTAAAAGGTGGAAAACTATAGGAAATTGAGTTGCTTGGTTAATGTGAAATTACATTTCATGGGTTCCCATATTGACTATTTCCCACAAAATCTTGGCGCTTTCAGTAAAGAACTAAGTGAAAGATGCCATCAGGATCTGAAGAATGCAGAGTGACGTTATCAAGGCAGATGCGATAAATATATGTAAAAAGACATTCATTGCACAGATCCTTTGAGTGTAGGAGAGGTAGATATTATAAAAAAGAGAAATAATAACACACGTTATAAACCTGCAAGACTGAAAACCATCAAACTTATGACTATTGTTACCGTATAAAAGCCCTTATTCTCAAGAGTTGTGATTTTTAGCGCTTCTATGTATTGGTTACATGGCTACGGGCATTATGGGTATTAGAGTTTTGAAGTTGTCCGGTTAAGCTGATCCGATATCGTTAAATGAACTCCAAATTCGGAGTTCCCCAAAAATATAGATGTACGATGGTTTTGCACATTTGCATATCTGTTATTCGATTTGATGTTGAAATAACCTTAAAACTAATCTAATGGGGTTAAATGAGTCTTTGATTTAAATCTAGCAACCCCAAAAACATAAATGTACGATGGTCTGATTCACTTGCAATCTCTCTATTTGACCTTGAAATAACCTTAAAACTGACCTGATAGGGTTAAGAGAACCTAGGGTGATGGGGTTAAATGAAACCCAGGTTCTGATTCAGTTTCACCAAAAGCATAAATGTACGATAGTCTGGTCCACTTGAATATCTATCTTTCGCTTTGATCTTGAAATTACCTTGAACCTAAGGCGATGGGGTTAAATGGATCCCAGATTTAGCCTGAGAAAATACATAAGGATATATAGGTCTAGTCCGTCGGACAGAATACTATTTTTTTTTTGTGGTGCTGTGTAATCAAATATTGTACTCAATCTTATCTTATTACTAATTCAGTGGGAGTTGTATTACGGTACCTATTTTAACAGCATTATAGATATATGAAATTACAGGGAACGCTATTATTTTTATTCAATAGTTTCCGAACTTTTTGCATCGTTTCGATTGAGTATTTGTTTTTCCGTAGGTAATTAAATGCTGGCATTCGTATATTTTTTACATCAGCAGCTATCATTTCCTTTCGGTTTAGTTTTATATGTTCCTTTTTAATTTATTCGGGCGACTGGTTTCAGAACTTCCAATTAAAATCGAAGCTCTTGCTTTACAAATCAAATACACTACAACTTACTCATTAGTGTAATAAATGAGGACGGTCCGCTTCGGATCCAGCCTAATGAAATAACAGCGAGCTTTGTCTTTTTTATGTATTCAGCTGCGTTTGATAGGACTCCGTTTTGGCGTGTTTTTTGCTGTATAGTAGACGCGATGTCAATGTTTAGTTCGTGGATTAAACTGCTAATTAATTAGGAAATATAGATAGATCAGAAGCAAATGTTGAATGGATGGATTACACGTCCATTTACTAAATTATCTGTGTGCGTTGCAGGAAATTTGAAATGATGGGTTTAACTAAGTTTTCCAAATTAGCTATCTTGATTAGTTATCGAAGTAGATATTTTAGTGGGATAGAGATCCATAGATTGAATAGAACACTACAGAAAAAAAAATTATTAGTGTAGGTAATGATACACTTGCCCCAGCCAAAAACTTGTTTAAAATAGAGGATAAATAAATAATGGTAACTGATTATTATAAGTAAACTCTAATGAATATTTTGAATTATTTGGCAAACGTGACGATACTTATTAACACTCTGTTCCTACCGCATTGTAATTTATATCTATAACTAGGGTGACTGTTATGCGGTCAAATACATTTTTATTTTATTATTATTACTTATTTACATACATATCAAGTCTATTATGCCAAATAGATAAATACAAAAATAGCTTAATTGCGTTTGTGAAAACAAGGCAGGTAAATACAATATTTCCGTATAGCAGTCACAGACGTAGGAGAAAAAGAAAACTCCTTATTTCTATTCAAGCTTTCGAAGCCTTTATTGCTTCTTCTTCAGGAAACTACAAAATCGTATAATGCAATGATAGTTATTTATGCAACAAGTACAAAAAGTAAGTGGTGCACGCGATGTGAAATTGTTCAACGAGGCCGTCAGTGTAAGAAAATATGATGTTGATTTGAACGTTTATCTTTGTCATGATGATAAAACGCTGTAGTAGAATGACAGAATGATGAACGCAATAAACATTTTATTGCACTTTTTCCACTAAATATAGTTCAATAATTAATAATTTGTTTTTTGCATGAACGTATAAAAAATATATTAAAGGGACTTACTTAAATATTGAGAGAACAAAAATGAGTCATACATCAATAACAGAAAAACCATTGGCACAAAGTCAACTTACATTTATCGTAATATTAAAACAATTATTTTAAAACTGGTAAATAAGCCAGGATGACACAGATTACTCAAAGATTACTACAAGCCCAACAGGTGGTAAAGTAAGTAAAGTTAGGATAGAACAAACAAAAAATTCTGAACCAATGAAAATGAATCGAAACAGCTGAAGGCTAACCAGCTCAATATAAATTAATTAAAAATATATCAATACCAACCTACCAAATTAGTTGACATTTCTACCAATACTGAATTACAAGAGAAACAGGGAGACCATCCAAAACCCAATACATTATAAGAAAATCCAAAATAGTATAAAAGAAAAAACAAATAACTCTACTGGGTGTCGGCAAGTGACTCACCAATATCAACGTCACTATTATTATTATTAACATGATTGAGAGAAAGTAACATCTCTAAGAAATTTCTTTTGATCAAATTATTTTCTTATTCTAAAATCTTGATGTCATCGTAAGAAAAAGGACATGCCCGTCATTAATTACATCTTTGGTTAAAGCACAAGTTAAAGCACAAGAATATTTAACTCTTAGATATTGTTATTTTCCTATTTAATGTTTCATTTAGTCACCTGTATTACATATTTGCAGTTTATTTTTATATAATAAACATATAATTATATAAATATATATATTATAAAATGTTCATTTAAACTTATTAGTTTTAATTTGGTCTGCTAAAACTTTCGCTACATTTGTTTGTCACATGGCGTATTTTAAAGCAGTTTTAATAATACAAGCATAGTCCCAACTTCATTAATATTAACTAGGTAGCAGTACTTTTTTGTTAGGATGATTATTTATGTAATAAAACATTAGCCGCCCAAACCAGGCTACCTTTTTGCTATTGATCTGTCAGTCACAATCCATTAAGTAATGAAAGATGGCATAATTGAACATTTTGAGTTCATTAAACTAATGCATCTCGTAAAAAATATCTTTGTATTTATAATAAGAAATTTACTGTGAAAGTAAAAGCTTTACTACGTAATTGTTTATAAAGAAAAACTTGCTTGTAATTTATTTATGACTTGTAATTAAAAGCTTTATATTTAAGAATGTTTGTGAAGGAAATAATTTATATCACTACCATAACAATGCATTTACACATTAGCTGTAACAAATATTTAGTAAATTCATTCACAGTGAAACATTAATAACTATTTTACTTGCATAGTTTATAAAAATGGTAAATCCCAAGTATAATATGGATGCGGTGTAATAATATATAAACTGTATACAACACCTTTATGACCATAACTATCATGGTAATTTTGCTTACAATATATAAAGTTACTAATGCTCTTTAAAATTTCAATGCAATTAAGCAGATAATACATGAAAACTTAAATATATTTTTTTATCATGGAAATATATATTTATATGCATAATATGTAAATTTACTATTTTTTTTTTTGTAAAATTCGAATGCAATATTTCATTTAATGTATGTAACAATTATGTATACTTTTACCTCGAAATGAACTACCCATCTATATACGGTAAATTAACTATTTCACCATAAAAGTTCATTCTAATTAAATAAAGTATTATGTAAAAGTATTTGGAGTATCCCAATTAAGCGGTATTCTATTTAGGATCCTAATACATTCATAAAATATGATAAAATTTTCTGTAAACATGAGTCTGCAAATGTTTCATTACCAAGATACAGAACTTTGAATTTTGAATAACATTAATAGAAATTTTTTAAAATCGTATGAAATATTGACATATATATCTTATGTAAAGCATAGTCGAGGTAATGATGTAAATGATAAAATGACAAATTGTTATTTACATACCACGAGTGTAATTTACGTAAATTACCTATATGAAAACATGAAGCTTTTATCTCCTTCAGTATCTCTGTTCTCTATAAGTTGAGAATGGAGCAATTATATAAGATATTAACAAAATAAAATTCACACATTGATTTCTCACTATGAACCCTGGTGGTAGAGATGACAGGAATCGGTGAAAGCTGACAGAGCTGGCTGCAGATCTAGTAGTACTTCACATGTCTCACCTCCATGGTGTAATTTTGCCAGATGGTATAGAATCTACTTTTCCTCTTTCTTTAGTAACTTTATAGTAATTTGATAAAAATTGAAAAAAATAATCCAATTAAATAAAACAGATATTATCTGTTAAGTTTTTCTTACTAGGAAATATTCAAATAAACAAAAATATCAAAGAAATTATTCTTTTCTATAAATTATTACTACCAAAGAATTGTTGTAAATTATTAAATTTCCAAAAATTATTCTCAAAGAAATTATTATGGTTATTAAAAAGCGAGAGATTAAAAAATAGAAAGTTTTTGATTAGCACGTGGTCGACAAAGTTGCAGGTTTTAAAAATTAAATTTATTTTTGAAACATTAAAATTATTAAATTAATCACAAATGAATAGTAGAACGGATTTCAAATGAATTTCATACTAAATGATAAATAAATGTATAATAAAATGAAAATAAAAGTAATGTATAATAAATAATTACTTCCCAAGATGGAATACCACGTTTCAATAGATTTTGTCATAGGTAAGCGATGTGCTTGTAAACAAAACAGGGTAGTTTGCTAGTTCACTTTTGGCATTGTCGATATTTAATTTCAAATAATTTAAATTTATTGGTATAATAATTTTTATAATTAGATATTTGACTCAAATTAAAGGAGACCACCTGAAGAAGCAATCCTAAAAATGCAGAAATAGGTCAAATCTCATCTATTGTGGTTGAATTTTCGAGTTCACACAGTTTCAGAAGTGAACTTAGATATTTATAGAGTGTTTTCATTAAACCAGGTTAGTAAATTTAGGTAGATTAATTTTTTTAGATAATTATTGAACAGAGCTTTGTCTGTGGATTTGTTCATTAGCATATCTAGATATTTGGTATCAGAGAGCATACATATGACTTCATTGATAAGAATTGTAGGAAATTTGATTTATATTAGCTTAAAATACCTTTCTAATTCAGTAAAAAAATTCCTTTCGGTGTTATTAGAAATTTCTCAACAAAAAAAAAAACATTGTGATTGACTATTCAATCTTAAGGCTTACGGTGAGCGCTCTATAAGATGATATAAAGTTTTCGCTCAATAACTCCTCAAGAGATAAAGATAAAAATATGCGGTTTTTTTTAATAAACTACAAATATTATTTTACATCGACGCTGTGTTTTGAAATTTTGAAAAACTGTAAAATTATTTTTTTTTAAATGAATTTTGCTCTTTTCCGAAATTTCAAAACACAGCGTCGATGTAAATTAATATTTGAAGTCTATTAAAAAAAACCGCGTATTTTTATCTTTATCCCTTGAGGAGCTACTGAGCGAAAACTAAAAAAATATTTCTTAGCAATAAAATGCTGCCCCCTTGCGGTGGGATTGATAAGAGAGACGATCACATTAGATTCTAAATGTCCAACACTGAGAGAAGTGATTCAGGCTAACGGTAAATGCTTCATACGGAATATAGTATTCGCCACGTTTTCGCTCAATAACTGCTCAACGGAAAATGATAAAAATAAGCGGTTTTTTTAATAGACTACAAATATTATTTTACATCAATGCTGTTTTTTAAAATGTTGAGATAATGTAAAAAAAATTTTATTTAAAATGTCAATGTAAAATAATATTTGTAGTATATAAAATATAGAATAATATATTTTACTATATATATATATATATATATATATATATATATATATATATATATATATATATATATATATATATATATATATATATATATATATATATATACATATAGTCACCGAACAAAAACCGAAAAAATAAAATAAAAGGACTGACACGCGACGGATTTTATAAAAGACTAAGAGAAATGACTACGTATTGTAGTTTAATAGCTTTATTATAATTACGAATTTGTTAAATCTTGAAACTAAAAATATAATGTTTTTCAAATACAGAAATATAGATTATTTTTAATATAATATTCTGTGTCTGCCTACTGAATAATAGACACCAGCTAAGACATTGCTAAATAAACGTATTCATTAAAATATAATTAATATTTTTAATAAATATTTAAAAAAATGGGGAATGCAAATGGGTAGTTGAGATTTATGGAATATATAAAAACGTTATTGAAATATGGTTTTGTTTATCTAATTTTATTTTTGTCGCATAGTATTTTTTTACATGGTATCGATGGTTTGGTTCTCAGCACTTCAGTAAATAATAATATAGTATTTGTTACAAATCCAAAGTTAGTAGAAATACACATAGAAAGAAAAAATGTGTCAAAAGCATTTTATTCTACAAATGAAATTATCTCTTTATTCCATATTTTCTGAGATAAGTTGAGCCCTATGTCAAGTGAAAGTATTTATATTTTAGTATTAAAGGAACAAACAAAAAATTAAGCATCGCAATTAGTGGAACTATTTTGGATCCTACCGTTAAAAGTGATATTTTTTTGTTAGAAAGTGCCGTTCCAGATTCTGGTAAACTATTTTATTGTCGATTATTTAATAAAAGATCATTCTTGATTAAAAAAAATGATGCTTGTCTTGAGATATTACAAACTTATGATAAAATATGGTGTTCGAAAGTAAACAATGTTCAAATTTTTCATCTTTATTTTTTTTTTAAATATGTCATCAACATAGTTATCCCAAAACCGAAGAAAAATAAAAAATCACTGTTTACAAGAATATACAAAGCATTCTGTTCATTTTTCTATTTTATGAATTTTTATAAATAAAATTAACTATCAGGAATTATGTTTTCCAAAAAAATCAACAATAAAAATATGTGTGAAATGCCTTAAGTACCAAAATATCATTACCTACTATTATTTTTCGAAAAGTACAAAAGAGTTTAATAAAATAAATAGCACAAAAAATATATTTTTTCAGTAAAAACATGCAATGCATTATTTTAACATTTTATTAATTTCTATAGTATACTTGATAACATTGTAAATATAAATTAACTACTTGAGTATTTATGGGAAAAGTAGCATAACAATTAAAAATGGATTTTGTTTGTTCCTTTGAAACTACATGTTTGTGTAGTAAGTACTTCGATTTTCACACAACTTTATGAAAAAAGTTTTTAACAGAAATAAAAATTAAGAACCGCACATTTAACCATTATTTTCATACACTAAATTATAAATATTGAACAATTTTTATTATCAAGTAAATTTTTATTATAAGAATATTTATATCTACAGATATAATTAAAATAAGTAAGTATTTTGGTAGATCTATGTATCTAAAATCTTAGACAGCTTTTTGCAGCTGTTTGTTTGTTTTACTTCGGTGTCTTTGAAAATACCCAGGTGTCATTCCTATTATTTGCTAACACCTACATTATCCAATTATTAAATATTAAATTGTATGTCTGTAGAAGACATTGTTTCAAGAATACGTCAATTTTAAGCCAGTGTTATATCTTTATAATTAAGAACATTGTACGCCACATATGTATTTTGGAACGCACAAATGTTAACAAAACAAAGGTATATGTTTTCAATATTTGATCTAATCTAATTGGCCTATTTACACTTTAATTTCTCATATTTCTCTTCAATAATCCATACATAGTCTTTATATTTTACATTTTGGACATAAATAAATATACATTTATGTTAATATCTCTTATGAATTTTCTATGATCTACGATAAGTTTTCTTTATTAAAAAAATAGGATCATAAAAAACTAAAATTTAATATTATTCGACATAAAAATTATGGCAAATATAGATGTTTCTGACTTTCCAAATGAATGCATTGTCCTATTCTGAAAACGTATACTGCACCGCAAATATAAACTTAGCTTACACACGAGCATATGTAAAATTCAATTTCTTGAAAACCGTAACACGTAGCGAAGTAAACTTTTTTTAAAAAACTTTTTCATACTATCGACTACATTTGTCTCGATATAACTATAGTTCTATTTTCAATAATTAATGTAGCTCTCCGCATAGTAAAGTTTTTAATGAACAAATTTACTGGTATTGACTTTGGAACAATTTTTTTCGAAAAGGCTTTAAGTTATTAAAAATTGGTATGTACTATTAGAAGCGCTGTAGTTTTTTATATATGTTGTGAAAAAATTATGAACATAACTTGAATCGTTGATTTACAAACGCGATATATGTTTCGTAAAACATAATTGACAAATAACGTCCGAAGCACCGACAATTTGAATTTATAAAGTTAGACCCTACTGAAAAAAGTTGTAAAAGTCCATTTCAGATGCCGAAATTGTCCCTCTACAAGATGGTAAATGTTTAATTTAGTTATATCTTTATTTAAAAAAAACGGCATAATTGAGAACCGATTTTACTCCACTAATAGAGTTGTGATACCTTTATTTCAGTGTATCTTTCGTTTTGTCTCCATCCCAAATGCATTAGCCTCTAGGCAGCACATATATCAGCGTTTTGTCACGACACGTCAACATAGTCTTACTCTGCGCAGCGATATATCTGGTTTTAACAAAACTTGATCACGTGTTTCACCGTTAGCCTTAAGTTGGTAATCATTTAAGGAATTTAGAAATGTAAGTTGAAGCAGGTATAAAGGATCAGTGCTGCTACTTTGCAACAACGTCAACTGTGCAAACCAAGAGTTTGACACTTCTCACGTTTAATCTAACCTCATTATATTTGTTTATTTTCACTTGACAGATTACTAACATTTACACAGCATATTTAAACAATCAAGATGTTCGTTTCATACATGTACATGTACATATACATATACAGTAGTCATCATAAAGTATCCACAAGTAAGTTGAAATAACAATAGAAATTATGCTGCAAATAAATTATACAGTGTGATCCAGTTCAAAATATACAGGGTTACAAGTGAAATTCAGATTTACAAATAGATAGGATGGTTTCATCTTATATGTTGGCAACGATGGACGAATTTCACGTTGTACAGGTCTATTGGTTAGGCAAACTTAGTTTCAAAAATAACCCTTGACTGTTCCGTTTGTCGCAAGGGCTTATTTAATTAATTTTTATTATTTTTCAGAAGTGTGGCAAAAACCCAATAAAACTTAAGAAAAACTAAAATTATGCCACAAATAAATAGCTTCAGACAATATTATAAATGCACATTAAGAATGTTACAACTCTATCGCCTAAATAGTTTCTAGGAATTATTTACGATCACAAAAATACTAGATCCGGTTCTGGAAGCAGAAGGATGTGGAGCTCACACAAGTTATTAACTGCTTCATTACTCTGATTGTACTTCTCAAACCCTACAATTACAGAAGCCGTAGTGTTCCTGCTCAGGCCCACCACGATAATTGCGCCGAGAAAGTGACATGCAATAAAAACTATGGAACAGTTGGTCTGCAATTTGGTCCACTTAAAAATGTTGTTTGCTGACTGACGTTGCTGAGTCAGCAAATTGCTTCTGGACACACAAAATTAAGAGGGATATTCGAATACGTATACGAAGCATTTATGAGAAATTTATAAAAATATAATAATATAATAAAGAAGCAAAACGTAAAAGTAGAAATTGAATAAAGACATGTAACTAATTATAGTGTCTATGTTTGATAAATTATTCCAAAGCTAGATATTTATTTCATTACTGGTATCTGCAGTTAAGGGCACCGTATTCTAGAAATAGTATTTTCTACAGATACAAATAATTTTAGTCATTTAAGAACTGAATAATATAGAGTTCAGCAAATCAATAAATGAATGTTATGCCACCTGCGAATATTCAAAGGTGCCAAAGTAAAACGAATATATAATGACATAAAGCGGTCTAACCAACAAAGTTTTAGGTACAGACATCTTTCAAAATACGTATTTTTCTTAATTCAACTGTAGTTGTAAATATTGTTATTACACAAACTTATATAGTTCTGCATATAAGATTGTTCGCTTTTGTTTATGAGCGTGTAAAAATAATTGTAGGGTTAGAACAGCAAAATAATGTGTGTCTTACAAATGCATTCTAAAAGTTATTATATTATTTGAGGAAAATTTAAATAGTAAAAGTAGATAAACAAAACATCAATGGTTTTTAGGCTTTCACGGCCAGTGCTGTAATTTGATACATAGTGATTTTCCAAGTTGTTGTGCCGTGACCCCGGTAACTGGTATCTGCCAAAAACAGAGTTAAAATGCACATCCCTAGCATTAGCCGGGACTCTTTTACCTGCCCTGGTTGTTTTCGGGCTAGGCTATGTGGGGACAGACCCGCTATCGGTGTCTTTGGGTCCGTCCATATATTGATTTCCTACTCCAACTAACATGATCACGGTGGTCATAACCATCCTTGAATGAATTGATGTACCTTCATATAAGCGCTTGGAGTTGAATCCCACGGATGCAGTAGTATTTGGTATTACATAGTTATTAAAATTACTCAAATCACACAAATTATAATGAAATACACACCATATTTGGTTTCTTCCACCAAATGAATGCGGCTCTAGGGCGTACCACGAAAACTATAGACGTGGAGGAACAAATCCTAGATAAGATAGAAGATAACCCAAAAATTAGTGCAAGATGCATTGGACATGAAATAGGGATACCAAAAAACCATAGTTCATGATGTTTTGAAGGAGTAGTTACTACATCCGTACCACATTCAATCGGTACATGAATTGCTACTAATGGACCCTGAAAAACGTTCAGCATTTGTGTAATTTTATACAAGATCAAAGAGCTCATGATATCAACTTCAGCAAAAACATTTTATTTACAGATGAAGCATGTTTCATTAGGTCAGGAATTATTAATAACCATAACAAACACGTTTATGTTGATGAATATCCACACTGTACTGAAATAAGACATTTTCAATATGAATTCAGAGTAAACGTGTGGGCGGGAATTATCGACAACTTTATTATTATTATTGGCCCGGTTGTGCTTCCATATCGATTAAATGGGGTCAACTATTTAAATTTTTTGCAGCAAGTATTACCTAATTTATTGGACGATTTACCGTTACTACTTCGTCGTAACATGTGGTTTATGCACGATGGTGCGCTCTCCATTTTACAATACCCGTTCGTCAGTACATAATCTGTATCCTAACAGGTGGATCGAAAGAGGAGACGATGTTTCTATAAAATGGTCACCTCGAGCACCAGACTTAACTCCTTGCGATTATTTTTTGTGGGGTACACTAAAAACCAAAGTATATGCCTATGCAGTTACTAATGAGGAGGAATTGTTTACACGAATCCAAAACGCAATTAACATTTTACGAGGTAATCCAGGAACGTACGAGATAACGATGGTCACTTTGAGCATTTATTATAAAGAGATCATAACTCTTTTTTATTTGTTATATTAATATCTTATTATCTTGTATTTATTAAATAAAATATAAATTTTGAAATTTTCCTTATTTGTTGCAGAACGAATGCAGATAAATAAGAAAAATATTTTTTCTGCCTAAACTACTCATCTATTCAAAATTCTGAAGGTATAAAAAAAGTTTCTAAATAAAGTCAGCTACTAATATAATAATTGTACAGGAGGTTAAAAAAATATGTGCTTATATTTGTATGGTACATGATTTTTCTTATATTTCTAATGACTGCAACAGATTTTAAATAATGTCAAAACGTGTTGGTTAGACTTATAACTGCGTAACCCAAAAATGGTTAAAATCGATCGAGTCATTTTCGAGATATTCGCAATAAACAAAAATTTTTCGCGAACTTTGGCGCTCTCTGGAGGCTAAATGGAGCAATTTTGGAAATAAGTAAAGCTTCATTCACATAAGATTAGTGCGGTTGCATTGGTACTGCAGAAAAGTTATTAAAAAGGGTGCCGTATTCTTGAAATATTGTTTTCTACAAATACAAATAATTTTAGACATTTAATAACTGAATAATCTAGGGTTTAGCAAATAATAGAAATGTTAACTCATCCCACCTGCAAATATTCAAAGATATTGAAGTAAAACGCCGAGAAATACGGATGACTTTTGTAACGTTCAGATAAACTTAACAGTTACGCCTTTGTACTGCAGTTGTACGGCAGAAGCTAAAAGCATTTTAGCTTTTACCATTCCTTTTCCAACAATCATACAAGGACCAATCAGAAAACAGCTTTTTTGACAGTAAACAGAAGATTCACATTTTTGCAGGTTAAGTTTTTAAATTAGATTCTAATTTAGATATTTAGTTTAGAATTGATTTGTTTCTAAAAAAATGGATGAAGAGGACTGTTTGGTTAAACAACAGTTACTTTTGCTGCTCGCAGCGACGTCAATATGTATAAAAACTATACATGCAAAAAAAAAATGAAAAGGAGAACTCGGAGATGGTGGGTGCGACCTATTAACCGCAGATGGCACATGCAAGGTGATTTCTATAATTTATATAAAGAAATGCGAAATGAGCCAATTATTTTTTCATTTCACCCGAATGACAGTGACAGTGTTTGATGACTTGCTAAAATTAGTGGAGCCTCATTTAACCCACAGTATACTAGTATACTGTGATTTAACCAAACATTCAAATAGACCAGCTATTCCTGCAGATTGTAGGCTTATATTTTATCTAGGGTAGGCTTTTAATTACTATTCGGCAAATGATAAAAACCAACAATTTCCGTAGATAGGGACGTAGTTGACAAAACATAAACATAACCTCTTCATCTGAAGGTCAAGAATCTTGAGTTTTTGCATGTCGCCAACTTACAGCGGAAAAATCCCCCAATTTCTTAAGTCTACAGTAATTTTATGTAAACAGAGTAAATAATATTTAACAACATACAATTACAATACAACAGTAACGCTTATCTGAACGTTACTTTAATTAGGCTAAATCTGTTTATTTTGAACTCAGGAGTCTGTGGTCTTCCGTTGTACACGTCTGTTCCGGACACCCTGTATAAGTAGTTCTTGTAGGCATGCTCTTTATAGTCGTTAAAGAAAATGTCCTTGAATAAAAATGTTCATTTCAGTTAACCACATATTCGTCAGGAACAGACGAACCGAAGTCGTAAATCCTAAAGCGTCCCAGATTTCCGCCGATTTCCCTACCTGCACGTATCTTATAATTAATCGCATTTCCGCGGATAATGAATTGATACATTTCCTTTATGAGTGTTTCTTTTAAGCCGTTCGAGTGTGCTGCGTCAAATTGAATTGAATGGCGAACGAGACGTTGACGAGCCACCATTTTTAACGTCATCATTTATTCAAGGCGTTCAGGTAGGGGCCCGTTCCTCTGCCAGAGACAACGTTGCCAGATGTTGCCAGGCATATAAATCACACGGAACAGATGCACGTTTAATTGTTTTATTGAAATGATTGCAGAAGTAAGCTCTCAAATAAGCTGTATACAGATACTTATCCAATAACATCCGTCCACTTTGCTACAAATTTATTTACAAGCTGAGCGTGTAAGCAGAAGGTATAAAGGAAGATACAGCATTAACTTACAAACAGGTGGATGGAGATAATTTTAAGATTATAGGTATACATAGTTAATTATGACCGAGGGGTAAACCACTGCTTGAAATTTGTACAACGAAATACCCATTTTTTAAAATATTACCCATAAATACCCAAAAAAATACCTCAGCAAATAAGTAAATACCTAAAAAATACCCAAGAACCACAAATGCTCAAAGGATACCTATGAGTATTACCCAATAATATCCTCAAGTACCTAAAAATATCGTTAAGTGCCCAAAAATACCGAATAGTGCCCAAAAATACCCTTAAATAGCCAGATATCTAATAAACAAAAAATAAATTACACCCACGATTTTGCTTACTATACCTTCAATTTTTCAATACTCTCTCATAATATTTTCTTAAAAATTATTCCAATATTCGTAAATAATATAGAACTATCAGTAATGTCATTAACAATAAGTAATTTTTTTGTGAGGAAGGGTTTATTGACTGACATTACATTTATATAAGTATTAAACATAAAACAGAGAAATGTTATATAAACTAAGGTCTAATCCTTACTCAATTAAATCAATTCTAATATTTAATATACAAAATAACTAAATAATGTTGGTTCTTTGGAAATGTAAGTATATAGTTACATATAATAAGATACATATTGGACACAATTTTTATTTACTTTTTAAGGAGTTTTTGAGCCATTTATAGTATTTTTTATTTTATTTATGTCATATCTTATCATCAAATTATATACGCCAGTGCCGATGAGATCAAGCGGGCCATAAAATATATATTTTCTTTCAACATCTGCAATATCCTTTTTAAAACCTACCCTTTTTAAAAGTTTAATCAAAAGTTCATTTGAAATTTTATTATTTTGAGAGTTTTAGGAGATTGGTTCAGTTTTTTTTAAATACCCTGTATTTTTTCGTTAATTAGTGATCTAATAGACTCTTGTTAAAAGTTTCATCTAAATCTTTGTTTAAACCCATTAAAGTTTAGAGGTTTTAGATATTGTTTAGTTTTTTAAATACCCTGTATTTTTTTCATTAATTAGTGTTGTAATGGATCCTTGTTAAAAGTTTAATCAAAATATTATTTTTAATTTTATTATTTTGAGGGTTTTAAGAGATTGGTTTTAAATACCCTGTATTTTTTCGTTAATTAGTGATGAAGTAGACCTTTCTTAAAAGTTTCATTTACAATTTTTTTTAAATCCATTTATTTTCAGTTTTTAAAGATTGTTTAGTTTTTTTAAACACCCTGTATTTTTTCATTAATTAGTGTTCTAATAGACTCTTGTTAAATATCTGATAAAAATAATTTTTTATTCCATTAATTTTTAGGGTTTTTTAGAAATTGGAAAGACCCCAGTCTTTTAAACACCCTGCATTTTTTTTAGTTAATTATTATTCTAAAGAACCCTTGTTAGACGTTTTTACCAAAAACAAGTTTTTAGCTCTCTTAATTTTTATAAGTTTATTAAGTTTTTTAACGGTAACAAATTTTTCAACACTTTGAATACAGAACGGTCTTTCGCACGTTTAATAACCATTCCGAAGTTAAATCTTCAAAAATAAAATTTCCTCGAAATTGGAAATTTATTTTTTCCTTATCAATTTTTATATTATCACCCTGTCTATCACTCTGTTAAATTATAGGAGTAACATCTTCGAATTTTATGAATGAATTGTGACGTGTTAAAGGCGGAGCTTTATTGCAAGTTCCACCCAAACGTCTCACGTACCAACTTAAAATGTCAGTAAATTTAAGAAATTATTGGAAAATTTGGACCCATTTTTCTCAGTCATTTTTGTATATTATATTGGAATGGGACAAACGTGAAAAATCATTAAAAAAATATATCTATAACTTGCTCGTGGCCGAATTTTCGCTTATAAGGGAAACAAAAATCGAAAATTATTTTTTTGCTGTATTTCTGAATTTATTATCAAAATTCTAACGCGAGGAAGTAATAGATAATTGTTAAATAGAACTACAGTTAAAAAATGAAATTATCCTGTCGGAAAATAAAGGAGAAAAATGGGTTATGGCTTATTCAGGCACTGCGAAATCAGCCTTAAGAAATGCACATTGATTCGTCATTCAACAGCCGACAAACACGTCTTTCACGAGTTTACTCTTTACACTGACTTATGCTATGCTAGCCTAAGATAGACTGTGGCCTAAACCTATCTATCCACGGGCTAACACCATCAAAACGCATGCACCATCGCCATTGTGTTTAAGAATTGGCGGTAAAATACTAATTTTCTCCAAAAATACCCAATAAATATCTTCGTAATACCCACTAAATACACATTATTACCTTGATAGTACCCAAAAATACACAAAATACCCAAAAATTCTGAAAAAATACCCATAATTACGCACAAATACCCAAAAAATACAAAAAATACCTTTAATTACCTACAGTTTGTACAGTAAAATACCCCAGTGGTTTTCCCCTCGATTATGACTAAGTACAAATATTTTAAAAGGGGACAGATAAAAATAAAGAATTAACCTTATTTGTCGCTGACTTTGGTTTTCTGACAGTCGCGAGGTTAGGTATATTCGTAGTGACAGGGCAACGAGTTGTCACGTGTATCGATTTACGCCTTTTGAGAAAAAACAATATTTACAAAGTGTAGATGATGTAGTAGGTACCTATCTTACTAATATTTATTTCCAAGATTGATATTTGGAGAGATTTAAAAAATGTTGATTCTGTTTTCCTACTTGTTTAGATTAAAACTCTTTATTTAGTTTAAAATGAGATACTCGACGCGACAAGGTGAATTCCCTCTGTCGGGAAAAACCACAAAGGATAGCAAAAAAACACACTCAAATATATAAAAACACTGCCATACTTTTACCGCCGAGTCATTATTTTGCAGTTGTTCAAAAGGGAATCGACATAATATTTCGTCTACTTGGAGTACTCCCTACAATTTGTTTCATTGTTCTTTCAACCCCATTCGTTCTAGATGTCTTAGCAATTACACTCTTCCGGATATCACAACATCATATATTTTTGGTGCCTGGTACAATCCATATATTTCCTCATTATTTCTCCTTACATAACCATCTTCTGTCTGCTTTTTCCCTAGAATTATTCTTAAGATCAGGTTTAACTTCTATATAGCGCTATCCGTATTAAGATTGTTTTCTACATTGAAAATTTTACTCCTCTGCACAATTTTTTTATTGATTTCATTAAGTTGTTGATTGCTGCCAGACTTCAGCTTACTTTTATTATTCTTTTATCAATTTCTGGTTCCTGGTCACGCTTAGTTGTTGTTAGCGCCCCCAAATACACATTCTTTTACTTCTTCGAATTTGTAATTTATATCTTTTGCTCTTCTAAAGTCCACAAATAGAAACATTGCTTTAATATTATATTCATAGCATGTAGTAAGGATTTCCTTCACCAAGATTTGGTCCGTTGTTGACCTCCCTGTTCTAAAACCCGCTTGATACTCCCCTATTTGTAGGTTTAATTTTTTTATGTAAGCTTGCTATTAACTACAAGTTGTACAGCATCTATGGTGATGTAGGGTGATTCATTGGGTCTTTTAGGTCAAAAAGCCTTAATAAACTAGGGACCAAAGGTACTGGTTTCCAAAATTCTATGTATTAGTAGAGAATGAAAATAACTCCCAGACTAGCACAAAAAACATTGTACGTAATCTTCAAGTCATACAACAATTTATAAAATTTTGAAAGACCGTTAGTATATCTTTCTCACATATGTAAGTACTACTTCCTCGTGATTTTTCCCACCGAAAAGAATTATGCCGATGGATGCAAAACGTGTTAAGTAAATCAAAATTCTTCCTTTTTGAGTCAGATATTGTTTACATCCTGTTTACAGATGACTGCATCTTTTCAAATTATACTATTTCAAACCATCATAATTACTTTCATGCAGATGAAAATCCGCACGACAATTCAGAGTAGTAAGTAGGAACAAGTATCAGCTTTCAGTAAGTCGGTATCCATTGTGGGTGATCTTGTAATTGATCTGGAGTTTTTACCATAGAAACTTAACGTCGATAAAGAATTCTTACAAAATCAAATGAATGAACTCCTGGAAGGTATTCCGATAGTAGATTTACCAATAACTGGTTGAATTTTAGCGATTGATTGAGCGAAAAGGTCAGTGGCGGTTTGTTAGAGGAGACAGGGGAGGCTAAGCCTCCTCTGCGGTGTTTGTAGCATTGCCAAAAAAATTTCTTTAATTTATTTTCATTTTACATTACATAAGCACCTACATATATCATATTTTTATATTTATTTTGTTATAAATTTATTTTCACATGCAATTAATTATTAATTGAGATCTCAAGTGAGCAAATAAATACGTGATATTTGAATGTGCTTGAAATTTCGCGCTCTCCGAATACGTAGCCCATGCCAACGGAGCTGTTGGCAGCTAAGCGCGGTAAGCCTCCAGCGTATTCATATATGTATCTAACAATGCGTGACCTTGAACGATAGAGATAGCGTCATTACACCCGCAAATAAATCTCAGCACAGGCAACTAGTTGCCATCAACTATCTCTTTTTAACATGTAAGTTTTTTAATATAGCCTTCCTTTTTCTACCACCACGCGATCGCCCGTCGTGAAGACTCGGCACTCTCAGCAGTAATCGGAAATAGAGCAATTTAGTTGTAGTAGGTGAGAAAAAAACATGGGATTTAATAATAATAATAATTATAAAAAACGACTGGTTAATCGCATCAACTATTAGAAATAAATTATACTGCTGGCAATGTTTGTTATTTATTAATGATAATTTATCGGTTTGGAGTAGGGTAGGTTTCAATGATTTGTAAAATATAACGCGAGGTCTCGAAAGACATGAAAAATCTCAGGAACATATTTCATCACGAATTTTTGAAATGCTGGGTAAACGTAACATTGTAAACGCTTTAGATTCTGCTCACAAAATAGAAATACTTACAAAATTATAATGAGAAGGTCCGAGAAAATAGAGATATTTTACATAGATTAATCGATGTAATAATATTTTTATCGTCTTCAGAAATTTATTTTCGCGGTCATGATGAAAAAGCGGATTCTTCTAGGGTTAATAGGGCTAATGGGAGTTACTAGATATTATTCATGCAGGCAAATATTTAAAAACTTAATAATTTTAACTTTGCTCTGTTTATTTATATTTGAAATATGTATGTACGTGTTTCATAATAAGAGTAAGTTTAGATAGATAGAATAGATAGATAGAAGTTTATTTGACCACATTACAAATAAATATTGTTTGTAGCAGGTCAGAGTAACATGGACAATAAAAAAAAACTGCATGCAAAACAATTTAAAAAAGCATATACATAGCAAAAGGTAAGTCAAGATCACTAATAAACCATAAAATGGAATAATAGTAAATAGTACAGTAATATACACATGTATACACTGATAAAAAGAACAAATAAACAAATAAAACAGAGATAGAATAAAATGTGGACATGTTCACACATCAATGCAGTTAGATCAGATAAAGCTTATCCAAGAATTCATTGGTAGAGTAAAAACCGTGTTGAAGAATGTATTTTTTTATTCTTGTTTTAAAGTGATTGCATTCTAATTTCTTTATATCTTCTGGCAACTTATTGTATAACATAAGGTTAGGCGAATTTTTAGCAGATTTGGTTAAACGGAATTTAGGTGGCTTCAACAGATCTTTTGTCCTGGTATTGTAATTATGATAGTCTGAGTATTTGGAGTAAACGTGTCTGTCACTATGAATGCGCAAGATATTGTAATAAATGTACATCGCCGGTACTGTCATTATTTTGAACCGAATGAATAAAGGTTTACAATGTTCACGAGGATTGATACCAGAAATTATCCTGATACATCTTTTTTGTAGTACAAATACCTTCCCAACATTAGTGGCGTTTCTCCAAAGGATAATGCCGTAACTCAAATTTGAGTGAATAAATGCATAATATGTCATAAGCAGTGTATCGAGATTAACAGTCACTTTAAATTTACGTAGCAGATATATGTATTTAGAAATCTTATTGGAAAGTGCGTTAATGTGTGAATTTAATGTATCGTCAATAGTAATACCTAGCAACTTAACGTCATTACCCTGTGCAGTCAAGTTATTAGAAGACAAAATTAATTTTTGAGTTTTATCTCTATTTAGTTTTAAACCATTGCCATTATACCATTGCTCAGCGATATCCTGTGAATCATTGATTGCTATATTAAGTAAAGCACTGTCGTTATATGTGTTGATTAAGGTGGCGTCATCGGCATACATAACTATCTTGTAAGGAGATAGGTAGAAAAACAGGTCATTTATAAAAATAATAAACAACAGTGGCCCCAGGACTGATCCTTGTGGCACGCCGTATTCGAGTACTTTATATTTTGATATGACTCCGTCACCATGCACACACTGCCTTCGATTATATAAATACGACTGTAATAAATTCAATGGCAAACCACGTACTCCATAAAAGTCAAGTTTTTTAATTAGTAAATCGTGCGATACACAATCAAAAGCTTTACTTAGATCAACAAGTGTGATTGCTGTTTGACATCTCTCTTCAAAACCTTCAACTATGTCCCTGACAACATCAAGAACCGCATCAATGGTTGAACATTTTTCTCTAAAACCGAATTGGTGTTTATGCAACAGAGAATTCCTTTCAAAGTACTTCGATATTCTATTTTTTAAAATTACTTCAATAATTTTACCAAACACAGGAATAATAGATATAGGACGATAATTATCTGGTAAAGTCGGGTCACCTTTTTTAAAAATAGGTACAATCTTTGCAACTTTAAAAGCATCAGGAAAAACACCCAAGCCGAAACATGAATTAATGATATCTGTAAAATAATCAATAACGACAACAATAGTTTCTTTAACAATCTGACTATTTAGATCATAAACATCTAGGCTACTGGTATTCTTCAAATTATAGACAGTGTATAATACTTCCTGAGCGGAAACCGGTTCAAGAAAAAATGAAGCACTCGTAGACGGAACGTAATTCAGAAAATTATCAGAGTTGTCTAAAGTACAAGGTAATTGTGAAATAATACTCTTAGCAATAGTTGTAAAATAGTCGATAAAATTGTCTGGGGAAATAGGATATTTTTTATTTTTTGACTGGGAATTTTGTTCGCCATTTATAACTTTCCAAGCGGCCTTAGATTTGTTACCAGATTTCTGAATAAAAGCACCAAAAGCAGTTTGCTTGGCTGAAGTAATTGCATTCTTATATTTTTTCGATATAAATTGAAGGCAGTTTTATCATTTTCAGCTTGAGTAATGTTGTATACCTGTTTAATCGTACCAAGAGTGTTTCTCATATGACGTAAATTATTATTATACCAGTTTTATGTTAAGTAGTTCTTATCATAGATACAATACACGACAAAATATGGATTTTCATTTGCCATTTGCTAGAATCAATATAACAGCTAACTCTCCCGACTGCTTGAGCCTTAAAATATATAATAAACTACCTGAGGAACTTAAATCAATGCAAAGTGTACATTTATTTAAGGGCTCTCTAAAGAAATTTTTAATGGAAAAAAGTTATTATACTGTTTCGGCATTTTTGCCTACTCTATCTTAATTTGTAAGTCTTGACTATTCCTATACATGTACTAGTGTATTATTATTATTATTACCGGCGAACAAACCACTTATAAAAACTTAACGCGCCCATGGCACTACCTTAAAGGTGGTGAGGAAATATGTCAGTGTGGTTATAAAACGATAGTTGAGGTTTTTCACTTCAAGCCTCCTTTACTGAAAACATCACGAGCCGCCACTGGAAAAGGTTCCTATCCATGGCCAGCGCGATTTTTTACTTAAATCTGCTTGAGTTGTTTTTAGAGGGACATTTGACTGTTTATGAAATAGTACAAAATTACGTAAATTTAAGACAACGAATCAAAGACGGATGTCAGGATAAATGCCAGGAATTGTTAAAATTGTACAGGAGTCGTTGATATGAAGTTTCGGTATACTGCAAAATGGTAAACATTTTTAGGACATTCTATGAACATATTGTACCCTCTATGTTACCAAAGTTTACTGAATAAATATAAGTTATACCACTCTCTGTCGGCACTTTGATGTTTTGAGATCAAAGCAGTACCGCCGCAAGTAAATACTGTAGCAAAAAATGGCCAAGTACGAGGGACTTAAAAAAGTAGTTTCTTTCCAATTATAAAACGATTATAGGTAAATGTATAAAGTTTTGTTAGTTAATCTTGGAAGTCGTATATATTCACTTGTAAATTTTATAATAAAATATATACGTACTCTACTATATAAAAAATAATGTAGCCATGAGGAAAATTTGCAATAAAATGTTTATTTAAATCTTTAAAAAAACAATATACATTATTTTAAAACTAAAATAGGAAATAATATAATCTATATTGTTTACAAGTTACAAATGCTGCAATATAGGTTTTTACTTGCTCTTTTAATACAGCTTTTGTTTGGAGTACTCCCTACAATTTGTTTCATTGTTTTTTCAACCTCATTCGTTCTAGATGTCTTAGCAACTGCACTCTTCAGGCTATCACAACATCATATATTTTTGGTGCCTGGTACAATCCATATATCCTCATTATTTCTCCTTACATAACCATCTTCTGTCTGCTTTTCCCCTAGAATTATTCTTAAGATCATACTGCGGGTTCAGGGTTAACTTCTATATAGCGCTATCCGTATTAAGATTGTTTTCTACATTAAAAATTTTACTCCTCTGCACAATTTTTTGATTGATTTCATTAAGTTTTTGATTGCTGCCAGACTTTTTTTTATTCTTTTATCAATTTCTGGTTCCTGGTCACACTTAGTTGTTGTCAGCGCCCCCAAATACACATTCTTTTACTTCTTCGAATTTGTAATTTATATCTTTTGCTCTTCTAAAGTCCACAAATAGAAACATTGCTTTAATATTATATTCATAGCATGTAGTAAGGATTTCCTTCACCAAGATTTGGTCCGATGTTGACCTCCCTGTTCTAAAACCCGCTTGATACTCTTCTATTTGTAGGTTTAATTTTTTTATGTAAGCTGGCTATTAACTACAAGTTGTACAGCATCTATGGTGATGTAGGGTGATTCATTGGGTCTTTTAGGTCAAAAAGCCTTAATAAACTAGGGACCAAAGGTACTGGTTTCCAAAATTCTATGTATTAGTAGAGAATGAAAATAACTCCCAGACTAGCACAAAAAACATTGTACGTAATCTTCAAGTCATACAACAATTTATAAAATTTTGAAAGACCGTTAGTACATCTTTCTCACATATGTAAGTACTACTTCCTCGTGATTTTTCCCACCGAAAAGAATTATGCCGATGGATGCAAAACGTGTTAAGTAAATCAAAATTCTTCCTTTTTGAGTCAGATATTGTTTACATCCTGTTTACAGATGACTGCATCTTTTCAAATTATACTATTTCAAACCATCATAATTACTTTCAAGCAGATGAAAATCCGCACGATAATTCAGAGTAGTAAGTAGGAACAAGTACCCCTACACGAAATTGTTTATGACGTTTGGCAGTCTTGATCTGAAATATAATAAAAATGCATTATATTCTTGTTTTGTAATTTAATAAACTATATATTCTTTTCAGTAAAAAAATTGTCAAATGAAAACCCATTGTATATATAAGTATGTCCAGGTAATTTTTTAGTATTTAATATTATTTTAGTGATTTGGGTATTTCTATACGTATATTAATTAATTTGAGACAAATTATTTTAATTTATTTAAAGATGTTACTGTACATACAATTTTAATTATATACTGTTTGTGCACATGTATCACTTAGAATCGGTGTTCCAGTTTGACTTCAGCATCTTGAAATTTGGCGGCACAATAGTTTTGATATTATCAGAAACTCTGCTTCAACCAAAAATGCTTAAGTCTAAAATTTACATGGCACAATTAAGTACCTACTTACATCATTATTGCATATTACACCTTTTTTAATAAATACCAGTACAAAGAACTTACTTGTTGGTTCATGCAAAAACAGTGTTTGATGTTTCATTTGAAAAATGTTTGCTTCATTCTAATGTTTTTATAGCATTGATCAGGAATATCTTTCAAATGAAGATTCTAATTTTTATCGGCGTGCCGCGTAAAATTTCATATTATGACCTATTTCTTTATATTAGTTGATGAAATATAAAATACATACCTTGAACAATGGAAAAAGGAAAAACCGCGTCTTGAGGGACAATATATCACGGGCATTTTTAGAAGAAAAATAAAATGAACACTAACAGATATTCAAGGTTTTTTGTCTCACACTGTATCGATCGTACTGCAGTTCTAGTGTCGGCCACCGTGTGGGATCTTGGGTACCGAAAGGTCCCAGAGACGGGTGAGGAGAGTGGAATTTGGTAGGGCTGAGCGTGTTCGAGAGTGAAACAACTTATATTTATTCTGTAAACCTTGATGTTACTTAACCTTGAAATACTCCACGTACAAAAACAAACTTTATTGTCGCTACCTGATTACACAACAAATCAAAATAATACCTTTATGTACAAAAATTGTAAATTCTAACGCCAACAGGAATATAATTAATAAACTAAAAAGGTAGGTGAGCTTCAGTAACTACTCGTATATGTTTTTGTTCTTCATACTAATTAAGATGTAGTTAACTTGTTCTGTTACTGTCATTTTAAATTAATTTAACAGAAAATAAATATTAATTTAAATACACTGCACTTTAGAAAGGGCAAGCAGTCTTTTTTATTGGATATAAGAAGAAATCACCAATTAATATTTAATTTGAAATACACCCTGTATATAAATCATGATTGTGTCGATCGCGAGTGCAGTACGATAATTTCTTCGAAAGCATCAAAAACTGAGAAGCATTACTAATAACGTTTGTATGTTTCCAAAATAACATTTTCAATCATTAGGGTTTCATATAAAAACAGTTTAAACCTGCTTCAGTTTATGATTATTTCAAATTACTTTAACTACCTTGAATCGTAATAAATTGTACTAGTTTTGTAATTGTTGAGCGGATAATATTATTATATAATTATTCTTAGCAGTCTTGCGACAAGAAGCCGTTGTAGTAGCACCTGCTTTACTACTTAGCCAAGATTGTAGTGCAGCGAAATCACAGTTGCCGTTGAAAAAATATTTCTGATGTCTGAGCATAAACATACTCTTGCAATATAATGCGTCACGGTTGGATATTCTCTGCACGACTGTTAATCGGATAAAGAGTTTCTATAATGCTCCTGCTTCATTTTGATTTATATATATATATATATCTCTTGTTATTAACATATTTAGTATTTTGACATATTTATTATTTTAACATATTATTTACTTGGTTAGGTTTTAATATACGTTTCTTTCTTATATGTATAATTTACCTACTTGTTATTATCTGTTGCTTTTATTGTTTTAACATATTCATCATTTTAACATACTATTTTGATACATTAGTTATTTGTTTTGTTTGTTTGTTTGTTTAAGTACAGGCATGTTTGTAATTTACTTTTATTTTTCAAGTTTTATGCGCCTTTTGTTTCTGTAATTGCTTTATTTTTTTTACTATTTTGTTTTTTCCCTTATCCTGTAACTGGGCAACTTGCTCGTTGGATATTGTACTGATAAATAAAATAAATAAATAAATATAACTGTACAATTCTTATATCTAATCACTAAATCATATTCGAAATTGGTATTGGTTAACTATCGATGGTCAAAATGATCATAAATATACTATTGACTCAGTAGATCTTATGTAAAATTCTATCCAATCCTTCAATTTTTTTAATTTCTTTGAATTTGCAGCATTGTAACAAATAAAATAATTCGTATTTTCCAATCTTGAAATACTAATTAAATTTATTAAGTCAACAACAGGAGAGAGTGGTCACATTTGCGTCCTCTAGAATTACTTGAATTATACGGAATGACAAATTTCATATCATTTTTCATTTCTTATTAAGTATATAACAAACAAGAATTTTTTTTTCTGCATTTTTAGGATTGCTTCTTCAGGTGGCCTCCTTTAAGTTGAGTCAAATATCTAACTATAAATTATTTGATATTAAATATCGACAATGTCAAAAAAGTGATTTTAGCCTGTCAATGAATTTTAAATTAAATATGACAAACACCTACTTAAATAATGTTTACCCTTTATGTAATCGTTTTTTATATATTTTTAGTTATTAATAATATAGTGTGAAACTAACTACTGAAAATATATAAAGAAAAAAATATTTTCAAAATTTGTTAATATTTCTCAACCTGGATTCGGCGCTGGTCTTTGCGAATATAATAGTACTTGAAATCAATAAATTTTCATTTTGAAATTTAGACCTTGACGAGGTAAGTGATTACGTTCGTTTATGAATTAAAAGGATTGTTGGACAATAATAGTCCATATCTTTCGCATTTACTCAATTAAGGAAGTGCTATGCACACTTATTATCTTGGAATACTCAGTCTGAATGATGTTTTATTCATAGATCTAACAATTTTCCAGTTATTAACTGCTGAAGCTATGGAAAATATTCTGACATCCTGAAAGTGTGACTGATGCTTTTGATGCTTGTTATCCCGACATATAATATATCTCTTTATCTTCACAAAAGAAACTACATCATTTTCCTCAAAGTTGGACACATTTAAAACTATTTTTTGCCCTCGACGGATCCCTTCGAAATCCTCGTGTCATTATTTTTATAAGCAATTTATTTCTTTTTCTTTATGTCGTCTCCTTATATCCTCATATATCAAACAGGTCAGAATGGATCAGCGACAACAAAGAAACCGTAATGGGCTTATAATCAGCATTTGACTGAGTACTACATATTCTGGTTTGTTATAGGGAAACTTTTTACATAATGGGTTGCTTACTATTAGATATAACAATCAATCACAATGTCATCAAATCTCATGGAGTGTTTAGAAACAACATCATTAGGTAGTTGATTCCATCGGTTAAACACTCTGATTAAAAAATCTGTCTTATATATGCTCTGAAGTCTTACTTGCGTAGTTTCAACTGGTTGCCACTTAAACGGTCATCTGTCTTTAATGTCAGCAACGCACCAATGTCTTGATTGAAAAAATTATGTAACAGCTTGTAAGTGAAAATCATGTCGCCTCTAGATCTGCGTTCGGAAAGTAGTGGGACATTTAGAATTTGTAGCCTCTCATGATAAGTATGATTCCTCAGAATAGTCACTTGTCTATTACATTTGCGCTGAACATTTTCTAGTAGGTTAATGTCTAATCAATCAAGGTGACCATATGATACCAGCATATTTCACCACAGGCCTTAATATTTAAATAGAAGGAAAAACAATCTAGGACTGAGATTTTGTAATGCTTTAAATAGTATGTGGACCAGGAAGGATCTGTAGTTATTGTGACACCTAAGTCATTCTGTTCTGCTAGTTCTTTAACTGGGGATTCACCAATAGTGTAATACATATGAGGATTTTTATTACCCATGTGAAGTACATTATATTTATTTGAATTTTGTGGATTTAACCAAGTTTTACACCAGTTACCAATCGCTGTCAGATTACTTTGAATGGTGTTGTGCTGTTCTAGTGGATTTCCCTATAATTTTGTGTCGTCAGCATAAAAACTATGAGGGACAGTTATGAGGTCATCAAGATCCGCCGAATATAACAGGAACAAAAGTGGTCCAAGAACAGAGCCTTGTGGAACCCCGGATCTTACTTGATGCCAAGATGAATTATCTGATCCAACACGAACAGAAAAAGTTCTATTGCCCAAATAATTGCAAATCCATGAGTTCAGCTCACCTCGAATTCCTAAATGAACAAGTTGAGATGGTGGTAAAAAATTATGAGTTTAGGAGAAGTGCATTATTTGGGACACTATGATTCTTAAGACATATAAACATTAAACTTTATTAATTTTTAATTTTTGTAATACCTTTATTTTGACGTTTTCCGGAATATTTCAGGCTGTATTCTATTTGTTTCTCGACACGTTCTCGAGATCGCAGAAACTGCGAGAACTCTAAAAATATATATAAGCGGATCAATTCCGCCGTCACGCTCAGTTTATATTGAGCAGTCGTACGCGAATGACTGAAACGCATTTGACAGTTGTGAATTTGTTGAAGGATATTTCTTGTATAATCAAGAGTGACAATAAAGTTGTTTGTCTACGTGACGTATTCCCACGCTAACCCAATTTGGAGGTTACAATAATATATAAAGGTTCTGCTAAAGAAGCACAGCGTTTGAGTACTGAAGCTGGAAGACCATCGGGTCCCGGTGCCAAATCCACAAGGAGGTTATTAAGATGGTGTATCACATCATTCTGGTCAAATGTTATAGATTCCAAAGAGTGCTCCTGCCTAAGAGTTGAAAAATCTGGAATTGGACCACGAGGTTCCTCAGTAAATACTTTTTGAAAAGTAGCGGCTAAAACTTCAGCACATTCAAAATCAGAGGAACATAACGCATTACGAACTAGTGGAGTAGAAACTTTAAATGAGATAAATTTTCTGGTATATTTGAACACAGCTTTTTGGCCCTTATGCACAAGATTAAGTTCGAAATTTCTTCTTTTTGCAACGGATTAGATAAATTCCTGTGAGTAGTAAAATCGTATTGAGAATTAGATAGTTTGAATTTTCTCTAAAGTCTGCTTTTAGTGTTACATTTAGCAATAATTTCATTTGTAATCCATGGTTCTTTAACATGTTGAGTGATAGTTTTATATCTAGTGCTTTTGTTTGTATTGGTTTTCATTACTGTCAAAAATGATTGCCACAGTGAGTCTATTTCATCGAAATAGAGAATGTTTTGCCAATTTGTCTCCCGAGATAAATTACTTATTTAATTTTGAAATATCTCCGATTTCAGGATGTTTCTGTTTTCGCTGATGAAGATCTTCTTATAAATATATACACCGCAAAATTTAAAAATTTCTTTCATCTTTCGTTCTCCTCTTATGACGCATTTTAGAATTTATGATACTTTCATGTTTCCATGGGTAAAATTGATCTTTTAATTATGAGAATGGAATTTACGAGCACTGTGCATAGTTAATTTGGAAATAATCCATAATTTTATAAAATTTGGAAAAAGCATTGTCATCCATTGTTAAACCTGCTGTTATATTCGTAATTATTCTCCATGACAGATGCAATTCCATTAAAATTAAATCTGGGATTATGATTATAGCCTAGCCTAGTCTAGTTGATTCAATTAATAATTCCTTTTGTGTGCGGTTACGTAGATATGATTCAAACGATTCATTTCGGTGCATTCCATTTAATTACTGGCAAGTATATCTATAAAAATATTCACTAAATTCGTTCTATTTCCCCAAAATTGTCGACAATATTTTTACTAGATTGAAATATACGTATTTAGCGGATTTTAAAATATCCATTGATAAAGTATAACCATTGGGATGATAGGTCAGTTAGGTCGGTCAGTGGTCGCGCGGTTTAAGGCGTCAGTACTTGAATCGAGGTGACTAGATCGGTGTTGGTTCGCGCTACCGGTAGACCGTATATAAGCCATATTCGTAGAAAGGATTGGCACCCTCTCTGCGGATATGGTAGGGTGGAAGAATGTTAGCTTGGATCAATGTGAGAGATTGATACCGGTTGATATTTGACTACCTCTCTAATTAATGAGGTTTTCCAGGTTTCCCTCATTCCTGCACTGAATAGTGGTTAGGGCCTACCAACGTAAGTCGTACGTCTGGGCGCAAATGCGTTAAGCAAATGCTTAATAGTAATATGCCGCCCCTTCTCCCGCAGAAGTCTCCGACTTCTGGGCTAATCCCTGTGATTAGAATGATGGGTAGATATATTATTATTTATTATTGATAAATTCAACAGTCATCATATCAGACATATTTCAGTAATTCGAAAAAATGCAACAATTTATCAAAAATTATTAGGTAATGCAAAAAAGTACTCTGAATTAGAAAGAATAACCTGAAATAATTTTTTAAGATAACTGTAACAAAATTCGGTAGAAATATTCGAAATGCATTGTTTAAGTTTGGTTCTCAATAATTTCATCAGTTCTGCAAATTGCTTTCTCAACTTTAATTTTCATAGTTTTTAAAACTGCTTGTAACTCTTAGTAACCAAATGAGATATTTTAAATTAAGCGATTCATTTTGTTGCGGCCACAAATATTTTTGACGTGTTAATGAATTGTGCCAATTATTGATATTTTTATTTACAATTTATTTATTAGTGGATGCTAACATTTTTACAAGATATTAGTAAAATGTTATTTATATTAAAATTGCTTTTATAATTTAAATCAGTTTTTTTATCTCCTTTTAACTTTTAATTGTGTTTTTTGTGTATTTAGTAGGCACAATAATGAACATCTTATCTTAATCTTTAGATTTTCATCAACGGTTTCATCAAAGCACAAATATTTTATCAAGGCATGCCGATCTTCTTGAAATTTTGCACATGCCCATTATTTGACAATCTAAATATCTTTTTCAAGTAATATTTTGCTGTATTTTCAGAGGAAAATGTACTTTACCTGAAACCAAAGCAGTTTTTACTCAGAGTGCACTGAATATTTCAAATAGGATTATTTCGAAAACGGTTTTCAACGACTTCAACAAGGTGTACTTATTTCACATAACATAGGTAGGAGAATCCATTATTTCAATAGTCAGATATGTAAGCCGCAAAAAAGTTCTGCCATTTAAAAGAAGCATGATGTGCTATAAATGTCGTCCTCTAGCAATGACGCCAAAATTAGAAACAAATTTGAATTTCTCGCTCTCAAAAACCCCCGAGCTCCAAAATATATACATATAAAATATTTTTGGATTTTTTAAAAGTTGTTAGAGGTTTCTAAAGATATGGTAAATACCGAAGGAAACGATAGAACACGTAAAAATAAGGCTAATTTATTATATAAAGTTTGGTTGAATACTCGATAGTTTTTGAAATACGGGGTGTTCAAGTTTTTTTTTAAATAGCTTTCTGTAAATTCCTCATTACAGGATAATTAAAATATTTTGATAATTGATACAGTGTTTCTACTATAGAGTCTGCATTATTTACTGCTCAATCTATTAAATAACGTTATCCAGTGGTGGAGAAACGCTATTGTATAATTTTTGCCGTAAACTATACACCACTGTTTATTTCTGGTATTTTATTGAAGTTTTGTAATCTACAAACGATTTGGAAGAAAAAAGTGCTATTGTATTTTTTCTTAGGATAAATATTTCTAGGGGAATTTTAAATTTTACAATAGCACTTTTAGCAATATAAATACCAGAAAAACTTGAACACCCCGTATTTCAAAAACTATCGAGTATTCAACAAAACTTTATATGATAAACTAGCCTTACATTTTACGTGTTATATCGCCTCCTTCGGTAGTTACCATACCTTTAGGAACACCCCGTATATTTCTATAATAACATATCTGTTGTATTTGGCACAGTAATGAACCCCTGTATTATTCAATGACTAAAAAGTACACTGGTTTCATAATAAGTTACATATACATGACGTCATCCTGTTTTAAATAGGTAGAATAACAATCTCATTGTGAGGGTGGACTGATGAAACAAAACGAAAAGTGTAATCTAACGTGACATATCCGGCCGTATTCACAGTTCAACAGTCTATAAATCCCATAGACACGAGTTGGTAACATCCGGTGGTGAAGTACTGTGTGTTCCCTCACCTGTTACGGTTAATCGTATTCAAAATGGAGGACTCGCACAGGCAGGCATTATTAACTAATCTACTTATTCAGTTTGGCAACAGATGGCAAAGTAGTTGAGAGCATGCATGTTACTGCTAGAGGTTAGGAAATAATTAACTGGATTTAATTTTTTTACTGGAATTAATATCTAAACAATTTGTAGATAGTAATTATCTACTGGTCGTATATCTTATTCCTATTAGCCTAAACGGTTAGTTAAGAGTAATCAAACAGCAAAAATAGATGAAGTTGAAATCCAGTGTCTAGGGCGTCTATAATGAATGGATTATGAAAGACCAGTTAAAAAATAGTAATAGTAAACCTAACTATAGGAATATACTGAGAAAGCGATGCAGAAAGGCGACAATCAGAATCAAGTGGAGGAAAATTGCAAAAGCATGTATTGATTTAGACCACGATTTTTTTTAATAATGTAATAAGTATAGGTTATAGTGACTCATTTATACGTATTAGTAAACTCTCCATGAATATTAAGAAAGTCTGTGGTCGATTTAAAGATGATAATTAATATTTCACCCCATTTCATAACACTGTAGCAATTAACTTGGTCTGCTTGATAGAACTTCAATATATTTTACTTCAAAATATTTTTTCATTCATTCTAAAAGATAATTAATTAGGTATCAAAATCAGGTAAACAACTTTTTTAATTATGGTAAAAGAAGTATTACATTTAATTAACTTGAGAAAGAATGCTGCTTTAAGAGATATTAACGAGTAGTATTAGAAAACAACTCTCCTGTCTAATTACACCTGAAGAACCTATTGACAGCTAAACTGATGTTAATTGTTGTTTTTTAAGAATGCCATAGAAAGGATGTTACGATCATATTTTATAAATTTTATTTGAAAGTAATAGTAATACTAACTACTCTACCCCTTTATTCTAATCACGAGGATTAATCCAGAAGTCGAAGACATGTGCGAGAGAGGACGCGGCATATTATTATTAAGTAGGCCGCATAAGCACATAGGAACGACTTATGTTGGTAGGCCCTTACCACTATTCAGTGCAGAAATGAGGGCAACCTGGAAAACCTCATTAATTAGGGGGGTAGTCAAATGTCGACCGATATCAATCTCTCACATTGACCCAAGCTAACATTCTTCCACTCTACCATATCCGCAGAGAGGGTGCCAATCCTCTCCACGAATATAGCTGATATACGGCTCCGGGGCTCGAACTCACACCGATCTAGCCACATCGATTCAAATACTGGCACCTTAAACCGCGTGACCAATACCACATTTTTTTTCTTACTTTACTAATACCGAGATAATCCTAACTAAATTATTATTATAATTGACCCTGAAGATTACGTATTATATGGAAAAACGTATTTGTTAAGAGTTTGATAAATATACAAATTTTTAAATTTGGCAAAATAATGTTGAAAAGCGCCGTTGCTCTTTCAGGTGCCATAGTTTAGGGTGACGAATACAGTTTTTAACTTTACGCAATTCTAAAAACGAGACACATTTTTTACAATGAACAAGCCATTTGACTAAAAAAATAAAAGTCTTGAGTTCCAAGTCACCCGTATATTTGAGAGGGTTGGGGTTTATGTTTCTTTATGTTATTTCCATTTAATTATCTAAATTAAGTTTACGTTTATTTACAACAACAGCCCCATTGGCCCCTTTGCACTTTCTCCCATTGGAAGGTCAATCCACCTGAGCCGCTAACCAGCCTAATAAAGAGAAGAAGGTGGTGACGTTGCTCATAGGGATCTCTCTAATGTAGACTATAGAAGGTCATCGTTCTCCTAACACGGATTCTCTTATTCACGAAATGGCAGTGCACTCACAAGTATTTGAAGTACTGTTTCGTCTTCCTGTTCGCAATGCCTACAAAGGAGTGTTTCACACTTCC
The DNA here is from genome assembly GCA_037114965.1 of Monochamus alternatus. Classification (NCBI taxonomy): domain Eukaryota; kingdom Metazoa; phylum Arthropoda; class Insecta; order Coleoptera; family Cerambycidae; genus Monochamus; species Monochamus alternatus. The sequence goes on along the minus strand of CM073429.1, from coordinate 53,515,094 downwards.
TCATATAATAAATGTGCTGCTTAACCAACACTGTCCAGTTTGAATACCTGCCACCTGGCGAAGATTCAGAAGATTTATCTTAGACATGGTCAGGTACTTTTTCGCTGGATTCTTGCAGGGGTACTTTAGGAACTGCTTAGTGAATTGACAGTTATTTGTTTCATGCCACCGATTTCTAAATACTTTGTGGGTGTCTTTCTTGATAATTCCAACAAAAGCTAATAACAGAAGAATACTGGAGGGACCAGGTCCAAAAATATTGAGACCCGATACACTCCTGGCTAGCTTGTCATCTATTTTATTACCATTGCACCGCCTGTGTCCCTTCATCCAGTATACAGATATGCTTGTGTCGGTTGAGGCCACTCCCATGCTAATCTAGTTATTATCTTATGATTACGTAAGATCAGTAGTGATTGTCTGCTATCTGTGTAGATTCTGATGGTTTTGCCCATTGTATGTCTACGAACAATTTCTTTGGCGGCTCTGGTTATACCTGCTAATTTCGTTTGTACCACAGTAGTGATGTATAGGGATCTGGAATAGCTTCCACATCCTGCACCTTCCTTTTTGATCCGTCTGTGAAGATGTTGATTACATTCTCGCTGGCGGTCTCCTTATTTCTGATAAGTACCATTAGAGTCTGTCAAATGTAAACTTGGGATAAATACTGTCAGTGTCTGCCTGCAGAAGGGGCATCTTCCTGTCGACCCCATTCCACAGGCAACTCCTAATTTCTCCACATCCTACATCTGGTATAATACCATATTTTTTAAACGAAGCACGTTGTCACAGCCACTTCTTGTATATGAATATCCAAAGCTAGTAGATATAGCATTACTTCCATTTTTCCAAGATTTTTTTCTTAACTTTCTATATATTTACTTTTCATAATCAGTTTGGCTTCGAATGAAAAGTTTGTTATTTCTAGTTTCAAATATGCACCTAGAGGCTTTTACAATTTTTATTGCATTTTTACTACAAAACAGGTAGCGTGCGATAGTCCCAAGACTCCCAGTGATTTCACGTCACCCAAATATACGGTACATATGTGTCATTTACAAATAAAAGACAAAAACATTGGGAAAATAACAAATTCTATGTAAATTTTTAACTAACTGAAAAATATTTTGATGTTTTCATATTACTTGATATTTATGTACATATTTTCAGAGATTTTAAGCACCGGATTACAGCAGGACGAAATATAAAAAATGGCCTAAACAGAGTTTTATATTTAATGTCCAAATCATAAACATACAAAGGTTTTTGCTTTCAACAAATGCGATTTGGGCGAACACAACCATGGTAGTGGGAAGAGCGAGGGAAAGTTAATTGTTTTAATCTCGCTTTTCTCGTTAACTAAAAGCATATTTTGTCGGACACAAAAAGCAGGCCAAGCGTAAAATTGCCCCAGCATGCTATCAGGGCAGGTGAATCCTCGTACTTAGTTGTGTTCCATGGGGTTTATTAATATCCGTCTCTAAAATGTCTTCTTAGGTTAGGTATTCACATTTTTGTTACTTAGAAGTAGGTAGACAGGAAATAATTGAAACAGACTGTACTAAATAATGTTAGATAAAATACCTGAACAAATATACAGGGTGAGTCAGAAAGAATGGATCAACACTAACCTGGAGATACCAGACCCCAAAATATTATGTTTGCCTTATGCCTTATACGAATGTCGCTGGTTAAAGAAATACAGACTCCTCAAGGCTTAAATTTTCCCAATAATTGAGAAAGTTTTGATAGCATGACTCTGAAAAGGGTTTTGGTGTGAGATTTACGAACATATTTTTTTATCTGTTGAGCTATGATTAAAAGAAGTTAAAAATCTACAAGAACGTTCAATTCTACATAAATATATACTCTTGTTTAGGTCGCCTAACTTTATCAGTTACTATCGCCACATTTTAACAATTATTAGTTTCACATATCCATATAGATAAAAGAAAATTTTTTTATAGTACTAAATAAATTTATGTTATTTAAGTTTTTATTTTTTCAAATCGTATGTAACAAGCCGATATTATTTTTAACATCAGTGATACAAATAATCTCTTATCTCCAAAACTATAAATATTGTTTTCTTGTTTACTTCTAACTACAATTTTTATTTTTAAACGAAATTAACATGGTTTAATGACTTTTTATACAACAATTATTTGGCTAGTCAGTTCTGTGAGTGAAATGGACAGTATTTTTAACGTACAAAACATTTTATGAATTCTTTAGCTTGATTAATGAAATATGCCTTGCCAGAATATTGCTAAATAATATTTTTTCATATTTTTCATATTCAGTCTATACGCTTGGGTATTTCTATATTTATATATTACCATTTTTATTTTTTAGTTTTCTTACAGTTGAAAAAATACTATCAAATGAAGGAAAGTTACTTCACATAGTACATAAATGTCTAAAAATAAATATCATCAATCAAAAGAGGTTTCAAAAACAACCCTTGGTAACCAAATTTTAGAATATATTATGATAGATTGCTAAATTATGAAAGATATATCCTCTTCAGTGGCGCTAAAATTGAATACGGAAACGTAGCCAGGGACACCTGGGTATTATGACCATATTATAAGGGTTATAAATATATAGTTAGACTTCTGGAGTCATATCTGAAAAATCGTAAATGTGTGCGTCATTTAATGGAATTAATTCCAGTATTTAATGCATTCGTCACGGAGTACCTCAGGGCTCTGTATTGGGGCCACTTTTGTTTCTAATTTATGTTAATGACTTTATCGATTTTATGTCGCCTAGGAGATGCATTCTCTTTGCCGATGATACCACTTTATTTAATACGGGTGTCAATGTGGTGTTCTTGTTAGACTCCATTTCAACTACTAATAAGAAAGCACAGGATTGGTTTTCAGCAAACAATCTAACTCTTAATCCAGACAAAACCCAACAATTGATTTTTTCTAGTAAAATGAGCAATGATGTTAGCGCTGATTCCTTGCGTGGGTTTTTAACTGATAATACATTGCGCGGTGTATATTTTAGTTTATTTCATCCCACATTTCATATGCTGTAACTTTGTGGGAAAATGCCAGTACTGCCGTAAGAGTCTTTCGATTACAAAAAAAGTGGTGCGTATCTTATCTAATGCCGATTTCCGTGACCATTGTCGCTCATTCCTTAAAAGCTTTGGAATAATGCCCTTACTCTCATTATTTCTTTATCAAACATTGTTAGCCATACATAAGAATAAGAAAAATCTTAATATGCAAATGGACTTACATAATCACAACACAAGAGTTGCAAGCTATTTGAGACCTCGTAAACTCAAATTAAAGAAGTCCCTCGCGAAGAATTTCTTAGATTTGAACCTTTATAATAGGTTGAGCATAAAAACTCGTAGCTTACATTTTAATAAATTTAAAAATACAATAAAAAAAATTCATAGTAAATAAAGCTTATTACTCTATAAAGGAGTATCTTGATGATGCAAATGTTCTTTAATTGCCTGTAATTATTGTATTATTGTGTTTGTGTATTAACAGCATGTATGTATCACCGGCTTTAAATTGCTAGTTTTGGATTTTGGTGTTGTTTTTGTACTTTACACTTTAGTATTGTGTATATTGTTTTTATATATTTACTTTTTTATTTGTAGTCTTCCTTTGTTAAAGTTCTAGAAAGTGACTTGCCACATAAATGAAGGTATTAAAATAATAGAAATATATAGTACGTTTTACTTTTTTTATATTTTATTCAAAACATATAATTCAGTGCAGATAAATAACAATCAAGTTGTCTAATAAAATAATTAACAAAGTTTTTATTTTTCATATATTCTAATAAAAGAACTTAAAATCGGACATTCTAGTAAGCAAGAATATAAAGTTATTACTATTTACTAGCTGTTTACACAACAAAATATCGGTAAATTTTATTGTTGCCAGCCGTTGCAACAAACGTTGTCAACTAAAATTCACTTATGTAATTAAGGATGATGACAGCATAATTGCATATACTTTTTTTGCTAGCCTTTATCATCTTAGCAATCTTGCAATAAATTCATCAAGACAGTTAAATTCATATTTAAACAATAATATAAAATGTAACTAAATATCTCTAAAATTGACAATACATTTTAGAGCATTTCTAAAATCCTCATATCTCTAAAATCAAGAAAAGCAAAATACAGATATATATATATATATATATATATATATATATATATATATATATATATATATATATATATATATATATATATATATATACAGGCTGTATGACATATATCCCATGTATCTCGCTTAATATTCGAGACACGTCAAAAATCTTTAATTGTTTTTTGTTGCATTTTTGGAGGCCTTTATGCTCGTAAAACAAATTTGAGATCCATGGCCAGCTTTATGAGTATTAACAAAAAAACCTGTAAAGTGTTCAAGCTTTAAGGCTGTCTAACTTTTTTATTTTAAGAGATAGAGAAAACTTATTGGTAATAAATTTTTACTGCAAAATTGATACCTTCCACCTGACAGATATTTGAAATATCGTATGTGGTTCGTTGCGCCCTCTAGGCCGTTAAAAAAATTTTTTATTGAAGCAAGCTATGGCCACAAAAAGTTCCCTGTTTTTTCGTCTTTCATGCAATATACTACATGTTGCCCTTATCTTTTGTATTTATTACATTTTTTTCAATTTTAGTTTAAAAAAATGTACCTAAATATTTTCGTGTTGCTCAAGATAATGTAAAACCTGTTTTAAAGACGCCAACTGCAAAAAAAAAATAATAAACAGAATGTACTTTTTTATGCAAAATACAGATTTTCTTATAATATTATTTTATTGGTTTTCACATTAGAAGCAATTGGGTCTTTAAAATTATTTTGACACAGACAATGTAATAAAATAATATTATAAGAATATCTGTATTTTGCATAAAAAAGTACATTCTGTTTATTATTTTTTTGCAATTGGCGTCTTTAAAACAGGTTCTGCATTATCTTGAGCAACACGAAAATATTTAGGTACATTTTTTTTAACTAAAATTGAAAAATATGTAATAAATACGAAAGATAAGGGCAACATGTAGTATATTGCATGAAAGACGAAAAAACAGGCAATTTTTTGTGGCCATAGCCAGCTTCAATAAAAAAAAATATCCGCCTAGAGGGTGCAGCGAACCACATACGATATTTCAAAAATCTGTTTATATCAGGTGGAAGGTATCAATTTTGCAATAAAAATTTATTACCAATAAGTTTTCTCTATCTCTTAAAATAAAAAAGTTAGACAGCCTTAAAGTTTGGGCACTTTACAGGTTTTTTTGTTATTACTCATAAAGTTGGCCATGGATCTCAAATTTATTTATACGAGCATAAAGGTTTCCAAAAATGCAACAAAAAAAATTAAAGATTTTTGACATGTCTCGCATATTAAGCGAGATACATGGTAGTGGCCCTCTTATGTGATACAGCCTGTGTATATAGGGCGGTTCAGAACTTATCTAAAAGAATTTGGGAATAGATGCGTCTTTACATTGCTGAGCTACTGTAGTCTCTAGCCAGGCGATTCCGAATATTGAAATCCGATTACTTTTTGTAGGTATTAAACATTTTTGTGATACGAGACTTTAAATTAGTTTCTCAAGTGTCAAAAATGGCTTACATGTGTAGTAACTCGGAGTTGATGCATATAGTTTTAATTTATGGCGATATGAATATGATTTCCTGATTGTCATGTGTCAAATGCAGCTACTTTTACCGCGGTTTGAAGTGAGTGCAAGTGTAGTGCAACGCGAGGGAAATTTAAAACCGAATCGTGGAAGAGATGAAGATCCAGGACGTCCACGGCATATTGCAGCAGTGTGGCGTATCATACACGAGGCTCAATTATATCTATGCACAGCATGACCAAGCATTAATACCAAGGGATTGCACGAAGAGGACCGGTACCATGGCCGCCACGACTTTAAATCATTTGAACTTCTTTTTATGGAGATATTTTAAAAATCAAGTGTATCGCACCGTAGTGGATACATGTTATTGATGCTTTACTCAAACGCAACAAAATCACAGATGCTGCCAATAACTTACAAATTCAAAACGGACAACAAGCATAAACATTTGTGTTAGTTTGCAGAAGCTGGGGGGCCCAAAATTTTGTAACATCAGGTATTTCAAACTATTTTATTAATTAAAACCACATTAAATATAGTAATAATTAATAAGAATAGCGCCAAACGCAGTTGAATTTGCTGTTAAAATTGGCGTTATAAAATTTTATTTATTTATTTCCTTGAGCATTTCTTTCCACTTGCCACGCAGAAATGTATTTTTGAATCATTCTCGAACTTTCTTTATTTTAGTATCTGATATTTATATTTTTTACTGTATTAGAAAGGTATTTTAAGCTAATATAAATCAAATATCCTACAATTCCTATCAATGAAGTCATATGTATGTTCTCTGATACCAAGCATCTAGGTATGCTAATGAATAATTCCACAGACAAAGCTCTATTCAATAATTATCTAAAGAAATTAATCTAATTTACTAACCTGCTTTAATGAAACACTCTATAAATATCTAACTTCACTTTTTGGCAGTGGGAACACGACAATTCAACCACAATAGATGAGATCTGACCTATTTCTGCATTTTTAGGATTGCTTCTTCAGGTGCCCTATTTTAAATTGAATCAAATATCTAACTATAAAAATTATTATAAAAAGTAAAATTAAATATCGACAATGACAAACAGTGACAGCCTGTCAATTAATTAAATATGACAATACCTACTTGAATAATGTTCACCTTTTATGTAAAAGTTTTTATATACTTTTAGGTATTCGTAATATTGTGTGAAACTAACTACTCAGTGGACAAAAGCCCTAACCTAAAAATAATAATAATAATAATAATAATAATAATAATAATGCATTTATTGCCCAACAGAAATAATCCATTTACAGGACAAAATAAAAAAAAAGTGTGAGAATATTTCTAACAAAATAATAAAATACATACAATACGTCAGTGTGATAAGTGTAAGTAATACTAACAGTTTGTACAGAAATTTATACCACAACAAACAACACAACTACAGATCAAGTATTAATTAACCTAAATATCACGAAAAAATTGAGATCCCACCAATAATAAATTTTTAAGAGTACAGGTATTTAAGTCACATAAGCTGGATATTTGATTAAAATTGATAGACATAACATATACTGGAGATTTCATACCTAAATTAGTTCTTACATTATGACAATAGAACATACAGTGATCCCGTGATCCAAGTCTAGGAACACGTAGGTCAAACATATTCAACATAGATGCTGAATCAATTCGGTTGTGAAATAATTTAAATAAGAGTGACAAACTCGCAAGCCCTCTTCTGGTATGTAAAGAATCAAAACTAAATCTTTGCAGCAACAAACTGTGGTTATATCCCCTAGGTGGATAGTAACCATCAGTACGATAAGACAAAAACTTTAGAAAACGCCTTTGAACTGATTCCACTAAATCAATATGTGTTCTATAAAACGGGTACCAAATAATACTACAATATTCAAGTTTCGAGCGTACTAGAGAGTAATAGAGGCATTTTAAAGCAGCAACGTCATTAAAATTTGAGGAATTTCTAATAACAAAGCCCAATGTTTTATATGCAGTGTTAACCATTTGATTAATGTGATTGGAAAAAGATAATTTGTCATCCATGATAACTCCAAGGTCCTTAATACTATTGCAACGTTTAAGAACTGTAGCGTTGAGATTATAGTTAAATAAAATATGTCAGATCTCATCTATTGTCGTTGAATTGTCGTGTTCTCACTGCCAAAAAGTGAAATTAGTTATTTATAGAGTGTTTCATTAAAACAGGTTAGTAAATTAGATTAATTTGTTTAGATAATTATTGAATAGAGCTTTGTCTGTGGAATTGTTCATTAGCATACCTAGATGTTTAGTATCAGAGACAATACATATGACTTCATTGATAGGAATTGTAGGATATTTGATTTATATTAGCTTAAAATACCTTTCTAATACAGTAAAAAATGTTACAAAAGCTAATAATAAGGAATATATGGGTAGATATTGTGGGTGTAATTCAACGCAGGTTGGGGCTTTTGTCCACTGAGTAGTTAGTTTCACACAATATTATTCATGCCTAAAAATAAAAACTGATATTTATATGTTGAATTTGAAATAATACAGTTTTCCTGTACAGATGTAACTTATTGATTAAATGCAATTTTTCTTTCCAATTTGACTTATTCATTGTATGATGAATAACAATTATAACTTTTTCACTGTAGTTTTTGTATCACTGGGTAAGTTTGCTACTAATTCTTTAATGTAATATTTTTGTAGTTTGGTAGCTTAATTAATAATAATCTAATGTTTGTTTTTTAAAGTTATTTTTTGAATTGTTTAAACGAATAAGCCTATCCTAGCCCTGAGGAAGATTTATAATAAATCGAAACGGTGGCATAGTCAGAAAATCTAGGCCCTTAATTGTACTGTTCTGTTTTCCGATTATTCCATTTTCAAAATTAGTAAGTTTAACAAATTTTTTGTAAACGCATAAAGATGCAAGAATGTGTTAACATGAACATTTTACACATCCTGAATTATACACTACAAAATCTCACAAAATTTTTGCAGTGTAATGAAATATATAGTAGGGGACACCAGGTACAAAAGTAACATACTTTTGTAAAGCCGGATAAATAAAAAATTAACAAAGTTATATAAATTTACTTACTATAAGTCGTTTCCTTGACATTATATATAGATGAAAAATAATATTGAAGTAATTAAAGGTCATATTGATGTATAATTAATAAAAAAGTAGAGAGTGTACGTCGTTACAACCTGGTATGGATCAAAAGTAACAGAACATGGGGACGTTTTGTAACATATGAATAATAGGTAATAACTAGGCATAGAAAGTTAGTATTTACAAGGTATTTGTTTATTGATTATACCTATATAAAAGTTGTACTGCAGGTACATAATATTTTTTTTTTATTTGAAAAAATAAATAAAAAAATAGAATAATGAAACAAAAATATAAAATAATATTTTTTTGGTAATAACAATCATATCCTTATCTGGCTTTTGCACGGTTGTATGTCGCCAAACTCGTCCATATTCCATATTTGGAAGGGACCAAGTTTTTCCCAATCCATAACAATCTTTCCCACGATCTGTTGTTCGTTGTTTTTTGCTAGACATCCTAAATAAAGAGAATGAATTTGTATATTCCCACACAGCATAACAAATACTGAAGTAATGATCTGGATATCTACAGAATTATCATTTTAAATATGACAAATACGAATACAAACATGTTACAATCGTCCCCTTCTATGGCATTGTTACAATCGTCGCATTTTTCACGCGATTGACAGGATACTTGCTTAAAACTTTTTTAACGATTATTGTTAATTAAAATACCATGCTTAGCGTATAGCCAATATTGGTATTAACTGAACAAGCCAATAAAATAATTCAAAATAACGTTCAGTTCTAGGATTATGATAGATTAAGATAAAGAATGAACACTTACTTTGCATATCATTTTGCACCGTGCAGGTCTTAATTCGAACTAAAACACACTACGGATATTGTTGTTCAAATAAGTTAATGTAAATTTCACTGCCGGCTCTATGATGATATAATATCATAGACACCTCTTTAGAAAGACAATAGGTTTGCTGTTACAACCAACCCGTGTTACTTTCGTACCCGGTCTCCCCTAACCATGTAAATCCCTTTCTTGGATGTTTATTAGCAGAACTTGTTTATATTAACAAATTTTTATTGTTATTATTGTTACATAGCATGTAGATGTTCTGCTTACACAGTCGAAGACGTTAGAAAAACTTCTGGAGGACCCTTAAATAGGCACACCCGTGAATTATTCATGAATTTAGGTCGCATCAGGATTAAATTGACTCAATGCAAATCCTTCGCAATTCGTTTATTTACCATTTCCCTCTTCTCATTAAACTATTACAAAATCGGAAAATTTGTTATCGATATACAGCGCTGTTTTAACAACTTTCGAATTAAGGGGGTAGAATTCTCGAGTCCTCCCGGAAAGGTATTTTCGGGAAAGCAAAGTTTTGTTTGCTGGAGTTTTATTATAGGGAAATCTCTATTGTTTTGAAGTCCCGGTATCTACCTTCGCTTTTGTTAGTGTGAAGTTTTAGATTAAGATGTAATTGAGCGCTACTCCATATTTTAAGAACAAAGAGGTTTCAGTAGCTAACTCGGGGGTTGTTGTTCTATTTTTAATTAAAGTGGCTTTGGTTAGAACATCTTCCTAGAGCAGTGGTAAAATTTTAATGGTAAAATGTTTTTCATTTCGTATAAGTATAGTTAGTCGAGGCAATGAAGCACTAAAAAGACCAAAGATAGGAAATCTTTTAGGATAGGACGTATCGGAATGTGGTTTTTTGCATTCGCTTGCAAAAATTATTTATATCATTCGTACCTACTTTGTACCTATTACAAACCGGAAGTTGCATTGCTGCAGCCAAAAATGCATGCAAAAAATGCATCTTTTGAGAGGCCTTTTGGCAAATTTAATAACTTCGTAAGGAAGAGTCAGAATTGGCTCAAGTCAGAAACCCGGGAGTTTTCGAGGTCGCTGATCACGATTATGATGTTCAAATTGACCCCCCGAATACCTGGTGCTCAGGAACGCCGACAAACGTCATCTCCGGGGACTATCCCGAACTTTATGCGAGAGAGGAGAGAAACTGGGCATCCGGAGGTTTTTTGGGTCGCTGAATTCGAATATGCCATCGGCGAACACCCCACGGACACCTGGTGAGCCCCAACCTGGACGCGGACGTCATCTTCGAGAATTTTTCTGGAAATATCGACAATAACGAACCGAAAATCGTTATTGGGGCTTTTTGTGTGCGCTGAATCCGAATTTTATGTTGAAAACGACCACTGGTGCGCCCTAACCTGGCCCTGAACGTCATCCCCGAGGGGTTTCCAGGCACAATTGAAGAAGACCAACCAAAAATCGTCCCATAATTTCATACATTCATTCATGGGTAACTCTCCCCCGAGGCCCTCAGAAAATGTGATTCAGTCCTGTAAAAACGACGAGAATAATCTCCGGCTGGATCTCCGAACCTTGCCGAGCGGCCTTTCACTTTTCTCCCAACGCTTAAAACGCTTCAGTGTAAGTATACAAGTATACATAGATACTTTCCTCTACTCCAGGCCCCGCCCAACACGCGTGGAACGAGCAGCTGCCGGCAGTAGAAAGAAGAATTCAGCGACCCGAAAAACCCCGAGTAACGATTTTTGGTTGGTCTTTTTCAATTGTGTCTGGAAAACCCTCGGGGAAGACGTTCAGAGCCAGGGTAGGGCGCACCAGGTGTCTGTGGGGTGTTCGTCGGTGCTATATTTGAATTCAGCGACTCAAAAAATCTCCAGTAACGATTTTTGGTTAGTCTTTTTCAATTGTGTCTGGAAACCCCTCGGGGATGACGTTCAGAGCCAGGTTAGGGTGCACCAGGTGTCCGTGGGGTATTGGCCGGTGCCATATTTGATTTCAGCGAGCCAAGAGAAACCCCGTAACGATTTGCGGGTGTTTTTTTTTCAATTATGTCTGGAAGACCCTCGGGGATGACGTTCAGGTCCAGGTTAGGGCGCACCAGGTTTCGGGTGGTTGTTTTCAACATAAAATTCGGATTCAGTGCATACAAAAAGCCCCCATAACGATTTTCGGTTCGTTATTGTCGATATTTCCAGAAAAATTCTCGAAGATGACGTCCGCGTACAGGTTGGGGCCCACCAGGTGTCCGTGGGGTGTTCGCCGATGGTATATTCGAATTCAGCGACCCAAAAAACCTCCGGGTGCCCAGTTTCTCTCCTCTCTCGCATAAAGTTCGGGATAGTTCCCGGAGAAGACGTTCGTCGGCGTTCCTGAGCTCCAGGTGTTCGGGGGGCCTAATCGTGATCAGCGACCTCGAAAAGCCCCGGGTACCTGACTTGAGCCAATTCTGACTCTTATTTACGAAGTTATTAAATTTGCCAAAAGGCTTCTCAAAAGATGCATTTTTTGCATGCATTTTTGGCTGCAGCAATGCAACTTAAGGTTTGTAATAGGTACAAAGTAGGTACGAATGATATAAATAATTTTTGCAAGAAAATGCAAAAAACCGCATTCCGATACGTCCTATCCTAAAAGATTTCCTATCATAATGCTTCATTGCCTCGACTAAGTGGAATTTATTTTATGTAGGTATTTCTGCACTGAGAAAAACCGTCCAAGTGAACTGTGTTGCTAAAAATAATTACCGTAAATAGTTTTTTATCTGGTGTAAGTGTTTTGAATAATACTCACGGGAAGAATAACATTTCTACACATGTATACCACTGATTACATCACTTATGGCTAGTAAAGTATTTTATTGAATTTTAAAATTTGTTTCTGATAAGTCATTAGTTTATTTGCAATTATTTTACAGTTAACTGTAATTGGTAAATATGATTACTGAAGCAAATTATTACCATAACTGAAACCTATTGTTATGACACTAGTACAAATTGATAGGTACCATAACTAATTATGTTGTTGCGATAAGTGAACTTGTTCACCACCGAATACGTCACGAATAAAGGGGAAATCTGTCGAAGGATCGTGAATCAATTCAATTCGGCACCATTAAGTTTTTTGTGGTTATGATGTATACTTCGAGGCGGTGTACAAACATAAAAATTGCTCACAAGTAATTTTATGGATAATAATCCTTTTAAAGGTGACATTGCAGAAAATATAAGATCTATGATTTTTCAGACTTTAAAACCTGATGATATAGAAGTAGCAAAGAATTTAAAAAACAAATACTCCAGTGGACAAGACAAAATACCTACTTATGTTATGATAAGGTGTGTATCTGTGATTAGTATAATTTTAGCAAATTGTCACGCTTGGGTCTTTGTCTCACTCCCGTACAAAGTTCTAGAATGTTCGAGATTGTCCTTCGCGAATACCACCTTTCACTTCCTTACGTTACGACGAGTGTGGTGATATGTCACACTTGGGTCTTTGTCTCACTCCCGTATAAAGTTCTAGAATGTTCGAGATTGTCCTTCGCGAATACCACCGTTTACTTCCTTACGTCACGACGAGTGCGGTGATATGTCACACTTGGGTCTTTGCTCCACCCACACACAGGGTTTCAGAAAGTTCTTCAAACTTCCACTTAAATCCCACTTACGCACAGGGTTGCAGAAAGTTCTTCAAACTTCCAGTTAAATCCACTCGTCCATTTATTCTTCTTTTATAAGAACATGACATTAATGTCATGTTTGAATTGTACACACATTTGCATGTACAACTATAACGTTATAAATTCATACATATAATAAAATAATGATTGAAGTGATGAAAATAATTCATTCAAGAGATAATCCACTGAATTATGGAACATATTCATTAATTTCTAATGAATCATCTTACATTGTAAATTCGAATATGGTAATCAAATAACATAATCATCACAATAATAAACTTTTGATGATATCAATAAAAATTAAAATAATGTTTGGTGTTTATTGATATTACGTACAATATTTTTTTCAGTGCTCTTAAAATAGTTGTAGTTGGTTATAGAACCCTGTATATCGTCATAATGAGTAGAGTTGTTTTTATATGAAATTTGAAATTTAAAACATATTTTTTTGTTTCAGGTAATCCCCAGTTCCATTCCCGCCCGCCATTCCGTGAGTATGTACGTAATTTGTAAGAATTTAGCGTCTATTAGCATCCGAATGACTTGGGACGTCTTTCGCCTAAGCTTTAAAATAATTACCGCTTCCAAGTGTTACTTCAGCGTAATTACACCCGCCTTAGCAAAATGAAATTTTGTGTACAGAGTGCCTTAATGGACACGCTTCTATGGCGTACAAATATAGCGGTGAATGCACAATTAACCCGCTCCTGCATGCTTTTAGTTTTCCTTATCGTAACTTCAAGTTGTCACCGGCGAGTCCACCATTTATTTTGTGGAATGAATGCGGCCGTACGCAGAACAACTAGTCTGCTTCTAAATTAAATTTTCTCCTATTTTACTAACTCTTGCCTCCCGCCGACCATAACAGATGAAAACAATTTCAGTCTACAAGCAATCTCAGTTGACTAATAATTAAACATACCCGCTACATACCGGGTGATTCACTTAAACGGAGCTTTAAGTGCCGATCATTTGATAATGACAAATTTTTAGATTTTGTAAATGTTTCTCAAGACGTCAATGTTGAAAGCAATTGAATAGGGCGCTGGTATTTTTTTTTTTTTTTGAAGGAATTTGTGAAATAAGTTTGTCCACATCTAGGGAAATATTTGACAACTCATTTGCAAATAATAAAACTTAGCATGTTCAGCAATAAGCATAAAACAGAATTTTTTCTTAATTAGTGTTTTAAGGGCGCCGTAATAAAGTTAATTTAATAAAACATCTACAATATTTTTTCGTTTCTTTGCATTTTCTGAGAACGTTTACGAAAATAATGTATATTTTTTTGCACCATCAGAAAGTAGAGATTTCAACGAAAAAAAAGCCCACCGACTTTTTTAAATAAGCAGATATTTTGACGTGAGAATTTTCGATTGAAAATTAGGGTGCTTTTTCGATATTAAGTCAAAATAAGGTGAAAATATAAATATTTTAAATCAAAAAAATTACAGTGTATTTGGGACATAAAAAGGTAATTTTTCACCAAATATCGTGAAAAAAAATTATTTTTTGTAGAAGATAAAAATAAAAAATCTAAAACTTGGTTATTTGAATTTTTCACATAAATTTTGAGGTTATGTGAAAAAAGTGTAAATATAAAAGTTGTAGATCTTTTTATTACCTACAACTTTGCTATTTAACTTTTTTCCATAGGACTTGTAGTTTTGCCAGAAATCGAGGTAAACCGTTTTTTATCCTTAAAAACTCACTCCCTTTCACTTCCCGATTTCATTTTACTTCTAGATAATTTTGCCAGTAATTAACTAGGATATTTGCTATCAAGAAGTATCTATAATATATTATAGACATACATCTTCATTCGATGATAATATTAAGATTTTTTTCAGAATTAACTAATTTGCATTAACTTAATAAAGTAAGTATCATTGATAGGTATAGGTATCCAGTTATACATACTGTTTTGTAATACAGCAAAACATTTTACCTAATTATATTTTTATTTATTTCCGTATTAAAAACTATCAAAAGTACGTTTGTAGAGAAATTTCCGGTGTTTTAAAAAATATGTTTAGATAAAATACAAGACGAATTTCTTTTATGAGCTTGTAGGGTTATATAAATATATTTATAAATCAATTTTTTTACATCGGATTTTGGTATAATTAAATGTTTGAAGACCCTAATTACTTAAATATTAGTATTCAAGTGTGTTGTTAGAGGTCGTTAGCAGTGACAGGGTGTCCGAAATATGAGTTTCTTTAGTTTCCTGTATGAGAAATTGTACTAAACAAAATGTAATTGACTTATTTTTTTTTTGTTTGACCAACGGTAATAGAATCATGGCAGTAAATAGATGTCATGTCAAGTGTTTCTACATAATAATTATAAGTACTCTTAAACAAACTTACCGTGAATATTATTTGTTGTGTTTAAGTTTTGTGTTGTGTTGTTGTTAAGTTTTTTATTGTATATGCATTTTTATTTTTAAATTGTATTTCTAGAGAAACTATTCATATTACACATATTATTTTGTTGCCGTTAGTCAGATATTCAAGCTCTTTCAGTATTATAGGATATATTTTGAACACCCTATACATTTAATTCCATAATATGCAAAATTTTGCAAAAAATAAATAGGTACCTTTGTTGAAATTGCAGAAAATGTAGTGTTTTAAAAAAAATTTACAGCGCGTTATGTACATTAATTTTTTTATTATAAACAATTTCTTTTAACTTATTATTTTACATGGCTGTATCGCAATAGATGTTGATTTCTTTTGAATGGGGATAAGAGTTGGTCCAAATAGTAAAAATATCTAATTCAGGTACAAAGTTAACAAAAAAAATGAAGTGTGATTGCATTAGAATGTCGTTAAATACTCAATTATCCTTAACTGAACTGCGAAAGAAAATTCAAGAATTTAACATTTTAGCGATATGAGATAAATATATTAGTAGCGATTTATAAAATATCTGTATTTCCAAAAAATATATTCTAACAAAAACAATATATCAAAAAATATAAGTCAGTTAATGGGACTGCTTTTCTTTTGAGTATAAAATCCTTATATAATTTAGCCGATACTGTTTTTTATTTGAGAACGCATAGATTTGTAGGAAAACAAAATGATATTAATAATAATTTAATCTAAATTATTTTGATTCAAACCGCACTGATAAAAATTAGTGGAAATTTCCATGTTTTGTTATGCTCTTTTTACATAATATTTACTGAAAAATATTAAATTACATTATATATCAAGTGTATGTGTTTTTACGAAATAAAATTAGACAATTCCAGAAGTACTGTGGTAATACATTGTAATACAATACAATGGAACTATTTACTTTTACTAAATATATTATGAAATTTTATAGAAGTTTTCATGTGATTTCAGTTGCACATGCGCAGAGGCACATCAACCTAACCTTTAACCTAATATACATTTTAGTTGTGTGCTATAAGTAAGTACAGGTTAACATATAATAAGAATTACATGTGTCTTTCCAAAAAACATTTCAAACAACATATTTATCTTTGTGACAGTAAAAATAGTAATTGTTTACAACATATATTAACATTAATTGTAGTTATACTAATTATAAATTTACTGTAACTAAATTTCGAGCTAAAAATATTTATTTTCACACAGATATGCGTATATCTAGAAATATTTGTAAAAATAGTATAGTAATGTTTCAAGAATAATTATGTAGTATTTTTAGCATAAATATTCAACATAGGTATTTTCTAACGCAAATGAAATATCTACATTGCAATACATTTTAAGATAATGAGTGAACAATAAACTTTTACAGGACGGATACTTCCTACACAGTTAAGTTATTTCTGCTACACAAGGTCTTATTAACCATTTAGAAATAAAAATGTGACTCACATACTGTATTATTGAATTCAAATAGTAAAATCTACTGCATTTCTAATAGTTTGTTAGTAAGAGATATCTTGCATATTATATTGACTAGTTTAAACCTGTACTTTGTACATTTTAACAAGGACATGACATTGAAAGTAAAAACTTTTCTCTCTTTTCAACTTCATCTGTCGATACACTCTTCATATGGCTACAAAAATAATAAAATACACTTTTGAATTGGCTTCTGTTACACTATTCAGGTTAAACAAACTGTAAATATTTGAACTGATTGATGAACTCTTTGTATTTACATTTTTTTAACATCACTGTAAAAAATAATTACAGTTAAAATAGATGGCAATTTATTTACCACTCATTATTGCTGTAATTTTCTTATCGATTGTGACTTTACAAATAAAATGTAAAATTACGTTGTAAATTTATTTTGTGGTGTCATTTTAGTTTTTGAAATTGTAATATTACTTTGTGATTTTACAATACAAAAAGTATTTTTACAATGTAACTTCCACAATTACTTATAAAATTACAAAGTAACTTTACAGGCAGTTGTATAGTTACATTGTAATAATACATTTTATATTATGACTACAATGTATTTTTTTTTATTTATTGTACAGGATGGTCCAATTTGGGCACTTAGGTATAGAAGGTTTCTTCTATTTTCCGAAAGAACAGAAAAAAATAGCCAAGATATTTAGAGCTTAATTTCTGAGAAAAGTTGAATAGCGAGAATCACATTTCGATATTTTGATTTGTTTAAGAAATACCTACTTGATATTTTTAAATTTTGGTCGTTTTCTGTGGTAACTTTTCTACTTATCATATTAATATTTATACATTGTAAAGACATTTTTTCTCTATGTGTAGCATATAGTGGCTTGAGGTATTTTTTTTTTTATAACTTCTAGTTCTCCGCTGCTATATGTTTTAATGAAACATCATACGTATGTAACATGGGGCATCATAGAAAAGGCCTAAAATTAAAAAAATACTATATAAAAACTAATCAAGATATCGAAATGAAATTTTCGTTATTCAATTTTTCTCAAAAATATTGCCGTGACATTTGGACTATCTTTTCGGAGAATAAAAGAAACCTCTTAAAAGTGTCGAAACTGACCTAACTCGTACACAGGACATCTTGTTTACAACATTCGAATTCACTAACAGTGCTTTGACATACCTAGATCCCTAAAAAAATCTGAATAGCAATTCATTTATAACTAATAGATTAATATGCCTACATGAGAAAAATTTAAATATCGTAAGGAATTAACGATTGTTACTTACCTTAAGTAACATATCAGGCTTTTCCGTGAGTTTCTCAATAGCATCACTGCATCAGAATGTTATTTCAAAAGAAAAATATACTCATATTAAGTAACCTAAGTAACATGAATGTCAATTGCTTCTAATGTTAACAAATATACATAATAATAATATTGAATTTTTGATATGATATCCCCAGTGAAGTCAAACATTTTCGAACCAATAGATTTGTTTTCTATATGCTTTTCAGATTTATATACAAAAAATTAAGTACTTTGGAATTTATGACGCATTTAGTTGAAAATAATACTTATTTCTATTACAGCCTCGATGTATACCTTAAAATCAGCAGAATAATCCTTTTTAAATTGATAATTAAAATTTTTGGACAAATTGTGTAAAAAACATTTGTTACACAAAACCGTACTTTTCCTAACTGATTATATAAATAGCTATTTTGTACTCCGATTACGGCTCAGTTAGCTAATTAGTAGTTATATCTTATATCTAAGTGCCCTTTACTTATTTTTTAGCTTCTAAATACATGTACATACAGGTACTGAAGTAATAAAATATTATGGTTTTACAGCAATTTTTTATTAAAATTTGGTACCTACACATTTAGGTTATTTGTACAAAATAGAACACTTAACTTTATACAAGACATTAAGACAATGTAAAAATATATTCGTAGAACTAAAGTTAACATTTTATAATATTCAAACGAAATCTATGATCTTATACTAACTATTACAAAGCAATATTAATTATATAAATGTGCATAGAGAATAAGTAGATACCCAGAACTTAAATCATGCTAATCCTCTCCTGTTCATCAAATATGTATAAAATATAATATAATAGAAAATATTATATTTTTATATATTATGTAAGATGAACAAAACAACAGTGGGGTACCCAATTTTTGTAGATGCAATGTTTCTTTGTTTCAATAATTATGTATTACTTACATACCTATTAGTTCTTAATCTCATTGAGGTTATGTTTAAACAAGCATTAGACAAAACTATTTATAGGACTCACTTATCACTCTAGATATGTTTATATTGCTAGTCACTACTCACTAAATTAATTGTGTAAGTACCTAGGTCCTAGGTACACGCTGCATTTATCGAAATGAAGCAAGAATAATGAGGCGTCACCACCCAACGCTCTCAACGGTTAAGTTAGGTTAGCGCTTTTTAAACCTTCACATACACATTAGGCATATTTTTACAGTCAATTATATAGCAAATTTGGTATTTTCAGTAATTTTACAGTGTAAAAATGGATTTCACATTGTTAATTGTAAATGTATTACAATATATTCTATAAATGTACAAATTATATTATAATTACATAGGAAGTTTACAGTTTTATTGTATATTGGCAGTTTTCTTGTAAAATTACAAGTGTCAGTGTAATATCATCATTATTTTTAGAATTATTTTAAGACAATTATAAGGATATTCTTACAAATTAAATTTGTAAAGTTACTGACCTTTTTTTCAGTGATGTGCATATTGTTCAATTTTTTACACATTGATATTCAGCTATTTATATGAAATAATATTAGTTATTGCAAATATTTCTCTTTGCATATTTTTCAATGTTAGTTATCAAGACAAGTATATATAAAATATGAGAAAATTCCGACCTAAAAATTGCAATGTATAAATCAATACAAAATATAGTGACGGAAATTTAAGATGGAATTTTAGCATAATAGTTGTAAAATTGCATAATATGCAATTTTATCCATGTTTATTTCTGTAATTTTAAGTGTACTTATTTCATTTACAAAATTATTATGTAATTTTACATAACTTTACACTGGTCACAAATTGCCAACGTAAAGTTATATAAAACTGCAGACAAATTTTTCACAGTGTAGCTGCCCTAGGAATATATTACATTATTTGCACAACACCCTGTATAGGTTTGTTTAAAAATTCACTTTTTCAACACATTTTCCGGCAACCGTTAATCTCAACCTGAATCATTCCTGCTAATACGAAGTCTTTTACAAAATAAAACGCTGGCTGTAAATCAAGTTGGTCCATAGTGATAATCAGCCGGTGAGTAAGGGCGATATTTAATTTAAATTATTTCGATTCAATCCAGTTGTCCTTGGAATATATTACATTATTTGCTCGACATCCTGTATAGGTTTGTTTAAAAATTCACGTTTTCCGGCAACCGTTCATCTTCGCTGGAACCTGAATCATTCCGGCTAATACGAAGCCTTTTACAAAATAAAATGCTGGCCGTAAATCAAGTTGGTCCATAGTGATAATCAGCCGGTGAGCAGAGGCGATATTTCGGCCCGGCCCCTCCGAAGGGGCCATAGGGACTCAGACCTATTTCCGAGCATAATTAACAGATGGGTTATGGAGTAAATGGAGCAAAGAAAGATGCGGTTGAACTTCTAAGGATCTCTCGGAGGAGCCGCATGCGGCTGGAAAGGGTGCGTGCCCCCGTGGAGGATGCGATGGAGTTTAAAGTTACGCACACGGAAGAGAGGGTTACTTTATTTATTTCCTTTATACTATGATTAATTACAAACAATTACGCAGATTGCTACAGAGTTTGGTAAAGGACAATGTTAAAAATAGCCGATTTTTGGCTTATCCGGGGAACGCATAAATCATAAAAAAATCAATTGATTATTGTTAATTAACATTAGAAATGGCCCAGAAATACGTCAGATAGCTGGGGAAATGTCGCTACTACCCCTAAACCTATATAAACTACCCTTAAATAGCTTTAAATGGATAATCATTAATTATTGTTATAAAATTCGTGTAAAATGGAAAAAATGCTTGAAAATGATTTGAACAGACAGTGTGTCAATCTAAAAAGTGATAAATTACTGTAAAAGTGCCCATTCAATGGCGAAATAGCGCCAATTGTTCTCACTTTGCGAGCGCGTACTGAAAAAATGGCAATTTATCCTTGCGCCCATTTTTCAGGTCGCAATAGTATAAATGAACCTTAAAAGTGATTTAAGCATTTTTTTCATTCTAAACGAATTTTACAACAATAAACAATGATTATCTATTTTAAGCTATTTAAAGACAGTTTATATATATTTAGGGGTGCAATTAATATTTCCCCACTTACTTAATGTACTCTAGTATCAGTTTTTGCATTTTTTGACAGTAATCTATATTTTTTTCTAGCAATAGGCGTTCCCTTGAACATTTAAGCATTATGTATTTTTGATGTCGAAGTAAGCTCACCATTAGCTTTTGAAAGTCGTTTTTTTAATATTTAGGGGTGGAATTATTTATCACTTTTTATATTGACATACTGTCTGTTCAAATCATTTTCAACATTTTTTTCATTTTACACGAATTTTATAACAATAATTAATGATTATCCATTTAAAGCTATTTAAGGGCAGTTTATATAGGTTTAGGGGTAGTAGCGACATTTCCCCAGCTATCTGACGTATTTCTGGGCCATTTCTAATGTTAATTAACAATAATCAATTGATTTTTTTATGATTTATGCGTTCCCCCGGATAAGCCAAAAATCGGCTATTTTTAACATTGTCCATTCCATATACCTACCTCCTGTGCCAAAAAATATTATTTACGTAAATTTCTCGTTCTGTTCTTGAGTAACCCAAAATTAGACGTTCTTTTTTTTAACATACACTGAAGAGAAAACTCTCCAAGTAAACTGAGACTAAGAAATTATCGTACCATGCGAACTCAAGTTGACTGCAACAACTTTCGATAGGTTAAAGTAAAATTAAAAGTTGTTTACTTTTTAGCTGGACGCAAAACAACAACGACTGTTAGATAGAAATAAGTATTTACAGTTTTGTTTTTCTATTTTCTAGATTGTATTCTTAAATATATTTGTATTCTTAAACATATTTCAATAATAACCTTATTCCTATTTCGTGTTATATACACGGCATGAACCTACTTACTTTTTGAAATTATGGCTTAACTGTAGTTTTTATTTATGTCAAATGAGTATGTGTATGAGTATCTTTGCCCCAGGTCTCTATCTTGGATTCTGCCCTCTTTATTTTATATATCAATGACATAATTAAATCATATGGCGATGTACATTTTACTATCTATGCATGTGATACATCACTCGTGAGGTGCACTCCCGTACTTACATTCTTGGACTTGCATCTGGACTCGTGCTTGAATTGGAAATCGCATTGGGAATTTTTGTCGTCTAAATTGGTTTCCATCTGTTATCTTGTCTCTAGTATGAAAAGTGTAATAGTAGTGACTATTTAATTAAATTATAGTATGCACAGATTGAGATATGGTATCGCGTTCTGAGGGGAGTCAGCTTTATTCCGTATGTTCCCAGCACACATTCATGTGTTGATATCTTCAGAAAATTTAAAATTCTTACTTTATATAGTCTAAACATTTTTGAGATCTGTGTATTCGTTTTTAATAATAAACCGAAATTTATTACTAATTTTAATATCCATAATAGAAATACTATAGCAAAATATGATTTACATTTCCGTACTCCAGAATTAATTGGTGCTTTAAGGCTTCTAGTCGCATTGGAGCTAAGATGTTCAATAATCTCCCTCAACATATTAAAATTGGTCAGAATGAAAAGAACTTTAAAAATAATCTTAAACCTTTTCTTGTCGATAAGTGTCTGTATAATACCGCTAATTTCTATAGCTAAGTATTCCTGTGATTTTGTTTTTAATTGTTAGTATCCTTGCGTTTATATACAATATTATTTGTTGTTGCTTTATCTCTTTAGTTTTTAAATTATGTTTTGTGACTCACTTGTAAGCTTATGGCAAGTTTTACTTTTGTGTATTTGTGTCTTTGTTTTTACATCTATAAATATATCGACTTTCCTTATACATCTCATATGTTTTTAAAGAATAAATTTTTTTTGATTTTGTTACACTTTGAGGTGCACAAAATTACTCCATGACAGTCATCTAACCTGTAATGTACAGTTCACTTGTCTTTAATGTATTAGAAATGCATTTAGTTAAAAGTTTTAATAACTATAGCAACACAGTATAGGTACTCCAGCAATAAAGTTTAGTGCTGGTAACCACAGTTAGATGACCTGTTCACGTATGATGACTAGTGACTGGTTTTCAGAAAATTTGATTTAGCTGCTACAATTGAAGTGTTTATCTGTCATTGTGCCAATCCTCTCCACAAATATAGCTGGTATACGATCTACTGGCTGCGGGGCTTGGACCCACAGCTGTCTAGCCACATCGATTCAAGTACTGACGCCTTAAACCGCGCGACCACTGACCGGCCTAAAGACATACCATTAGATATGTCAATGGAAATAATCGTGCAAACTAAGTTATTATTATTAAATTTTCCAAAAGAAATTGCAACATATTTAAAATTACTGGAACCAGAGAATTACACTGGTCATTGCTTCCGAAGATCATCTGCTATACTGCTAGCTGATTCTGGAACTTTCTCCAAATATTTGAAAACAAATACAACATATTTTTGCAGGTTTTCTCTGTGATATTCGATTTTTTTTAATAATGACCAATGAATTAACCCACTCAGTAGGTCCCTCCACTTTTTTAATTATTTTTTGTTTACACAGTTTTTGTAATTTAATTTTTCTCTAATTCCCAGAGGTATTTTACGAGCTGCATGAACTACAGGAGTTGCTATTCGATCGATTTTGAAACTGTATTCTCCTGATGTGCATCCAATTCCGCTAAAGACATCCTCGTATTCACCCAACACATCACAATCTATATTGCCAATAAGCTTGGCAATGGCCATTTCATTAATTGATTGGCGAACTATAATACATGGACCATTATTATTATATAAAAATTTAGCAAATATGTTTTATTTATATAAAAACAATTTAATTTTATATTTCCTAATACTTCAATGGATTCTGTTTTTTCTGAATATGTGGCTAATTGGTTATTTGAATGCAATATTTTGTTTTTGAAGAATTTGTTATAAATGTAAACTGGAAGTAAGTTTGCTCTCGCACCTGTATCTATTTCTACATTAATATTAATATTATTTAATTTCAGGTTAATAATCCAATCGTTTTTATTTTAACATTAACATTATCTTCGTTACTACTATTTACAATATTCACATATTCCATCATTCCAATAAACAAATCATTATCATCACTACTATAATCTACTTCAGCAATGTTATTAGTATTATTTCTATTCCTACGTACCTTCGCAAAATAATTCATTAAACCACAAGCATTACATTTTTTTCCGTATGCTCTGCAGTTTCTTGGTCCCTGACCACATCTGCTACATTTTCCCATCGCCCTGTCTGGTTGTCCTCTTCTTCTTCTCTCTGCTACTCCTGTTGCTACGCCTTGTCCTGCACCGACTCTGCTGGCCATCGTCCTTTCTCTTCCTCTCTGTGACGTCGATGGTGCACAGTCACGTCATCTCTCGTGCCCGCGATGTTGACTTGCTCCTTGACCTTGAACTGCGTTTTCATATGTTTGAGTTTTACCAACGCTGTGTGGATTTTTTGCCCAACTTGGTTTCTTGTTTTTTATTACGTTTATTCTCTCTCCTGAACAAATTTCTTCTAACTGGGATTTCGTTGTTTCTGCAGCTTTACATATCTCAATGGCTTGATTTAGGTTCAAGTTTGTTGTTCTGAAAAGGCGGTCATTGACAGATTTGTCCCTTATTCCTTGCACTAATTCGTAGTTTATTATATTATTTTTCCGATTTTCCGTCTACTGACTGCGCCATATGATATTCGCGTTTTTTAATAATGACCAATAAATTAACCCACTCAGTAGGTCACATCCTCTACATTTGTTTAGCTTTGGTGGTGGTTCAAAATTTACCTCTAAGGTATATCGCATGATACATTTATTAAAATTAATGTACTTATAAAACTTTTCTCCTGAGCAGTCCGAGCAAATTTGAGCAATTAATAATATAAAACAAATAAGTAATTGTTAAGATAGGTATACACATAGGAACTGCCAAGTAAAAACTCAGTTCTCGTAATTTATGTATTATATTTTACCTTTAGGAAGGTTAGAACATAAATTAATTCCTCTGCAGCGATAAATCAACCGCCATAATGAAATCATTGTTCTTCGGGATTCTTTGTTTAATTTAGGCGTCCGATACAGCGCAGCAAACTGCGTCAAGTTAGGTAATATGAGGGGATCCATAAGTATAAGGACCGGCCATCCATTACACGTGATAACGCCATTCCAGGGCCGATATATAACTACTGCCTGCGTGCGCGCTATTGTGCCCCTCTGAAAATAACGCTGTCCATTACTGAAGACGTTACACAAAAGGAAATGATAGAGAATTTAAGCAGTAAATCTATTGGACCATCCAATCTGGCTTTGCAGAGGCAGGATTATATCGTCCCGTAATTGAATTTATCATGTGTGAGTAGACTTTCAAATGGAGATCATCATGAAATAAATGTAACATCTTGGAGGCAGTAAGTATGTTATCGTGTTTTTACTGGGATGAATATCGTAAGATATCGTATATACAGTGTGTAACAGCGTCGATGTAATAAATTTTAAGCACTAAACAAAAACAGTAACAATTTCGGCCCTAAGATTTGTCACATATATGATGTGAAGCTTGAAACTTTTGTTGTCCTTTAACATTCAAAACTGCACGTAGAATAAGTCAAAATTCAAATAAATAACAACCAGGTTGTCTAACAAAGTCTTCATTACACTAGTGGTAGGTAAAGATACACTTGCCCCAGCAAAAACCTTGTGTAAAATAGAGGACAGATAAGCAATTCAATTGCAGAAGCTAAATACAATTTTCTGAAAACATTTAAAAGAGGTTGAAAACCAGAGGGTGAACTAAAGAAAAAATGTCGCGCGGGAAATCGATCCTTTTAACTAAAAAAGAAACGTTTATTAAAGACTATTAAACTACGTTTAAATAACAAAAAATAAACATTTAATTTAATGAACAATTATGAAAAATGTTTTATTTAGAGTTCTATTAACGTTTACAAAAACTTTCTCGGCACGTTTTAATAACGTTTTATAAAACGTATTCCTCAACACTAATAAAAAATATATATTATGGTACAATTTTGTTTTCATATTATAGTAATAGTTCAGTGATGATTATATATATTAGAATTTCGAGAAACAAATACTCTGAGGGGCAATGCTCCAACCAGCAGTGACTACAAAAACCTATAGCAAGCAGCTATGTTCAGAGTCCAGGTGGTACCAGATATATGACATATACCTACCGGTTTGTTACCTCATTAGGTCAGTGATAAACGTCACTGCTTGATTTATATCTAGCCGATAGAAGGATAGAAGTATCGAGGAACATGAGTGCGCGAAATATAAGTGTCTACATCTTGTGGTCATTAAATTATACTTTGCCGATTTAGAAGTATATTGCTCATTACATAAACATAAAATAAACATAATTTTCTAGTGTGCACTTCGACCTCTTTTATACGTTTAAGATTTTTGTTTGAAAATAAACGTTAAACTCTTAACGCAACAAGTTTAATCAACCACTATAATGTTTTAAAACCGCTGTATAAACATGCGTGTGCCCATTGGGCATATTGATTATAATAAAAAAAATTAATATTAAAATATATATTATACATTTAAAGACATCGTTAAGTAAACGTTACCAGAGAACATTATTTCGGTGTTTATTTCTACCTTCAGTTGAGAACATGTGTAGTATAAATGCATTTTATACGTTTTATTTTTGTTATTAAAACGTTGTGTAGAACGTGTTATTAACATTTGGACACGTTTAATGTATTAAATTGATATATGTATTTAAAACGTTTAATTCGATGTTTTACAGACGTTGTGCTTAAGGTGCAGTTAAATAATATTAAAGTATAAAACTTATATGTTTGTTAATTGAATAAACGTTATAAAAAAACGTAAATGTCTAGAGTTCACTTCAACTTCGATGAAATGCGAATATTATTAACGTATTTTAAACATATATTTTATACGTTTCATTTCTTAACTGAAAATAAACGTTGAATATTTAACGCAAAACGTTTAATCAACCAGCACAACGTTTTAAAAAAAGTTACGTGTGCCGATTGGAAGTTATTAAAACTTTAACTAAATGTTTTTCTGATACATTAAGAACAAGTGAGCTGTACATTAAAGGTTAGTTGACTATAATGCAATAATAACTGAACATGCTATATTGCTACGGTGCACAATTACAAAAAGTAAGCATATTATGCAGTGCATATAATGCGAAGTAGAAGTAATGCATTTTATTGAAGCATATTTTTATATACAAATCATATGACACTTTTTACTACTTATATTTCCTTTGAAAACTAGACGAATATTTTTTTTTCTGACAACATGGATCTACTACATACATTATAGTTAAGAAACCAGAAATTTCTTTCAACAATATTTTTGCATACTTATTTATACAAATCACAAGAAGGTATATCTACAATAAAGATGCAATAATTACATAATGGTTTTCTTTACATCGATAATTTAAACTGAATTGTGAGTTTGCAACTAACAAATTTAAAATATGGCAAATGGCAATGAAATATAAAGGTCTAACAGGTGTACGACGCTGCCACATATTCCACATCTGTTTGCGGTCAATATCCTGTTACGGTTAGTCACAGAAAAAAAATCAAATATATTTACTTTAGTACAACCCTTACTAGTCAATCTAATGGGAGACCTTGTTGGCCTGAATGGGAAACCAACTCTCGCGTAATGGGAAACGAACTCAAAAAGAACGTTTACGCTTGGGCTATTTGCTAATAGATGGCGCAATATTAGGTTCTAAAATGACATGAATTTGGATATATAATTTTGAAAGCTCCTCCCATCGAAGATGATTGGTTCATACACATTATGTTATGTACAATCGTTTACAATAATATTGACACTCTTTAAATTCAATTTTGCTATTTCTTTTGAACTGCTGACGTATTTGTAATGAAATCTACTTTCAACTTTTAACATTAGTAATTAGTTGTTTCACTTACCAATATAGATTTAATGAAGTTTCTACTCAGAACTTCGAGATGTTCAAAAACTTGTCATTATTATTTCAAAAGCTTGTATGTACTTAAAATTCATAACTTTAATGACATTCGATAGGATTACTGTTTATTTTATTATTAAGTGAATGTATTAGTCATGAGGAAGCAGGCAGGAAATAAATGTTAATTTTTAAAATGTAATAAAACTAGATGAATCATTCCAGGAATAAAACTTTTCCGCGCAAGGCGAAAATCGACTATAATGATAGATTTTGAATTATGATAAGTAATTATAGTAATTTCATCACGATTTTTAATAAAAAAAATACAGAAGTGCAGTTATCCAGTTCATATTCACTTTCGCGTATCAATGAAAGTTAAAGCTTAAAATATATTAACCGCCAGATAACACTTTTATCATACTCCTCCAGCTTTGGTAAATTGAAGTGAAGAAGTCATTCAATACGTGTCGATAAAAATATACAGGGTGGGCCATTAATAAGGGGACATAGAAGAGGAGTAACATCATTGGGAGGAAATATGAATATATAGCTAAATATATCTTCGTAAAATATTTCTGTGGAAAAAGATACAAGGTGTCAAAGCTGAAATATTTTTATTTGTGTTTTCTTTTTTTGTATTAACGCAAGTATCTCTCAACTGATTGAAATTTAATTCAAAAAAATTAGTAGGTATCAATGAGTCGTTTACTTTTTTTAAATGTCCAGAATAACTTTGGAAAAAAAACTCATATTTGAAAAAAAAATTATCTGCATATTTACTTTTATGGACAAAAATAACAACAGAGCAGTAAAAACAACTTAGCCCTTGAGCAAACTCTCTCTACTTCTTCTACTTCTACATGTCTTAATTAATTAAACTAATTATTACAGCTAATTACAAAAATATGGCAATTTTCTAATGCTCCTAAGAGATTTCCTCACGTCGAAAAATACATTTGGTTGTTTTAGATCAGTTTTCTGGAAAACGGTAGGAATTTCGTTAACAAAAAATAAGATAGAAATTGTCATCATCTGGCAATGGTCTATCTGTTTTAATAGGTGCCTACTACATAAATTATGATTGCTTTTCTTAAAATATGTGTCCCTACCAAATTTGATGACAATCGGTTGAGCGATCCTAGTTATTAAAAAAAAACGAAAAAAAATATGTAAACCTGTATCTTTTTCCACAGCAACATTTTAGTAAGGCATATTTAGCTATATCTTCATATTTTGCTCCAAAACTGTCATTCCTACTCTGGCACATCATTATTGGTTCACCTTATATAATACTTAAAATAATAAATTTTGAAACACATTCTTTTCTGATGAGGTCTGTAAAGTTCACAAATTATTTTTACTAAAAACATGTTAATTTATTTGAATTTTTAAATTAATTTAAATTTAATTTTAATTTAAAAATTACTCCTCAAAAAGACTACAAAATAATATTTATTTCATACCATCACAAAATTATACTTAGATCAAACATTGAAAAAAGATACTTGGTGTTTTAGAATTTTTACTAATGAATTTTTCGCAAAATAATAATGCATCTTATGCAGTAAGAGAAACCCACACGATAATCTGCAGTTCTATGTGTCTCTTTATAGAAGTAGGTATGTCGAATTCATTTGAATTATCTTAATATGTTTAAAGGAAATAAAACAGAAAATGTAAATTTTGGCATATCGCTGAAAACTCTTTTAACAATCTTATTTTTCTGTTTTTTTTTAATTAATTTACAGTTCATATTCTTACTTCTCTAACGCAATAAAATAAACTGCTTATGTTTCAAACTTTATGATCTGTGATTTGAATATAAATATATTGCCACAATCTTATTATTTAGGCAGGTATATGAAAAAGGGTCACGCGGCCACGCCCTCGAAACGCCTTCACAGTTTTTTGCAGATTAAAATAGTAGTGCTTTATTTCCTTCGTTTGAATAAATGCGTATTGTTACACAGGACGACATCTAACAGGAATTATGATAACTATTTAGGTCTTTATTAAGGATTGACTCTCTTGGTGTAAATACTCAAGAGTACAACTTATATGACAAAATTTAGGCACTCATATTCCGACCACCTTGTATATTACACAAAGCGAAACGGTATAAAATTTAAGTAGTAAATCTATTCGACTATCCAATTCAGCCTGGTAGAAAGAGAATTATACCGTCTCGGAAGCTCGGCAATTGAATTCGCCATGTGTGAATAGATTTCTGAACAGAGATTATAACGTTATCTATAGGTGAAATACGGGCCATTATAACCCCTGCAACATTATTCATCTTTGTAATGGTAAATTTTATGTCTAAAGCTTGCCGGAAAAAAGTAAAAGTCACGAATGCGTTTGCGCTCGTTTAGAGGGCGATGAAGTGTCTGGATGGAGCCGAAATGTTTAAACTTATAAATCGTATGACATTCGAAACTGTAGTAAATTATATCATCTCGAGGAGCAGCCGGAGAAATTATCTAAGTAGACGTATGAGCAATCATATTAACGTATCGATTGGGATTATTCGTCACCACATCTTGAATTATATCCATGTTTTTATGTATCAATAAAAGATTTATTAAATTAAGTTTAACTGCTATTTAAAATGTCAATATAATATTAAAAAACTTGACTTTGTTTATCCTGACACTGATATTCTAATCTCTCATTACCCCTTATCTCATTATTTATTTTGCCCTTATGTACATCTATACAGAATGGGCTATACTTTAATATTAGCTTCCTTAGACAAAAATAATGTGATTTAAATCAACTTACCTTAGTACAATTTTGCTTCCTTAAGAAGTTTTAAGCCTAAAAAGGTACTTTTTTGTTTCATTTTTTACGATAATTTTCTTATTTGTTGGGAAATTGTACTCAAACTTTGGCAAATAAAGTTTTTTTTGTGAGATATACACGAATATCTTATTGCTTTCTGAATTAAATGTACAGGGTGTTCTGAACACCTGTATCACTATATTACAGTATGCCATAATAAATGCAGTATAGTGCAAATAAAGCTAATAAGAATCTTTAAAGAACTGAGAGATGGCGGTAGTAATACATGATAATATAACAGATATTAGTTATTACAGTTATAAGCGCTGTCTAGGGGCTTAAGTGCGAATTAAACGTTGTAGGCTCTTTAATGAAAACTTTTTTGACAGTTATGTGTATATTGTATGTATGTGTGTGTATATTTTTGATATAAAATATGTCCTGTTTTTAACATGTACGCGGCTGCATCACTTAGCTTTAGACAAGAACTTTATCTGAAGCATCTTGATCGAGCCATATATAATGAAAACCAGCCAGTAGCTGGCTTTCACTAGCAGCGTCACTTTTTAAACATTAGATTAAAAAATTGGCTGCTGTACGCCTACAAGCATCAGTAGCTTTGTCTATAATGAAATAAACAAAATTGTTCGTAATGTCTTTGCTTATTGATGTTGGTACGTAAGAAAAGTGTCTATACGTTCATAGAAAAATACAGTTTTCAGCGCTAGACGAGGCATGGCTCTTCAAATGTCTTGTCACTTTAATGTTGTCAGAATAATTTATAATGCGTTCACACACAGTAAAAAGCAGGCCATTTCTTTGAATACGTATGTCCTTGTAACTTCCGGGATCACACATTTTAACTAATTCCCGTCTATTTCTTCTCTTCTTGTTACATGTTACTTCACTTTATTCACTTCTCCCATCAACCAATAGTTGTTAATGTAAATTACGTTATTATTTATATATACTTATTTTAATACATACGGCAAATACAACTTACAGCAGACATAAAAAAGGAACTTATTGACGTGGCGCCGATTATTACAGCGTTCCGTAAATAACTAAAATTAAAAGCTCAATTCGAAGTGCGAGTTAGCTGTGAAGGCAAACGAATCGTGCGTTCAATCCTGTTCAAAACTAATTAAAAGTAATAGAAATCTTTAGAAAAACAGTTGATGATGAATCAATCAATGTCAATAGTAGTATATCTTAATAGGAGCAAAACTAATGAATAAGGCATTTTTGTTTCAAGATTGTCAAAAATGCCTGTAAGAGAGGAACGCAAAAAAATCTGTTAAGAATCACTGGGGTGCCAGTAGTTTTAATATTGAACTTAAGCCAGCTATTTGGTTCTGGTTCAGGTTCTATGTAGATATAGCCAAAGTTGAAACGTAGAACAAACTTTAGAGGTGAAAATTACTCATCGGACTTTTAAGGATTAAATAGTAGACGCATATATAACTGCTGTGTTTAAAATATATTCATCAATCAGAAACAAATATATTACTTTGAATTGTGAACTGGTGCATATCTCCATGTTCTAGGTAAAAAATATTCATATTCATTATTAAAATATCTTAAATGTCATGAATTATGTCAAAAAAAATTAAATAATTTTCTTTTAACTTTTCTTAAGGAAACAAACTATACCAAGATGACTTAACTCATTCATCCAAGGAAGATACCCTTGCAGTAGTTGTTTCCAGATACCATATACCTTTAATGTAATTTTGAAGTAAAATTTCTGTACAAAAATAAAAACTTCCTTGATGTAAAATTTTTAATCAGGATTGTGGGATCGATCGAAATATGTTTATGCCTTATGTTCAATAGTATAGTTAATTATTTTATTTGCCATTTAAATAAATTTAGGTTTTCGGAATAAATATTTAATTTCCAGTTAAAAAGAAGCAAGGGCAAAGCTTGAATTGATATTGAATATACAAAAAAAAATAATAATACGTACTTAATACGTGACATAGCCAGTCATGGAAAATTTCTATGTAACTTTTATAAAAATTCAAATCCTCTGAAGATTTATTTTAATGTAAAATATAAAATTCAATTATAAAGCTTCCAAACTTTCTACCAACATTCTTTTAATTCTCACCCTCGCGTTCAGAAACGTAAATCCATTCGTAAGATTTGTAGTTGGGGAGATAAACAAGAAGAATTAAAAAGTTTTCCGTTAATAAGAAAGGAACAGTTTCAGAAATGATTGTATGTTGGAGACTGAATAATATGAATTCTACGAAATCCAGAAATCTTTCAATAACGTTTTTGCATACAAAGGCGGAATCTGTTATAGGTAAATACAAAAATAGCTTACTTGCTAATGGTTAAAATACACTAAAAAATTAGATAATAAAAAAATAAATCTAGACAGGCCATAGCTGCACACGGTGTAACAAACTCATGCACTCAAACTAGCATGGTGAGGGTTATAACCATGCATTCTTGAATGAATTGATGGATGGTGATCAGCAGCCGTCAGCTGGAGTTTACTTGTGAAATTACACTGAATTACAACAACAAAAAATTAGTGGCCCCAGTACCGATCCCTGAGGTACCCCCATATTAACATTGTGACTGTCAGAAATAGCATTATCAGCACTTACAACCATAGTCCTGCGAGAAAGATAATTAACTATCCAATTTAAAAATACTCATCTGAATCCAATTCTATATAATTTATCTCCAATAAAACATATGTTAAGGCAGGCTCGAGTTAAGTCGAAGAAAAGACCAGCTACACATTTTCTGGCATCCAGCAGCGTATAAACGCACTCCGTGAAACTACACACAGATGACTGTAGATTTACCCCTTCTAAAGCTATGTTGGCTGTTTGTCATAATACCAAACCTATCCAAGAAAGCAACCATTTTATTGAAGATAACTCTTTCAAATACTTTTGAAATGACGCTTAGCAGTAATATAGGTATATAATTGGTTATATCCTCAGGATCATTTTTTTTAAGATGGGTATGACCAATGCTTTCTTCAGGGATCTGGGAAAGCGGCCAGTGCTTACAGATAGATTTATTAAGTAAGCAATATGGTGAATTATAGAAGCTGACATTGATTTTAACAATTGTACTGACACACAATCACGTCCAACGGCTTTCTTTCTTGTGTTAAGTTATTAATAATATGTAAGACTTCATTTTGAGCTGTACAGCTGTAACAATAATGGGTTTAGTTATGACTAATATGAATAATTTATGTTTCAGTAATCATATTTACCGATCACAGTTAACTGAAAAATAATTACAAGTAAACTAATGACTAGCCAGACATGAACTTAGTAAAATACTTTACTAACCACAAGTGATGTAATCGCTTATCAGTGGTATACACCAGATACAAACATATTTACGGTAATAAACTTTTTTTAGCCTCATCAATTCGATGGACTTTATAGTCCATGAAAATTCTCAAAAACTTAAAACGCGTTTCAAAGGTGATACCGTACGAAATTGAGGCTGTTAAACACGATAATATAACCAGTTTTTCACTCAATGACTTCGATGCGAAGTCTAAGCAATATTACCAACTGGAGTAGAAATATTTCTTGGTTAAGAATGAAGATGATGGAGCGAAAGAATTATTGACCCAGCTAACAATTTCCTGTTCTATAAAAATCATAAGAACGTTTCCAGAGCAAAGTTTATAGAGCAATGTTTGTTCTAAGAACATTTTCAAAACGTTCTTACAACACTTATATCATAAAAATGGACACCGTTCTATAGAACCTTTTAGTTCTTAAGCGGTTCTGTAAGGTTTGCAGGAAATACTTATAGAATTGTTGAATAAACGTTTTCACAGGTCTTAAAGAATTTTTATAACAGAGTTACAAAGCAATCTCATAAAAATTCTATAGCACTTCGTTATACAATTTTTGTGTTGCATAATGTTCTATTTAGAGAACTTTAAAATCGTTTAATTATATCTTCTAAAAACAAAATGTTTCTGTATCGAACATGTTAGAAATAATATGGATGGGCCAATAAGAACCAATAAGATGGACCTAATCAGCCTGCATAGGAGTACTCACATTACGAATTGCTTAGTTGGTTTGTCCATCAGGGAGCAGTACATTTTAATGCGGAAAAATTTTTATCGTGAAATATATAGTACATAATGGTAATTTTTTGACGCGCCCTCAGTTAACCTTATATTTCCTATGCTGTTGGAAATTTAATAAAAAATATGATTTCTATATTGATGAATTTAACAACCAACTGTATATAAAATAGTTAGTAGAAGAAAATCAATTCCTATTAGCATCAAATAAATATTATCTATCATAATGAAATTTTCTGATATGTTATACACATTTCCCCATTATACTTTGATCAAAATATTTCGTACTTTTACAGGCAGGTCTCGTCAGATGGGGATATGGGAAACCTACATATATAAATGATTTCTTTATGGAACAAAACGGCTTCTGTTACTTATTTACTCTATAATGATTTTATAACAACTGTATTATTATTCTCTATAACTGCTTTAAAGAGCTTTTTCTCTTAAGTTCGATAGCAGCTTCCATATTTGTAATTTGTTTTCTACAGCAGAATTGTAACTTAACAACGCCTTATACAACAATTCTGTAATTAAACTATAAGCGACATTACGGAATAATTTTATAAGAGTGTCACAGGAGATGGTATAATTCTATAAAGCAGTATTTTGCATCGGTTTTACAGTAATTTGATTCTATAAGCATCTTTGATGTTGATGTGTTATTGTACACACTT
Organism: Monochamus alternatus; assembly: GCA_037114965.1. Lineage (NCBI taxonomy): Eukaryota > Metazoa > Arthropoda > Insecta > Coleoptera > Cerambycidae > Monochamus > Monochamus alternatus. The sequence continues at coordinate 53,479,159 of CM073429.1, read as the reverse complement.
ATAGGGCTACATTAGCAGTTATAAATGTTCTATAAATTATGGTCTAAGGACGTTTTTGTAACAAATTTAAAAAATAATTCAATTTATGAAGGCAAAATAGTCTCGTGTGCCACATTAATGCACACATAACAGAATATAAAACTCCTATTACTCTAAATTTATAGAACTACTTTGCTAGCTGGGGATGAAAATCTGCGCGAGCTCTTGTTTGGTATCAACGATTTGAAAATTACCGTTATGAGCGCAACACCTTCTTCCACTTTCCTCTTCAATTGTTTTATAAAAGTTATTAGATTTGAGAAATTGGCTGAACCGCGCCCTCCCCCATCACCTACAAATTCGTTTCATCAGCTTAAATCTCGCAGACGCGGAAATAAACCGAGGAGGAGGAACATAAACTTTTTTCGATTATTTGCTGATGGGGGGAAAACATTCGCAAAGGTAATGAGGGTGGCGGGAGGTAAGACGGCGGGGCGGTCTAAACTGCTAAGTGATTAAACTCGACACGTGCAAGAACCCCCCGAGAAAACGGTGATTGATTGAGGCTGCAAGAAAAAATGAAGTAGGAATTTACAGTGCAGGGCGTTATTTATCTTTATTACAAAAGGGAAGCAATTTGTAAACCGACTTGAGATTATATCGCCGATATCGCTGTTCTAATCTAGAATGCTGTGCCGGGGAATATCAATGCGCCGAAATCGCGGCGGCCGCCGTGCCATATCGGCAAAAATGCGCGGTAACGACGCTAATGGAAGTTTTATTGGGGATGGAATCTTTTGTTGATGGTACGATTGCCGCTCATTAGGACTGTTGATGATTTGCTGTCGCTCGGAATATGATTTAAAGTTTGCTTTTTAGTTCTGGACCAAATTTGAAATGCGCAGAAAGTTTGGAAATGGCACAATAAAAATCTATCACTGTTATCTTCTTTACTTATTTTATAGTAGGAAGCTTCACTCAAGTGTATATCCCAGCTAACAATTTCCTGTTCTATAAAAATCGTGAGAACGTTTCCAGAGCAAATTTTATAGAGCAATGTTTGTTCAAAGAACATTTTCAAAACGTTCTTACAACACTTATATCATACAAATGGGCACCGTTCTATAGAACTTTTTAGTTCGTTAAGCTGTTCTGTAAGGTCTGTAGGAAATACTTATACAATTGTTAAATAAACGTTATCACAGGTCTTAAAGAATGTTTATAACACAGTTACAAAGCAATTTCATAAAAATTCTATAGTACTTCACTCTACAATTTTTGTGTTGCATGGTGTTCTATTTAGAGAACTTTAAAATCGTTTAATTGTATCTTCTAAAAACAAAATGTTTCTGTAACGCACATGTTAGAAATAATATGGATGGGCCAATAAGAACCAATAAAATGGATCTAATCAGCCTGCATAGGAGTATCCACATTATTACGAATTGCTTAGTTGGTTTGTCCGTCAGAGAGAGATACATTTTAATGGGGAAAAAGTTTTATCGTGAAATATGTGGTACATAATGGTAAATTCTTGACGTGCCCTCTGTTAACCTTATATTTCCTATGATGCTAGAAATTTAATAAAAAAAAATGTTTTTTAAATTGATGAATTTAACAACCAACTGTATATAAAATAGTCAGAAAGTAATTATATTCATATTATTGATATCATTTCGCCTATTTATATTGTATATATTTTTAATTAAGATTTTTTTCTTTCTTCACAATATGGCGACAGAAGGAAAGGCTTTATCTTCCAATGGATTCTGACTAATATGACAGTTTTGTGTCGATTGCAATGATTATAGAGCAAATGTGCTTCCTAAGCAACTATTACAGTCGATCTATGCCACTTAGTGTCCACAGTGTTTTAATATTTTATTATGTTAACTTCAGTTATTTCATTCCTATTGTAATGAAACTTTCTTGCTGCAAGCAGATAATAATTTCTACAAGTCACGACTATGTTATACAAATTTCCCCATTATACTTTGATCAAAATATTTCGTACTTTTACAGGCAAGTCTCGTCAGATGAGGGTGTGAGAAACCTACATATATAAATGGTAGTTCTATAGTGTCTTTTAAGGAACAAAAAGGCTTTTGTTACGTATTTACTCTATAACGATTTTATAACAACTGTATCATTATTCTCTATAACTGCTTTAAAGAGCTTTTTCTCTTAAGTTCGATAGCAGCTTCCATATTTGCAATTTGTTGTCCGCAGCAGAATTGTAACTTAACAACCCCTTACACAATAGTTCTATAATTAAACTATAAGCGACATTACGGAATAATTTTATAAGTGTCACAGGAGATGGTATAATTCTATAAAGCACTATTTTGCATCGGTTTTACTGTAGTTTGAATCTATAAGCACCGTTGCTGTAAAATTGTGTTATTATACACACTGATAGGGCTACATTAGCAGTTATCTTATAAATGCTTTATAAATTATGCTCTAAGAACAAATTTAAAAAACAATTCAGTTTCTGAAGGTAAAATCGGCTCATGTGCCACATTAATGCAACAATTTAGTATTCAAGATACAACTATAAAATATAAAACTCCTATTACTTTAAATTTATAGAACTACTTTGCTAGCTGGGATGTCTTAATTCAGTAATAAAGTATACTTGATGCTCCAAGCACTCTTAAAGCCGATGACTTATCTACAGAATTTTTGGAATAATTCTTTTTAACGCTTGCTTTGTAGTTGCATACAGAAAACAAATCAAATAATTTTGAGAAGAATCCATAAAATTGTAAAACATATTCTAAATTTATATGAGAATCTGCGCGAGAAAGTGCGCAGTGTGCAAATGGGACCAATTACTACAGTTGTGATAGTTATTTTGTGCTGTACTGTGTAATCATATATTTACTAGGTGTGGCAATTAAGTTTCTGGAATTTGTCAATGAAAATACGAGCAAATTAAATTTCGCCAAAATTTTATTATCGACCTTCACAATACTCTCCCTCTAACTCTACACAACGATTCCACCGCTGCTCCCACGATTGGAAGCACCCTTGGTAATCCTCCGCAGTTAACCCGTTCAGCACCACGGTTACAGCTCCTTTAACCTCCTGTACGCCGCCATGATGAGTTCCCTTAAAGTGTGACTTCATATTGGGGAATAAAAAAAATCGCAAAGGGCAATATCAGGGCTATAGGGTGGGTGCGACAAGGTTGGAGTGCCTTTTTTGTCAAAAGCTCTTTCATAATGAACGAGGAATGGGCTGGCGCGTTGTCGTGGTGTTAGATCCAGCCATTCTCGGCGAGTTCGGGTCACACACGGAAAACGCGGGCCCGCAACCGTTCCAGCACGCCAACATTTTATACGTAATTTTGCTGACAGTTGTTTGTAATGTCATACGACTTTTATACTTAAATCAACTCTTTTTTTCTTACGCGAAGTAACAAATCGAAGTAGCAAATCTACATCTATCGACCATTCGCTACTCCATGCCGGACTGAGCAGTCACAGAAACGAAGCATTCTACATCATAGTAGAAACCATTGAAAGCTAGCGACCTCTATCGAGAGTCGGTGATAACGATATGTTGCCCCACCAGCATTGAATTACACTTGGGAAACCTATAGCAAACAGATAAAGTCACTCATCAGCAGTCCACCAGACATATACTGAGCTTATTCTCTCATCTTCTCTCATCAGTATCCCATAGGTGAGATAACCGACGAATAACCTTAGCTGTTTCAATCTGTCTAACCCGACAGTAGAGATCATAAGTATCGCGAAGTAGCAGAGATACGTCTATCCCACAAAAATGTGCGGTAACGATACTAATGGAAGTTTTGTTGGGGATGGAATCTTTTGTTGATGGTACGATTGCCACTCATTGGACTGTTGATGATTTGCTGCCGCCCGGAATATGATTTAAAGTTTGCTTTTTAGTTCTGGACTAATTTTGAAATATGTAGAAAGTGCAATAAAATAAATAAAAATCTATGAGTCACTGTTCCCTTCTTTATTTATTTATTTTTTAGTTATTTTATGGTTGGGATAGGATAGGTTGTTGTCGTGTCAACTTATTTATTAATTATATATATATATATAATTTGATTCGACCGTAAACATCATTCATATTATCAAACCTTACGCTTTTTGGCTCTCGCACGGAAAAAATCTAATATATATCTAATATACATACAGGGTGTTTTCTAACTCGACAGCCAAAATGAAATGTCATATGTAAAATCGAATTTTAAACATAAAACAAAGAGCAACTTTTTTCAAATTGGGCTTCCAATCGACTTACCATTAATGATGACCGTTATGTGCAGATGCTTGTTTAAATTACCAGATAGGAAAGATAAATACAAGAATTGGAAGATTGGCAATCAACGTTTACACTATGATTTTAGACTATAACTACCGTTTTATAATATATTATTTATATATTGAAATAAGCATGTTCCAGTTGTAACACGACAAATATAATGTCATCATGCAAAAGATACGAGAGTTTGTGCTTTTCTTACTGTTCAAAGAACCGAGACTGCATCACGTCTACGTAGGTACGCTTCTGTTGGATAAGTTGTCGGTTGTCTCATCTATGACATATGAGGAGAGTTAACAATTTTATTTATTCTTTCCATGGGAAACTCTTCCAATTTTTTGTGCGTATGGTCAGTACCGTGGAGAAGTGTATTTTTAAATAATTTTCGAACTGTTCTTTTTGACTTTTTTTACTTTTTTTACAAAACTGTATTTGTAAGAGTCCTCTGTACATTCAAAAATTTGTTTTTAGATAACTTCTGAATCACCGTATATAAATAATTAAATACTACTGTAGAAATGAATACAATATATTAAAATTTTTCTTTAGTTTGATTGGGTTTTTGCCACACTTCTGAAAAAAATAAAGATTAATTAAATAAGCCCTTGCGTCAAACGGATCAGTAAAGGGTTAGTTTTGAACCTAAGTTGGGTAACCAAAAAATCTCACACTGAAAAGAGCAGATAAGTAAAAAATAACAAAAATCGCATCAGTATCGCGCACTTCCGTATTTTTGACGTTTCGAAAAACTCTCTGTTTTTGTTCTCAAAATAGTAAATGTATTAAAATTATGTCAAGTTTGACAGTTTAAAATTTGTTTATCTGCTTCCATAGAGATGTATTTTTATTTTGTTGTTACTTACTTCTTCTTGATACAACTGTAGTCAACAATGATCTAAGTGTACTGAACAGTTTGATACACACTTATTTCCGTTCAACAAAATAATCGCTGCCTCTTTTTTTCTTTTTGTTGCGTTATCTTCCTTCTCTAAAATTTTTGCCGAATCCCATTGAATCATATGACCGTTTTCCCAAATTTTGTATTTTTTAAATTCCTGTCTTTTTATATAATTTTTATGTTTCTCAACTCTAACATTCATAGGCCGAAACGTTTCTCCAACATAATGTTTATTACATTCACAAAGTATACTGTAGAGGCAATTTTTTGAATTTTGCGTATCTTTTTTTGGACGTGTTTTAGACAAAAATGATCATAAAGTCTTAGTTGTCTGAAAAACTGTTAGAATGTCAAATTTATTACCGATTCTTCTTAACTTTCTGATACTATAGGAATGTATGGAATTTTTATTGTATGATTAGTTTATTTTATTTGTCTTAAAGTGTTTGTTTTATCTGTAATATTTTTGAATGTTCTATCGACAAAATTTAGAGGGTATTCATAATTTATTAAAACATGTTTAATAAATTTTAGTTCGTTATTAAATATATATATATTGTTTGATGAAATTAATTTTGCTCTATCATATAAACATTTAACAACACCTTTCTTAATATTTTTTTCAGAAGTGTGGCAAAAACCCAGTAAAACTAAAGAAAAACTAAAATTATGCCACAAATAAATAGCTCCAGTCAATATATATTTAAATTAAAGCAAAAATACTAATTGTGTACTCCAGTTTTATTTTTTCTTAATGTAATACTATTATTTACTATATTCAAAGTTATTTAATATTATTTCAAATATTTGCAATTTTTCTCAGTTCCAATTTCAAATAAAGAAAACATAATTTTCCTTTGAGAATAACAATTGTTGTATCAAGTAATTTTTATTCTCAAAAGAAAAATATATGTTCTTATTGTACAAGAATAAGTTAATCTTTCAATAAAGTATCACTGTATTCTGTATTTAAGGAATAGTTAAACTAAGGCTATTGTTGGAATAGATGTATTAATAGTGATCTTGATCATCATTTCTTTGAGAGGTAAAGTCAAATTACAACAGAACATACGCAATTTTTCCTTATTTGAATGAAGCTTTCAGAAACAGTAAAGGGTAACGAAATATTACCTTCTTTAAACTTATTAAATTTGGGATGTCACGAACAATATACCAATTGACTTACCATAATTAATTATACTATACTCTACGATGTGCGTTAAAAATAATATTAATTAATACTGAAAACATAAAAACCCAAAATTCATACTTGTCTTAATTTAAAAATTTAAACAGTTTCTAAATATTATTTTAATATTAAATAATTTTCAACATTTTATTTAATGACGTCGATTAAATTTCCCCTTATTAATTATTTCTTTATGATTTTTTTTTCTGTTTATTTTCAATATGTAAAAATTACTTCATTGGATAACGCAATTATTAATAAGAAAATTAGTTTTAGAATTATTAAAGCGTATTAATAAATGGCCAACTATGCACCAGGCAACTTAATTCTCAATTTATCGTTTTTGACAATTTGCAAAATATAAAATAGCATTTCATATTATTATGAAAAAGAAAAAATGTAACAGAATGACAAAATATACGAGACGATTTATAATAATATATATTTGGGCCATATCTTAGACGCCATGCAGAGAAATTACAAATACGCTACTGAATCCTACATAGAACACTCTATCAGATATCTCAGCTATTCTCCGAGATACAAAGAATCCCTTAAAAGGGGATTAAATTTGGCCCTGTATCTCAAAAAAGAAGAGGGTTCTGAATTAGTTTCGAAACAGTAGCCCAGTGTTTCAACGACATTGGAACACCCTGTACACGATATTAAAATGATGTTTATTCTTGATGTAACTTTTTGCTCTATGGAAAGAAACTTGGGATTTATGATGTTAATGTTAATTGTAATTTTATTTTTGTACTTAATTCCTAATCTATCCAATGTAGTGGTGATTGCAATTACAACTAAACTGGTACACGCTGTACATAGGATATAGTAGGTAGTATTATAAAATTACCCTGTCTGGATATTTCAAAATTGTTTTGTAATCTGATAGGTCTTTATTGTTGTAATAAATGGTATGAGTTTGCACTAGGCTTACTCCGCACCATTTTCATGTAAAATTTTCTCGTGCGAAAGATACATTTTTCCAAGTAAATGTAATCGTATATATTATTACAGTCCCCGGCAATTAGTGTACGTCTTTATTCCCATGATAAATCGTACAAGATTGTTCCATGACAATTTTCGTCCTCGCGAATAATAAATTCTTCATAGAGACGGTAAACACGTAATAAATAACAAACAACATCGCCATCGTGCAGATAACACCGTCGGCCACGTTCCACCAGGCCTTGTTCCTATCGATTGCGGCACCAAATCGTGACAGGTCATGAATATCAGTCCATATATCTGCTCCCCTCTTTGCGCAACCCCTCGTTTAATATGACACCGGCTTATCTTGTATATTCAGTTCCGAAACTGCCGCTAAAACAATAAAATTCACGTCGAATCCAAAGAGAACTAAACGCCAACTCGACTTGATATACCACTTAAGCACTCCTCTAATGACATATTAAACTTTGTGTATTGTCTTTGCCTCTTAGCGTGCTGCTGATATGAATCTTATATCTGACGAGCTAGGAATAAGTTGGCGTTGGAGGCCTCGTCTGTGGAAATGGATTGGTTGCAGGCGTAGCCCGGGTAATTAGGATAATAAATAAGTTTGTTACGTATTTGAATAATATCCTCCATTTACTGGGGAAGGAGTACAGTGTAATGTAATGAAACTGAACCTCCGATGTTCCTAGTTTTTAGTTTTCATTATCTTTTAAACAATCGGAAAATATCAAACACATCATAGCGGACATTTTGATTGTCAACATTACTTGTAGAGTATAATAATACAATTTCCTAATTATATCATAAACGGTTTTTAATATAATAAACGGTGGTGCCAAATATTTCGGAAAAATGAATTTCTCTGAATTACATTAACTTGGAATAACCAAATTTGGTACATGATTTAGGTTTATTATTGGTGTTTTTTTTCGTTGACTATAAGTTCAACTAAATTGAAACACTACAATGCGTTCATTGATAATGTCACCCTTAAAATTATGCCAAACTTTATTTTCATCGATCGAATTTAAAAAGAATGATAATATCCTGCGTAGAATTGAATTTAAATCACTTACTTATTCCCGAAATTTTAAACAAATTTAAGGAGTTCAAGAAAAAATGCATTAATTCAAACAATATTTTATTGTGTATTTGATGAAATCAAATAGTCAGTGGTAGGTTTGTATTTAAAATAATAAAACTATTTTATTTCTGCTACAGATTGTTGTTGAAAATGTCTGGAAAATTTACATTCAGTGAACAAGTTGACATTACTTGAGCTAGGAAACTGTAGAAAAAGTGTGGAAGAATATCGCAGAAGCTTTTCGTATCAAGAGAAACATTTCTAATCTTGAAAGACGGGCTTGAGAGACAGGAAAGTATTTTTTATTATTACAAATTATAGAAGACCAGAGGACTACTGTCCTATTGTGCTCAAAAAGAAGGAAATAGATGAAGTAACACATATTATCCTAATATAAGTACAAAAAGAATTACAAAAATTTTAAAGTACAATAAGAAAAGAAGAGAAAAAAATAAATAAATTTATCATCTACAGAAATGAATTTAATTGTTAAATAAATAACTATCAATTAATCATGAATAAGTAAACTGTTGGCGAATCCACTATGTCTTGAGGTAATGAGTTCCAAGTGTCTCTGTTGCTCAAAAAATGTCTGATACGCATTTTGAAGTTCTTCTTCTTAAGTTTTAAAGAATGTCCACCAAGGCGAGTTTCTGTGTTGAGTGGAAAAACTGTGCCTAAATTGCCAAAATTGAATTTTAAAATACGGTAAGTTAATATTAAATCATCACGAAGGCGTCGTTGATGTAATGTCGTGAGATCTGCAGATATGAATCTATCGTGATAGGACGGTCGAACAGGACCAAGGGATAATCTAGTAGCTCGACGTTCAGCTTTTTCCAACATATCTTGGTCCCTGATGAGATCAAGACACCACACTGGTCCCGCGTATACAAGTATGGGACGCACATAGCTTTTGTAGAGTCTGCAGCACGTATCAAAAAAAAAAAAAATTGAAAAAGGTTTTCGAAATAAACAGTTTAGTATTCGCACGCTTACACACAGTGGCGATATGTTCACTCCACGTAAGACTACTATTTATTATTACACCTAGGTCGTTATGTGATGACACACTTTTCAATAGTCGTCCATTAATAAAGTACGGATAATTTGGATTGTTTCTACCAACATGCAGAACAACACACTTATCTACCTTCAAAGGAATAAGCCAGTCAGTACACCAAACCTGCAACGTATCGACGTCATTTTGAACGTTTTGGTAATCGGTGGTAGGATCAGCGTATATTTTAGTGTCATCAGCGTAGAACCATATCGAGCTTGTGGAAAGATATTGAATGTCACTTGCATAAATAAGAAATAATAGCGGGCCAAGAACCGAACCTTGTGGAATTCCACTTGTAACTGGTCTTACCTCAGAATAATCTGCACTAACCTTAAAAAATCTGTTCTCAAGGAAGTCAGATATCCATCTATTCAGGTTACCACGAATAACTAGATGATTTAACTTGTAGAGGAGTCTACGTTTGGGAACTCTGCCAAAAGCTCTAGAGAAATCCAGATAAATAATGTCCGTAGGGGCTCTATAGACCAGTAATTTACACAATGTAATAAATTTGTTACAGTGGAACGGCCTTTTACAAAACCATGTTGTTAATGCGGAACAATGTTCAAACTCAACAAAAAAAATCAGACATATATTCTTTAATAATAAATGCCATTATTTTGCTGATTGGACGGTAGTTATTAGCATCGAGTTTATTGCCTTTCTTGATAATCGGTGTAACAGATGCAAGTTTCCAGGTCGACGGTATACAGCACTGAGTAAACGAGGCATTCATTATTTTGGATAAAGGATAACATGGAATTTCTTTAAGAAAAAGGAAGATAAACCATCCAAGCCCGGTGATGAGTAACTTCGAAAAAGACTCATTTGACGTTTTACTTTATCTGGTGGAAAATAAATGTCACTGAGTGATGATTGCACCCATGAGGTAGCCAGTTGTGGAAATGTATCGTACTGCGGTTCGTCTGTGGAAGATTTTGAAAAGGACAGAGCAAAAATTTCTGCTGAATTATAGTTGGATGTGCAAAGGCTACCATCACGTCTCTGCAGTAAGGGAATGGACACCTTAGAAGAGAGAGAGGAATGAATATATTTATAGAATTTTTTAGTATTTCCACTATTGACTATTGCTTCTTCAATTAATTTCAATGATAAGGGTACATGAAGAAAACAAATGAAGCAAAGAGTTGAAGATGAACCGCAAATAAGTACTAAACGTTTATCTTGAGAAACTGAATTATCAAGATCTTATGTACTAGTTATACAGCTAGTATAAAATAGATGTTATAAAATGTTATTTATTTTTTCCTTGAGCATTTCTTTTCATTTCTTGTCCGATCGCAGATTGCATGCTTTGCCGCCTTATCACGTTTTACAGTTGACCAGTTTTCAGTGCCGTGTAGAAATGTATTTTTAAACTCTTGTTGTTCACGGTCTAGGTTCTGTAGCAGCAAACCTGCTATCAGACTCACTGTTTCGTACCATGGAATACAGTAAATCTTTTTTATGTAACCAAACAATTTTCCAACAAATTCTTTTTATAAATAAAATAAGATTTTTTTGCAGAATAAACCCATAGATACGAAAAAAAACTGTAAGGTTGACGTAGACCATTTTCTGGAAGATTTGTTTTAGGTTGTAAAGATCTATTTTCAGCAGAAATTATGGACCCTGTAATTTATTTTATCTATTTTTATATGGGACTAAAACTATCTAAAAGATTGTTATCTATTTTTTACAAGAATTAAGAGGCCATTATTCTTTCCGTTTGGAGTAAGCACAATATTCGTTCTTTTATAAAGCGCTACTAAGATAAGATAAAAGCAGAACTGTCATTTATATATACAACTTCATTTAGAAATCGCCTAATGCCATGTTCTAGAATACTAGGTTAAAAAAAAACATTTAAATCAATTAATTAATTATAAGTAACAGAAAAATATTACAAATAGTTTTTCGATTCATGATGGGATTTTGTTCTTGATTTTATAAGATTTTTGTTCTAGGTATTCAGAATTACTTATTCCCAGAGTTTCGTCCAATTTGACTAAAATTCAGATTTCCTACATAAGATTTGTGCTAGGATCTTTGGTTTATTTATATAGGTAAGAACTAAATACTCTTCTTATACAGGCTGTCCAGAAACTAGTGCTCAAAAATGATAGGGCATATAGTGAGAGTGAAACTAATAAGAATTAGAATTTTTAAAATTTTGACGGTGTTGCAAAATTTGACTTTTCTCTTTTCTACAAAGAGTTATACCTTGGTTTAATCGATACCTTTTACCATTTTTGAGATAAACACGTAATTAATGACATATGTAATAATAATTTATTAATAATGAAGTTATTATTTCCAGGCAGAAAAATAAAATAATGTTATCAAGGAACGTGCACCTTGATTTCTGTATATTTTCTAAAATTGTCTAAACACATCCGGTACACACGAATCATGTTGGAGTCATCAGATGAAATTACAACTCATGACAATTCGACGTAGAAGTTCTTGTGAATAGTTGTCTTACATCATTATTCAATCGAGGTTGCCAAGGTTATGGTTTAGAAATTATGAATGAAATTCAATATTTAATTTCGTACTTGAAAACCCTACCTAGCACCAAAGTAACGCTAACTGAGACTGGAACCTTCAAAGGGTAACTATTACGAGCATATATCTCGTTCAAACGAAGCAAGCAATTTCTCGTATTCCTACTTGTACCTACCTATTTCCGATTGACTTTTTTTAAAAATGAACTTCATATTTTATTTATAATGGGTTTAAGGGATAATTTTAATCAATTTTAATATATATATATATATATATATATATATATATATATATATATATATATGGTTGTAAAATTTCTCCGGGTTCCTCTCCGCGATGAATCTGCATGGTCTTCAAAAGAACCATTTGTTTGACAACGTTTCGGTAAAATCTCATTTATCATCTTCAGGTCTTCTTACTTCTGCTTCGCGTTACTACGTTCGGCTTACTCTGCTAGTAACGCGAAGCAGAAGTAAGAAGACCTGAAGATGGTAAATGAGATTTTACCGAAACGTTGTCAAACAAATGGTTCTTTTGAAGACCATGCAGATTCATCGCGGAGAGGAACCCGGAGAAATTTTACAACTACATATAACACCCGCGGAAGCCTACGAATTAACATATATATATATATATATATATATATATATATATATATATATATATATATATATATATGTTATTTATTTATTTTTTGTGAATAGAATATGTTCGATAAACTGAGTACTTAGAAAATTATGTGACAAATTGTGTGACATTTTTGACAAAATTTATTAATTCAAAAAGAAGTAACAAAGCAAGTTCTCTACTTGATTAATAGTCGGTATGACCTCCACCACGTTCCAATAGCATACTTACACGTCTGTGCATTGAGATAATCAAGCGGTTAACGATCTCTTGCGGAATATTGTTCCATTCCTCTTCTGCCGCCACGACTAACTCATCTGCAGTCTGAGGAGGAGGAATATGATTATGACTGGTTCTAGCAGCGTAATCCCACATGTTTTCAATAGGATTCATGTCAGAAGAGTTGGCTGGCCAATGTAATCTATTGATATGTCCTGCTTCGAGTGTCTTTTGAGCTCTTCTTGTCTTGTTTTGAGCGTTGTCGTCCATAAACACAACATTTTCACCTAATTCTTTACGTAGGAGGTAGATAATGGGCGTAATAACTTGTTCGATGTAAATTTTACTGGTCATATTATGTGGCAAGCGAATTAATAGGTTGCGGCGGTTGAACATTATTCCACCCCAAAACATTACGGAACCGTCTTCATACGGAGCAACATTCCGGCGAAATAAAGTCGCTGTTGACGACCTGGTTCTCTGCAGACTCTTTGTGGATTGTCATCAGTAACCAGCCCAATTCTGGTTTCGTCTGTAAATAACATCCACCGCCAGTGGCGTAAAAACCAACTACTATGCTCCCGCGCCCACTGAAGACGAGCAGCACGATGCCTTGCAGGTAGAGTGGGGATCCGTAATAGTCTTCTAGCACGTAAATTTGCATTGTGAAGTCGTCTTCGAATAGTAGGTGTCGATATAATACGGCGAAACGTATCTTCAAAGTGAACCCTGAGAGCTGAAGCTGAAGATGTGCGGTGACTACAGGCATATTGCACCAAATACCGATCCTCCCTTTCATTAAATACTCGAGGACGTTCACTACGTGGTCTGTTTTGCACTGTATCAAATTCTTCATATCTGTGTACTATTCGTACAATAGATGATCTAGGAATGCCCAACCAGTTCGATATCTGATAATTAGAATGTCCTGCATTATGTAAAGCAGTCATTCTTGCTCGGGTAAAGGCAGAAATTTCACGTCCTGGCATTATAATGTACAAAAATTCAAAGGAACACTTGGCTGAATACACTGCCAAACTGACCAGATTTGTAAAAACATTGGTTTTAAAAGTAATGGTTCATGGTCTGAAATTTTGATTGTCTTTTTTGTTCCCTAGATACATGTACTTTTACCAATCGAATCATTTTATATACAAGGGGTCTAAGACTTTTGACGTTGTGTGTACAAAAGTGCGTATCACCTCTTAAATTCACTATAAAGTACATTTTATGATACTGAAACCCATCAAACTGTTTGTCATTGTGTAATGTCTACCTATTCAATCATGTCAGGCGTGGCTTGTACTGTTTGTCCTTGTGAATATTATCATATATTTTTTATAACTATTAACTTAGCGTTAAGTGAGAACAAAACCCCAGATAAAACTATATCTATACTAAATTATAAACTTTGACACAGATTGAATATTCTGATCAAATCTTCGTAAATCCATAAGACAAAACATACAACAGGTGTAACAAGCAATGCTACAAAGAAATAAAGAAATAATAATGCAGGGATAGGTATTTAACCAAAAACTTACTCCCGACTTTCTTCGTAGACACGTAATGGGAACGTTTCTATCATGGCTAGTGGCAGAACACTTTAAAGTACCTAAAATAGTCGTACCTACGTTACGACGACTATTTGTGGAAATCCCTTAGGAAACCAAATAGAACAAAAATGTATATGAAGTACTTATTGATATTGTTATATCATTTATGAAATAGTTAAATGAAATACCTAATTATTTTCACCTCTTCAAAATTGTTTAATAACTAATTATTTAATAACTGTTACATATTACATATTAATGTTTTATTTCTTGTTTATTCTCATTTTGCGAATTCTCATTATAATCGCGAAATATTCTATACCACCATTTCTTATAAAGCAATATAAAATAACGACTACATTAAAATGTTAATATTGCCTTTACTGTGTTAATTTAATAACCAAAACCGATCTTCCTTTACGACTCAAATCATTAACTCTATAATACAGAGCAACATTACTAATTCAAGGCCTATCATAAATTCCTGTACACGTTGAATACGCCTTTAGATTAATACTTTTTTTCGCCGGCTGAAAAGCCTATAGTCTGATAAATAATGCAGCACCCACATCAGACCGTGTCAGAGAGCGTTTTCTAAAGAATATCGTGAGACGTTATGTTTTTCGGGGCTATAGTGGATTTGTAAATTCCGTACGAAATCCATTAGGTTAGGTGCCTGTAAACCGAGGTGCGAATGTTTATATAGAAATATTATAATGCCTCGTTATTCTACGAGAAGGGACATGGATCCCACGGGATATAAATAATAAATTCATCTCCTCGTCCTGCAGGCTCTGTCAGAAAAAATGTGTTTTACAATACACTTTGCATATTCCGGTCGTTCAAAGGAAATACAATACGTGGTTATCTCGCGCTGCTCTTCTTTTTAACGCGGGAAGTCCTAGACGTCATCTGTAATGTGCTTTACGCGCTCTTATGGTTGTTTATTTAATGTGTAAACCCGGAAAATACGAATATCCGGTATTCTTGCATAAAACCACGTAGAGATTGGACGTGTTCCCAATACGATTCTTAAACTAACACAGGGTGCCAAGTTAAATATTGGTTTAGATATTATGACTGAAATTTAATATTTAACTTTTAATAACCCTGTATCCCAAAAAAAGCCAATGTAACACTAACTGGAACTGGAACTGGAACTTTCAAAGAGGAACTATTATATAACGACCACCAAATTCAGTACTTTACTGTATAAATAACTTCATACAATAAATTTACTCCCACTGCTACTTGTTTTTAACTACTTCTGGTTAAAGATCGGTTGAGATATTATGATTGAAATTTAATATTTAAGTTTTAATTCAAAAACCCTGTATCCCAACAAGCACCAAAGTAACACTAGCAGACTGGAACTTTCAAAGAGTAACTATTGCTAACCGCCATCAAATTTGCTACTTTACGGTATAAATAACTTGATACAATAAATTTAATGTCACTGCTACTTATTTTTAACTACTTTTGGTTACTTTACAGTTTATGTGACTTCCAAACAGCCACCCTGGTTTTGCAGACATCTCAGTAACCAGTGGGGATCAAATTTTTATAATATGAAAGTTTCGAAAAATAACGTAGAAAGCGATTGGTCGTATTCCCAATACGATTCTTAAGCTAATACAGAGTGGATCATTAATAATGAGCTATACAGCAGAGGCGACATCTTTAGCAGAAATATTAAGATGTAGCTGAATATGGACTTAGTAAAATGTTGATGTGGAAAAAGAGTGTTAAAGTATTTTTTCGATTTATTGGAATAACTCGAGTACCGCTTAACCGATTGTCACCGAATTCGGTAAGAAATTTTTTTTTAGGGAAATGAAACAATTTATGTATTCAGGTTCGGCAGTAGATGGAGCCGCATTAGCAATACCTGATGATGAATTTGTTTCTTATTTTTTTGTTGACGAAACGTTCTGATTCAGTTGACTACAAAATCTTATCCGGGCCTCACTTCTGCGTAAAAAAGGTACACTTGGTAGAACTTGATAGTTCCTACCGTTTTTGAGAAAAAATACTATTAAAATTATTTGTCAGAAAAATCATTATTGTGACACAAACAAATTAATCTATTGTCTTATTTTATGAATTATTATAAATTAGAGTAACTTTAGAAAAAATCTTTAAAATTAACAAATATTGTATTTATCTATTGGAATACAGAACACAATAATAAAAACAACAATATAATAAGGTTTTTTTTCCAAATTTAGTAATGACAACTTAACTCGTGCCTGTTCAAATGGCGCACATCACAAATCTTACTCGTTTGCCCTAAGAAACTTGAAAGTAATTGATACTTTCAAGTAATATTTACTAGAAAGTATCGAATAAGGCTGAAGCGTTATTTTGAAGTAGCAGTAACTTGTGTGTGACTTTCCACACATTATCGGTTCAAAGTTAGTGCTACCACTTTTTGGATAAATTGTTCTTGTTGTTCATTCTGAACCCGGTTACGTACGTTTATATTGAACATACACTCCTTGAGTTTTATCTTCTAGTAGCAGTTGAGTACTTATCCTTGCATCATTATTTTTATTGCATGTTTTATCCTTTGGACTTCTTGTGGTATTTTGATCTAAATATTCAATCTGGGTCAAAGTTTATAATTTTACATGGGGTTTTGATGTTCATACTTAGCACAGTGTTAATAGTTACAAAATATATAATAGTTATTCTGTAACGGTTAATTTAGTAAAACACGCGGTATTTCAGAGAGACAGAGCAAAACTAAAAGTTACATTTAGTAGGCAACCATATATTCAATAAAGGTTTGTGTTATAATTATACTTTTTTTTGTATTTAGAATTACTTCAATAATAGAAATTGGACAATATATACAATAATATAAGTCAGCAGTAAATTAGTTTAACTTTTAGAGGTAAAGATCGTTAATATTTGTTGAGACTTCAAAAGTGTTTCTTGAAAGTGCTATACTCTGCTTATAAGTTATAATTTATCAACAAAATATTTACAATATTATGCAGTGATAAGATTAGTGGTGAAATGATGTTCCAATAATAAATATATTTTATTAAATGTTTAATAACAATTCGAATTTCAATTTTCATTTGCTATTTTACACCGGCCAGCGAGTCGTTTTTTATAGACAAGAAATGTAGGTTCTTTTTGTCGACCGCTAGAAATTAGGAAGTGAACGCGAGAGTCGAGGAATTTGCCTGTTAAAAATCACGCTCTGTGCGAAATGTAGTGGTCTTATAATATTCTGAGGTAGATATTAATGTTTAAATAATTTTTGTTTTGTTAAATAGAGTTAAATGTGTGATACTTAGACGTACTCATATTTTAGGCTTTTTACTTTAGGTTAACGTTTACTACTATGAGGTTTTATGTAATTGTGTCTTATTCAGTACCACGTATTACGTACTATCCAGGCCGAAGTACTTCCTGAAGTAGTAAATAATCATTGGCACATTGGCAACATCATTGAATCACCCATATACTGCTGACGTTTTGAAGTATGTCCATTACGACAAAGTTTATTGGCGAATCCAGGAGGCTGACATAACCATCAATCTTTGGAAGAGCCCCAGAGACTCACTTTCTGTAAAACTACTGCTGGAATATGACCAGGACCATTTAGGAGCAGATTGTACCAACTTTCAATAATATTGTAAGTTCTTTCCAATTTTTTATCACTAATGCAAGTGCATCATCGAATCTTAAGTACTGCAGGGGAAAATCAGTTTATGCTTATGCCTTTTCAATATTACATACTTATTTAATATACAACTGTGAACTCCATAACAGCTGTTTGCGGAGGGGATAATTGTTTAAATAATTTTTAAAGATTCAATGTTGATTATATTAATGCTCTGTGTTTTCAATATATACTATATGCTCGTTTTATTAAATTTAATATTCGTATTAGCTAGCAACATAATATTATAGTCAACTTAATTTAGTGCGTACAGTATATTTAATACAATCTGTTTTATGGCATTTTTCTATACTATTATTTAGAGAACAACAAACATACCCTTGCACTTTTACTTTTATTGTTTCATGTGAATTTAAGATACATTAAGTAGTAAAATTAAATATTTTTAAACAATTTTTATTATTACTTTGATTTATTGTGTATTTTGTCCACGTTTTGTCGTTTCCCTGGAACGGCTGGCGGCCAAGGTTGTCTACTTACAAAATATTATTTGCTGAAATTTATTGAAACAAAGTATTTGTTATTTTCAAATCAACAATCGAACTCACGCCCGCCCTCGGCTGTATAAAGCTGTCGTGCATTGCCGAACCATTCATTAACAATTACTATTATTTTTAACTTAAGTAAGGTTACAATTCATAAAGACAAAAAGTGCTTTCCACGTTTTCAAGTCCTGTAAACTTGATGGTAGTCCTACTAGTAACTATAATGTCCCCAAAACCAGGAGAGCTACTTAGAAGTCAAATAACTGTAAAATAACCAGGGGTAATTGAAAATACGTGGCATGGATTGTAGCTTTGTCGTATGACCTACAAGAAAGTAGCAAATTAGGTGGTAGTTACGTAATAGTTGGGTACTCTTTGAAGGTTCCAGTTGTTTCTTTGATGGTAGTTGGTTTTTTGGTACATTATTGACTTTACATCCTAGTTACATAAGTTTTATCTTCTAGTAGCAACTGAATGCTTATTCTTACATTATTATT
The DNA here is from genome assembly GCA_037114965.1 of Monochamus alternatus. NCBI lineage: Eukaryota > Metazoa > Arthropoda > Insecta > Coleoptera > Cerambycidae > Monochamus > Monochamus alternatus. The sequence continues at coordinate 53,460,092 of CM073429.1, read as the reverse complement.
TTTATTACATTTCTTGATTTTTTTTGTGGTTTTGTTGGTTACCTTGCTAAAGAACTCAGTATGTATGTTTGAATAATGTATACAGCAACCCAAAAACAATTAAATATGGTGTTCCACAGGGAACCGTTCTCGGTCCCTTGCTATTTATAATTTATATGAACCTATTTTACCTAGAAAACCCAAGCCGAATAATTGCATTTGCTGACGATACAGTTGTATTTTATACAGCACCTGACTGGTCCACATTAAAAACGAAGGTAGAAACAGATTTTTCAAACATTAAAAAATGGTTTAATAACATGTGTGTTACTATAAACTTTGACAAAACTTTCTTAATTCCGTTTTCATCATATAAGAATACATTACCGACATATAGTATATTAGATATTAGGGAGGGTAATAAGACCGTACATATAAATCTGACAAATAACCTGAAATATTTGGGCATTTATATTTATTCTCATCTTAAATGGGACATACACGCTGGTTATATAATCAAAAAATTGAAATCTATAATATATCCTTTTTATAATATAAAAAGCATGTTAAGTACTGAAGATATGAAAATTCTATATTCAGCGTTAGTAAATCCTCACTTAGCCTATGGGATATTGGGGTGGGGTGGTATATTAAACTGCCATTTAAAGGATGTCGCCATACTTCAAAAACGATTTTTTAGAGTAATTTTAAATAAAAGTATCTTATACCCGTCAGACAAGTTATTAGATGATATAGGAATGTTTGATGTAAGGAAAAATTGCTTTTACTGTGTATGTGTCTTTTTATACAGCAACAAGCTCCTAGTACAACAGCCTGAACATGAGTATAGTACCAGATTTAGGAGTCAAAGTTATAAAGTTGGGTTCATGCAAAAGACGATAGGTCAGAGAAGTCTCAGTTTCCTGGGGCCAAAAATTTTTAATTCATTACCACCTGAAATTGCTACAATAGGGAATCAAAATGTATTTAAGAGAAAATGCAAAAGATATATACTATCTCAGAATAGACAAAACATCCATAATATAATAGACATAAAGAATAACTAAATGCTTTGCTTGCGATGGGTGTATATCTGAGTATTGTGTAGGAAAAGAAAAATAAATAAATGTTATACTTATATAAATAGGTTAGCATTGTACTTTGAATTTGTTTGTTATGTTTATGCGTATGTATGTGTGTGTATATACATGTGTGTGTATATATGTGCGTATGTATGAACGTGTGTGTATAAGTATATTATGATGTCTCTTTATATAACTCTTGTCTTCACGTACAGCATTTCATGCTCTGTGAACGTTTTGATATTTGTAGATTTAGAGATTTAGCCGTACCAAATTGTAAAGATCTGTAATTTTGATTATGTAAATACTCTTTTTCAATAATTATTATTATTATTATATTTTGTGGTGATCCAGACATTTATTCTGGGTCAAAGTTGATAATTTAGTATAGATATAGTTTTATATTGGGTTTTGACCTCGATACTTAACACAAAGGTAATAGTTATAAAAATATGATCCACAAGAATAAAATATACACTCCACACGTGACGTGATCGAATAGGTACAAACATTACACAACGATGAACAGCATGAATGGTTTCAATTTTGAAAAATTACATTGTGGAATATAGATACTTCGTGGTGATTTTAAGGGATGATGCGTACTTTGTAGTTGTTGTGCGTGATGATACTTAATTCTTCAAGTAGAGATAATGTTGTTTGGACTATTACTCCACGAGCAAACAAGTATTCCTGAACGACGCGGTAACTATCACAGCTATTTGAATGTGATTGCAATTTTGAAGATATATTTTTGTAACATGAGTTAGTCACTGCTACTATGATTTATCATAAGTTCTGTAAATATAAAAATCGTCCCACTGGTACGTACATACCGAAAACCAGAGGAGCTTAGTTGTCACATAACTGTAAAATAACATGAAGTTATTTGTTATACAACAAAGTAGCAAATTTGATAGCAGTTACGTAGTAGTTATTCTTTGAAGGTTCCAGGTGTTACTTTGGTGCTGGTTGGGCATAAGAAATTATTTTCTTAATCCGGTATATTATTATTTTTACATCCTATTTACATAATTATTGACTATTTTCTGTTCGCTAACAAAAAGTGATATTGTTAAACACTGGAATCGATATCGGTTCATTGGATTGACACATAGTGTTTCTTTATCGGAATATCTTTAATTTCTACGTATCCACATTTTTATATGGCTATATATTCGATATTGCCTGGCCCTATTCTTTTACATCTATGTCAATGTCCAAATCCATTTAACGGCTCAAAGAAAAACAATTTATCTCTACAATGCATGCCTTCTGCTGGGCGGCATACAAAGGTATTTTTAATTCCATTTGCAGATCCGAGGTAGCGTCAAGCGCACCTGCCGCGAATGACTCTCTTTGATATCTGACCCATGAAATGAAACTAGTAGCAGCCCACTTGACTGGCTGATTGATTCCAATCGTTGGCCGGCAAGTAAACTTTTCAATTAAATTTTTATGGCACACACCAGTTGAGCGTAGTGGATGACAGTATTGATTAGTCAATCGGATACACCGTCTGAACTGGGATATTGACAGTATTATTAGTAAAGCCCGCACTTCGCTTGCAGATGATGTCATTATCAGGGGCGCACTTAGGACGCTAACTTAATGTTTGTCGAAATCGAGGTGCAAACATATACTTACAAGTTGAGATCAAAGTTTATCAATTTACAAAACACTCTACATAACTATTCACTTATATAGTCTAAGATCCCACTATAAAACGACCTTCACCGAGCTAGTTAATGAATGAAAAGTATTTTATATCCAATTAAATATGTCAATAAATATATTGCAAATAGGTTGTCTAAAAAAATTCAGTCCAGAATATGATTAATTAACAATTAAAAATTATTATTTTTTTAAACATTTCACTGATTTGGTTAATAGACAAATTCCATACCAATGGAAAGTATGAAGCCCATAGAATATGCAAACGTTAGGTTGACTATTTTTTTCCCGTCACAACCCTTGGGTAGGCAGGTATAAACAGGTAAATCGATACTAGTAACTTGCACCGGTGTGGTTAATAATTTAAAGTTAAATTAAAATAAATATTATTTCATTACCAACACGGTGGTATAGGGTTGTCTGCCAAAAATTAGTCCTGAATTCCGGTTGTCGAGTTTTAACAAGTGAAATATTCCCCAGCGAACCATTCCATGAAATAGAAGAGTACACAGCATTGCAGCTGTGTGTAGTTCGTCCATACCGAAAATGAAGACGATCCGTTTATCCGTTTCTCCAAAAAATCGAATGAAGTAAGGGGGCGGCGGTACTATTATTAATCTGCCCCTAGGAACCCCTAACGCGAAGACGGACTAATTTTTTCGATTCCGCGTCTCAAAGAGTACGTGTCTTTAAAATTTCTATTCGATCGATTGCGGGGCGGCTCCGGGGGCGATATCCTGTTTTTTAACATTTTTTCGGTACATTACCGGATGCGCCCCCGCCTTATCGCGAAGTATACGCACATAAGGAATTTCTAGACGAGTACTTAATGACATTTCACGGCAGTGTATCGTACAACGTTTTATTTCATACTGTGTTGTATTAAAAATTAAATTTTAATGTTTTATTTTACATAACCTGCCTGTATGTAGGTGTTAGCGTGGTTTCGATTCTTGTTTTATCGCATAGCTTAGTGATGTAAAAACAAAAATAACAAATTTGATAGTTTGTCATCCCGTGCGTATTTTGTGATAATTTTTGTAAAAAATGGAAGAAATCGAGCTAAAATGTGCTGAAGCAACCAGTAAATTGGTGCCTACGAAGTCTTCTGCTCGTTATGAGAAGGAATACCAGCTCTTCAACGTGTGGAGAAAAACCTATAAGGTGGAAAACGGCCTGAATGAGAATATCCTTTCGGTGTACTTCTTGGATATCTCTAAAAAGATGAATCCTGCGACAATGTGGGCAAAATATTCGATGCTCAAATCTATGGTGATGGTAAAAGGAGGTGATATTTCAAAATATCCAAAACTGGTGGCTTTCTTAAAAAGGCAAGCAGTTGGTCATCAGGCAAAAAAAGGCAAAATCAAAAGTTTTAACAAGAGAAGAAGTTAATAGATTCATGAAGGAAGCCCCATCAGAAGAGTATCTTTTGATGAAGGTAAACAAGTTTAACCTTTTCATTAGTTTTGAATTAAACAATGTGCATCTTGAATGATATAGGTACTCAATGTCAATTAATTACAAAAAAATACATTTCTTGGTTTCGTTAATCGAAATTTCATCAATTTGACAATCAGTTTTAAACCATTTTCTCTATTGTTACAGGTAATCGCAACGATAGGCATTGCTGTTAGTTATCGGCGAGAAGAGTTATACTATACGACCCTAAAAGACATTGAAGATTATGGCGCCAAACTAATTATAACCATTCCCATTTCTAAGACGAATACAAAACGAGTATTCACTGTATTGAGTTACGACAATGAAGGAATAAACTTTCTGGAAATATTCAGATAATACGTTAAGCTCCGATCTAAAAATATAAAGGAAGATTTTCTTTTTTTGGGTTATAGAAGAGGAACATGTATTTCCCAAAGAGCGGGCATACATACCATTGGGGGGGGCACCAAAAAAAATTGCGGGATAGTTGAAGTTGGAACACCTAGAAAAATATACGGGGTATTGTTTCCGAAGAACATTTGCCACTTTTGTGGCGAATGCGGGAGCTGATTTATCAACACTGAAGCGTCATGGTGCATGGAAAAGCTCATCTGTTGCGGAACAATACATTGAAGATTCCTTAGAAAACAAAACAAAAGCAGCAAGGATGATTCAAAATGGAGAAAACTTTATGCTATTATAAGGTTCTTCAGACCAAGCAACAAACTATATCCACCACCACTACCGTGTCTAGTGAAGATTCTCTCCCTAAAGGTATTCCTGCATTCAGGCTGCAAGAAAATTCACATTGCACAGTTACTGTTAATTATAATTATAATTAGTTTTTATAGGCTTGATTTTGTAGTTTTAAAGATAATTTTTTTTTAAATGTGATTATTGTTTTTTTAAAGTAGTCCGGGAAGTAAACATTTTTCGTATGAAACGTATAGTATGAAATAAAGTACTTTTCCGGCTAAAAGCATCACTTTTCCGAAATATGGCAACGTTATGGCTGGTTTATAAAAAATAAGTTAATATAAACAACTGGTATTTATTTTGTTAAATTATAACAGAAAAATATTAAGAACCAAAACTAATTTGAATTAATGTAAATGTTGTTGCTTAACATTGTATTGGATTTCGGAAGTTGACAAAGAGGCCGACGTTTCCGGATTTTCTGTATAGGATATTTGCAATTTTTACATGACCATGTAACGAGTTCTCCACGTATCCTTCGGCTACGGCGCTGGATTTCCATGCTTCTAATTTTTTTAACTATAGAATGTCTCCACCTGTATTTGCTAGCAATGTAGCTGAAGTATGTTTAAAACAATGTCCCGTAAACCCGTGAGCATCTTCTAATTTTAGAAAAGCCGCTATTTTGTTGGGAAAACCTCCAATGGCATTGTGGCAACAAGGCTGATTTGTAATCTTGCCATTCCTTATTTGTAAAAAAAACGATCGGAACGAATGATCATAGTATTGTTTTATTATTTTAATCCATTCCGATTTTGTAATTGCAAATGTTCGGGAAGTGTAGGTTTTTATTACAGGAATAACTAACATTATGCTCTTTTCTAAAATTTACAGATCACCCATTTTCATATTTTTGAATTCATCTGCAGGCGCCAGATATGCCAATAATGAAAGCAACCTTAAAGTAAAATATACCATTGAACACATAATTGATATGAATTAAATAGTAGAAATATTACCTTTTGAACAAGATATCCCTCTGGAGCCTTATTTAAGAAGGTACTGATGTTTTCTTCTGAGAGAACATTGGATTTTTTAGGTTTATATTCAGCATTCTGCATTTTCAAAAATGCTCGCAATTTGGAATACTGGCTAATGTCGATATTTTGCTTGATAATAAATACAGCTCGCAACGTCGAATATCGAGACCGTAATGTTGAAGCTTTACTTTCTTTACTCATTTCAACAAAATATGCAAGCAGTATCGTTTCTGAAGTATGTTGCACACCCTTAATTGCGCACCATTTAATGTAAGAAAAAAATTTTTCTCGTACCTTTCTTTGCTTTTATCCATCAAGCGCAGTGTCCGCACTCGGACTTCCGGACTTCCGGAGGAGTACAGGTTAATTCAAAATCAGACATTATGTACTTGTTTAAGCAAAAAAATTAATATTTCGTAACGGAAAGAATATTTTTTGAGTTAATTGTCAAAACTAATAAACCAGTAATATTGCCTAGCAACAGTTTCATGGAGTTCTTTGTCGAAAAAAATATTAAATTATGATAACAAATTTTCTTAAAATGAATGTTTTTAAAAGCTTGTAACTAAGCCATTGTGAATAAAATAGTATACATACCACGCGGGAAGTATCATTCCAGCCACAGCTTTTAGCTGTAGGTATGTAATATACTATTTATGCCATCAAAATGAAAGTAGTAATATGAGATTGCTTCTAACTACGCATCTCAGTGTACGGTTCCATTGCAATTATTTTGTTTTACGAGAAGTAACCTGCTGTTATGTCTAAATATGTTTAAATAAAAACAACACTCCTGGGTCTCGATTCTCGAATGCAGTGAAATAAATTCCAGTGGGAATTCATTCAATTCCTAAAATATTTGTATTTGCTTATACATTATATTTTTTAGGTTGCAATTGTAAAATATATGTAATGCTACTTAGTATTATAATTTTCTTATAATTTTTCCTTAATTAACATGGACAATATGCACATGTTAAAAAAATTTATGTACAAAGAGGTTCATAAATCAGTTCAAATATTCTCATTTTGTTTAACGTGTATGAATAGTGTAACAGAAATCAATTTAAAAATGTATTATTTTTGTAGCTATATATGTGTCCACACATGAAGCTGAAGAGATGGACACTTTTTACTCTAATGTAATGAGAAAAAGTTGCTCGGATTAAAAAATCTCTTTGTGTTAAAATATGCAAAAAGGCTGGTTTAAGTGAATCAACATAAATGCAGGATTTTTACTACCAACAAATTATTAGAAATACAGTAGATTTTATTATTATAATTTAATAATGCACTATGCGAGTTAAGAAATACATAAACGTTAATGTGCTGTCAAAGAAATATAGTTCGATAATTTCAGAATTTATAATTTCAGCCCAAACATTCATCTCAAGATATTATTGGCATCCATCATCCAATATAGATTTTCTGTACCCCAGTATCTACAGTTCTATTTATTGACTATTCAGCAATATTACATTGCTAAATAGAAAATTAAAATCCTTTCAAGTGATCCTTCACACGTATCCTCGTTCCATTTACAAATTTTAAAGGGATAGCTGTCACTCCAAAGGGGTTGAAATATGTCATTTTAGAATTAAAAATTGACAGTGTTTCGGGATTTTACATCATAACTTAATAAATTCATTATCTACTTACGTAGAAATCTTACGTAGATAATGGATAAATTTATTCGTTACTTATGGATCTCATTGTATGAAATTTTAGATTGAACAAGAAAAAAAAATCAGGAAATTTCGAAACACTGTTCCCGTAGTAATCCTGGATTTAGCAAATTACTATGTGGAATATTATTTAGTTACCATTTCAACGCCCTCTAACTAAATGATGCCGTGGTGCCGAGTTTCGTTACTTTTTGATCTTTGAGCACATTTCCTGGATGCAAAATGAAAATCGCTTTAATGGAGTAACGAGCGGGGTGCAATTTTAAAAGTTAAATTTTCCATGAGAACAAAAAGAGACCGCGGACTAAACTCATCTCTGAAATGGGGCAGAGCGTGTGAGATTTTCATTTAGCCAGGGCGCAGATGAAGTCTCGGGACAGATGAGATTACATATGAGTTGCCGTACTAAACTTCATCGCTATTTACCAGCGCACTGTGTAATTTGCATGTGAAAATTGAGTAGTTTGAATTTCTTTCTTTTACACAACGTCTGTGAGAGTACGGTGATAAACAGTTTCAAAATATTTTGTAGCAATTTAAATATATTTGTTCACCTTAAGTTTTTCATGTGTAATTCATCGATGCTCGACGCGACAAGATGTTTTCCGATTTAGCTTTTTACAAGTCGGTGGCTCGCAATGGTATCTGCACTATGACAGGTCGGTTGGTGTTAAGACTACCAGGTCCAGCATGAAGTAGTCAGTAGCTACTAGATGTAGTTACGTGCTACATCACGTGTAAACAATATACGCGGTTTCAATCACATTGAATAGATAAGTTTAATAGGAATTAAAAAGCGCATAGATTAAATAGTTAATGCACTCAGTGCGATTGTGCGACATTGTAAATTAAATTAGACTCAGAGATATTTATTAAATACACAAAATATGTAGGATCATATGAAAACTCATGTATTAAATACATTGACAGTTGAATTTTTACAATTGGATAAATTAATACCAGATGCTGACAAGCCTGAGGATTTGCTTAAATAGGTGAAAATATTTAAAGTAAAACATAGTTTTAAAATGTTGAAGAAATAATTTTGTATGTTGAGGAAATATTTTCGGCTTCCAAGGGAGTATTATCGCTTTCATCTAGAATTTTCATAGCAGTTCATTTCTTTTTTTCAGTAGAAGTTTCGATGTATCCTTCAGATACAGAATTAAACTTCTAAATCTTCTTATACAGGGTGTCCGGAAATGATGAGCATAAAATTCAAGGGATAATTCTAGACCGAAAATAAATGCTACCTCTTTCTATAACATTTTTTCCAAAACTGATTATTAACGGAGTTACAGAGTGTTAAAGTTAAAATTTTATTTTCGATATTTGTAAATAACTTCTTCAGAAATCCATATAGGTATTTTCATAAAATTTGTAAACCGGGGTTTTCTGCGGACGATAAATTCAAATATGTTTCTAATTTTGACGTCACTAGTAGAGGGCGCCACTTGTGGCACATCATGTTTATTTTGAATGACAGAACTTTTTTGCTGCTTAGTGTTTTCATGTGACTATTAAAACAATCGATTCTCCTACCCGTTATATCTGAAAAAGGTATACCTTATTATCGTTAGGAGTAACAGTTTTCGAAATAATCTTATTTCAAATATTCAGTGCACCGATTGGATACTGTTATCGTTTCAGTTAAAATGCCTTTTCTACTGAAAATACAGCAAAATGTTACTTGAAACAGTTCAGAACGGTAAATTATGGAGATGTGCAAAATTTTTAAAAAATCGGCCTGCTTTGATAAAATCTTTTTGAAAACTCGTTTCATCAAACCTCGCCGATCTTCTTGAAATTTTGCACGTCTCCATAATTTACGATTTTGAACAACTTTTTCAAGTAACATTTTACTGTATTTTCAACAGAAAAGACACTTTACCTGAAACCAAAACAGGTTTTACTCGGTGCACTGAGCATTTCAAATAGAATTATTTCAAAAATGGTTACGCCTACCGACTTCAGCAACGTATACCTTTTTCAAATAAAACAGGTAGAAGAATCGATTGTTTTGATAATCAGATGGATACATTTAGATGCAAAAAAGTTCTGCCATTTAAAATAAACATGGTGTGCCACAAGTAGCGCCCTCTACTAATGACGTCAAAATAAGAAACATATTTGAATTTCTCGTCCGCAAAAACCCCCGATTTACAAATTTTATGTAAATATTTGGATTTCTTAAGAAGTTATTTACAAATATCGAAATTATTTTCGGTCTAGAATTATCCCCTGAGTTTTTTGCTCATCATTTCCGGAGACCCTGTATATAATATAATAGGCTCAAATGGAGGTCGCCGAAAACAGTGCGCAGTATACGCATTTGAATTAGGCAGGGTAAGAAATCGTGCAATCAGTTTTGACACATTGCTAATAATATTTATACCAATAGGTTGTTTGGCACATTTACCAGCTTTATATCGAAGAAAGAAGCGAACAGTTTTCAGTTCTTCATTTCACGTCTTTTCTTACTACTTCTACTAAATTCAAGTCATGAATATTTCCCAAAAAACTCTTTAGACTTTGTTTTTGTATTGGGTGTTATGATGAATTTCATCAACCTCCGCATTCATTAAAAATTCGGATATGTACTTCTTTGTTAATAAGTACTTTAGATTTTTTAGATTTGTACTCTTCTGTACGATAAAGTACAAACATATATTTTGACATAGATATTCTTCTTGAGTAAAGGCTTCTGTGTTTTGCTTAGTTCATTTAAATATACTAAAAACTCTTTCTCATTATGTTAAATATCTTTGTTTCTCTACACCATTTTTCATAGCGACTAAATGCTTGTTCGTATTTCCTCATAGATTTCTCTGGCGCGAGATTGGAAACAACATAGGAAGCTTCATAGCCCAATACCTGATGATAAATCATCGCTTGAACACATATTTATAATATTCATAATAATTATGAGAAATAATTCAATGACAGCTATATGTATACCCGTTGCTAAATCCGCTCCTTAATAGACAATTTTTTCATTATGTACTAGAATATACATTATGTATAATAATTCAAATTATTATTATTTGTAATCTCGACAGTTGTAGATAAAACGTTGAACACAATACTGGGATACTTCATTATTACCGCTCTTATGTAATTATACGACTCACTCTACAGTTTCATCGTATAAATTTCGTATGGTCGTATGTCAATATGCCACTTATTGCATAAATATCCATATCTTTTCGCATAAAGTGTAATTAATATTTTATGCAGTCTATATGCCACTGAGAAGATAAGAAATACTGTAAATTTTATTGCGAGAGGAGGAAATAATTTAAAATTGTATTTTAATCCAACTTGGTGGGTTTCATACCTAAAAATAAACTTATTTCGAAGATAAGGACTAGTTGTTTGATACAACAGATGCACAAATTTATGGTATTTAAAAATATTTTCGATGCTAAGCCAAGCTTTGGTTGAAAACCTTTCAAATTCATTAAAACCAGAGACGAACCTGCGGAATATTCGGTCAATATTTGTCAATATATACTGTGACATGCTCATGTTACATTAATATTTGGTAGCTCACTAATAATATTTAGATACCTGGTAAATTCTTAAAATGCTGGTTGCTTGTTATAAACAAAATGAGTGAAAATGTGCAATAGTGGGAATGAAATTGAGGAACAAGCCTCAAACAATTTTTACTTTTAAAATCAGCAAAGACATTGAATTGGAGGAAAATTAGGTTAGCAGCTTTTAAGAAACCATCTCAATGCCCTGTCTATGCACTTTTAAAATAATAACACGAGGCCACAAAAAGATGTATGCCTCATTAATAAGACCATGATATTCCCATGCATTGCTGAAATTTTTCTCTACAATCGAACAATAAATGAAAAAATCGATAACGCTGAAAAAGTCAGTATCAGGCATCGAAGTTATGAGTTGAAACAGTCAAACTGGATTATTTTCATCATTGACAAATTTTGTTCCGGCAAACCTTCAGCTGGTCTAGCTTTCCAGTAACTATATACTCGGAAATATAAATAACCGCATTGCTTATGATCGTCTAAGTTTTCGCCTCTGTTGTCTTCGAATGGTTTGTGGAGTGGGTTTCCTTTACATCTTTCTTTTTTCACAATTTTTTCTCTTCAACATCCAACATAAGTCAGCCATTACATTTGTATCTCGTCTATTTTGATTAAGTTGCTTCGTTTCCTTGATATGTTAATAAAATTATTCTTACTCTTTGCTGTAGCCTGTAAGATTTTTTGGTAAAGAAAAACCTTTCCAGGAATATCCCATTTTAAATTGAGAGAAGCAATCTTCGACGGTCTTCAAATCCATACAGCGTTGAGAGATGAAGCAATCGTTATCACAATGAATATCGAAGAAAAGGCAATCCGACTACTTAAAGATGTGCTTAGGAGCGGTAGCCTGATGAATTACAAGCTACACTTTTTTCATTCTCATCTAAATTACTTCTCACAAAATCTTGGAGATTGCAGCGTAGAACAAGAAGAGCGATTTCTTCAAGGAAATAGAATGCTGGCTGATTTTTGTTTAATGGGAAAGAAACGTAAATAAAATCAACTCCACAGATCATGCGAGGATAAGAGTGTACTAAGACACAAACGATCATAATCTATGCGATTACTTACCTGTTCGAGTTCGAACATTGGGAATTTACGGTCTTTGCTAAATTATTATCGTTGTTACCTATGTGGTTATTAAGAGTCTGCTGTATAATATGTTTTTCTCTCTCGACACTATGTATTTTATTGGGATTGGACTTGTCTGATGTTATGATGCTATGAGATTTGCAAAAAAAATGTCAGTAATGGACTGATCGATCCAAATCAGATTAGCTTAACCTAGCAATTTGTTGATTGCAAGATAAAAGTTGACTTACCAAGTAACAATAATACCCATCAGTGGGGCAGCTTTTAAGTCACAGATTTGTTTTTTCCCAAACTGCTCTTATTCTATAATTTAAAATTACTGAGCAGTAGCTTAGTTTATATGTGAAATTGTTATAGCTTGTTTAATTTTAACCAATATAATCCAGTAATTCTAGTAATTTTGTGAAAACAATGTTTAATTCATTTCATATTTAGTTGTTTATGTTGTTTTAGAGTATACATTTGATAGATATACAAACATCATACATCCCAGGTAACTATCATTAAGGTACGTCTATATTCTCCCCTAATATGTACCACTTATGCCCATTAAACAACCCAAATTATTACTCCAAAGTTAAACAACCAGAACGGAGCTACGTAGTGTGCTTTGATACCTATATAGTGGTTTTATTGTTATGTTACGATAATATCCATAGCTAGCATTCTCGTTTGCAGACACGGTCCTAGAGGATTCACTTAATGTTAACTAATGGATAGCCATTATTGAAATTTCTGCCGTATTATTGCAGGGACTCGACCACCGGTGAGGTTTATAATCTTATATAACTGAACGTTAGCGCAGATTTGGTTAGCCATATATTAATTTCGTTTCGCTGTGGTTCCCGTTATTTCCATCTATGTGGGTTTTTGTTAACCTTTATGTTTAAAGGAAAAGTAAAAATAGTCATATTCAGGCAAAGTAACTGTCAGAACTATTCTAGAAACTTTTAATTGCGATTCATGTAAGTGAAATATGTAGGTGATACCTATTTATAATTATCATTTTTGACCATGAATTGTAGATACATCTAACATTACGCCAGTATACATTTATTAATGATATGAATCAAATATCCTGCTAAATAATAGCCTCATTCTGACATCTAAAGTAGCACCCATGGGAGTGAGACACAAAAGATTTTAGTGTCTTTGAGTTAATTTTTGTTGCATGAATAATTATAATATTTTTTAATGCATAATGCAACGAGCTTTATTTTTTGTAGGTTAAATAGGTACTCTTTCTGACAAAGTAAAATTTGTCCCAGAGAATCAAATTGTATAAAGTTATGTTTACAGTGGGATTAATCAGACCATAAAAACGATATGCTTTATATAAATAAGAAATATGTATTGTCTAATTTAAAGACAAGTTGACATTCGTTAAGATATAATATACAGTATGCGCCAAAAGTATGGAATAAATTCAATAAAAACGAAATAATCATTTTTTGGGAAAAATTCTCGAACAGGTCGATTTTTAATTTAAAAAATACATATTTTAGCGTAAAATGTGATTTTCAAATGTCATTTGTTTTCGAGTAATGACGTCATGGATTTTTTTTTAAATGGCAACACCATATTTTTTCCCTTGATTCTGAAAGATCGTTTAATTCTATATCAGATAGTACTAAAATTTTGCCCTCTTACATAGGAAAGTTTTCGAGTAAATGACGATTGAATGTTAGAAAACGTAAATTTTATCCATAAAAAAGTATAAGAATTCTGAGGTATGTAAAATAAAATACAATTGATTAAATTTTATACTTAAATCAAATGTTCGAATTGCCAAAGTGTACATTAATAAACCACGTAATTTAGAAGAACTTCAAAATCGCATTCGGGACGAAATACGCAGAGTTACCCCAGAAATCATTCATAATGTGCAAGAAGAATTTCTTCACAGACTTGCGCATTGTCAAGAAGTTCTTGGATGGCAATTCTAACATTTAATTTAAGTATAAAATTTAATCAATTGTATTTTATTTTACATACCTCAGAATTGTTACTTTTTTATGGATACAATTACGTTTTCTAACATTCAATCGTCATTTACTCGAAAACTTTCCTATGTAAGAGGGCAAAATTTTAGTACTGTCTGATAGAGAATTAAACGATCTTTCAGAATCAAGGAAAAAATATGGTGTTGCCATTTAAAAAAAATCGATGACGTCATTACTCGAAAACAAATCTCATTTGAAAATCGCATGTTACGCTAAAATATGTATTTTTTAAATTAAAAATCGACCTGTTCGAGGATTTTTCCCAAAAAATAATTGTTTCGTTTTTATTGAATTTATTCCATACTTTTGACGCATACTGTATGTATATTGAGACAAAATTAAATATTAGACATTCAATACTAAAATTTACATGTTTATTTAAAATCATGAAATATTATTGAAAGTGTTATTGTTGTTAAAATTAAAATATAATAGAATAGAACAAAATAATATAAAAATAGATAACAGAGTATATAAGTAGATTATTATATTGCAAATTAATTAAATTGAATATTTTAGAAAATAGGATATAGTTAAAATTTATCTAATATTGGGACATGATCTCAAATTTATGAAGAGTACATAAACAAAAACAGATTTAAACCCAGAACAAACAAGTAAATATCATAGAGTAATTTCATACATATATCGACAGGAGTCAGGCGAATATAATAAAAATATTAATATTTAAAGTAAATAAATTTTATAGAATGTTCAGAAATGTCAAATAAATTTCATAGCCATGGACAAATGTCAAGCATAAAGTTGGCTTCGCAAGAGATATCACAGTTTGCAAAAAAGGAGTAATATTTAAGAATATTTCAACATTTAGCTATAAGTAAAATTGTAAATACATATAAAAAAATGTAGTAAGTTAAGCAGTGCAGTGAAAAACATTAAAACAGTGCATCGAAAAACTCATAAAAATTATATGTATGAACCATAATATGTATGCTAATTTTATAACAAGGAATCAAGATATCAAATTTATAAAAAAGAAGGAAAAACAAGTTTTGTTGATTGGATACGAAAAAAAGAAAAAACGTGCAGCGTTGGTATTAGAGAGGTTCCCGAAAATTAGGAAACAATCTTCTCCCAATCCAATTCCGTGGAAAACGTTGGTCCAAATACTGACGGACAATTAACGTATAATGCGGAGGAGCACCGTCCTGTTGAAAAATCAAAAGATCTTGATCATACTCTGGAACATTTTCTATAATATCAGTCAAAGCAGGGTCAATAGCGTCTTCCAGTAATTGCAAATACATTTAATTTTTCCAGTTGCTGTGTATGCACCTCGTGCAAAACTCTTGGGTTGAATCTGACCAATAACGGCAGTTGTGATGATTTACCATCCCGTTCAAGAAAAAATTGCATTCGTCAGAAAAACAGATATCAAAAAGGAACTGTGGATCGTTCCCTGCTCGCTCACTCATTATTACGCAAAATTACAAACGGCGGTCATAATCATCCTCATGAAGTTCTTGGACTAAATGTATTTTGTATGGATGGAATTTATTCTTCTTCGAAATGGTTTATATGCTAGTTCGATTGATCCCAGACACAAATGCCAGCTGCCTCGTACTTATTATAGGATCAAGATTGTTCCAAAACTGCAACTTCACTAGCTTCATTAACTATAGGTTTTTCATTTGCTCGTTTTTTATTGGCTACGTTCCCTGTCTCTTGAAATTTTTTTACTAACTCTAGAACATACTTCCTCCTGACATGTCGATCTTGATGTTGTTCATTAAACAGCTGAGCTGTTCTATTCGCACATTTATTGTTCATAAAGTAAAGCCAAATAATATATGTCTTTTCCGCATTGGAATAAACCATAGTGTTTAATTTTCAAAAACACAATTAAATAAACTACCAACCAACGCTTCCAAATAAATATGGAATCTACTGATTTTACGTTCGTTGTGTGTGTATAGTATTCATTTGTTCCAACCAATATAACGCAAGAAATATTAAATTTATTCCAGTGGCGTACTTAACTCAAATGAGTGACATTTTTACCGTTACTAATTGTTTGTACATAAGTTTCAACTCTAAAATCAATATTATTATTAAGTATTGATCGGAATTATAAAATATAGTCTGTTGCTCAAAATAAATATTACTCAACCTACAATGCCATTCAAATATTTTGGAGTGATGCTTACCCTTGCTTGGGGTCAAAGTGGCGAAGTCAAAAATACCAACAAAGAATGACCCCCTTTAATCTAAAATCGACGAATCTTAGCGTTTTAGTATAATCTTGACTCAGTTCCTGAAAATGGCTCTGTTTCGTTTTCATCTGGTCACCCTGTATAAAAATGGATATGGTCTGATTTAGAACGGAAGATATTTTCTATACTCATATCATAATTTCAAATGATTATTCTACGTTCAAAAGTTACTGAATAAAAAATCCCTGTATGAAACATACTACATGTATTGTGTGAACAGTCACTGGCAAAATTACTGGCTTTCAACATTTTTCAGCTTTTTCAGTTACTGTCTATTTTCTAAACCCGTATAAACGAGTCTTAATGTCAATCAAGTCAGTTGCATTTACGGGCTTGTTCCTCATTTTACCGAGACATCCTATAAATCAGTTTGCGTTTCCAGGACTTTAAAATCGTTACTTTGATATAACTCGCAGTAACAACCCAATCCATTTATCTTGCCAATGGTTAATTAACAAATGTAGCTGCACTCTGCTGCTAACTGGAACTAGATAAGTTCCGCAGCCACAGCCCACGGTCCAGTTCAAAGTCACGCCTAGATAAGGGAACTGCTGTCGCAGATTTATCAGCCAGACAAGGGCAAGGATAACGCCACCTTGTGCCCGGTACGCCGCACAGCCCTGTCGACTACATTTATATTCATTAGCCGGTAATGCCCAACAATGCGGTTGACCGAGGGGTCTAGTATGAAAGCTCTCCGACGTCTTTACTTTGGACTGAGAGAATTGTAGATATAACGAGGCGTGATTATCAATACCATAAATTATTATTGTTTTCAGATTTAATAAAATGTGGGTGGTTAGTTTGTTGCTTAGGAGGTTGTTGTATCGGTTGTGTTTTAAAATTTAGGCATTTTAATCAAGATTATAAACCAAATGCTCTATTAAGGTCGCCGTATTTCTCGCTGTCAAATTATCAAATTTGTGCAGGTACAGAAATCTCGAAAACACATCTGGAACAAAATCAATCAATCAATCAATTCATTTTAATAATTATTTTCATATACTTATAAACAATCATATATGCAGAACTATGTAAGTTTACTATGTGATAACAATATTTACATCTACAGCTAAATTAATAAGATACGTATTTTCAAAGCCTTCTGTACCTACAGATTTGTTGGTTAGACCGCTTGCTGTTGTTATACATTCGTTTTACTTCAATATCTTTGAATATTCGTAGGTGGCATTAAATGGGATTTCTGTTAATTGCTAAGCTCTATATTAATCAGTTCTAAAATGATTTATATTTGTAGAAAACCCTATTTCAAAAATACAGGGCCCTTAAGGAACGTACCATCTCTATTTGTATGGTATTTTTTAAAATTTAGATATAATTTAATTTATTATATTTGACTTGATTAGGTATAAGGGTAATATAACAAGTGGGTAGAATAAGGGATACCTAATAACAGTGAAGAAAACAGTTTCTTGTCTACCTATTAGTAACTTAATTTTAAAGAATAAAATAGTGTAAATTGTGAGAATATTGCTTAGTTTCCGAAATCATTATAATTTTTTATGATGAGATAAGAAGATACTGTTAGCAAATTAATATATTGAATTATGCTGAGTTTCGATAATTTTATCCTCTTCATATTTAATCAACATTCAGTATTACAATGGATTTTCGTCACAAAATTTCATTCTTTCTTTTTATGTGCATGAATTGCCAACAAACTTATATGCATAGTATAAGTAAGTTTATGTTACAACAATATTTACATTTACAGTTAAATTGAAATCTAAAAATTTGTTGTTTAGACCGCTCTCTGTTGTTATACATTCGTTTTACTTCAATATCTTTGAATATTCGTAGGTGGCATTAAATGGGATTTCTGTTATTTGCTAAGCTCTATATTAATCAGTTCTAAAATGATTTATATTTGTAGAAAACCCTATTTCAAAAATACAGGGCCCTTAAGGAACGTACCATCTCTATTTGTATGGTATTTTTTAAAACCTTTGAAATCATACCACTTCGCAGGTGGTATGGTATAACATTCCTGTTATTTGCTACGCTCTATATTATTCAGTTCTTGAATTACATTATGTTTATTTATAGAAAACACTATTTTAAAAATACGGCACTTTTAAGCAACTGACCAAATATTTTGTAGATAGAAAGGGCACATATGATATTTTTTAAAATTTTGTTATAATTTATTAATTAACTTGTTTTGACTTTATTATAATGGAAAAAATGATATTAACACTGAACGCAACAGGCTTTATCTACCTATTAGTAACTTAATTTTAAATAATAAAATAGTGCAAATTCTAAACGTATTTTCGAAATAATTATAAATAATTATAATTATAATTATTTACCTAATTATGATGTTAGAAACTGTTAGTAAATTAATGAACTGAGTTGTACTGAATTTAAAAATTGCTTTAACTTTGACCTCTTCGTTAATAATAATTAATATTCTATATTAAATGGATTTTCGTCACGATATTTATTTCTGTATGGCTAACAGTTAATTACGAAATTGCTTTTTTTCTCGTTGAAAATAATAAAATAGTATAAATGTTTTGTAATTAATTTTTGGAAGTGGATTCTGCCTGTAACCTAATGATTTTATCATATTTTTTCTTCATATATAAACAGTAAGTAATATAAATTCATTAGTACCTTCCTACGTCTTTTCCAGATATGTAATTAATTCGTTTTATTTCAGAAAACGTCATTTGAATTATGTGCCTGTGTATTTGTTAATTATAAACTTGTTCCATTTTAATTCCAAAATAAGGCATATACAGTATAGAATATATAAAATAGTTTTCATTTCAGGTCATAAGTGAATTATTGGATTACCATCAGAATTTGTAGAAAAATTAGTTTGTTTCTAAAATAGACAAAGCGCTAAAGCTCATGTGCTTATAATATTATTTTGAAAGTGATATGTGTAACTGAATGTAACATACAAAGTGTGCCATAATTTAAATCGTCATTTGCTATCCAATGTTTTTGTCTTCACTATGACCCAACTGAGAGAGGGCGACCTATTATTTACAGAGGCAAAACCTTATATCGCTCTAGGCGTAGCAAAATTTGTGTAGTGATAATATAGGAAACAACTGCCCTAGTAAATAGATCCAATAGCTAATAAACAGCTAAGATCACTGGTCTCTAGAAGCACCAGATACAGATAGGTTTCGAATTTATTAGTTCTCGGTAATATGCCGTAGGTGAAAATCTATTGACATGGTTTGAATGTAGAGGCTTTTCCGAAACATTACTAATTTGATATATAATTAAAAATTTCTGAAATTAAACTGTTAGTATATGTGAGGAAAAGTATAACTGTCTATCATATTTGCAACTCCTCAGTACTAGAACTATTTTTGCAGAAGTTTACAGCTTTAAAAAATACTTGCTGTTCAAATTACTTCATTTTCTTCAAAATCAGTACTATTAGATTTTTTATTCAGTAAATTTTGAACGTAGAATAATCATTTGAAATTATGATATGAGTATACAAAATATCTTCCGTGCTAAATTGGATCACATCCATTTTTATACAGGGTGACCAGATGAAAACGAAACAGAGCTATTTTCACGAACTGAGCCAAGATTGTAGAAAAACGCTCAGACCCGATTTTAGATTAAATGGGGGCATTCTTTGCTGGTGATTTTGACTCCTCCATTTTCACCCCCAAGCAAGGGTAAGCATCACCCCAAAATATTTAAATGGCACTGGGGGTTGAGTAATATTTATTTTGAAAGCTCTTACAATTCTTTTTACAACATACTCTAAATTTTATAATTCCGCCCGATATTTAATAAGAATTTTGATTTTAGAGTTGAAACTTATGTACAAACAATTAGTAACGGTAAAAATGTCACTCATTCGAGTTAAGTACGCCAATGGAATAAGTTTAATATTTCCTGCGTTACATTGGTTTTTGGCGATTTGTTATCACTTTCGTAAAAAAAGCAAAATTGTAAAAAAACAGAAATGAATACTATACACACGCAACGAACGTAAAAGTAGTGGATTTCATATTTATTTTATAGTATTATTTGGAAGCGTTGGTTGGTAGTTTATTTAATTGTGTTTTTGAAAATTAAACACTATGGTAGATACTATTTTGCTTTACTTTATGAACAATAAATGTGCGAATAGCTCAACTATTTAATGAACAACATCGAGAAATTGATAGTTAATGAAGCTAGTGAAGTTGGACAAGTTCATCTTGACCCTATATTAAGTACGAGGCAGCTGGCATCTGTGTCTGGGATCAATCGAACTAGCATACAAACATTACAAACCATTTTGAAGAAGAATAAATTCCATCCATACAAAATACATTTAGTCCAGGAAGTTTATGAGGATTATGACCGTCGTTTGCAATTTTGCGAAATAATGATTGAGCGAGCAGGGAACGATCGACAGTTCCCTTTTAACATCTTCTGATGAATGTAGTTGTTTCTTGAACGGGACGATAAATCGTCACAATTGCCGTTATTGGTCAGATTCAAACCCAAGAGTTTTTCACGAGATGCATATACAGCATCCGGAAAAATTAAATGTATGGGATGGAATTTTTGGTGGCTGGTGGGTCCTTTTTTCTGGTAATTTGTCTGACCAAATGTATTTGCAATTACTAGAAGAAGCTATTGACCCTGCCTTAACTGATATTATTGAAAATGTTCCAGAGTATGATGAAGATCATTTGATTTTTCAAGAGGACAGTGCTCCTCCGCATTATGCGATAATTGTCCGTTAGTATTTGGACCAACGTTTTCCACAGAATTGTATTGGGAGAAGAGGCCTCCACGATCACCGGATATATAGCCCCTTATTTTTTTTTGGGGATACCTAAAAAGTATAATCTATAAAACACAACCAGTGTCGCTGCAAGATTAGCGTAAAAAATTCGTCGACGAATGCCGTCGAATCACTCCGGAAATGCTTCAGAATGTGTGCGAACATTTCGAAGAACATCGTTATTCTTGTATGGAAGCGGGCGGTCATCAGTTTGAACATTTAATCAACTAAGTAGTAAGTAAGCAATAAGAATAATATTTTGTCTATTCAGAAAACGTTATTGACATTACGCTGCCATACGATAATATGCGCATTTCCCATAAATCAGTTCAGATTTGAAGACATGTATGTCGGGTACAGATATGATTCGCCCTATGCTATGTGCTGTTTGATTTTCTAGAGTTGAGAGCAAATCCAATGGAGCTATGGCAGTCGTACAAAATTTTATAATTAAAGACTGCCGCGAGTGCATTCTATTAGGTGTGTTTTCTATTAGTAGGTATTCCTTATATTAAATTTTAATTTTCTTACAATGAATAGGTATTTTATTTAACTGAATATGGACTGTGTTTTCTGTTAGTGGATTGTTCTGACGGACCTGGAATGAATAAACATGTAGTGTTGGCAGTTTGCAACGAAGAAACGAAGAACGAAAGCAAAATACTGAAGCTAATTCTACATTTGACAGTGCTGTAAAAACCGATACGTCTGAGCCATCTCGGAAGATGATATATTTTCATAGATACCAATTTTTTGATGAGGGTTTTGTTCTATTTTTGAATATCGAGCTAGAATTCCGAAATAATTTTTTTGTTGTTTTTTAGGCCTCTCAAAGCACGTAGTTAAAATATTTGTACTTAGACATAGTTAACCCTTTATAGAGAACTAGTGAGTGAACTATATGAAATTTTCATTAAAAAAAATTATTCGAACAGAATAAAATACGTCATAAGACTGGCCCTTTCAGGAAAGAATATTGGGGAAAGTTTGACAGCAGTTTGAGGGTTAGGCCCAAATAGAACTGTTTTATTAAAGTAAATAAACCGTTCCCTGTACGTAACTATGCGGTCAACCGACAGAAGTTGCCAACCCTGCTCTGCCCTGGCATCCCATTCTTATAATTCCTGTAGATATTAGCTCTTCTGGTCGCTAACAATTCATTACAGTTTAAAGGATTTCCAAGAATTCCTAGTGCATCGATTCGACTGTTCGGCCATTGTGGAAAATTCCTAACAGCGTTGTGTGTAGCTGTTTATTTCATTATTATTATTATTTTTTTTGGTATTTAAGCTAATTGATAACAATTTGCCTACAATTTACCCATGAGGTATAGTTTTTAATAGCAAATATCTAGATATGTTAATGGTAAATGCATAGACAAAATTGGTTTCAATACAATAATAATTAAAAGTAATCTAGCTAAATTTACTAATGAAACAAACATACCTGGTATAATGAAATTATTAAACGACTATCAAAATTCAAAGTCATTGCTTCGAATCAGAGGAAAAATATTCTGTAGGTATTTAAGAAATAAATGGAATTAATAATTTACGCCTATGTGATTTATTTTTATTGTTTGAATAAAATCGCTCAGTCGAAATCTAATTAGTTAATTAATATTATATTTACTTGTGTCCGTCTTTATTCTTCATTTATATTTTTATCGAATATAAAATATATATCTCAACTGAAAGCAATCCAATAATTTAGTGCTCTTGAATTTTCAAAAATCAAAACAAATATAATAAATGTCTCATGTAATAAAACAAATGCATCAGTTATTGGTTTTGATTTTTAATAATTTAACTTTATGGTGCTTTGTAAATTTTATTTGCATAGCCTCCAGTAATCCACATATTTGATGGAATTTCATAAAATAAATTAAATCTAATTTAACGTATGACTAGTTTAAAGTTATTCAAATATAGGTAAAATAAAATAAATTCAAAACAAAGAATTACTATTTAATGTTGTTTAATGTGTTTATAGGTATATTCTGATTTATATTAATGTTATTAACCAAAGTCTGATTTTATTGTACAGTTAGTTCAGAAGCTATTGGTCAAAAATGATAGGGCATACAGTCCAAATAATTTACGGAATAACGGGTCTTCCAAGTCAGACGTTAAATATTGAATTTCAGTCATAATTTCTATAAACCGTTATCTTGGCAACCTCGAAATTTGTGTGCTGGCAGGTCATATGTGACCATTATGACTACTTCAGATGCAGTTTTTTGAAAATTTCAAATGATGAGTGATACTACATAATAATGTTTAGTTATGAACGGTTTCCAAATTCCACCTCCGTCTCAGTTGAAATTATTTCTGTATTTTTGAATTTTGATTACTTCTGTGGAAGATCTTCACCAGAATCCTTTCTGTCTCACCAGAGTATTGGTTTTATTTAGGTTCATTGAATGCTCTGTATCCACTGTGTTTGGCAGTTCTCTATAGGTCTCGTTTGTGTTCCTCCAATTTCATGCTACATGTCTCCTTGTTTGTTTAATGTAAGTATACCTTGTCGAAATGTTGTAAGCACCTGGAGGGATTTTGAAGTTGCTATATATCTCGTGGTAGATAGACTGTTGCTAGATATTTCTTATTTTCCTTTACGTTCTTTTGGTCGCTTAGTCAACGTTTCCGCAGATCTTTAGAGATTAGGTAGAAGAGGGAGGTAGAAAATGTAACCAAGTCTTCTTTCAAGCGTTTTAGTTTATAAATAACGAAACATTGATACACTAAGGTCGTGACGATGGCGATAAAAATGAGCATACAAATAATACTATGTCCTAACGTGTATTCTTGAGATACCATCAAATAGGTTGGAATTAAAGCATTACAGCAAGAAAAAATTAAAAATGTTTTTTTTAAATTTATGTCTTAAATCAGATGACAATTCTCTTTAAAGCAAATTCTGTAGGCACTTCCAAAAAAAGATTCAAGGTTCAGATATGTTAACGATACATTCACCATATGGCTTCATGAATATACAATGATATTTAGTCCATATTAATAAAATACATTCGGACATCAACTTTACTGCAAGTAGAAAGAAAATGCTTTCCTTCCTCTTTTAGATATCCTTGGGAAGAAAAAAGTAGATATTGGGACACAGTTTTTAAAGAAAGCCTACTCACATGGATAGGTATTTGAATGCTGAGTCACATCACCCCTAGAAATAAAGTGTCGTCAACACCTTAGTACATTGAACATAAACTATTTACGAACCAGAATACATCGAAGAAGAACTACATTATTTATGATTTGCTCTCAAAAGAAATATATGTACCAACAGAAACATTGAACCACCCATTAGGAATCGTAGAATCAAGAAAAGTGAAGAATACGTCACAGGCTACAGCCTGTCAACCATATACTATACTAATAAAACATAATACTAATATCATCTGTAACACCGCAAGAAAAGTACCTATCCCATGTCCAACTGCAAGAGCAATTTACTGCAAGGCGTTGGTATATATAATTTCATGCATGCAAGATGTAATTAGGCAAATAGACACATTGTTGATGGTTGATCACTAATATCCTTTAAGGAATAACAACAGTGAGAAGTCAGCAGTTGCGGCGTATAAAAGAAGATTTGAGCAATAGAGTAAGTGAGGGTAATTCGGAATACTGTTGGTAATTTGGAATAATTACTTATTGAAGTTATGAGTGGCGCCATCTCGTTAAATATGGTATAAACTACTAGTTTAGCCTGTATTTAGTGGACAACTGATTTTGTAGTTATTTTGATTTAGCGTGACTAAAACTTTTTTAGTGGAAATTGAATCTGCAATCATCGCCTCATTTTTTGTTTTTAAATTACTTTGATTGGGTCCTCAGGTAAGTAAAGGATTATATTTAATGTTGTTAATTGTATTTTTGCGAAATGGTAAAGCATTTATATTTTTTACGGATTATGGCGTAGGTCTTCATGTTGCTAATTTGGAATACTATAAATGATGAAAATTTGGAATATTCCAAATTATATTCATTTAATACGTTTTACTTTTGTTTTAGCCATGCCTTCCAAAAAAACTCCTAAAAGGAGGCAGAACTGGAATCCAGAAGATATGGCCGCTGCTGTGCTGGCAGTAAGGGAAAATGGGATACCTTAAGGCATCCATAAATTTTAAGGTACCAAGAACCACCTTATTTAGACTAGTTTCTGAAAAGGACACACCAACTGAACAGCTTGTTCGAAAAAATATTGGGCGAAAACCGGTTTTTAATAAACATTTTGAATCTCTTTTAGTGGAATATGCGCTTAAAATGGAGTCCAAATTTTACGGATTAACTCAAATGGACATAAGAAGATTAGCTTACCAACTAGCTGTTAGAAATAACGTTGCAAACTCTTTTACTTCGAATGCAGCTGGCCGTTATTGGCTAAAGGGGTTTTTCTTGCGAAACAAAAATATTCTGTCTATGCGGAAGCCAACTGGTACGTCATTCGCAAGAGCCCTTGGATTCACGAAAGAACGCATGGATGAGTTCTATAATCTTCTAGAACAAGTTTACGAAACAAAGAAGTTCACAGCTGATCGTATTTTCAATGTGGACGAAACTGGTATGTCTATAGTCCAGAGTAAATATCCAAAAATTATTGCTAGACGCGGTAAAAAGCAAATTGGCGCAATCACGTCCGCGGAAAGAGATTGTCTCATTACAGTGGTGGCTTGTATGAGCCCAGCTGGTATATTTGTGCCGCCAATGATCATTTTTCCAAGAAAAAACATGACAGACATTTTAATAAGGTGTGCACCTTTAGGTTCAATAGGCAAAGCACATCCGTCTGGATGGATTCAAACTAATTTATTTACAGAGTGGTTTCAACACTTTATTGAATATACAGGGTGGGCCAATAGTGTGTGGACGGAAGATTGTGGTTATACTGATATATATTTTTAAAATCTGCTGTTGGTGGGGGGTGGGGGTAGTAAGAGCTACAAACTAAAAATGTTTTTACTGGAATT
This sequence comes from Monochamus alternatus, assembly GCA_037114965.1. Lineage (NCBI taxonomy): Eukaryota > Metazoa > Arthropoda > Insecta > Coleoptera > Cerambycidae > Monochamus > Monochamus alternatus. The sequence continues at coordinate 53,433,843 of CM073429.1, read as the reverse complement.
CCTAGACATATACAGGATGATTCATATTAAAGTTGCATTTTTTTTAATGGAACCCCCTGTATATTATTGCATATTTTGATTCCTCGGTCAATTCTAGTGTGACTTTATGTACCATACTTGGTGCCTAAAACGTACCGTTTGGACGTTATTCGATATTTTGTCAAAAAGTTGATTTCTAGGAACAGCAGAATATCACAGGTGGGCGGCAACATAGGAGACTGTGATTGGGGGAAATTATTGACCACCCTCCGTACTACCAAGAGCTAGAAAGTTAATTATGAACCCTATTTATTAGTTTGAGTGAAGCTATCCACACATTCCCATCCACAGATGCTGACGTAGAGTCAATCTATTCCGAAACATATAGTGCCAAGCACAAACATACGCGTACATGTGTATCGCTGCGATTGGAAATAAAAATTAATTATTCCTATGCTACTAAGTGTGCGTTTACCATATTCGGATAATTTATTTGTTATTGAATATAAAACACCTCCACGGTACCCAAATAGTTTACCTGGCCGTCTGTCACCCTTAAAATTTATATTTTGCAATTTCGTGGATGACAAAGTAAAACATTCATAATTCCTATGCTAGTAAGTGTGCGTTGATCACATTTGGATAATTTATTATTTATTGAATGCAAAACACCCCCACGGTACCCAAATAGTTTGCCTGCCCGTCTGTCATCCTTAAAAAATCTATTTTGCAATTCTGTGACTGGAAAATTATAAAATTCATATTTCCTATGCTAGTAAGTGTGCGTTGATCATATTTGGATAATTTATTATATATTGAATGCAAAACACCCCCAACGTACTCAAATAGTTTGCCTGCCGGTCTGTCACCCTTAAAACTTATATTTTGCAATTTCGTGGATGGCAAAGTAAAACATTCATAATTCCTATGCTAGTAAGCGTGCGTTGATAATATTTAGATAACTTGTTAATTATTTAATATAAAACACCCTCCTATACTGAAATAGTTTGCCTGCCCGTCTGCCACCGTTAAAAATTATATTTTGCAATTTCGTGGATGGCAAAGTAAAAAATTCATAATTCCTATGCTAGTAAGTGTGCGTTGATCATATTCGGGTAATTTATTAGTTATTGCATATAAAACACCCCCACGGTGCCCAAATAGTTTGCCTGCCCGTCTGTCACCCTTAAAAATTATATTTTGCAATTTCGTGGATGGCAAAGTAAAAAATTCATAATTCCTATGCTAGTAAGTGTGCGTTGATCATATTCGGGTAATTTATTAGTTATTGCATATAAAACACCCCCACGGTGCCCAAATAGTTTGCCTGCCCGTCTGTCACCCTTAAAAATTATATTTTGCAATTTCGTGGATGGCAAAGTAAAAAATTCATAATTCCTATGCTAGTAAGTGTGCGTTGATCATATTCGAGTAATTTATTAGATATTGCATATAAAACACCCCCACGGTGCCTAAATAGTTTGCCTGCCCGTCTGTCACCCTTAAAAATTATATTTTATATTTCTAAGGATGGCAAAGTAAAGAATTCATAATTCCTATGCTAGTAAGTGTGCGTTGATCATATTCGGGTAATTTATTAGTTATTGCATATAAAACACCCCCACGGTGCCCAAATAGTTTGCCTGCCCGTCTGTCACCCTTAAAAATTATATTTTGCAATTTCGTGGATGGCAAAGTAAAAAATTCATAATTCCTATGCTAGTAAGTGTGCGTTGATCATATTCGGGTAATTTATTAGTTATTGCATATAAAACACCCCCACGGTGCCCAAATAGTTTGCCTGCCCGTCTGTCACCCTTAAAAATTATATTTTGCAATTTCGTGGATGGCAAAGTAAAAAATTCATAATTCCTATGCTAGTAAGTGTGCGTTGATCATATTCGAGTAATTTATTAGATATTGCATATAAAACACCCCCACGGTGCCCAAATAGTTTGCCTGCCCGTCTGTCACCCTTAAAAATTATATTTTATATTTCTAAGGATGGCAAAGTAAAGAATTCATAATTCCTATGCTAGTAAGTGTGCGTTGATCATATTCGGGTAATTTATTAGTTATTGCATATAAAACACCCCCACGGTGCCCAAATAGTTTGCCTGCCCGTCTGTCACCCTTAAAAATTATATTTTGCAATTTCGTGGATGGCAAAGTAAAGAATTCATAATTCCTATGCTAGCAAGTGTGCATTGATAATATTTAGACAACTTGTTAGTTATTTAATATAAAACACCCTCCTAATACCGAAATAATTTGCCTGCCCGTCTGCCACCCTTAAAAATTATATTTTCAAATTTCGTGGATGGCAAAGTAAAAAATTCATAATTCCTATGCTAGTAAGTGTGCGTTGATCATATTTGGACAATTTATTATATATTGAATGCAAAACACCCCCACCGTACCCAAATAGTTTGCCTGCCGGTCTGTCACCCTTAAAAATTATATTTTATATTTGTAAGGATGGCAAAGTAAAAAATTCAGAATTCCTATGCTAGTAAGTGTGCGTTGATCATATTTAGACAACTTGTTAGTTATTTAATATAAAACACCCTCTCAGTGCCGAAATAGTTTGCCTGCCCGTCTGCCACCCTTAAAAATTATATTTTGCAATTTCGTGGATGGCAAAGTAATAAATTCATAATTCCTATGCTACTAAGTGTGCGGTGATAATATTTAGACAACTTGTTAGCAATTTAATATAAAACACCCTCCTAATACCGAAATAGTTTGCCTGCCCGTCTGCCACCCTTAAAAATTATATTTTGCAATTTCGTGGATGGCAAAGTAAAAAATTCATAATTCCTATGCTAGTAAGTGTGCGTTGATCATATTCGGGTAATTTATTAGTTACTGCATATAAAACACCCCCACGATACCCAAATAGTTTGCCTGCCCTTCTGTCATACTTAAAAATTATATTTTGCAATTTCGTGGATGGCAAAATAAAAAATTCAGAATTCCTATGCTAGTAAGTGTGCGTTGATCATATTTAGACAACTTGTTAGTTATTTAATATAAAACACCCTCTCAGTGCCGAAATAGTTTGCCTGCCCGTCTGCCACCCTTAAAAATTATATTTTGCAATTTCGTGGATGGCAAAGTAATAAATTCATAATTCCTATGCTACTAAGTGTGCGGTGATAATATTTAGACAACTTGTTAGCAATTTAATATAAAACACCTTCCTAATACCGAAATAGTTTGCCTGCCCGTCTGCCACCCTTAAAAATTATATTTTGCAATTTCGTGGATGGCAAAGTAAAAAATTCATAATTCCTATGCTAGTAAGTGTGCGTTGATCATATTCGGGTAATTTATTAGTTACTGCATATAAAACACCCCCACGGTACCCAAATAGTTTGCCTGCCCGTCTGTCATCCTTAAAAATTATATTTTGCAATTCTGTGGCTGAAAAATTATAAAATTCATATTTCCTATGCTAGTAAGTGTGCGTTGATCATATTTGGACAATTTATTATATATTGAATGCAAAACACCCCCACCATACCCAAATAGTTTGCCTGCCGGTCTGTCGTCCTTAAAAATTATATTTTATATTTCTAAGAATGGCCAAGTAAAAAATTCAGAAATCCTATGCTAGTAAGTGTGCGTTGATCATATTCGGGTAATTTATTAGTTATTGCATATAAAACACCCCCACGGTACTCAAATAGTTTACCTGGCCGTCTGTCACCCTAAAAAATTATATTTTGCAATTTCGTGGATGGCAAAGTAAAGAATTCATAATTCCTATGCTAGTAAGTGTGCGTTGATCATATTTGGACAATTTATTATATGTTGAATGTAAAACACCCCCACCGTACCCAAATAGTTTGCCTGCCGGTCTGTCACCCTTAAAAATTATATTTTATATTTCTAAGGATGGCAAAGTAAAAAATTCATAATTGCTATGCTGCTAAGTGTGCGTTTATAATATTTAGACAACTTGTTAATTATTTAATATAAAACACCCTCCTAATACCGAAATAGTTTGCCTGCCCGTCTGCCACCCTTAAAACTTATATTTTCAAAATATATTCAAATTTCGTGGATGGCAAAGTAAACGCACACTTACTAGCATAGGAATTATGAATTCTTTACTTTGCCATCCACGAAATTACAAAATATAATTTTTAAGGGTGACAGACGGGCAGGCAAACTATTTGGGTACCGTGGGGGTGTTTTATATGCAATAACTAATAAATTACCCGAATATGATCAACGCACACTTACTAGCATAGGAATTATGAATTTTTTACTTTGCCATCCACGAAATTGCAAAATATAATTTTTAAGGGTGATAGACGGGCAGGCAAACTATTTGGGCACCGTGGGGGTGTTTTATATGCAATAACTAATAAATTACCCGAATATGATCAACGCATACTTACTAGCATAGGAATTATGAATTCTTTACTTTGCCATCCTTAGAAATATAAAATATAATTTTTAAGGGTGACAGACGGGCAGGCAAACTATTTGGGCACCGTGGGGGTGTTTTATATGCAATATCTAATAAATTACTCGAATATGATCAACGCACACTTACTAGCATAGGAATTATGAATTTTTTACTTTGCCATCCACGAAATTGCAAAATATAATTTTTAAGGGTGACAGACGGGCAGGCAAACTATTTGGGCACCGTGGGGGTGTTTTATATGCAATAACTAATAAATTACCCGAATATGATCAACGCACACTTACTAGCATAGGAATTATGAATTTTTTACTTTGCCATCCACGAAATTGCAAAATATAATTTTTAAGGGTGACAGACGGGCAGGCAAACTATTTGGGCACCGTGGGGGTGTTTTATATGCAATAACTAATAAATTACCCGAATATGATCAACGCACACTTACTAGCATAGGAATTATGAATTTTTTACTTTGCCATCCACGAAATTGCAAAATATAATTTTTAACGGTGGCAGACGGGCAGGCAAACTATTTCAGTATAGGAGGGTGTTTTATATTAAATAACTAACAAGTTATCTAAATATGATCAACGCACACTTACTAGCATAGGATTTCTGAATTTTTTACTTGGCCATTCTTAGAAATATAAAATATAATTTTTAAGGACGACAGACCGGCAGGCAAACTATTTGGGTATGGTGGGGGTGTTTTGCATTCAATATATAATAAATTGTCCAAATATGATCAACGCACACTTACTAGCATAGGAAATATGAATTTTATAATTTTTCAGCCACAGAAATGCAAAATATAATTTTTAAGGATGACAGACGGGCAGGCAAACTATTTGGGTACCGTGGGGGTGTTTTGCATTCAATAAATAATATATTGTGCACATATGATCAACGCACACTTACTAGCATAGGAATTATGAATTTTTTATTTTGCCATCCACGAAATTGCAAAATATAATTTTTAAGTATGACAGACGGGCAGGCAAACTATTTGGGTATCGTGGGGGTGTTTTATATGCAGTAACTAATAAATTACCCGAATATGATCAACGCACACTTACTAGCATAGGAATTATGAATTTTTTACTTTGCCATCCACGAAATTGCAAAATATAATTTTTAAGGCTGGCAGACGGGCAGGCAAACTATTTCGGTATTAGGAGGGTGTTTTATATTAAATTGCTAACAAGTTGTCTAAATATTATCACCGCACACTTAGTAGCATAGGAATTATGAATTTATTACTTTGCCATCCACGAAATTGCAAAATATAATTTTTAAGGGTGGCAGACCGGCAGGCAAACTATTTCGGCACTGAGAGGGTGTTTTATATTAAATAACCAACAAGTTGTCTAAATATTATGATCAACGCACACTTACTAGCATAGGAATTCTGAATTTTTTACTTTGCCATCCTTAGAAATATAAAATATAATTTTTAAGGGTGACAGACCGGCAGGCAAACTATTTGGGTACGGTGGGGGTGTTTTGCATTCAATATATAATAAATTGTCCAAATATGATCAACGCACACTTACTAGCATAGGAATTATGAATTTTTTACTTTGCCATCCACGAAATTTGAAAATATAATTTTTAAGGGTGGCTGACGGGCAGGCAAACTATTTCGGTATTAGGAGGGTGTTTTATATTAAATAACTAACAAGTTGTCTAAATATTATCAACGCACACTTACTAGCATAGGAATTATGAATTCTTTACTTTGCCATCCACGAAATTGCAAAATATAATTTTTAAGGGTGACAGACGGGCAGGCAAACTATTTGGGCACCGTGGGGGTCTTTTATATGCAATAACTAATAAATTACCCGAATATGATCAACGCACACTTACTAGCATAGGAATTATGAATTTTTTTACTTTGCCATCCACGAAATTTGAAAATATAATTTTTAAGGGTGGCAGACGGGCAGGCAAACTATTTCGGTATTAGGAGGGTGTTTTATATGCAATATCTAATAAATTACTCGAATATGATCAACACGCACTTACTAGCATAGGAATTCTGATTTTTTTACTTTGCCATCCTTAGAAATATAAAATATAATTTTTAAGGGTGACAGACCGGCAGGCAAACTATTTGGGTAAGGTGGGGGTGTTTTGCATTCAATATATAATAAACTGTCCAATTATGATCAACGCACAGTTACTAGCATAGGAAATATGAATTTTATAATTTTCCAGCCACAGAATTGCAAAATATAATTTTTAAGGGTGACAGACGGGCAGGCAAACTATTTGGGTACCGTGGGGGTGTTTTATATGCAATAACTAATAAATTACCCGAATATGATCAACGCACACTTACTAGCATAGGAATTATGAATTTTTTACTTTGCCATCCACGAAATTTGAAAATATAATTTTTAAGGGTGGCAGACGGGCAGGCAAACTATTTCGGTATTAGGACGATGTTTTATATTAAATAACTAACAAGTTTTCTAAATATTATCAACGCACACTTACTAGCATAGGAATTATGAATTCTTTACTTTGCCATCCACGAAATTGCAAAATATAATTTTTAAGGGTGACAGACCGGCAGGCAAACTATTTAAGTACGGTGGGGGTGTTTTGCATTCAATAAATAATAAATTGTCCAAATATGATCAACGCACACTTACTAGCATAGGAAATATGAATTTTATAATATTCCAGTCACAGAATTGCAAAATAGAATTTTTAAGGATGGCAGACGGGCAGGCAAACTATTTGGGTACCGTGGGGGTGTTTTGTATTCAATAACAAATAAATTATCCGAATATGGTCAACGCACACTTAGTAGCATAGGAATAATTAATTTTTATTTCCAATTGCAGCGATACACATGTACGCGTATGTTTGTGCTTTGCACTATATGTTTCGGAATAGATTGACTCTACGTCAGCATCTGTGGATGGGAATGTGTGGATAGCTTCACTCAAACTATTTATTATGGCTGATATCGTCGCTCTAATTTTGAAAACTTCAATCATGGATAACTTGATTTTTTTAAATGGAACCCACATATTTTTTTCACGTCACCAGATAACACATTTTATTACCTTTCACCCGATATAAAATTATCTGTATTTATCTCTAATACTTTTCTTCTAATCCACAATTACTTTTTATTATGATGGATTTATGCAAACCAATTTAAACTAAATTGAAAAATAAATACATAAATATGATGGCAGCATTTGTTCATACGAATTAATAATTAAATTAATTTTTTATTAAAAATGACATGTTTATTTAGTTTAATTCAATTGGTCCCCACAATATCACATTTAGTTTTTTCAAGCACTCGGGAGTAAAGTTGGCCATGGAAAACAAACAGTAGGTTTCATTATGATTATTTATTAAATAGTAACACAAATAAATGAACAAGAATTACAAAAAACTTCACAAAAACTACAGTGGTTTAGTAAATAAACAGTAAATAACAACATAACTTCAAAGTAAATGTTCAAACGACCTTGAAGAATCTTGAACTTTCATTAACATTTCTAGGGTGATAGTTGTAAGAACATTTCTAATTCTGATTTTCATTTTTTTAGCTGTCGTTGGTTGTTCAATATACACTTTTTCCACTTTAATTATTAATTCGTATGAATAAATGCTGCCATCATATTTACTTATTTATTTGTTTATTTTTCAATTTAGTTTAAATTAATTAGTTTGCATAAATCCATTATAGTAAAAAGTAATTGTGGATTAGAAGAAAAGTATTAGAGATAAATACAGATAATTTTATATCGGGTGAAAGGTAATGAAATGTGTTATCTGGTGACGTGAACAAAATATGTGGGTTCCATTTAAAAAAATCAAGTTATCCATGATTGAAGTTTTCAAAATTAGAGCGACGATATCAGCCATAACAAACAGAGTTCATAATTCAATTTCTAGCTCTTGGTAGTACGGAGGGTGGTCAATAATTTCCCCCAATCACAGCCTCCTATGTTGCCGCCCACCTCTGATATTCAGCTGTTTCTAGACATCAACTTTTTGACAAAATATCGAATAACGTCCAAACGGTACGTTTTAGGCACCAAGTATGGTACATGAAGTCACACTAGAATTGACCGAGGAATCCAAATATGCAATAATATACAGGGGGTTCCATTTAAAAAATGTAACTTTAATATGAATCACTCTGTATACGTCTAGGAATTTCAGAAAAAATATTTTCAGTTTGTAGCTCTTAATACCCCCCACCCCCCACCAACAGCAGATTTTAAAAATATATATCAGTATAACCACAATCTTCCGTCCACACACTATTGGCCCACCCTGTATAAAACCATCTGAAAAGTCGTCAGTCTTGCTAATTTTTGACGGGCATTACAGCCACACAAAAAATATAGATATTGTTGACATGGCAAGGAATAATCACGTTACGCTATTGTCGCTACCCCCTCATTGTACCCACAAGGTTCAGTCTTTAGACAGATAATTTATGGGCCCTTTAAAGTCATATTATAGTGAGGAAGTACGCATATGGCTTCGTGAAAACAATAAGCCTTTTACTGCATATGACATTGTCGAATTGTTTGGAAAGACGTATCGCAAGTGTCCGGCGAAATAGCAGCCAATGGTTTTAGAATAGGAGGTATCTATCCATTTGAGGTATCTATATGCCTTTAGTGAAGCAGATTACCTTGCTGCGGAACAGAAAGAACAATTACAAAACGGCACCGTTCAACAATTAAACCAAAGTGACGTGATATCCGTTGATGAAGCTGAATCATCAGTAAACGAAGGTAACGTAAAATCATGCGATGAAGCAGAGCCCGAAGTAGAACCATCTACACAACAGGGAATACAGGGTCCCTCTTCCAAAAGTGTTTCAACAGAATTAGAAATACAAGAGTTAGCATGTGGCTCTGGTTTGATTGTAACGCCTTCTGATATTTTTCCGGTGGCATTACCAAAGAAGCGAAATTCTAATAGAGGTCGAAAAGCAACAAAATCAACAATTGTCTCTAGTTCTCCATACAAAGGAGAACTCGAGGATGTAGGAAAGAAAAAATCACCAAGTAAGGTGGTCAAATTAACTTTGAATAAGACTATTAAGAAAGTTGAAAAAGCAGGGAAAAGTGGGAAAGGAAAAAGAAAGCAGAAATCAGAAGACATAGAAACAGATAGTGAGTCTAACGCAAGCTTAAACATTTCGAATTCGTCTGAAGAACTCGCTCCAGAATTTGATTCAGATAGAGAGCCAGAAGATCAGGAGACTGTATGTTTTTTCTGCGATGGAAAATTTAGCGACTACTGTAAATAATCTACCTAATTTTGTCTTTTAATAAATATTTGGTTACTTTTTAACAATGTTTTATTTGCATTTTTCATAAAAAAAAACATGTGTTGCTATTTTGGAACATTCCAAATTGGTAGTATTCCAAATTAACTGCATGTTACGTAGACAGAGATTTTTGACACTTTCATTTCATTAGTGACAAAACTCCTTTTAAATTATTTTAAATACTTCGTATGGTACATATGTAGGTCTAAGACACGTTATTTATTTTAATCAAAATAATCAATATTTAATTTTGTTGCAAATTTTTTTGAAACTACTACTCCAAAATACCCTCACTTCCTCTACCAATATTCTACTGAGACAGAAAAGATTCTAGTCAAGACTGTAACGGTTTCATTTTCATAGTTACGGTTTCAGAATTGATAAATCTAGGCAACCAAGTATACCTTTTGTCGTATATCTTTAAAACTAATTAAAACTCCATAGTATCAATATTTGACTAATACGAAATTATTATCTAAGTAGGAAAAATATAAATTTTATCTATTTATTTATTTTCTTTCATGTAAGCAGTAAAATATAGGTATATTAACCAATGTTCTATTCTCCGTATATAATGTTCTTTATTCCTATATCAATTCAAAGAATAACTTATATCGATCAGTTAATAAATCAAACTTAGAATTAACAGAATTTAGATTACACTTTAAGAGATACAAATCGTTATTATTTAAAACAATCGTCGAGTAAATATTAATAAATATTTAATAGGAATTTTGTATCTTCTTACATCCTTTTTTTGCCCTATGATATCGCGGCTTGGCCATAGGTGTACGCGTGTCTTACTGTAGTTCTTTTAAAACTCAATACCCGTGTCATTATCATCTTTAACGTAATATAATTAATTTTATTGTTTATCATTTAATATATCTAAACAACTTGTATACCAGTTTGTAAATTCTTTCAATTTTTTTATTAATAATTTTCATTAGCATTAGTTATGTTTTGACTACAGCCATCTATTTTCCATATAAATTTGGAATAGTAATTTCGTGTTAAATATTGGTATCCTTACGAGGAATTTCCGGAAAAGAAGGGGGCGTGTAGAAAATATTACTGTGTGGCTCGAGGAGAAGGCTTTTGTTTTTCTGAAAAGAATTGGAAGGAAGATTTTGCAATCGTCATCCTACGGAGATAATCTAATTCTTTAGAAAATATTATTGGATTGTGTGCATTAAACTTTAAGTGGTCGTTATTTATGTGTATTTTGCGACAATCTGCCTTAAATAGGGATTTATATTTTGCCACGCCAGAGTCAACTATTCATCGAGTTCCATTTACTCGCATTTTATATAGTGCCTCAGAAGAGGTAGTTAAAAACTAGTAAGTAAATTCTGAAATCTTAACTAACTGCTATTTTATCATTTTAGGGTGCTTAGTATTGTGAATAGTATCGCACTTAGTATCGCCTAGTATCCATGATTTTAATCTAAACTTCTTCACTTCTGTATCTACTCGTCTAGCTACACGTTCACGTTCTGCCAAGACAAAAATTGCTGTTACGTTGTGCTCCATCTGTTTGACCATAGGCTTGCCGAACCTCCATTTCTTGGGTAATAAACAAAATATATGTCTCATCGACGGACATCATCTCAGGTCAGTTAATCTTTACTTGTGGGACCCAGAATCAACTCTGTTCGTGACTATACATATGTATATTACTAAATCGAATATAAATATTATGCACTTGCGTCTTAAGTGATATTATTAGATATTTCTCTTATATATATATATATATATATATACTCGGTGAATTATATCTCACGACTACTTATATAATTAATACCTAAAAACAATTTATTCGAGTCCTTTTGACTCCTACATTCATTGTTACTGAGAGCATTTGTGTATAACTAATTCTTATTATTTATTGTTAATAGAAACTGTTTACTGTTTACAGTAAGTATTATTATTTTATTATTATTATTATTAATTTTTTTTTTTGGTTAATTTCTTGCTACCACTTTCTGCCACAAGTAGATATTTAAATCTAGCCAGGCATAACACCACTTCAATTTTGAAGTTTTATATAATATTTATCGAACGTGGCAAGACCTTACAGAAAAGCACCAATTTGGGCAGGATTTGTCCGTAAAACTCAAAAGCAACATCACAGGCAGTGACTTCAAATCATACACACAACAAATATAAAATTCGAGAATTAACTTATTCAATTTCTAAGTTACTTTTAAGGAAGCTGTGTCTCAAAACGTCAAGAAATCTAAGCCTATACGTAGCAACTATCCTGGAAGTTGTTCAATCACTTCCAAAAAACATTTTTATATTATTGAGGATATCTCGTTTACGTTGGTGCATTCACATTACATGAGAAGAAATGTTCCCTGTCCATATTGTATTCTAGAAATATTTTTTACATTGTTTGGGTAACTTCCATATACAAGTAATTTACGACTGTACGTGTTTCTGGAATTACCTCGAAGCCCTAATCTCGCAAAACAGGTCACTCCCCATACGGAATGATAAATTGAAAAGAACAAATCGAAATGATTACCTGCAGCAAAGCCGTTCATAACAGGGGCGATCGGGCCGTTTAAATTTTAATTCGGCCCCAATAACTTCACGTTCCGCGACCGCACACGTTCGCCCACGGCTCATAGAGCTCTGGGGTGGCGGATAATGTATAAATAACATAAACAAATGGTAATGGGGTGGGAACATAAATAATTCGGCTCGTATCAATCCATCTGTATAATCTGTCCCCCACGGCCGGGGACCGCCGCCGATAAATCCAATATTAGCCCCGGAACGTCACAATCACTGTTTGTCAATCGCTCACTTACCACTGACTCATTGTTTGCGGCCTTTTACTCGATCGCCTCACATGAACGTCATGGGACCGGAGCATTTCCGAAAATGCTTATTGATGGAGAGGGGATCCTGTATCTTCGGTTAATTGGGGGTTGTATGTCGGCGCTAATAGACTAGAAATGGGGTATAAAGTAACAGGCGACATCGTTTCAAGACGTTGTACCAATTCAGTTAAGACCCAAGGATCCAGTTAAATAGGAGGTTAAGGGTAACTGATTTTTAACGCCACATTTGAATATATTCCATGTAGGTAGGTATACAGGGTGGCTCGTTTTTCATGGGTCACAGAGTTTTTCAAATTAGAAAAAAGCTTAGCCTTTTCATTTCCATTAAGATAAACCAAACAGATCTGGAGATATCTGCTGTCATTGTAGTGGAAAAACATTGAAAGAGTCAAAAGCGAAAAAGAACACTCTTCGTTATATCATCGAGCTTTCTGAAATGTTTATTTCCTTTATCAAGACATTCTACAATACATTTACAACATACAACATGAGATTGATATGAAACGATGCTTCATTACACAATTAGACCAATGGAAAATTGATGATTGTTGAAAAAATATAGATCTTCACAAATATTCAAAATCGAAATGCATGTGTACAGATTAATAAGAGCAAACACAAAGCACAATTTCAACCGCTGGTCAAAGTTTCAGAAGCACTACGTAATTTGAATTGACTGATAGTGAAAAGTAATATGCTTGTGGGAATTAGAAATACCAGGCGTAGAACCACATAATATTACATCAAAATATCCAAATATGTTATTGGATTGTCGTGGGCCTGTTGTTTGGCTTCCTCCAGGGTGTACATGTCTCAATCAATTTTTTTTTTCTTTGGGATAGGCTGACAGATAAAATATATTACAATCAATGTGAAAATACGGAAGACCTACGCGATAGAATTTCTGCTGCTGTTGGGTCTGTTGCACAGAGTATTCAAAATGTTGTGGGCTGTATTATATTAGGAACGGAGCTTTGTGTGAGATAAACTGTGCTTCACTTAGAAGTATTTATGCAAATTTTCTAGAATATTTGTGTATTTTGTATGGTTAAGTATTGAATTTTGTTTTACATCAAGGAGAACGAGATTCTGTATCAAAATTATTGTATATTTTAATTTTATGGGTTATTCTTCAAATAAAATTACTATTTTATTTTACATATTGATGTGTTCGTAATTTTGTTCAATTACTGTCAAGATCCAATATGGCACAAATAAGAAAAAAAACAATTGAGTGTTGCATAATCGAAACTAGTGCCCGTAGAAATGTTCCTTCACTCAATTTTTTTATATTTTTATCCCTCTGTACCAAATTTCTGCGCTTTCTGTTGAAAACTAATTACGCTAGATGGCGTTTTCTAAAAACGGCAGCAGATGTCTTGGATCTTCCTGGTCTATCTTAATGGTCATCAAAAGGCGCAACTTTTTTCTAATTTGAGCCACACTGTATATTTTACGGTTCCCGTGATGTTAATGGTGAGCCATGACCACCCTGTTTAGAACTACCACACATTTTTGAGGTCAAAATAAGATTTAAATAAACTTTAAAGCTCTCGTTTAGCCGCTAGAGGGCGGTTGCGAAAATTTTATTAGTTTACTTTCTAATAACTGTAATGTGATTTAAATATTTTCAACTTTTTTCTCTTTTTTATTTTTTTTTTGTCTTCAAATGTTTCACGGAAATATTTTATTAATTACTTTATTTATTTAAGGTTGGTTAGGTTTTAAGTTTGCGTTGGGGATTCGTTACGATCCGTCAAGACTAGCTGAAAAGCAAAACCAAACGCTCTAGGACTACTTTGTCCTACTGAAGAGATCATTAAGTTCGAAAGCGTAAGATACCCTCCTTTCCAAAAGAAAAATGTTTTGGGATATTCCCAATTCGTTTTCAATTAAAACTTGTAATACCCAGTTTCTCTGGGGAAGATATGCACTGCACTGTTTCGTCCTCTTTTAGACTCATCAGTTGCGAAGGAATCGCAAGACAGCAAAATGTAAATCGGTTTCGATCGGTTACCTCAGCAAATTATCTTTGAGGATCCGTTACGATCCGTCAAGACTAGCTGAAAAGCAAAACCAAACGCTCTACTTTGTCCTACTGAAGAGATCATTAAGTTCGAAAGCGTAAGATACCCTCCTTTCTAAAAGAAAAATGTTTTGCGATATTCCCAATTCGTTTTCAATTAAGTAATTATCATGTCAGCTTTAATTTCTTTTCACCAAGGTTTTCTGACAAATTGGAACCTTATATTTTGTTCCGTTACTATGACAATTAAAAAAAAAATCGGAAATTCCGAATGTTTTGAAATAAAAGGATTTTTTTACTTTTGTCTTGGTATAACTTGATATTTTATTTGACAGAATTTGATATTTAATTATCTTTTGTTCATAAGTTTTTAATAGTCTCTATTCAGGATGTCTCAAAAAAGGTTGCAAACTTTGGGACACACTATAGTAGAGTACGTTAAGATATGAAAATATAAAATAGGTACGGAATTCCTGTCTGAAAATGTCTTACTGACATGGTCGTTTAGTAAGCGCTGCTAAGTACCTAGTGGATATTTTGTTGCTACTTAATTAGAATGACGTTTTAATTTTGAGCTTGCGCCGTTTTCGAGAAAAATGGTGTCTGCAAGCTAGCCTAATATTAACCCTAGTAGACCATAGAATTTCTCCGCGACTAAGAACGATAGTAAAGCGATTTTAGCGTCACATTTTTTTTACTACTTTCAGAAGATATATAGTTTAAAAAAAATACCGTTTCATCATATAGTCAGTTAAAAATTGTTGATGTCTTATAGGTTTGTCTAAAAACGAGAAATCGAATACTTTGTTGCCAATTTGAACAACCATTTTCAATTAAGTATCTACTTGTGTTAATTACAAGTTTCTTTTATAAACCGAACTTTAGATTTAAATACTCATAAATTAACTTGACATTACTAAAAATAATCATTAGATGATGGCTAATGTAAAACAAAAAAATATATAACAGAATGTGAATAATTGAAATTTTAATTGATCATGGCTATTCAAGTCTATAAATCCAAAACAGGTTTTTTATTGCACTGCACATTTGAATATATTTGTTTATCAGTTCAGCCATTATTTACAAAGGATTTATCAAAGCGTATTCGGTCATCCGTAGATTATTTCATTGAAATACGTTTTTTAAATTTAGTTACAGCAATTATTCGATCGCCAACTACCCAACGTAAATAAATATATGATTTTGGATTTTATAAATACTACCACTATGTAGTTGTTTGTTTTGTGTTTGGATTATCAAATTAGAGAATTCCCAAAACTCTCAAAATCTAACAGGAAAGGACAGAAGGAGGGGCTAAAGATATTTACGTTTTTAGTCGACAGCTTGTAACAATTTTAAAATTCAAAAACAGTTTTAGTATTACAGTGTTTTTTTTCTTGCTGGAAATTTGAATCTTTACTAAGATTTTGCGGAAAACCAATCACAGTCAAATATTCAATAAGCATTTTCTACTTTGATAGTATAGAATTGAATTTTTAGATTGTGTCATGCATCTATCTCAATTCACCAAGCATGTTGCTTTTAGGCAAAAGCCCTCTGTTATGATTCTTATAACTAAGGGTACGTTTACATCTGACACTTGTGTCCCGATATATGTGTCAAGCATCAGATATATATCGCTAGTGACTGTTTACATTACAGATAGAAGTTACTATATATTTATATCATGGATATGTGTATGACACTTCTCGTCGCTATATGTGTACGAACCGTTTATACATATGCATTAAGTAAATACACTTGTGTCATACACATCAATTCATAGTATAAAGACTTAGTTCAGTCGTGGCACGATGAGTATCGAAACAAAAAATTGTTACCCGTGTGATTGGCCTGGATATGTTACTTAAGAAAAAAAAAAACATTTAGTGTAGTTTTGGGAATAAATTTTGAAACGTGATGAATTAGGTGTCTATGAATTAGTTAATCTCAGAACTAAGTAATTTGAAAAGCTTGTTTGTAAAATAAATAAGGAATATACCAAATTCAGAAAAGCTATTAGCGTAACAGAAAAAGATTAGCTGTATCTACCTATATCCAGAATATAGATATATACAGGGTATCTCACAATAAGCGTGCATTAGACGTATTTAGGAAACGATAGAAATCTGAATTTTCGTTTCTAGGAGTTTTCAATACTGCTAAGTTGAAATATAATATTTACAGTAACGTGGCGGTAGTACCAGATCAACTTTAAATGAAAAATAGTATTTTTATTTCATTTTCAGATTCTACGTGCAATTTTAAATCAACTTTATATATGCCATATGTCCAAGCTCAATGGTTTTTGAATTATTTCGTTTCCTTAATTTGTTTTGTTTTTTTATCATGACTGAATTATTCAGTCCCCCAGGTAATTAACGACTTAAAAGTAATAATTTTGTGAGTAAAATGACTTAGAATTACATGTAGAATCTGAAAATTAAATAAAAAATACATGTTCCATTCAAAATAAGCGAATTGACGTATAATACATCAATTCAGCAGTGTTGAAAGGAAAACAAAATCCTCTAAAAAAGAAATTTCAGATTTCTATCATTTACGGTTTCCTAAATACGTCTAATGCACACTTGTCGTGATACATCCTGTATATACATGTCTAGTTTTATTTGTGTATCTACAAATGCTTAGAAACTTTATTCTTCAAGATAATCTAACAAATATTTTTGTTGTCTTCAAAATCCGCATCTTCGGATCCTACCATGGTTTTTAATATGGCGATGAAAGGTCTGCTATCATTTTTTTATATCTTTGAATTTCAATAAAAACGTTTAGCAATTTTTTTATTTAAAATTTTTTAAGTTGCTAATTAGGAGGACCCCTCAAAATGTAGTATGTGAAATTTGAATAAAAAGTATACATAGTGTTTTCTTCTACACGATCTTAAAGTTTATTAGTGTATAAATCTGTAAAAATGGTTTTCTTCGAGATATTTCAACAAATATTTGTTGGTTTTAACAAATCGCTTCATTTGATGCCATTACGGATTTTAAGATGCCAACCGAAGACATGCTATTTTTTACACCTACGAAATTTAATACAAACCCTCAGAGATATTTTTTGAATAAGTGGTGCTAATCAGGACCCCTCAAACTCATATGTGTGAATTTTTAGCAAAAACTATACATAATGTTTTCATTCATATACAGCTCCGTAAAAATTTATTCTTCGAGATAATCCAACAAATATTTTACTTAAAAAAAGATATTTTACTGGAATATTTCCCATGTTCCTGGTTTGTTGTAATAGGTGAAATAAACCACCCCTTCCATATTTATTTTTCAAATATTCTTATACTTAAAAATTTCTAAAAAATTAAGAATTTTTCTTTGGACTTCACTATATCTTTATTTGATTTTCTTTTAACATCCCAGAGTTCAGGTTCGTGATATAAATTAATCGGTTCATCAATATCGCGTTTTACCGACTCTTTTTTATCATTGTTTTCGAATTGCTGCCGACACTTTCACAAAAGTAGACGACTAGTCAACTAGAGCAATTTCTGTCAGGCGAGTGCGAATATGAAAATAATATGTTTTTACATCTAATCGCATAGATATGTCGATACATATCGTAGACGCTTGATACATATAACTCTGACAACAAATGTTCGCGCTGTTTAGATTAAATGCGATTTCTGTCTGACAGAGAATGAAAAATCGTTCAGTATGGGTTTGAGAGTTGATTTTGAGACGAAAATAAATTACTTGTTTTTATAGTCAATTAATATGCCAACTCAGTGTGGAAGATCCAGTGTAATTTAAAAAATTTTTGGAGATGTAGTTTGAAAGGCTTATTTGTAAAATCGTCATATAGATAAGGTTTACTGTGACATAAATTAATCAATTCATCAATATCGCCTTTTATCCAACATTTTCTATCACTCAATATTAATAATTTGCTGCCAACACTACCACAAAAGTAGACGATTAGTCAGCTACAGTAATTTATGTCTGAAGATTCCGAATAGGTGTTTACATCTAATCATATAGATGTGTCGATACGTATCGCGGACGCTTGAAGCATATCTCTCTGACAGAAATTCTGCACATTAGGTATAATTTCCATCCGACATAAATATCGAGCAATTAATGTCAGATGTAAACGTACCCTAAAGATCAAATTATGTGTAACCAGAAACCTTTAGAATATGCTCATATATTTCTTTAAATTTATTCATGACAGAAAACTACAAAAATAACCATACTGGCAAAAAAATCACTAGTGGTAAATAAAAATACACTTGCTCAACAATGAAACTTGTATAATCGATTTTTTACAGCTCGCAAAGAATCGCGTTAGTGAGAGAATTTTTTTTCCGACCAAGTGTGTTTAACAAGAAGTCTATGGAGTCATCCACTACATAATTTTTTGCGATTTTTCGTTATTTTTTGCATATACTTAAAATTTTGATGGTGTTTGAGCTAAACGGACTTCAGATTCATATTCAGTGCGTCAAAATATAGGTGGGTCTGGTCAAAAGTACGACCACTTTTTTTGTGCGCCGTTGTTATCAAAAGAGACAAATTTTATTTAGTTCATATTTATTGACAGTATTAATAATATATTTCTATAAAACATATGAAGAATATGAGGTGCAATCATTAACTTCTTGTCCACTACATCATATGTTCCGTCATATTTAACTTTCCGACATGTATATTAAAACCTCCTATATGGATAGATATGGGGTACTTTTCTGGGAATTGCTCAACATATGGTCTAACGGTGTATTATTAACGGGTATTATCTGTATAATATTCGAAAAGTTAAGTTGAGAACGCATTAACAACCACATCTACTGGCCGCTGGCTGCTCCAGAAACTCCGTCAACAGACTCGATATAGTGGATTTAATATCTAATTTCATTAGATTATTTTTTATTTCATATACCTAATTATTTCAATATTCTCTATTAGTTTGTTTTTTTAATATACCAGTATATTACGTGTCAAAAACATCATTCATTCATTAATAGGATTTGTAGGAAAATTAATTTGATTAAGGTTTAAGTACTTTTACAATACAGTAAAAACATAATTTCTTCAAAAAATGTGAATATTAAACTCTGTCATATTAGACTTTTTCATTACAAACATACGGAAAGAAAGTTATACTAAATATCAAGATTAAAATACACTTATTCCAACGATAGTTTAGGTTCACTATTCCTCAAATATAGTAATACTTTATTGAAATATTAACTTATTCTTTTATAATAAGATTATATTAGTATGAGATAAAGTTATGTTTGTTTAAACAATTGTTTGGTTTTATTTAGACACTATGAATTACTTGAGTCAACGATTGTTGTTATTATCAAAATAAAGTTCTTTTCTTTATTTGAAGTTTTAAATGACTTGAAAGAAATACTGCAAATATTTGAAATAATAATAAATAATTTCGATGAACGTAAATAATAACATTGCATTAATAAAGAATAAAATTCAAGTATATAATTAGTATTTCAGTATACTTGCTATATGGTATTTCTTTTTTTTTAAGTTTTATTGGGTTTTTTTGCCACACTTCTGAAAAATAATAAAAATTAATTAAATAAGCCCTTGCGCCAAACGGAGCAGTCAAGGGTTATTTTTGAAACTAAGTTTGCCTAACCAAAAAATCTCACACTGAAAAAAGCAGATAAGTAAAAAATAACAGTTTAAAATTTTAAACTGTCAAACTTGACAAACGGTTTAATATTTTACTACTATTTTGAAAACGAAAACAGAGAGTTTTTCGAAACGTCAATATTACGGAAGTGCGCGATAGTGATGTGATTTTTGTTATTTTTTACTTATCTGCTTTTTTCAGTGTGAGATTTTTTGGTTAGGCAAACTTAGTTTCAAAAATAACCCTTGACTGTTCCGTTTGGCGCAAGGGCTTATTTAATTAAGTTTTATTATTTTTCAGAAGTGTGGCAAAAAACCCAATAAAACTTAAAAAAAACTAAAATTATGCCACAAATAAATAGCTTCAGACAATATGGTATTTCTTTTTAGAGTAGTTCCTACTCTTCCCACCTTATATAAATAATTAGATACTGCTCACTTAGTAGAATTTAATTGGTGATTTTGTGAATAATCGACGGTTAATTAGTATTAGTATTCATGTTTTTTGAGTTTTGTGAATAAACGAATGTAATTCAAGTTATAAAAAGTAAGTGGATTTGTAGCATGTCCTCTATTATATTTTCGTTTACCAAATTTGGATTTTTGTGTTCAGAAATACGTTTAGAATTCAGAAATAAACATTGGTCACATTTTTCCGCTTTTCTACATTTTTTCCATATACGTAATGAAAATGACGCATTTCCGCGGAAAAATTTTGCCCTTTTTGTGTTGTGTTTTGTGTCTATAATTCACAGCAAAAAATATTTTTTATGTAACTGATTTCCCTTTTTCTAAAGTCCACAAAATTTCATTTATAATGAAAATGACGCATTTCCGTGGAAAAATTTTAATGTTTCTGTGTTCATAGAGGCCTCTGAATGCTATTTGTTATTTGCTTTTTTTCATAGCTGATTTTCCTTAAACGAAACTTGACCCGTAGAACTGTCAAAAAATGTTCACAAGTGTTGTATTAATATCATCTATAAATGTTATTATTTTGCACTATTTTTGTTGCATCTTTGCATGACATTTATTACAAAATATTAATAATTTTAATTCGTTATAATAATAATAATAATAATAATAATAATAATAATAATAATAATATTTATTTACACACAATATAAATTACAGTAACAATAAAAAATTGACTTTAGTTAAATGCGATAAATCTACTAATACATCAACTTACAGTAACATAAAGAAATATTTTTTTAATCAATGCAATAATCCATTAAGTAACAAAATTTGCTCAAATTGTACAGTAGAACTTAATTTTTACTTTTATAAATACCTGTGCAAATAAAAATATCACAAAGACAAAAAGATTGTCTGTAGTGACATATAACGTATGCAATAACTAATATAAGAGCGTTGCAAAAAAAAACCCAAAAGCAAAACTTGTCAAGGGAATTATACTTAACTGTTTTTCATTTAACAATTATTGAGTTCTGTTATTAAAAAATATGAAAACTTTCCTGATAATTAGACCAAAACATGAGACAAGAAATAAAAAGAAAAATAGATGCAGATCAATATTTCAGTTTAAGTTAAGTGCAATTAAATTATAACAAACAATACGTTATATAAACCTATTGTAAGCTCTATAAACCTGTTTTATAATTAATATGTTATACAGATATGAAATATATTTATTTAAGTAAATCGGGAATTTAGTGTCATTTTAAGAAATAAAGCTGTTGAGTTAAATATAGGAATGCTTTGATGGCAGGAGTATGTAAATATTTATATCAAATATCCTTTTTTACTGAATTAATACATATACACCTAAATGAAGTGTAAAATTTTAAGTATATTCTTAGGTGTACTGAAATACAGAATAGATTTTTTTCATGTACCTAATCTTAAGGAGACTGCTCTTAAATTTTTCACTACGTACCGCAAATGCACATCCTATATATAGAAGTAAATTGTTATGTGATCATAAGTCTTTCATTGATTTCAACTCCAAGATAGGATACGTCAAATAAATAAATATATATCCCATCAGACGGATGTCTTCCAATATAAAAACCGTCAGCCTAGATGACAGCCGATTCCGCCCCGAGCCGCGCTCACGCAAACCGGGAGATTTTTAAAAAGCGCCTGTATATTCCCGTCACAGCTATTATCCCGCGCGACCTTTGGGGAGCCGCGGCGTTGAGTGATGACCGTTTTCTGAGGATCAGACTGACGTCAGATCTATCTAGGAAGGAACAGGAACACCTGGGCTCTCCTCAAGGGGAGGCCCAAGACGAATTTGTTCACTTAGGTCTGCTGACATTTCACTTACGCTGCAATCCATCGAGTGGGGACTCCATGGAGGTTGACGGCGGTCGTAATTGAAATTATGAAAATTACGCAACGGTCGGATGCTTACAAATCGGTTCTTATGTCTAAGACCGAATTTGAGGGTTCGGGGTGAGTTATTGATATATGGCGTGAGGGGTGTAGTCAAATAACTCTTGGTTTATATGATGCACTTAAAGTATAACTATATATTTGTTCTGTTTATCAATGATTTAAGTGATGTAATAAGTTGTTGTAAGCTTTTCTATGCGGATGATTTAAAGATATTTCTGACTGTTAATGACATAGATGATTGTTTAAATTTGCAGAATGATTTGGATAATATTAGAGATTGGTGTGTTAAATATAAACTATTGCTAAATATATCAAAATGTAAAGTGCTCAGGAAACAATACAAGGAAACTTTCTCCAATTCAATTTGATTATAGTATTGGCAATGATATATTATCTCGGTGCAGCACTCAAAGATTTAGGTGTAGTTTTTGATGTAAAGTTTACTTTTGATGATCACATAGCAATGAAATCAAGTGAGGCTATGCAATTGTATGGATTCATTGTTAGAAACTGCAATAATTTCACCAATGTTCATGCTTTAAAAACACTTTTCTTTTCATATGTTCGTTCTAAGCTGGAATATGCTACTTTAATTTGGTATCCATTTTATAATAATCAGAAATCTGGTATTGAAAA
The DNA here is from genome assembly GCA_037114965.1 of Monochamus alternatus. Taxonomy (NCBI): domain Eukaryota; kingdom Metazoa; phylum Arthropoda; class Insecta; order Coleoptera; family Cerambycidae; genus Monochamus; species Monochamus alternatus. The sequence goes on along the minus strand of CM073429.1, from coordinate 53,410,589 downwards.
GGTACAGAGAAAATTTTTGAAATATTTGTCATATAAAATTGATGGAGTATATCCTGAAAGAGGAATAAATTATTCTTATTTGCTTTCCCGGTTTAACACCTGTAGCTTAGAATTAAGAAGAATTTGTACATCATTAAGTTTTCTCTATAAAATAATACATACTCAAATTGATTGTTCTGATATACTTGGAGATATTAAATTTTTGGTACCAAGTTATAATTCCAGATCTAATATAACATTCAGATGTAACAAACCTAGAACTAATATTTTACTGAAGTCACCTATTCATGTTATGTGTACAAATTTCAATAAATACTGCTGTTCGTGTGATATTCACAATTGTACATTGAAATCGTTGTTGGTTAATGCAATAAGAACCTATTCTAATGAATTATAATATATAATTTTTATACATCTTTAAGCACATACCCATTTTTCTCTTGTGTGTATTCTAGACCAAGTGTAGATTTTATTTTATTTTATTTTTTTTTATTTACTATTATTATTTAGAGCACGTTATGTAATGTATTTTTAAGTTTTGCCCTGTAAATGGATCTCTGTTGGGCAATAAAGCTATTATTATTATTATTATTATTATTATTATTATTATTATTATTATTATTATAATGAATAATAATATAATAATAATAATAATAATGTTTATTTTTTCCCAAAGTTCATTCAATTACAATATGAATAGTTACAAAAAAATAAACAACTGTACCACTTCCCACTGAAATCATTTAAGATTTGTGCGTGGGTGTGTGTGCTACACTTGCTATATAAACTTAACGGAACAATAATAAGTAAAAGGAAAACATAATATGTTCATAAAATTATAAGTTGATTTATATGTAAAGTCTTTATAAATACTTGTTTACATAATTAATTCACTAAAAAGAGAATCCTAACAATAACTGACGCTATGCCTATATTTTAATTTAATTATTAATTAATTTATTTATTACAGACCTGGGAGTCTTAAGTAACCATTCTTTTACATGTTTTTTAAAAATATGTATTTTCGCAATATTTTGCAAAGCGTTCGGTATTTTACAATAAATTCTTGGAGCCAAATAATCAAATGATCGTTGTCCTAATTTTTTAAGAGCCTTTTGAGTAACAAACTTATTTTGCGATTTATATCTAGTATTATGCACGTGTTCAATATTTTTAAAGATATATCTACTTTTTTGCTGCAATCAATACTTTATAACAATATATTTGCCTTATATCCAATATTTTACACTCGGAAAACAGAAGATTTGTTGAATACATTTTACTTTTTTGAAATATTATTTTGATAACCATTTTTTGTAAAATATGAAGTTGATTAACATGGCTATTATATATCCCTCCCCAACCTGCTATTCCGTACTGTAATAAAGATTCAACTAATGCATAATAAATTACTTTAAGATGAGAGACTTCAAGAATGTTAGTTAATTTCTTAAAATAAAAGATAATTGGTCTTAATTTTTTAATTAATATTTTAATGTGGACATCCCATTTTAAATAATTATCATAAATAAAAAAGTAATCTTGCTCAATTTGAAATTCCAATTTCTTATAGAAAGACTGATTGTTTTTTTTACAACTAAAAGATAAGAATTTTGTTTTTTCAAAATTTATAGTTAAACTCATTTCATCAAACCACATTTTTAGTACCTGCAAGTCTTTTTTTTGCAATTTTTTTCACATAGTTCCAGTTGTCTGCTTGATACTGTATAACCGTATCGTCTGCAAATGACGATATATTTCCCGTTGACATTTTAAAGAGACCATTTAAATAAATACTAAACAAAATAGGACCAAGTACCGTTCCCTGCGGTACACCATAATTAGTTTTACATACACCGCTTTGATGTTCATTTATTTGAACTTTTTGAACCCTATTTTCCAATTGCATTTGTAGTTAAGTTAGTATACAGTGTGTTTCTTAGGTCAAAAATCCATCGGCATACTTTGTGACCAAAAATAAGGGTTTTTTTGTTATATAACCTTGGGGTCTTAAGACATCTATTGCCCAGCTACAGCGTGTAAAAATAAAAAAAAAACAGTTTTTAATTTCTAAACCGCTTGAGATAATTCAACCAAATTTGGTATGCATTTTAGTAGACAGTAGATATGAAACAACAAATTACCAGCTTTAGAAACTTACCAGTGGCGCAGGTGAGGGTATCATCGATCATTGTTTGCAAAAAAATACATCACCCTTTATAATAATCAACGTGGATTCAGAGAAAATAGATCAACCATAGATCAGGTATTTGTTTTTAAACAAATAATAGATAACAGTATATATCAGAATCTCCCTCTATATATGATATTCATAGATTTCAAACAGGCTTATGATAAAATAAGAAGATCAAAATTATACAGTTCTATGGAAAGTATGGGAATAGGAGGAAAATTAATAAAACTTGTACAAATGACCCTAAACGATACGGATTACAAGGTAATGTTCAGTGGACACACGTCAGAGGTTTACGCCAAGGAGATCCATTGTCAACCAGTGAGAAAGTGGCATATCGACTGCAGGCACAATATATAGGCAAATAAGTCAGATAATGGCCTACGCTGATGACATTGTAATGCTAACAGGAACGAAGGAGAATTAACTTAATGCAATTAAAAGGCTAGACAGAGTGGCATGGAACAGAGAGATGGTTATAAATGAAAACAAAACAAAATATGTGAAAATAAAATAGAACTACAGAAGATAGGCAAAACACAGGAATAAGGTTGACAATGGATGGAAGACAATATTACTTTGAGGAAGTGAATAAATTTAATTACCTAGGAGGCACAATGACTGCTACAGGTGAAGAAAAAATGGAAATACAGGAGGGAATAGAAAAGGGAAATAAGTGTATGGGGAGCTTGCTTATGGTAATCAGGTCGAAAAATATTTCGAAAAATGTTAAAAAGAGAATATATAAAACTGTAATAAGACCTGTGGCGATATATGGATGTGAGACTTGGAAGCTTAATGCAAGAGAAAAAGGGGCATTAGAAATGTTTGAGAGGAAAGTACTGAGGAGAATCTATGGAGGGAGGAGGGTACGAGAAATGTGTCAAAGGAGCTCAAATGAGGAGCTGATGGGATTGTATGCAGAACCATCCATAACGAGTGTAATAAGGGCGCAAAGAATGAAATGGTTGGGACACATGATAAGACTACCGGATGAGAGAACGACAAGAATAGTGCTCATAGGGGGAATAGAAGGTAGACCCAGGACAGGATGGCTTCAAAAAGTGGAAAGAGATCAAAAAGATATGGGTATTAGGAACTGGAGAAGGAGAGCAAAGAACAAAACTGAATGGACAAATATATGCCATGGACGTACTCGGCCTGTAGTGCTGAATATATGCTGTATAATATATATATATATATATATATATATATATATATATATATATATATATATATATATATATATATAATACTACAAATAAAATAGGTGATGGGATTGTATGCAGAACCATCCATAACGAGTGTAATAAGGGCGCAAAGAAGGTAGAAGAAAAAGAGGCCCAGGACAGGATGGCTTCAAAAAGTGGAAAGAGATCAAAAAGATATGGGTATTAGGAACTGGAGAAGGAGAGCAAAGAACAAAACTGAATGGAGAAAGGTCATATGCGCCATTGTATTATCTTCACTTTTTGTTTCTTACCACTTTTTGTATTCCAAACCGATTTCTAACAAAATTGATGGAAACTACATGGAAAAATTAATTTGTTTATATCAACAAATATTATACCTCTACTTTAAATAAACAGTTAAAGTTTCCTGAACGTCGCGGCAACTATCAAAGTTACGTCAAAGTGATTGCAATTTTATCATGACTATGTTAAAGTTACAATCACTGGTAATAAAGAAGTCTCCAAAACTAAGAGAGCTATTTAGAAGGCACATAACTGTAAAGTGACTGGAAGTAGTACGAAAATACGTAGCACTGACGTAACTTTGTTGCATGAAGTTATTTATAACAAAGTAGCAAATTTGGTGGTGGTCACGCTTTAAAGGTTCCAGTCTCAGTTAATGTTACTTTGGTGCTAGTTGAGAAGCCCGCTGGTATAACTTAATTCGTGTACTGCCTAGTCACGGAGTAGGTAAAAGTTCTAGTGCAATCTGAATTATAACTTATTTTGATTAATAGAATTTATAATTTTATATTAGTATTCTGGGAAACACTCCTTTAAAGTTACATCCTGTACATTTCATTAATTATCAATAATGTTATGCATTCTTCTGCCTAACGTATAATTGAATAAAAGAGTCTTATAAAAGATGAAATAATCTTATCGTAAAGAAATTCAAATCTGATTATGACCGGCGGTATTCATATTCCCTAAAATTAAAATTAAAGTCTCACGGGACTTTATTCCAATTTAGAAGAGAACATTCTTATAAGGTCTGGGTATCAAACGGCATGCTTAAGGTATTGAAAAAGCTTTATTTAACGTTCATCAAGAAAAGTGGTCAAACGAAAAGATGTCGAAAGAAATACGTTGACTAATTTCAGTTCTTCTCGACATCACTTCGATTGATTACTTGGGGAAAAAGTAATTTCTGTGCTGTGTCTGAGATGTGGTGTGGACTGAGGTCTCCAGAATCAACAGTTTTAAAGAGATGAGTTTCGGAAATATCTTATAAATACTAACTTACTGCTATACTTTCTGATATAGGTGACTCGTGGCTATATCCATGAGTCTGAATTGATATTTTGTCAGATTTTAATTGGTGTTCGTAAAAATCAACTACACTACTACCCGCATATGTTTATTATTATCTTTTACATGTATTTAATAATTATATAAATTGAATTTTGAAACGATAGTATCAAAATGTTAATAGTCTGTCTAGCAAATTTTTCAAATAATTAATTTTTTTACCACAGAAATAGGTCAGACCTCATCTAGTCTGGCTGATTTCGTGATATTCACAAAAACTTGAATTTTAAAACTTATATAAAAATTTCATTGCGCTGTTTTCCTTAGAAAATTTAACCAGATTATTTTTTTTGTTCTACATATTTATTGAGTTTAACCTTGTCTATGCAATTGTTCCTTAACATACATATGTAGATATTTAGTATCAATTAACATACATATGGCTATGCGGGACGTAGCACGTGTCTATATCTAGTGGTCAGTGGTTGCTCAATACTGGGTGGTCAGTCTATATTAAATCAACCAATTTAATTTAAAAAAGTGCTGTCAAAATTTATTTATTTATTATTTTTTTATCTAAGTTTCTACTAAGTATACTCAGAGTTAAGCAGGTATTCATAAATTTTTTAGACCTTCTTAAAGAGCATAAAATGTACAATATTTTCTGTTCAGTATAAATTTAGGCCTACTTAACTGTAAATAAACACAACAAACTGGTAAATGTTAACGTTTTCAAATGAAAAACCTTCTCTTTTGAAAATAAAACTAAGACTTACCTTCAATTTTTTTTATATGTGTCTTTATAATATACTTCTTTAAGAAGTTTTAGGCCTTAAAGTTACATCCTTTTTTTAATAGGACTTTAAATATTGCCATTTTTCAGGTATTTTCAATTTAGAGATTTAAATAGTTTTTTGGTTATATATTTTTCAAAGTAACTGAATTTTCAGAAAGCGCTATTAAGTGGAGATTTAGTTGTGGCAAAAACACAGACAACTTTTTTTATTGTTAATATAATTTTATAGTCTGTCGCGAATAATGTATAGCAAAAGTGCAGAGACAATTGTTTTAATGCGAGCTTATAAATATTAGTAATAACATGTAACATTCAGTTCTGTTTAACTCAGTTTTGCGATAATTTGTTTCTCTTAAAAAGATTTTATTTTATGATTAAATTTTTTTCATAAAACTTTTTTACACTCACTTACGAATAATCTGCATACAATTTTTTAAATCACCCAACACTCGACATTCTCTAACTTCCTCAATCGTGTATAAAATTGAACACTAGTTAATATGGTCATTTTTTGTGTATGTTATCCTGCTGATTTTATTGTTTAAAAACAATGTGAAGCACTTTTTTATGACGTCCATCATTACCAAATATAGCCTGAATTTATCTAAAATATTTAGGCATAAAAAAATACTCAGAATAGTGCAAAATATAGTTTTAATAGCTTAAGACAATTTTCAGATAGGTATTAATCTATTTATTTATGGTTTATTTAGATAAAACTGTATTTTATACAAACTCTATTCTATTTCTCAAATTACTGTTATGTTTTCTAAATAAACAAATAATTTTAGCAGTAGCAGTTAATCCAGGTAGCTCCACTATTTTGCATTCGTTTTTCATTGTTTCGTTACAAACTGGCAAAACTACAACATTTTTATTAATTGTAACCATTCACTACCGATAAAATACACTTTCCGTGGGTACAGCTAGATAAAATGCCTATTTATTATAACAAAATCGAACGAAAGCAATAGGACAGTCTTGTCCCATAACCTAGAAAACCAAACCGGCGAACTATATTGTGGGAAAGTATCTGCACCCGACACAAATTTCTTTATTTAATAACTATAAAACATTAATTAAAAATGAAAAAAAAAAACACTAAAAACTGAACAAGAACAGAAAACTACAACTTAAACAAATAGTAGACACAGGAATTAAATTATGACGTGACGGGAAATTTTACCGTCGTGTTGCTAGTTGCCTATGTTACCTACTCTGATTCTGTAAATATGTGGCGGACAAGTCGCATAGGCAGCGTTAAATAAGAATTTAATATAATTTCGAAAACAAATTTTTTTTCGCTTTTTAAATAAGTTTGCAATTTTTTTGAAGGGTGATTTCGTTCATTCTTAATTTTCTATATCCCCTCTTAAAATATTTGTACTTAGTCATAGTTAACCCTGTATAAACTTCTTTACTACTGCGTATAAGATAATATTATTGATAAGTAGGTATGTAAAAATAATTGTTAAAATATGGGGTTAGAATTACAAAATGATATGTGTCTTACAAACGCTTTTTAAATGTTATTATTTATTTGAGGAATATTTAGTGACAATGAATAGACATATTATCAAGAGTTTTATTGTTGATATATCTAAACCTAAAATCAGCACAAATTTGATCATTTTACGACGAGAAATATGGTGAACTTGTAGAAAAGTAACAGAAATTGTATTAGTAATTAAGTTAACCTGAAAAATAAGAAGGAAAATAAATTCATATTTCATTTTTAAATATTTCGATTCCGTGGTTTGGGCCATTATATCGTTACGACTTAATCAAAAATTAATATGCAGTTATTTGGAAATAATGTTATCGTAATCAAGTATTTAAATTGCAATTTCGTGCCGGGACAACAAATGGCGGTAAGAAATATTTCCGTGCCATGCCTGTCCCTCTTTAATCTGATAATGCTGCCGAAAATGACATCTTAATAAAAATAAAAACGAATTCCAGGTATAGCCCGGCTTATATCGACGAAGTTTTAATGACACGAGTTTAAAAGCAAATAGGACAGTTAAAAATCCAGTGTATGATTATTAAAATTTTAGCGGACGGAGCTGAGTGTTTATGCCCGTATAAAGTTTTAAATTACACTACTTTGGCGAGTTCGGCTGTTTCATAATTGTCGGGCGCTTCTTAAAATGCAGTTTCATAAATATTTCATTTCCATGGGAAACTTAAGCTGTTATTAAAAGACGAAACTAAGGTAGAGGTGGGATATGTCAGTTTTTTATCTCTCGCTTCCCAAAGCCGGTCTAATATCGAAGTTCTATAATTCATCTAAAAATTATTGGGAGTTAGATGACCTGCGAGAGTTAAAAATTCATCTTTTAAGCAGAAGTGTGCGAATTATTTTTAGAAAAGGTATATCCGTATATCTAGATATAAGGAAACGTTCTGTGTTATAAAATTCCAATGTATGTTGAATTTATACAGGATTAAATATGACTTAGTACAAATTTTTTAAGAGGGGATAGGAAAAATTCAGAATTAACGGTATCACCCCTCAAAAAAATTACCTTATAGGGCAATCCAACGAACTGTCAAATCACTTTAAAAATGGCGGCTGTAGGACAAACAACTCGACATATGACAAGCAGAAATTTGTGATTTTGTGTAGAACTGTGTGTTTGGCTTATTATATTTTATACCTATTTTGAAATACCAAGGATAATTCAGACTATCATAATGGTTTTGTTTTGTTGTGCGAGTCTGCCATGTATCTATGCATAAATAATTGTTAAAATCAAATTACGTACCTCTGTAATAGTTTACTAATTAATTATATATAACTGCCAATATTGTTATCAATATATTTTTTTATTAATATTATATATAGTATTCTCCAGGACCCTGAATTGCTAGGGCTGGCGGGGGTGTAATTATACTACTAGTTGGAGAGAAAAAAGAACTTAGGTACCTATTTATAAATAATATATTTCAAAACTTGTACACTGTATTTAATTTTTTCTTGAGTTAGATCTTGCTGTTTTGTTGCACTAAGCCACTTTTGCCGTCTTATATGAGAGTTCATTGAGATCAGTTCTGTCTATAATTCAATGCAGCAGGAATCCTAAAAAATCTAACTTGATCTTCTCGCTGTCCTCTACTCCAACAATTCCATAACACAACAAAACAAAACCATTATGATAGTCTGAATTATACTTGGTATTCCGAAATAGGTATAAAATATAATGAGCAAAACACACAGTTCTTCACACAGACCAATAACTAAAAGTTCTACACAAAAGCACAAATTTCTGCTTATCATATGTCGAGTTGTTTGTCCTACAGCCGCCATTTTTAAAGTGATTTGACAGGTTTAAAGTGGTTTGACTATGCCGCCTGTCAGCTGCGAGGTTAGGTATATTCTACCAAAGTCAAAGTTGTCAAAGGTAGTGACAGAGCATCGCGTTGCCACGTATAACGATTTACGGCGCTTTTAAAGAAAGTTTTATTTACAAAATACTAGGTTATTTAATGAGAAACACGATATGGTAGCACTGAGAGTAAAACCTACCTTACTGATACTTCCAGGACTGATATTTGGAGATTTCAAGAAAGTTAAATTATTTTATGTTTTCTAACTTGTTTACATTATAACTTGTCGTTGTAAAAATTGTTGTACTTGCTGGAGACCTCTTGACTTCCTTCGACCATTTCATAAATAAAAAAATACTAATGGATAGCTGCGATATATTGGGACGTGTAGTTTTCCACAATTTTCTTTAAACGTACGTGGACATATTTTCTAGAGTTGAGAGCAATGCAGTGGAGTTACAGTTATCGGACAAAATTTTCTAAATGAAAAACTGCCACGGGTGTATTCGAAGTTTTCTGTTAGTATTTCTTTCAATCAATTTTCTTAGAATAAATGGGCAATTTATTAACTCTACGCGAAGTGTGTGTTGTGTGGCGAGTAATTCTGATGAACCTGTAATGAGTGAAAATGTTTGGCAGTTTGGAACGAAGGAACGAAAAACGAATGCAAAATACTGTAGCTAAACGGATTAACTGTTATCTATCAGGTACTTAGGTATTATTATTAATAAAAATGTTTACTTTCGTTGTTTCTACATTCGGCAACGTTGTGAAAAACGACCGCATGGTAGTTGACATATGTAGCCATCTTGGACGATGATTGATCGACATAGGCGCTGACTTTCCGTAGGAAAAAAGGGTTTAGCCCCATTTTTAAAACATCGAGTTAGAATTCCGAAATAATTTTTTTATTGCCTTTTAGGCCTCCCTGAGCACGTGGTTAAAATTTTTGTACTTAGTCATAGTTAACCCTGTATTCATTCAGATTTAAGAACCATAGAAACATTTCTGAAATTTGGAATTGCGGGGAGGATAGCTAAAATATCTACATCTATTAGGTCCCATTGGGCCTCTTGTACTTCCTCCTATTAAGAAGTCAACCCACCTGAACTGATAAACAACCTATTAAAGAGAAGAAGGTGGTGACGTTGCTCAGGATGATCTCTCTAATATAGACAACAGAAAGCCGTCGTTTTACCAACACGGATTCTCTTATTGACGATACGGCATTGTACTTCAAAGAGGTGTTTCACAATTTCTCATATAGTAAAGGTGTAATAATGCCCAGTTTGACTAAGCATGGCCAAGAACAGATAATAAGAGATTGTGCGTAATTAGAATTATATGGCCCAAGTTTCATTTTTTGCTTTTATTTGGTTGTGCCTCACGTATGTGTAGCTGTTGACAATTCTTTCATTAAAATAAGCCAAGACTAACTAACATCTTTTATATAGAGCAGGCTTCGCCCGTTTTCAATTTTTAGCAGATGATTATGTTAAAACATATTGGAATAACAAATAATAGACATCAAATAATATAAGCATAAATACAACAAACACTACGACTAAGATTTGTACGTCTTGGCGATGACAAATAACAATTACTGTGTACCAAAAATCAAGCGAAATGAAGCATGTTCTTTTCGTTGACTCATTTGCTAAACAGTCTCTGGCACGATACATAGAACTGATCTCAGAAATTCTAATACATTTTATTTTGCTCTACTACAGGGTATAGTGACAAAGAAAATGTGGCAAAGACGATTCATTAAATCATAGTTGTTAAATTACAACATTTACCACAACGTGCGCCTGACAACTAAAATTCGTTTCAAATTTGTTCTGCCTGGCGCAGATTAGAAAATGACAAAGCATCGTAAACGGTTTATGAATGGAGTCAAATCTCTTATTAGTATATTATCTATGGGATTGCTAGATACTTTTTGGCTGTATCTTTTCAGGGGTACAGGAATTACTTAACAAATTGACAGCTATTTGTTTTATCCCACCGTTTCTAAACTCTTTGTGGGTATTCTCCTTAACATTTTCAACAAATGCTGACAATGACAATGAAACTGAAGGAAAAATATTGAGACCCGATGCACTCCTGACTAGTTGGTCAGTTTCTTTATTGCCATCGCATTGCACTGGCAGTCTCTGGTGGCATTCCCATACTGATCTAGTCATTATCTTATGATTGTCTACTGTCTGGGGAGATTCTGATTCTTTTTCTCCGCGCCTTTCTGTTTTTTAACCGTCTGTAAAGTGCTGATTTCATCACTGACGGTGCCTTCTCATTCCTTAATGAATACTGTGTAGGGTATGCTAAACGCAAACTGGAAAATAAATAATGTTAGTGTCTGTATACAGAAGGGGCATCTTTCTGACAGCCCCATTCGAGGTGTCTTCTAAGTTCTCCACATTCTGCATCTGGTTTCAAACCACCATTGAAACCATTCTTGTCGAGGTTACTTCTTTTAGATCCATATCCAAAGATGGCAGACATAGTATTACCTCCATTGCTATAATGAGTATTGTTCGTATAGCATCAGTTATGCTCAGGCAGGCAATCATTTCTACCTAGCTGAGTTTTGTTTAGCTATCGTGTGCTGGACTTTTGGCCACCATCCCCGTAGGCTAACATTGGTCTTAACAAAGGCAGTGCATAGTGTACATGCCCATTTTTGGTTTAATTCCCCTGATATTTTTCCTGCGGTGCTGCTCATAGAATATGCACGCCTTTTTTAGTAGCATCCTTTCCAAATGGAGATTAGATGCTGGCTTTCCATTCATGTCCTCTGATTTCATGTACAGTCTCTTATTAATTTAATATATAAAATGAGTTGACACGATATAATTGTATTGTTTCTGCTATTACTACACATTTGCCTGAAGAAAATCATAAACTTATATATTCGCAAGTAAATAAGCTATTCCTCTTGACAATAAAATAATATATTCGAATTAATAATCCACTGACCACAATCTACGAGTAGACGGAGGCGGACTTTTATGTTAATAATACTTTTCAGTTTATATTATTTTAAATGACCATACATATCTTTGAATATTTCAAGCCAATCCGAGCAATCAGTCTCCCTTAAAATTTCTTCTATGTCCATTTCATTTAAAAAATTATATTTTATATGATTTACTGTTTTTGATATCAAAATTATTGAATTTATAAGTTCGACAGACAACATAGTAAATGACAGAAACATGCACATTGATTTTCACAGTTGAAAATTGAACAATATCATTTAATTAATTTTAAAGAAAGACTTGCACTCACTGCACGCTGCGGTAAAAGTTGCTGCATTTGGCACATATTTACCGGGAAATTGTTCTACTAAAGTACTTTTACATCGCCATAAATTAAAACGATATTCTTCAACTCTTGAGTTGCAATACATGTTAGCCATTTTTTGTTACTTGAAAAACTTATGTAAAAACTGGAATCCCAAAAACTTAATACCTACAAAAAGTAACCGGATTTCAATATTCGGAATCACCTGGCTAGAGACTACAGTAGCCCAGCGATGTAAAGGTTGAAACTACCAGGACTTCAATTTTATAAGTCGAATAGTTCTGGTATTTTCAGAAGTAACTAAAAGTAAAAAATATCTATTTTAAAACACAATAGGTGTTTGCCTGGAATGACCTATAAAGCAGGTATGAAATTTATATCCCATCTATACTTCTTTTATTCTAAAATTGTTGTGAATGACCCGCTATAGAAAAGTGTAAGATAAAGGATTTTTTTGAATGGAAAAATTTTTGATTTTTTCAACTTAAAAAATTGTGGCTGACTCAGAATTTCACTGAAATATAAAAATATTAACAAATAACTCTTGCGCCTATTGAATCAGTCTAGAGATTGATTTTATAAATTTTGTTTTGCCTAAACAACAAACTATCTCACTCTGAGAAAGTAGATAGTTCCACTAAGACTATAAATATGACGTTTTCATGATTTTATTTGTTTATCTACATTCCATATTGGTATAAGATATGTATTACATAATATTTGTTGTGTATTACAGAACAAATATTATATATTATACAGGTCTAACTATGACTAAGTACAAAAATTTTAACCAAGTGCTCAGGAAGGCCTAAAAGACAATAAAAAATTATTCCAGAATTTTAGCTCGATATATAAAAAATTTTAACCAAGTGCTCAGGAAGGCATAAAAGACAATAAAAAAAATATTCCAGAATTTTAGCTCGATATTTAAAAAATGGGCCAAAACCCTTTCTTTCTACGGAAAGTAGGCGCCTATGATAAGCATCGACTGGGATGGCTTAGATCCCATAGATAAAGCTTACATCTGTCAACAATGTCAATTACCATGCGGTCGTCTTTTTGCAGCGTTTCTAAATGCAGAAATGACAAAAATTAACATTCTTATTAACTCGGAATCTATAACGATTTTACAAAAAAAAAAAAAAAAAATACGATATTGACTTCATTTTTCATGACGCATCTATTCCTATTTTTTTTTATATAAGTTAAATAAAAAGTATAAATTTAAGTAGATAAAAATACTTGATTTTTATAAATGTGTTAATTAATTTCTATTATACATCGTAACATTCAAATGTAATTGTGTCATTTGTCACACACAATTGAATTCATGGGTACATTTAATTGTTATGTATCCTTCTAATTCTTATCAAAACATTTATATTGGGCTTATTAGAAATAATTTGTAGAACATTCGTCTACTTCCTAGAAAATACTAAAAGAATACAATTTGAAGTGACACTTTAAATGGGAATCTAATGATAGTGAAAAACATCTACAATCTGCAGTAATTCCTTGAATCCATCAAATGTAATTCTTGAGACGAAGAGGGAACTATTCCGCCATTTCCACGTCTGCAACTTTGTTGTTTCAGTTCGTTTGAAAACGAAATGGATCAGTATTTTTAAAGAGGTCTCCGATAAAAACCCGCTCGGATTTTATGTTTTACTGCAACGGAACCGTCCTGCTTGTGACATCTCGTATAATTGCACGATTTTAAAGAGTAATTGGCCGTAACTATTTCAGACAGTTTGCTTTACAACTCGCTTCGGGAATTACATTCCTGGAAACAGACGTGGCACACTGAGAGAATTTTTTTATTTGCCTTTGTTGATAAAAGTGACTTATTTAAAATCTGTCAATATTCAGAAATTATTTACTTTATTCTAAAGGCAATTGATAAATTGCAGCGCATACCATGCAGCTATGTATGCTGTTGGTACCTAATATTTAGATATCTATTTATTTAGTTAGACGTACAACTGCGTAGACCGACTTACATTCAATTATAGGGCAGGAAGAAAACAAAAAAAAAACAATATGGTACTACAATACACGTAAAGCACAAAATTACCTAAAATATTGACAAAATTAGGCAGACAATAACACTTAACCCAAAATAACACTTTAAATTCCTGACTGAACAACAAAAAATATCCAAATTTGACTCCATATTCATGTAATTGAAACACATTGTATAAATTGGAGAAAATTTTAATATATTTGTACTCGGTGTGCGCAGTATAAACAAATATATGAAGCGGGTAACAATCAACGGAACATTCTGAATAGAACTAAGTAAATCAGGCAAGTCAATCATCATATTATTCAATATTTTATATAGAAATAAAATGGAAAAATATGGTCTACGTTCAGCTAAGCTATTCAATTTAAATCTATTTAAGAGCCCTGACTGACGGATATCTCAGTTGGATAGATACCATCAGTTGTAAAACTTAAATATTTCAAACATTTTCTTTACAAGGTTAGGTTAGTTTAGTTAATATTTAAAATATTTTCTTTACAAGGTTAAAACATGATTGTCATAATGTGGATTCTAGATGACAGAGGCATATTCTAATTTCGGCCTGACAAAAGAGTTAAACAGAATCGGAGGAGTCGATAGATTTTTAAACACTTTAGTATTTCTAAAAAATGAAACCAATATTCTTGTAAACATTTGAAACTATAATATCTATATAAGGAACGGAAGTTAATTTTTTCCAACAACTTTAAATTATATACATCTTTCAAAAGCTTCATTATCTATTTAATAAGGGAAACTGATTGCATTCATCTTCCTAGTAAAGCTTATAATACGACATTTACTTATATTAAGTGACAATCTATTATTGTGATACTATAAACTGATCTTATAAAGATCTTGTTGTAGCCAACCCCAGTCTTCTATCGAATTAATACAAGCGTATAACTTTACGTTACCAACATATAATAACGTTTTAAATTGAATTTCCTTGCAAACATCGCTGATAAATAAAACAAATAAGACTGGTCTAAGATCTGATCCTTGCGGAACTCCAGATGTCGCAAGAATATTAACGGAATTAGGTATAGCCACAATCACAAACATGCAGAATACGATTTGATAAATAGGTCATGAAAAATTGTAGAGAGTCAGTTGTTAAACCAGTACAAAATAATTTATGAAGTAATAATCCATGATCACGTCTATCAATCAAACGCTTTCGACAAATCTGTATAGATTACATCTACCTGACCACCACAATCCAAATTATCTCGCTTTTTTAATACAATGAAAACATCTTCTTCAGAAATAATTGGAATAGAAAACTGAGAAGCATTGCTAATAGATTTTGTGTGGAAGAAATCATAATTAGAAGAATTTATAAAACCTGACTGAAAAAACTTGCGAAAGCTTCTACTATATCTCGAAGATTACTGTACTGCCGACTGTTGTAACTCATAGTATTTGGTATATTGGAAACATTTCTAACGTTATTCAAAAAAGAAAAAAAAAATAGTGAGATTTCTATTTATATGATATTCAACCGATTCTACAGGGTGATCCACTTTCGAAAGCGGAAACTTAACACGCAGATAGAGAACCACAAAATAATATCAGTGTGTATTTATAAACTATATTCGAAAAATGCTTCGTTCCAAATTTATTAATATTTTTAAAACTACTTTAGATATTTAAATGAAATTTGGAACCTTTGAATAGGTAATCTAGACACATATTTTTACTTAAAAAATATTATCTTCCTTCCACCAGTGGCGCCAAATCCTCGGGAAATTTTAATAAAAGGAATGGTACACCAATGTTTTTTTAGAAAGAAAAACTATTTCTAGAATCCTTGATCAATTTACAACAGAAACAGGCTCCTTACTTTTTTTCGTTTGACACATCGTTTGCCAGTAAAAAATTAAATTACCTAATGATTTCTGGGGGGTTCAAAGCGGGAAGATCGACTACAGACCAAATCTTTGTTATGAAGCAACTACAACAGGACACATATGAACATAATTTAAGTCTGCACATGCTGTTCATTGATTATCGGCAAGCTTAGGATTCTATCAAACGTAAAAAGGTGTATGAAGCAATGGAAAAGCTGGAAATTCCAATCAAACTTAGGAGGTTGGTGGCAATGACGATAAGGAAAATAGGGAATAAAATAACGTTGAGAGGACGAGTTTCGGAGGAGTTTAAAGGAAAAAGAGGACTAAGGCAAGGTGACCCATTGTCTACAGTTCTTTTTAACTTGGTACAGGAGATAATTTTGAGAGAAAGTGGAATAAGAACCAGTGGTTTAATATACGGCAGCAGGTACCAGTGCATGGCTTACGCTGATGACATTGTTCTTATGGCTGGATCAAAAAAAGAAGTAGCAACTACCTTTAAGTTACTGGAAGCGAAATCAAGAGAATATGGCTTGGTGATCAATGAGAAAGACAAAATATATGGCAATGAAGATTGTATCCAGAACCACAAAAATAAGGCTGTATCAAACCGTAATAACACCTACTGTTACCTACGCGTGTGAAACGTGGATAATGAGAAAAAAAAAGAAATTAAACTGGAAATATGGGAGAGGAAAATGTTAAGAAAGATATTCGGAGGAATTAAGGTGGAGGGAGAATTTAGAAGAAGGACAAATAAGGAAATAGAAGATCTGTTTAAGCAACCCAACATCGTACAGGTAGTGAAGACGCAAAGAGCCAGGTGGTTGGGACACATAG
This sequence comes from Monochamus alternatus, assembly GCA_037114965.1. Lineage (NCBI taxonomy): Eukaryota > Metazoa > Arthropoda > Insecta > Coleoptera > Cerambycidae > Monochamus > Monochamus alternatus. The sequence goes on along the minus strand of CM073429.1, from coordinate 53,393,758 downwards.
CTAGGATGCCCGACAACAGATGGGTTAAAAGAATAATAATGGCAGGAGGAGGGAAGAGGAGAAGAGGACGACCCAGGAAGCAATGGTTGGATGAAGTCAAAGATGATCTGAGGAAAATTGGTATCACGGACTGGAAAGAAGAAGCAAAGGATAGGAGAAAATGGCAGAAAAAAATTGCAAAACTTTAAGCCAAGAGTCACTAGGCCTGTAGTGCTAATATATAATATAATGATTTCTGAAAAACAATTAAGTAAATAAAAACGAAAATGAGAAATTTAATTAGTGGTTTTCAACAACAATAACAAAAAGAAAGAAAATTAAGGGTAAAATCACAAAAATTGCTCGAAATGTAATCCACCCACCTCAATACATTTTCGACATCTTCTCACTAACGCATTTATTGCGGTAGACGCTTCATGCGGATTTCGCCGTATATCATTGCAGGCTTGCTAAATTCTTAAAATTAAATTTTCCCTTGTTAATGCGGGAAGTCTAGCGGATTAAGATCCGGTGACCTGGATGCGGTGGCCAGGCCACTGGTCCAATACCATTAACCAAGTCATTATTTATGTCATTCCTCACTAACCGACCAATCCATCGTTGAGGATAATTGGTACTGAGCCATTCTCTTACAGCATTTCCAAAATGCGGGGGAGCTCCATCCAGTTGTATCCAACTCTCATACCTTAAATTAATGGGTAAATCCTGCAGATTATTGTTAAAAAACTCCATAAACAGTTCCGAGTCGAACCTTGGCGGTAGGAAATGTGGACCACAAACATTACCATCAATAACGCCCAACCAAACATTTACGGAAAATTCATTTTGAAATGATTTTGGCCGAATTTCTCGAGGATTCTGATGTGCCCAAATATGGATATTATGGTAATTTGTTACCCCACGTCTGATAGAAGAGGACTCGTCCGTCCAAAGAATCAATTCTTGTTGCTTAAAGAATTTTAATTGTTTACTGACAAACGCTGTGTCAAACGAAAAAAGTAAGGAGCCTTTTTCTGTTGTAATTTGAGCAAGAATTCTAGAAATAGCTTTTGTTTCTAAAAAACATTGGCGTACCATTTTTTTCATTAAAATTTCCCGAAGATCTGTCCGTACGCACGCCACTGGTGGAAGAAAAATAATATTTTTTACGTAGAAATATGTATCTATTCAAAGGTTCCAAATTTCATTTAAATATCTAAAGTAGTTTTAAAAATATTAATAAATTTGGAACTTTTGATAAAAATTTTGATACCCTGTCTCTTTGTAACGAAGCATTTTTCGAATATAGTTTATAATACAAAGTGATGTTATTTTGTGGCTCTCTGTCAGACTCTAAAATTTCCGCCTTCAAAAATGAACCACCCTGTATATGTTGCTTTCGAACATTCCTTTTTTATTTTAAAACGTAATAATTTGAATTCAACTCCAAACATGAGATTTCTTTTTTATATCTGATATAATGAACTTTTTAAACCATGAAGGTTAGGAATGTATTTGTGGAACGAATCTTGGGAACACTATGTAATATTATTTAACTTCACACAGAAATAGTTACAAGCTTGATTTACATCATTATATACAGATAAGTCGGACCAAACAACATTACGTAGATTCGTTGCTTTCTTGATGTTATAACACAAAACAGGTTTTTTTACTGTTTTAGAAAGGTATTTTAAATCAAATCTCCTACAATTCCTATCAATGAAGTCATATGTATGTTCTCTGATACCAAACATCTAGGTAGATATTGTGGCTTTTGTCCACTGAGTAGTTAGTTTCACACAATATTATTAATACCTAAAAATATATGAAAACAAAACAGGTTGCCTATTAAAACTAAGAGGTATGATAAAGAAATAAGTAACAAAGGAGGGATGGAATGAATAATTATCTAAAATAAACTTCTACTATTAATGAAAAAACGCACACCTTCTATATTGAAATTATTACATAACCTCTAAAGGACAATGTTAAAAATAACCGATTTTTGGCTTATCCGGGGGAACGCATAAATCATAAAAAAATCAAATGATTATTAATTAAAAAAACGACTTTCAAAAGCTAATGCTGAGCTTACTTCGACATCAAAAATAGATAATGCTTAAATGTTCAAGGGAACGCCTATTGCTAGAAAAAAATTATAGATTACTGTCAAAAAATGCAAAAACTGATATTAGAGTACATTAAGTAAGTGGGGAAATATTAATTGCACCTCTAAATCTATATAAACTGCCTTTAAATAGCTTTTATCTTTAGCTGATAGGAGGAATTGTGCCGCTTTAACACTGGTGTGCAAAATATTTAATAATAAAATTGATTGCAATTGTCTCTTAAGTCAATTTAATTTCTATGTACCAAGAAGTCAGTCAAGATACCCATGCACATGTTATTGTAAAACACCTAAAACTAATATTTTAGTCAAATCGCCAGTTTACAACATGTCCCAGTTATTTAATGGGGTATCCCATTTATGTGATATACACCATGATAAAATGGATTTCATTATTAAGACCTTTAAAGATATGATTTCTCTGTGATGACCTATATTATTGTTTATAATTCCTTCCTTTGATTTGTTTTTCTCAGCTAATCAAATTTAGTTTATGTAGTTATGTGTTTCAACGCAAATATTGTGTGCGATTTATGAACCGTTACCGTATTTCTTTTTATATTTATGTAATTATTATTACTACTTTTCTATGTATAACTTAGATTTTAATTTTCTCTATAATTGGGTGTAAATGGGTGTTGAGAATAAATTATTATTATTATTATTATTATTATTATTATTATTATTATTATTATTATTATTATTATTATTATTATTATTATTATTATTATTATTATTATTATTATTATTATTATTATTATTATTATTATTATTATTATTATTATTATTATTATTATTATTATTATTATTATTATTATTATTATTATTATTATTATTATTATTATTATTATTATTATTATTATTATTATTATTATTATTATTATTATTATTATTATTATTATTATTATTATTATTATTATTATTATTATTATTATTATTATTATTATTATTATTATTATTATTATTATTATTATTATTATTATTATTATTATTATTATTATTATTATTATTATTATTATTATTATTATTATTATTATTATTATTATTATTATTATTATTATTATTATTATTATTATTATTATTATTATTATTATTATTATTATTATTATTATTATTATTATTATTATTATTATTATTATTATTATTATTATTATTATTATTATTATTATTATTATTATTATTATTATTATTATTATTATTATTATTATTATTATTATTATTATTATTATTATTATTATTATTATTATTATTATTATTATTATTATTATTATTATTATTATTATTATTATTATTATTATTATTATTATTATTATTATTATTATTATTATTATTATTATTATTATTATTATTATTATTATTATTATTATTATTATTATTATTATTATTATTATTATTATTATTATTATTATTATTATTATTATTATTATTATTATTATTATTATTATTATTATTATTATTATTATTATTATTATTATTATTATTATTATTATTATTATTATTATTATTATTATTATTATTATTATTATTATTATTATTATTATTATTATTATTATTATTATTATTATTATTATTATTATTATTATTATTATTATTATTATTATTATTATTATTATTATTATTATTATTATTATTATTATTATTATTATTATTATTATTATTATTATTATTATTATTATTATTATTATTATTATTATTATTATTATTATTATTATTATTATTATTATTATTATTATTATTATTATTATTATTATTATTATTATTATTATTATTATTATTATTATTATTATTATTATTATTATTATTATTATTATTATTATTATTATTATTATTATTATTATTATTATTATTATTATTATTATTATTATTATTATTATTATTATTATTATTATTATTATTATTATTATTATTATTATTATTATTATTATTATTATTATTATTATTATTATTATTATTATTATTATTATTATTATTATTATTATTATTATTATTATTATTATTATTATTATTATTATTATTATTATTATTATTATTATTATTATTATTATTATTATTATTATTATTATTATTATTATTATTATTATTATTATTATTATTATTATTATTATTATTATTATTATTATTATTATTATTATTATTATTATTATTATTATTATTATTATTATTATTATTATTATTATTATTATTATTATTATTATTATTATTATTATTATTATTATTATTATTATTATTATTATTATTATTATTATTATTATTATTATTATTATTATTATTATTATTATTATTATTATTATTATTATTATTATTATTATTATTATTATTATTATTATTATTATTATTATTATTATTATTATTATTATTATTATTATTATTATTATTATTATTATTATTATTATTATTATTATTATTATTATTATTATTATTATTATTATTATTATTATTATTATTATTATTATTATTATTATTATTATTATTATTATTATTATTATTATTATTATTATTATTATTATTATTATTATTATTATTATTATTATTATTATTATTATTATTATTATTATTATTATTATTATTATTATTATTATTATTATTATTATTATTATTATTATTATTATTATTATTATTATTATTATTATTATTATTATTATTATTATTATTATTATTATTATTATTATTATTATTATTATTATTATTATTATTATTATTATTATTATTATTATTATTATTATTATTATTATTATTATTATTATTATTATTATTATTATTATTATTATTATTATTATTATTATTATTATTATTATTATTATTATTATTATTATTATTATTATTATTATTATTATTATTATTATTATTATTATTATTATTATTATTATTATTATTATTATTATTATTATTATTATTATTATTATTATTATTATTATTATTATTATTATTATTATTATTATTATTATTATTATTATTATTATTATTATTATTATTATTATTATTATTATTATTATTATTATTATTATTATTATTATTATTATTATTATTATTATTATTATTATTATTATTATTATTATTATTATTATTATTATTATTATTATTATTATTATTATTATTATTATTATTATTATTATTATTATTATTATTATTATTATTATTATTATTATTATTATTATTATTATTATTATTATTATTAAAAATGCTTAAATCACTTTTAAGGTTCATTTATACTATTGCGACCTGAAAAATGGGCGCAAGGATAAATTGCCATTTTTTCAGCACGCGCTGGCAAAGTGAGAACAATTGGCGCTATTTCGCCATTGAATGGGCACTTTTACAGTCATTTATCACTTTTTATATTGACATACTGTCTGTTCAAATCATTTTCAAGCATTTTGTTCATTTTACACGAATTTTATAACAATAATTAATGATTATCCATTTAAAGCTATTTAAGGGTAGTTTATTTAGGTTTAGGGGTAGTAGCGACATTTCCCCAGCTATCTGACGTATTTCTGGGCCATTTCTAATGATAATTAACAATAATCAATTGATTTTTTTTATAATTTATGCGTTCCCCCGGATAAGCCAAAAATCGGTTATTTTTAACATTGTCCTTTACTTTTGGAGATACCTATTACCATGTATCTACGACAGATTCGATCTCACTTATTTCTGTTTGTAATATGTAAAATATAAATTACCTAATTGAAAAATTACATTTTGAAGCGACAATGTCAAAAGTGGTAATAGAAAGCAATACTTGTGTCGTGATTCTTGCGTGTTAATATTTGTTCAAAATTGAATTTTGAAATTTAAATAGTTTCAATAACTCAAAACATTTACAAACTTTGATGATATACTTCATTTCATGTCATCTATTAGGGTATACACTTGAGAAAAAATAAAATAGTGAGAAGAAAATTATAATTTTTGAATATTTTTCATAATTGGTAGTAGTTTTAAAAAAAACGCAAAAATTAAAATTATACGAAAACTATTGGGATTTGTATATTTGTATAAAGGTATTTATAGTTAAAACAATTGCTAAAAAGCTCTATTAATACGTGCTCAAAGAAATACGTCTACATTCATCTTTTATATTTATCGTTCGTTAGACATTTCAAATATAAATTGAAATACCAAAATTAGCTTTTACTTTTGTACTAAGTTGACACTTGGATTTCATATTAATTGTCTTTAAAACTTGCATATAACACTTAATGCAAATGGTCAAGAAGGCATAAAATTAAATTGTACGGTTGACCCACCATATTCATAAACAAAAATAAATAACTTGTAACATTCCTTTTATTATAAAATTAAGAATGTCACAATTTCAATATGAAACGTCTAGTAACAAGGTATTTTGCACATCCTGTATAATGTCGGTAGATTAAGTAAGAGTAAACCATATCCAATGTACCATGTAACTTTAGATTTCTTCAAGTTAGCCTAAACACTTTGTACGATAAATATTTTATTATTTATTTACTTACCATTACAGTGAACCAGTTACATCGATGTATATCGTTATGTTATATTTTTCTACTCTGTATAACACTCTAGTAATTTGTTAACAGTTTATTATTTAATTAGTATCACTTATTGTAATAAGCTTTGTTTTGGCAAAAAGCAAGGTTAAGGTAACTGTCAGAATAATTCAATTCGATTCGAACTATTGGAACAATGTGCTGAGATCTCGAACGAACATTAGCCCGAAATTACATGGAAACCGAACCAATCAGATTTCAGTGAGTTTTTAGATCTTTGTAGCGTATAAAACCTACAGGAACCTAAATTCTAGTCCCTTTTCGTTCTGATTTTGGTCGATTGAAGTATTTCCATATTACAGATTTAGTTATAGTGCGAAGCCACATTTTGAAAATAAATCTGATTTTTTTGAAGTCATCAATAAGGATGTAGGTAATATATTTAATTAATTAGGATTATTATCGATAGTAGATTTCATTTTAAACAATATTTTATGTTATTTTTTGAAACTAAGGATATAAAATACCTGACCTGACCTTGATCTTTGCTAAAGCACATGCTAATTATTTTTTTTTCTTTTCTTTTGTTATTTTTCTTAACTTTAGAGGCCAATAAATAATTAATTAATTAATTAACAAACAATTTAAATAAACAATTAATTAAACAGATAATTAATTAAATGAACAATTAATTCAATAATCGATTGAATTTCGAGAATTTCTATTTCCTAAGTTGGAATATTTTGTTTAACCGTTGCTGGAAAGTTTATTTGTTGAAAAATCAAAAATTGAAATAAGAAGGCCATTCTAAAGTTTAGAAATCTAGATTGTAAGCGGCACTATCCAGGTACGAGAGGAAAGCTGCCCATCTCGGAGTCATCTCCAACGTTAACAACAACGGATGAACTTGTCAACTGGCTTCAATTCCACTTCTGTATGTCAACTTCTTCAATTCCACGTCTGTGTATCAACTGCTGGGCAAGTTAATAAACTGTGTTTATTTTTTTTATGTATGTATTTTATTTCAAACTGTTTGACTTCAGCAAAATTTATCATCCTCCTACAGGGGTGAAAAGGCAAACCGAACAGATTATTCTGTAGGTGGCGCCCGATTATAACATCTTTTTAAACAGTTTGCTAGTCAAGAACCCACGACTATAAAAAAGTGCCCCGACTAAAAGAGCAGCCGTCCGCAACATTGTACATTTATTGTTTATAACAAACGATAGGTAACAAACTATTATTACAATTTTGGGAGATACGTTTTCAAAATGTGACGAATACATTTTTATACAGTTAAATTTTAATGATATAACTCGATAATAATATAAGAGTGTAATGCACTACACAGTGTACATTTTTCCAGTGTACATTATAAAAATGCTACAAATCATCTACGGACAGCTTAACGTTCAACGATGATGTACGGAAACTAGTTTATATTTTATGAGACAGAAGTGCCAATATATTACTTTGTATGACTTCTATTATACTCGCAATTTTAGTGTAGTTCTGGGAATATTTTAAAGTTTTCTGAGGGACGTTAATAAATCACGAGTAACTTGCGAGATGCCAGGTCATGAACTCGCGCCTGATACATTGTTATATTTAATGGATGAACTATAAAATATATTGTTCTCTGGTAATATAAAACCATATAGGCGGCTTAAAGTGGAAATGCTTTAATATTATCGGTTTTGACGTCATGATTATTCACAAAAGTGCCAATCCAGCACTGAGAAAAATCTTAAGTATGTAGCTAAAAAAATAATAATTACCGTGAACATTTTTTCATCTAGCATATGTGTCTTAAATATTACCCACAGGTAATAGTATATTACACTATTAGGTTGACAAGTGGGGTATAACAGAATCGAGGAAAAGTTTGAAAAATCTAAACGAAGGCGAGATTTTTCATTTTCCGAGATTCTGTTAGCCACTTAACAACCGTATAGTGTATAACGTTTTTCGCACAATCGCATTTATCAAATAAAATAATAAAAAAAATTATTTTGATTGCTGAAATGGTGTGACCTATCTAGCGTGTTTTGAATTTATTTTGTTGGAAACCAAAAAACAATTTTGTGTTTTGTTGTCAAAACTATGCTTATAATGGCTGATAAAGACGATTCAGAGGTAGATTCGGACATTGAAGAATCGTACCAAATAGGTTATTGGTCATTAATTCCCATAAAATCAAAGGTGAGGTATGAAAAAGTCTATGATGCCTTCAGGAGATGTTTGAGAAGAAAGGGGAGTTATCTGAAAAAACTTTGCTGGCTTATTTTGTTCAGAGAAATTTAAGATTGAAGTCTCCGGGAAGCTTACTCTATGGTAAAGTACGATCAACTTAAATAATGGTGTCGATATATCGCAATTTAAGAAGTTAGTAGCATTTCTAAAGAAGAACAATATTGGACATGATGCGAAAAAATCAAAGGTATTTACCAGAGAAGAGATGAACAAATTCCTGCTGGAAGCCCCCGATAATATAGCTTATATTATGATGAAAGCAGTGATGATAATGAGAGTCGTTGGGACTCTTAGGTGTGACATTGTTAAAGTCCCTTTTTTTGACGATTTTGTGAAAATATACAGGCTTAAGACCTAAGGAGACTAACTCTCGTCGATTTTTCTACTCAGTTCGTCAGGGAAAATGTGTAAATCAATTTATGGGTATAAATACATTGCAAGATCCAAAATCCTATACTGGACATGCTTTTAGAAGAACGTCGGCGACTTTGTTAGCAAATACTGGAGTTGATGTTATGGCACTCAAACGTCATGGGGGCTGGAGGTTTTAGTGATAACATTAATGTATTATTTGACTAACAGAAAATGTAGTTTTAGGTCTTCTGGTGTCGCTGAAGGCTATGTTACAGAGTCTTTAACAAAGAAAATAGAGTTTTCTGATAAAATTTTACATACCAACAGCGGCAGTGACAATGAATTTGACTCCATTTCAGTGTTTGAAGACAGAACTACTGAAGTTTAATCTAATCTAATCCTAACATATCTAACTCAATAAGTAATACAGAAAATTCAATTACTGTAAAAGCAATAGATAAAAACTAGGCAAGAACTATTACGTCTAAGAATGGGGAAGTTGCATGAATTTTATATTGATTTGAAATATATTACAGAATAATCTTTCAAACATATTGAAAGGTCAGAACATGTGTCTGGCGGCAATAATCACATAATAATTAAAATATTAACATTAATAAATTGCATTAGAATGTCAACAACGCCATCTTGCTTATGTTACGCCGATCGTGACGTAAATAGGCATTTGTTTCGTTTTTCGTGACATTTGTTTTGAGTCATATGTATTGTAAATACTGCGTAAGGTAGTGCTGTTATAAACAAGGTTCCCTGTTTGTTGCTGTGCATATTATATATATTTACATATACCTACAGTTAAATTTAAGATTTTCAAAGATTTCTGTACCTAAAAATTTGTTGGATAGACCGCTCTTTTTCATTATTTATTCATACTTATTTCCAATTACTTAACCTTACATAAAAATGGTCTTCACGAACATACAACGTAGAAATGCTGGAGAGCTTTACGTTTCTTGACATTCTTGACTTTATTTCGGCGCAATTCATTGCCATCCACCACATTTTTCTTGTCTTTTCAATTTTTGTCATGGAGAAATTTTTTTTATTAGGTACTGTATGGGAAGTATTTGTACATAATGGCACAATGCAATATTTCATCCATTTCCCAGGTATTAATGCACTTTCTGTACTCATTTTACAATTTTCAACACCAGTCTCTGTTTAACATAATAACACTTAATAAATGTCACAAACGACAAACTAACTTGATGAACTCTTGTGTTTAAAACACAAATTACTGAATTATTAATTAAAATGTATGTACTCGTACCTCGTCCTGAGACTACGTTGTTCAAAAGAACATAACAATGTTTTGTGGTCCAAAGCACACTAAGCACAGATTATACAGGATCCGCGCAACTGGCAGTTGACGTCACAGGTTTTCAATATGGTGGCCACCGTTTTGTAGGGGCGTGGCCATACTAAAACTTTATATACCGTTTTTGGGCTTATTTTTTCACGAAATTGTCTGGGACAAACGCCATTTTGATTAAAATAATACATTCTTTCATCTCCACGTATTTGAAAAAATCATACAATTTCCCCATTGCACAAATAGTACCTTTAATTTTTACAATAAATGAGCCCAGCATTACTGATTCTTACTTACCGTATTAATGCTGTTATGAACTCAAACAACACTATTATTTTTTTGATTTTTATGGATTTTTTTTTTATATGTCGTGCCGTAGTCCTAGTTTGACTGCATGTTTGTTGTGCGGGTATAGTTTGTCTCAATTTCATTGTTATTATTTAAGTTTTCAGTGTATTTTTAACTATTTTGCCGTAATTTTCAATTATTATCTGTTTATATAAGTTGTTTTTTTTTTGTATGATTTTATTTGCTTGCTTTGTTTTTACATTAGTAATTGAGCTAACTGCCTATTGGCATAATTAACTTTATCTTTCATAGTAATAATACAAGTGTATTTGACGATGTAACATTCATCCTAGTTATTAATAGTCATAAGTGAGTTTGTTTTAGTACTAACTCTCAGATTTGTTGAGGTTTTATTTGTACGTTAGAACATCATTTGATTATTCTTACCTGAGTAAATAATTTTCTTATTAGTGGGTTCTAAAATAGAATTAGACAAAGCTGAATGAAGGAGCATAGATCTTTTATATATTTTTTTAAACTGAACGTAGTTGAAAATAAAAATTCTAGGGCACATCGGGTTGTTATATAACATGCTTTATCATTATTAGCATTACATCATTAGCATTGATACTGATTTAGCAGTGAGAGATCTTTGTTTCAGTTTTGTTCGTGTGCTAGCTTCTGTAAAAGAAAATTATGAGCTTTTGTTACACTAAATAGCTAATTATGCCTTGTAGAACAGTGGATCATTTGATTCGTTATGCATTAGTTATTTCTAGTCTATTAGTCTATATTCATTTGACTAGATAACTTGTTTTACACTCTTAATTGACATATCTTTCTCTGACTATGTATCATCGAAAGCTTGTGACACTTATACTAGTTTCTTTAACTGTACAAACTTCACTGCGAAGAGTTTGAGTCACTTGTCATCATTTTATAAAACAAATATATTTACATGCTTAACACCTAATGCGCCAAGCAATATTTTTCGTTTTATATTCCTCACATTTCTACAACTTTATTTCATTCTATACTAAGGCCTTGTTCCTTATTTTATATTAAATGAAAAGCTAATAAATATATTAAACTGCATTAGTTGAATGTTTTGATAATACGAAAGAAGTAACTTGTCCTCTCAATCTGGTTAGATTTTGATCAAATTATATACAACAGAAAACGGAACTGTGTCAAATTTGAAATATACCTATTACCTATGTATTGAAAGCAATAATATATATTTTTATAATATCGTGTGCGATGGTTTACATTTATTTTATCTGTACAAAAACAGCCAGTTAGAAAATTTTCAAAACAAAATTTTATTACCATTAAATATATTAAAAACACTGCTATGAGGTAAATCCTCAGATGACATATATGATATATTCAAGTTACAACTAAAAAAGTACCTACTAAGTCATGTAAATGGATGGGTGTGTTAGATTATAATTATTTACATAAAATTTAAGTATAAGTGTATACCTTCATAACATTAGGACAGTGAGTATTTTTATACACATAAAATATATATCTTTAAACTTTTACTATAAGGTATTTTCAAAAATTGTTAATATTCAGGTACCAATTATATCATATGATAGAAATTAACTTCAAAGTCAAATTTTGATGTTAATTTCACTCAGAAAATTCTATCTATAGGGTGCATATAGGATAGAGATCAAGGGTTAATTATTCTAATGCCGATTTTGTTCATTTAATCAGGAGGTAGTCGACTATCTTTAACACAGACAACGATTGGGATAACAGTTGTAACAATTTTAGGGGTTACTCTGGATACAAAATTGACATGAGTGCCCTGCATTAACATTGACAGATTATTGTGAAAGACTACTGCATTATTTAGAACTTGCAGGAGACATTTTGAGAAGATGTGTGGACTTCATTCTGAAGCAACGCCGGAGAATGTGGCAAGACAAGGATCACACGGTGATCCTCAAAAAACTAGTAGAAGGTTATAAGATTCTTGAGCCAGTCAATGGCAAGGTATTTCCTATCATTGCTAAGGAACTTGCCTGGCTGGCTAAATATGGTGCTCAGATCTTGAAAGGGATCGTCTGATTCGCTGATGTGTTCATATGGATCAGGGCTGAGAGGCGCAGATCTATTGAAATGGATCTATTTTACTCTCTGAAAAACTCACCATACTCCTTCAAACTAAAATATTCGCTATCTCTGCTTGCGTACAAGGAAATAAGTAAACCAGGCGACATTACAAACGTTTATATCTTGTAATTCTGGAGTATGTCAAAAGTTTGTCTTTTCTGGAGTGGAAAATTTGTGTAAAGTTGACTTGGGGGCTTCAGATCATAGTTCTGTGATGAGTAAAGAAAGGGCTTATATGTTGAGGCTCAAGGAGTCAAATTTTGAGATCAAAACTATTTTGTCTATTTTTGAATTATTTGTCGCAATTTCCTCTTGCAAGATACATTGGTAACTGAACAAAAAAGCGATCAACAGAAGATTATATGCCATCGCATCTGGTTTGTGATAGGTTAGGTTTCTTATAAAGAACCCATGAGCTCACGCAAATTTACGCATATATCTCAGTAAGCACAATGGAGATATCTATGGTAATAATAATTGCACTCATTAAAACGAATTTGTCAACTTTTTTTTGAACGTATTTGTAATGAATTCTACTTTCAACTTTTAAATAAAATTTTCTTGTCTTGAACGAACGATATTGTAGACTGTCGTTCTCTCATATAAAATGTTAATGCTACAATTTAATACTCTGACTCGTCGACGTTTTGAGAACCGTTCTATCTGCAGCAGCGCAGAGACGTCTCTTAAATTTAACATTCTCTCATCAGATCGATTATACATAAAGTGCCGTGCTTGATGGGTAATCTTAAAATTGAGCATGAACAAGTTTTACGCCGGTAATTTTATTTGCATTTTTAACGATGGCATTTTATGTCGGCTGCTAGTTCAAATACAATAACTATAAAAGCGTTTTACAATCTCGAAATTGTAACTTCATAGCATTTCTGGAGTGTGCAGTAAAGTTGTTTAGATTTAGGGTACACGTATTCGGTAATTTAATTTTATTGTAATGTAGTAGGTTTAAAAAAACCATTGTGTTTTAAACGACTATAAAAAATGTCGCGAAACAGAAGCGAATAATAAAATGACTTTGAAATGTAATGTTGTTGCTTGAAACTGTACGAATTCATTTGAGAATTTACTAATATATGTGTTAAATTTGACATTTGATAATTAAATCAGGTATTTTGTAGATTTTTTTCCCAATACAAATGTATTTTAAAAATGTATTTTTTGTTTCAGTTAATTTTAATGGCTTTAATCAATTTTGGGGTTAATCCAATCTGTTGATTATCAATTAGAATTTAAAATTCTTCAGTTTCGAAATGTTTTAAACACTTGATAATGATTTGTGTCGCAACGCCACATAAGCTGTAACTAATTCAAAAATAGTAAAAATTGGTGATTGATAATTATACAAATGCGGCTTGAAATTATTTCTGACAGCCAAAAAGCATGGTCCGAAGCAACGGTAAATTTATCTCGCATGCATAGCAAATAACTAATTACTTACTTGAATAAAGAATTTTAAATAAAATTAATCTACAATTGACTTGATCTATTTAGTATATTTTAAACAGTTAAATAAGGACAATACAAGATATTGTAACTAAGTTTTGCCTAATAATGTTTAATTAATCGTTTGGAACATTGTTCGCATAAAGTATATCGGTTATTTATATCTACATACATGAGTTTTTCCATAATCTCTTTGAAATTGTGAAAAATTAGAACATAAAATTGTAACGTTTAAGAGGCGATATATATTTTCTTTTACGAGATGTAGCCCAACAAACCTTCGTAATGTAACTACCCATCGACCTATAGGCATGCTTTCAATCAATATATTCTAAAACCCATTTTTGAGTTATTGCCTAGTATGGGGCCTTGATCTGGTGGCCGAGTGCGGGCAGGGTGACTGTGGCCAAGGTGTTCTCGAGGATTCAAAGGTTGGTCTGCTTAAGTATCACGGGGGCGATGAAGACTACTCCAACTGCCGCTCTGGAAGTTTTGTTGCGGTTGCCACCCCTCCCAACATGGATTGTAAAGCAGGCGATAGCGAGCTATCTGAGAATAAGGGATGCGGACTGTTGGAAGGCAGAAGGTCGAGTAGTGGCGGCATGATTTTTTGCTATTAGTGTAAAAATTTTGCCCCCTCTCCCGTACAAGCCTCAGACTTCTGACCTAATCCTCTTGATTAGAGATATTATTATCATATTAACTGGGAAACGAAACTAGGTAATATACAGGGTGTCCCAAAATAGAAGGCCATACCATTAACCACATATTCTTTGGATAAAAATAATGCGACTTTCCTTATGCCATTTTTTATTTTTGGGCGTCCCTGTTTTAATATACAGGGTGTTAAAGTTACATTTTATAAAACTATTTTTGTTAATAATCCCATTGTTTTGTAAGATACACACTTCAAATTTTGCACGTACTTTTATCTTATTCCAGCATACTTTTCATGTAATTTTGGTGAAAAAAATCGAAGGGTGAATGGAGGTAACTGAGGGATGTAATACTATTTATCCCCTCCAATTATTTCTAAGTACGCCTATGCAGCTTTTTCTTGAAATATCAAACGTCTTCTGATCATTTTATCTCTTTTGTAATTTTTTGATCAAATGCTCGGTT
Organism: Monochamus alternatus; assembly: GCA_037114965.1. NCBI lineage: Eukaryota > Metazoa > Arthropoda > Insecta > Coleoptera > Cerambycidae > Monochamus > Monochamus alternatus. The sequence goes on along the minus strand of CM073429.1, from coordinate 53,378,241 downwards.
TTTAAGAAAAACAGGAATTTGTAGTGCCCATAAATCTATCATTCACTATCATTTTCAAGTGAAACTGAAATTTTGTGGATATACCTATTATTACAACACATTGGCAACTTAGCAAATCGTAATACTTACTGAATGAATAATTACTAATTAAAACAGAATGGATAATTTTAAATTTTATAAAATGAGGAATACTTATGAATTGAAAAAATAATATGGCATTAAAATCTGTTATACAGTTCTTTTATCAACCAAAAAATAATAGTCTTTTGTTTAGTAATAGTAACAATGAACGATCATCATAATAACTTTTTACCTAAATAACATTAAATAGAATAATTTATTAATTGCTACTAATTTAACAAACGTTCTACTTGCCCACCCTCCTCATTAATACATGTACGTGCCTTTTTAAGTAGCGAAAACCTTATATTTTGAAAGATATTCTCTTTTTATTTTAATTAGCAAATATTCATTCAGTAAGTATTACGATTTGCTAAGTTGCCAAGGTATTGTAATAACAGGTATATCCATAAAATTGCAGTTTCACTTGAAAATGATAGTGAATGATAGATTTATGGGCACTACAAATTACGGTTTTTCTCCAAAACGAGGTATTTAAACAAAAAATTACAAAAAAGGTAAAATGATCAGAAGAAAATTCTACGTGTGATATTTCAAGAAAAAGTTGCATAGGCGTACTTATAAATAATTGGAGGGGATAAAGGGTACTGTATACCTCAGCTACCTCCATTCGCCCTTCAATTTTTTTCACCAAAATTACATGATAAGTATGCCGCAATAAGATAAAAGTACGTGCAAAATTTCAAGTGTGTATCTTAGAAAACAGTTGGATTATTAATAAAAATAGTTTTTTAAAATATAACTTTAACACTCTGTATATTGAAACAGAGACGTCCAAATAAAAAATGGCATAAGGAAAGTCGTATTATTTTTGTCCAAAGTATATGTGGTTAATGATATAAGCTTTCTATTTTGGGACACCCTGTATATGTGCGCATCTAAGATTCACCCTGTAAAAACAACCTTGTTGAAATAACCGAAATTCCAACCAGATAACTACCTAGCAGATAAACCCGCAGTTCACATTATTGAAAGCCCGTTGCCTCCAAAGAAACAGCCATTCCGGAATACATTACATTTTTCTTACGTTTCCACCTTAAAGTACAAACCGCATTTCCAGTCACGTGCAAATAAATTAAAATTCCCGGAATACCCCCGACGAGATGCGTGCCTAACGCACATATCCACGTCGCAAATCCGTCGGCCGGGCGCGCATAAAACTTAACAACTCCGTACATTCCCGCACAGGGTTGTAACAGGTGCCTGGGGAGGGCGAAACGTCGGGGTGGCTCTATTTATTAACGTTGCACCGGTGCAGCTACGCTCAAGTCGACAGACGTGATTTTCCACTTCACACACGCCAATGCTAATTGTAATCTACTCGAATTACGGCGAGGCAGGGGCGATTTAGGATGCGTATTCCGGGCCAATTACGGGGTCCTTAATGGGAGTGGCACTGCGGTGGAGCTGATGAACATATTCTTTAATGTATGTCACATTATAAACTAGGTGTCCATGCGTGTGGATGTGTGAAAGCGTCTAATAGAGAAATATTGTCGAGCTGCTTCGACAAACAAATTTGTGGCTATGAAAACAAGTCCTGTCCATTTGCTATGTTTGGAAAATGAAACAAAAAATACGTATCTCTACAAATACATCTACTACATACTATAGCTAATGTTGAAGTTGCCTTTCATCTATAAAAATGGTAAATAAAGTAGTGATACATCCACAAACGTATACAGCAAGTAAATCACGTTCCATGGTCTTGAACACATACCGCTCTGGTACCCCTGTCGCTTTCCTACAATACGTCACCAGGATACGCTGACGAAAGATCATTGAATCTCTGGAATCCATCTAACACCACGTCTAAGTTGCAACGAGAAGAAGCTCATCTGACGCGTAAGTGCTACACAATTCTAACAAAGTGATTCTCGAGCAGCCAACGACGTCACATCGACGTTACAGCGAGAGATAATGTGAGGCCCTAACGAACGTTTCAAATTCCTACAAAGGATAACCTCCAAGCCGTCTACCTAAATCTAACAGCTAGCAGGCAAGGCTGAGTGAAACTACAAGCTGCCAGTACATGTTATCGTCGGATAACATCGAACTCAAAGTTACTGTAGGTTATTTCCATCTAATTCCTATCAAACCTTCCTATTCATTCCTGTGGTTCCAGACCTAGGTCTATAGTAGCCGTCAAATTATTACTTAGTAATAATAGCTACATTTATTTTGAGGGTTACTTCTTGTCGTTTGACGAGTCATTAAAACTAACATTTTAAAGCTTCGAGATGTACGACCCCAGAGTAGCTTATATCAAACGAGTAGTACTGTAATTGCAAGGGTAGATAAAATGATACTTTAACACCAAGGATAAAGAAATTTAAATCATTGCCTACTATTTGTGAATACAAATATTAATATTACAACATTCGCAGAAAAATAATCCTTTTTTGCTTCGACTAAGATACGTATGTCAAGTATCCATTCCGATACAGCAATCTTGTTGGCCACTGATTCCTCAATGTATGTGTCTGCTACGAAAGAAGACTGCCATCCACCCAATCGCTTTACTGTTACCAAGTCTGCGCCAGAATTTGTAACCATCGTAGCTGCCGAATGACGGAAGCAATATACAGTATACATTTATGGATTTAGCAGTTTAAAAAACTATCTATCTATCTTCTGTGGAATTTTGTAAATGGTGTTTATTCCCACAGGTTTCAATGTCAACTTCTAATGTGCGCAACACATCCGAATAGCATAAGCTAAACAATGTACACAAATATTTTAGAAGCTGCAGTTTTACCTCTACAAAGAGTTATTCATCATCTGCAACAGTTTTTACAAATGTTATCACATCTTCTGGGTTAAAAATTTCGGATATTTTTGGTTTGTTGGTTAATCGATTTAGGAAAGCTATTAGCTATATCTACAAAATTTCAATTGATATTATGTTATTTTAAGCGGCTTCTCAGTTCATCCTTATCTTGAAACATCGATATTTTCATTCACCGTTATTTTTAAGCGTTGAATAATACGGCCATCAACTTGAAATCTGCATTTTCCTTGATTTTTACAATAAATATACTCAATACATTGTCACCTAGATTCTTGATGCTATTTGCGTTCTTCTATTGTTTAAATTTTTTATGTTCCTTTTCATAGGCCAGTTGAGATTTTGATGGTAATAACTTGGATATTGCCTCTGACGCCTCAGCCTGAATATGGGATGGTAATAATTTCTCTTTTATCTCGTTTTCAGACATTTCTGCCTCCAATAACCACACAAAACGACACCAAAAAAGAAATAAATGTTGACATCATAATGACCGCATATTGACAATCCAAAAGAATGACTTTGTTTAATAATCGAATACCGCAATTCCTGAAATATGGAAATTATCCAAAGTCTGTCCTATCTACAAAACGGGTGATAAATCTAATATTACGAAATTCAAGAAAATTTCTATTATTTAAAATTTTTGCAAGGTGCTTGAAATCCTTTTGCATAATCGGTTGTACCATCATGTCAGCAGAATGTTAACTATACATCAACATGGGTTTAATAAGGGGCGTGCTACCACCACTAATTTAGTAAATGTCACACAATTTATTTCTGAGACTCTGGACAAGCAATCCCAGATTGATGTTATATACACTGATATATCGAAGTCATTTGAGAGACTTGATCATGGCATATTGTTACGGAAATTATTATCGTGTGGTTTTTCATTAAATTTAATTAATCTGTTCATTTCTTACCTGAAGGACAGAAAACAGCATGTTATATTCAATGGATTTACATCTACTGAATACGTAGCTACACATATGGAGTGCCTCAGGGAAGCAACCTGGAACCTCTGTTATTTTCATAAATGGTATAGTTAATATAATAGATATTCAATACCTTCTTTATGCAGATGATTTAAAAATTTACTATGAGATTTATTCTGAGGACGACTGTGTCCGGTTATATGATCATTTGAAACAAGTCGAAGATTGGTGCACTTTAAATCATCTGAAACTTAATGTCTCAAAGTGTAATGTAATGTCTTATTCCCTCAAAAAAGATCCAATTTATTGTGATTGCAAGTTAAATAATATTATTATTGAAAGACCAGAAACCATATCTTATTTAGGGGTAACATTTAATAAATGTCCGTCGTTTCGAAATCCAATCATATGTATGGATTTATAGCGCGTTACAGTAAAGATTTTTATAATACCGAAACTTTAAAAATATTATATTACGCTTATGTGAGGTCAAAGATAGAGTATGCCTCAGTAGTTTCGAATCCTCACTATCAGATCCAGTCTATTAAATTGGAAACTGTTGAAAAGTATTTTCTTAAACTGTTGTCTTTTAAAATAGATGGTATTTACTCTGATATTGATACACCTTATGATTCTTTACTTCATAGACATGGTTTTATAAGTTTAAGTGTTCGTAAACAGTCATTCAACCATATTTTTGTTTAAAGTAATGAACAATGTTGCCGATGATCCTGACATTTTACAAAAGATATGGTTGAATATTCCCACTAACTACAATTTAATAAGTAGCCAACTAATATATTTAACACAACTATTGTTTGTATTAAAAAAGGGTTCTTAGGTTAGTTTACTCGTCTTTATTGTTAATTGCAGTAATTTAGTACTTTTTCATCGTTCACCTCATACTGTAATTAATGGAAACTGTTGCATATTGTAATTCTAAAAATAAAATAAAAATAGAATAATTTCTCAGTTGACCATACATCATAATTGCTTCATAAAAGTTAGGCAAGTTAGGCCAACTTGAGATACAGGTTATTCGTAAATCATATGTTGAAGAAGTACTTTAATTTAAAATTGTTATATAATAGTAGGCATATTTTAAATAAAGATACTAAAATTATGCTTTGTGAAACTATGGTACTATCTCAATTTAACTATTGTGATGTTTTATATAATGGTTGTATAGATAGTGTTGATTGTAATAGAATTCAGAAAGTACAAAATGCCTGTGTTCGTTTCATATGTGGGATAAGAAAATTTAATCACATATCTAACGCTTTTAAAAATTTAAAATGGTTGTCAATGAAAATAAGAAGAGATTATGATGCTCTATGTTTTTATCATAAGTTAATTTTTACTAAGACTCCCCCTTACCTTCATGACAAATTAATATTTAGGACTGACGTGCACAACATTAATATATGTAGCAAAGGACTATTAACCATGCCTACACACCAATCTGCTTTCTTTGAGCGATCATTTTCATACAATATTGTTAAATTGTTCAATAAGTTGAATCCTGAATTAAAATCATTGTCGCCATATACTTTTAAAATGTCTCTAAAAAAATTTTTTCTTGATGATTGTTTATAGATTATTATTAACATTGATAATTTTGTTGCTCTTGCATATCTTCTTATCCACGCGCTTCTGGGATACGCAGAAGATCAGGAAACTACTTTGTGGTGTACTGAGCGTATTTCCTTTTTGTCCTACTGCATGATCATAATATGTATGTATACTAAATATGTGTAAAAGAAAATTTTTTATTTTTTTGGGCAAATAAACTTTATTATTATTATTATTATTATTATTATTATTATTATTATTATTATTATTATTATATAGTGTAATAATTTTAGGTTTAACCAAATTACCCTATCGAAATTTTAACGACGATTAGTTATGAGGACAAATGTCGGACTTGTATGGAAGTAGTTCAAATTTTCCGTTAAAAAACATCCAGACTTACCAACCATTTCACAAGGGAACTGTATCCGAAATTGGAGCATAGTATCGGAAATGTGGCCACATAGAAACCCGATATTTGTTGAAGACGATGTAAAAATTAACTTCGTATAAGAATTTCCAATGTATACTTTATCTTACGCACGTAAAGTTATAACCCATTATATTCAACAAATAAGCAGATGAGCTTCCGAAAACACCCTGTATGTCACTGTAGTTAATGTCTTATTCTTTCACCATATTCTTTGTCGGTCAAATTCAAAGTCAAATGTCAGCAAATTACTATGTAATTTTTCTGTAATGTTTCTATTTTCTACATCAACTTGAGAGCTATTTTGTGACTTATCTGAGCTGGTATAATTGTTTTATGTTATTTTAATTCACAGAGCAAGGACGTATCCTGAACCGAAACTTCCTAAGAGCAAAAAATTTGTATGGCTGGTTACGTCGCTAGTGCATTGCTTGTACGTTCAGTATAAGAGGCTTATCATTAAACCTCCACTTAAATGCTACGAAACGGGTCGTCCGATAAAATCTCCGCGACGAAATAAAATATTTTAATGACGCCAAAATAATAAGGGCTACATTTACGACTGTCGGCATTGGTGATACGCGTATAAAATCCTACCAGCAGGAATATCTCTTAAATTCCTGCCGGTGAAAAACAGTTCCTGCTCCGGGACCCTCGGGAGCTTTTATGCTGAGGATTAGGTCCGTATTCTCTCTCGTCTCTTCCTCTCCACGGGAACGGTTGCCAAGGAAGATGCATCAAATTGCTATTTGCTAAATGTATCGAAGTATATATTTAGACTTTAAATTCAGTGTTTGGATATAATATTCTCGCATAATGTATTTCGTGGAACGTTCAGGATACTTTACTTTCCATTGAAAGAGCTTCTATGGCCAGATGGGTGGATTATTTATTTTCCTACAGAAAATGAATATGTTCTCGTAGATCACGGTGGCTATAATAAAACGATAACAGCATTACTTTGTAGGGAACGTCATTGCATGTTCCTAGTCTTTGCTTTGATTTTTCAATGTCAAAAATGTAAACATATTGTCTTTGTAGTTGTTGGCTTATGATTTAATTGGTTTTTAATTGTTTCAAGACTATCAATTGACCATGCTGTGACTAAAACAAGCCCGGAACCCGTTGCTGATTTGTTATTTGTTTAATTGCATTTGGGAGAATAGTAAAAGCTGAAAATTGTTTTGTATCGGTTTTCAAAAGAACATGAAACGCAAAATATTTCAAATCAATGCTTGTCGAAGAAGCGTACATTTTTCCGAAGATGATTTTGAAATTGATTTACACTCATTACTAATCACAAATACTGCTTCCTCTAGAAAATAGGTATTTTACATTTAATGTAATTTCATCGTCACATAAGTCAAAAATGGTAAATTCGAGGGTAAATTTGACAGGTGGTTTTTGCATAGAATAATCAATTTTGCTGTTAAATTTTAACGTAAAAAGATAAACAAAATATTAACGTAAGATTTACAAAAAATGCTACAACGTGGAATTAATATTAGAACAATAAATTATTTATAATCGAAATTTTCGTCGTTCTTTACGATATCTTGACCGTTATTTTCCTCTTTGATTGGCCATTGAAAAAGTCCTTCATAAAAATGTCATATACGAGGTGATTCACAACTTATCTAAAAATAAATTGGGAATATTGAAAAACGGAGTCGTAAAACAATTTTTTGTAACGTGAGATGTAACTGGTCTGCTACTTCCTGCTCGGCCTAAGTGGCTCGACTTGCAGGAAGCGACCTACATTGTCGTAGGTACTTAACCGCAGAACTCTCGCCCTGGGCGATACTCCATTAAATCTATAAATGATACTGCAAGAAACAACTACTCCGCGGGCTAATGCCCCGACCGGCATTGAATTACACCTGCAGTATCTGCATGAACAGCCAACAACCCTTGTCGGGCACTCCACCAGACATAGACCGGTTTCGGCCTTGTTAGCCATCATCAGTATGCCATAGGTGAGATGACCGACAATCGAACTGGCTGCTCCTTCATATGTAGGTTCACATATAAATCGACTGCAGGTGAGATGTACATGTAATGTACATGTACATGTACATGTTGTAATTTAATTTATTTTATTTGACGTTAAATTGTTCAGATCTTGATTTCCTCAAAAAATATAACATTGCAGTTTTTTAATTTTAAATTAAGAATATTTAAACCATAAATTAGGCGTGTTCTCTTGAACGAGGCCCACCCTGTACAGCAACAGGACAATACTTTATATTTTAACTCAAACTAACATGAATTTTTGATAATGAATTTAAAAAATACCTACCAGTTCCATCAAACTTTTTCCCAATTTTTGCCCAGGTCATTTCTGTTCTCCTATTACTCTACTCTGATAAAGTATGATCATATAGCTGAAGATATTTCTCTATTTCTTTGATAAATAGTATAGTTTCACTAATATCGTCTTTCATTTTCTTTACTTTCGTGTCACTTCTCGCAACAAATATCGAACAAGTTGATTCTTGTATTTCGAGTGTGCGGATCTTAATTAAATAACAAGCGAGCGTTAAATGCTGTCCGACACATATGTGGACAAGCATTTGTGGCGCAACATTTGTACCTCAGGTATGTGGCCTCACGTAAGCAGAATGATTTCCCGGTAGACTTGTAGCAAATGCAGCTACTTTTATTGCGGTAGTGCACACACTGTATTCTTGGAAATCATTATTTTTTATTTGTTTGAAATTCTCATTTTTTGGGGTTTATGGAAAACTGCTGGTTAAATATTAACACCGTTACACTACCAACAGAATCCGCTTCTGTTGGTACTGTAACGGGAGCAGCTTAGTTTCTTGTTAACTATACAGGGTTAACTGTGACTAAGTACGTCGTCTTTTTGCAGAGTTTCTAAATGCAGAAACGACAAAAATTAACTCCAGTATTTTGCATTCGTTTTTCATTATTTTGTTAGATACTGGCAAAACTACATTTTCACTCATTACAACCACTCACTACCGATAAGACACATTTCCCGTAGGCACAGTTAGATAAAATGTCTAGGTATTTATTATAAGAGAATCAAACGAAAGGAATGTGATAATAGAACACTTTTAATGCACCCGTGGCAATCTTGTCCCATAACCTAGAAAAACAAACCGGCGAACTATATTGTGAGAAAATATCTGTACCTAACACGTATTTTTTTATTTAATAGCAACTATAAAACGTTTAAAATTAAAATAAGCCACTAAAAAACTGAAGAAAAAACAAAACTACAACGTAAACACAGGAATTGAATCATGACATGACGGCGACAGCGACCGTTGCCTACTCTGATTCTCGCATTGGCGGTGTTAAATACATGTTTCTTTATTAGGTATTAATAATATTGTGTGAAACTAACCACTCTGCGGACTAATACTTCAAATTAATAGGAATTGTTGGAAAATTGATGTATATTAGCTGAAATACCTTTACAATACAGTAAAAAATCTACAAAAACTAATAACAATGAATATATGTGTAGAAATTGTCTGTATAATTCACGCTAGTCGGGGCATTAGTCCGCAAAATAGTTTTACATAATATTATTCATATCTAATAAAAATGTATAAGAAAACACTTTCTAGTACGTTGCATTTAAGCATCGTAATATCAAAGAGGTATGTGATAATAGCAGCAGAGTTATGGATCATCCTGTACAATTTCAATCGAGATAAATCCTTTTTGTAGGGAGCAGAGAAAGTCGAAAAGTAAATTTGTTTTTAATTTGATTTGTGAATATAAACGGACAAACGAAACAAAAAATGTCTTTGAAGTACACGAGGCTGCCCTAACGGAATGTAATTTAATTTTTACTTGTCGGGCTTCGCAATGATCGATAATGAGCTATTACAGGCGTTTAAATCTCAAATATATTTCCAGTTAAACTCATTTGCCCCACTAATGAAGGTTCCATTAAAAATTCGGCTTTTATTCTGTACATCACTGGCAGATGTTAAACGCAATTTTAGGTAAATATTTTCCTTCCTTTAGGTACTTAATCTGATGGAAAAAGTTTATCTTGTGGAACACAGTAATTAAAATCTTGTATTATTTTATTTTGATGGGTAAAAAATTCATTTGAAAAGCGTTCTTTTTTATCAAAAGAAATTATAATGTAGTATTTTATTTATAACGAACAAATATAAAAGTACAAAAAGTACAAAATATAGCTAAAAATAAATGTTTTATAACAAAATAAAGTCTGATTAATCACCTAAATCAAAGGCTTGTTTATAATTAATCAACATATATACTTTCATAATATTTTCAAACGTAACACGATAAAATTTTCTAGCATACTTAAATATAAGGTGTTTCAAAATGACATGACAATATTACTAGGGCTGATAGAACATTGAAGAATAAGTGGGGTTTGCTTAATTAAACGTAAACATTAACTCATTGCTGAGAACAGGGCGTGTAAGACAATTTAGAAAAATCAAATTTTGGATGTGATTTGATTAAAATTTGACACAAGGCCGTTTTTTTATGGTGTCGAACACGCTGGTGTTATTAGTTTTTTTTTTGTACAAGTAGAGAGCGGTAGTTGCTAGCATTTCTGTTGACATTTTATTCTCTATCTTCATTTAAGTTGGATTATTACTATTCTAAGCCTTCTTATATTATGTAACATTACATTTTACAAAAATGGTGCTCTTAGTAAATTTGTTAAAAAAATATTGTTTCCGAGGAAAATGCAAAAAGCTGTGATAAAATCATGTAGGCGATCCCTGTAATACTACCTACTTATTTATTAATTGTGTATGTGTCAAACCCCGAACTCTTTCATACGGAAATATAATATTTTGTTATTTTTAAAATTACTTGCTTTTTGCCACAAGTTTTGCTTATTGAGAATCCAGAGTAAACTAATAAATAATTTATCTGGTCATTTTATCGTTGTACTGGGGACATTTCCGTACAATACAATGTCTAAAGTTCGATTGTTTCGTTTTAATATGTTACATTTATTGGTTGCCAAGCAAAAACGCATCGATTAGAAACCACTTACTGTTCTGGTTTTGACAGGACTGAACGGTAAGTAAATTATATTATTTGTGGTGAAAAAAAATACCCAATAAATTAATATTAACGTACCTTATGAATCAGAAATGTTTCGTTTGGTGCTTCCATTAAATATTAATAGAATTGTATAAAAAAATTGTTGCTTTTGACATAAAATACTAGCCCATAAACTGCCAGGAGATATTAATTTTTGGTCTCTTTGCACAAAATATGCCAACAAGAATTTTTCATTTATGCTCTTTCGATAATTCCATTTAAACCACTTTTTGAAAGTATGTTTTTTAGTAACGTCTCTAGATCTTTCAGGAATCACTGAAGAACATCTTATATCCCAGGCATCTTCAATCTTTGAATTATTTTCGTTTTCTGATTCATTCATGCTCATACTCACATATTTGACAAATTTATTGACGTTTAAAAATAGTATAAGCATCTCGAGCAGTAAATAGTTTACCAATCTCCTCCAATATTGGCGTCGATCGGTAAACTCTCTTTACTGTTCTTAATACTTACTATACTATTAAAGGCTTTAGGTGTCGGAAAGTTATAATTTTTTTCAGATCGCATTAAAGTTAGAAAATGTAATAAAAAGAAATGCTAAATGACTCTATTAATCGTCACTGCACTTATTTGTAAATTAAGATATTCATTTCGGATGCTTATAGGTACGTGTATTATGGCCGGTTTCTCAAGATTTCGCTCAATCCATTCGATAACTGTCGAGTAGATAAATTTATCAGACCGATAACTTTATATTGGTTTCTGAACGCATGCCTTACAAATTTTGTTGAATACATAACAGTTGACTTGATATCTTAGTATCTGCAATAATCATAGAGGGAGCTAGTAAATGTACAAATGTTTTCAGAAGCCATTTATGAAAGTAAGACACTTTCAAGAAATAATTGTAGATGGCGCCACTAATAAAATTATTAACCACATAACCACAATTTACATTTATCGTGTATTTACATACCTACCCTACTAACTCCCCTATTACAGGCAAAAAATAAACAGGAAAATGGAAACAACCAACTTGGGGGACATGGAAAGTCCAGACGTACTGTAGGGTACCTCCCCTAAGTAAATGAAAACAAGGAGTATTGTGTCTGGCTAAATACACAATTGTGTAAAGCCACAATCAGAAAAGAAGAAGAAGAAGTACATACCTACCCGTTGTTTTGAGTTTTCTTATAATGTCAACAGAGTAAAATGGAAAATAAAGAAAATATAAAACGTGCACGCAATTTCAAACTTTGACAAAAACATTAATTTTATATATGAGTATAAACAGTCAGTACCTAATAATATAAATATATACAAACCTGTTGCATAAAAACGAAGTTATTAAAACCTTTTCTAATACTGATAGCGAATTTGTTGTATTACTAGACACTTGAATACTATCTCCTATTAAATCTATCAGTAAATTTACAGTTCCTTTCGTTAAGGGCGCCGTTTTTATATGCACATTTTCAACGAATTTCATAGCTGTTTAGACAGTCTAAAAAAAATCTGAGTAAGTTAGAAAGAATATCTCTTCACTATGTCAATTGTACAAGTTCTCTCCAGGATATAAAAGTATTGAAACTGCTCTATTTGAATTAACAAACTATATATTTTGGACTTGATGAGGGATGTATTGCCTGTGGCATTTTTCTGGATTTGTCCAAGGCTTTTGATCTCATCAGTCACGATATCCTACTAATCAAATTGCAACATTACGGAATACGTGGTACCTCTCTTAAATGGTATAAGTCTTACTTGGAAGGCAGGAAACATGCTTTAAAAATAACTGATCAGATTAATGGCAGCAGTGTGAGATCGGAGACCTTGGACTTGTCTAGTGGAGTTCCGCAGGGCAGTACGCTCGGTCCACTGCTTTTCCTTATTTTCATTAACGATATTCAGTCAATTATTAATAACAACTCGTTGTTAATAAACTATGCAGACGATACAAGTTTCATTGTAAAAAGTAAATATTTTTTCCTTGACATCGTGGATGAAGGAAACAACATTATTAAATCTATGAAAAAGTGGTGTACAAATAATGGGCAAATTCTAAATCAAGGGAAAACTGATATAATCCTATTTAAAACAAATCATGGATTAGACACTCCAAATCATATCGATGTCAATAATCACAGAATACAATTTTCTACATCAATTAAATGTCTAGGCATCCATATAGATGAAACTTTACAATTTGAAGAATATATTACATACATCAATATGTAATCGTTAAGCAAAACGTGCTTTGGGTTAAGAATCCTCTCAAAATATAGTAATATAAATATAATTAAAATTTTCTACTACTCAAGCTTCTATTCAAGAATTCGTTTAGGGATTATCATATAGGGTAATAGCCATTAAGCCAGAAGCACATTCAAAATACAAAAGAGAGCAATACGTATTATTAAAAAACTATCTCCCACAGATTCCTGCAGAGGACACTTTAAAAACCTAAATCTGCTCACACTTAGTAGCATACATATATATGAAAGCATTAAGTTCCTCTATAATAAGATAATTTTCAAGCAGACATAATGCCTGATCCGTATGATACAAGACACGGCCAACAATACAGTTATCCCATGCATAGACTATCTCTGAAAGTAGCCCGTATTATACCTGTATAAAACTTTATAATCACCTCCCAAATAACTTAAAAAATAAAAATTCTTTTAATGAAGTTAAAACAGATCTATTCAATTTACTATGTGAACTGGAGCCATACAGCATAGCGGATTATTGCAATTAGAAGTGTCAATTATGTATTTCTTTGTATCTGAAATGGGTCAAATTAGTCGTAAGGCCTTAGTGTATAAACCTGTATTTGTCTAAAATAATGCATCTGTGTATCATGTTTCCTTCTTTTTTGACTAGCCTGTACAATTCTTATTTGTAACAAGTGCAATAAATTATTATATTATTATTATAAAACAATTTCCAGGTAGAGAGAGAGAGTCATTTAGAGTAAGAAAGAAGAGCATAATACGATCTCCTGAATTTTACAAGTCAACTGCACATTGAGAACATTGTTTACGACATTATAAACATTATCACATCCCGCAGAATTTTTTAAAAAAACTAGTGGCACTTGAATTTATGTAAATTATCAAGTATTTTTCACGGTGTATAGAACACAGTGATAAGGTACAATTTCACGGTTTTTCTTGTTCAAGTTAAATGAAATGATTCAATTTTAGTATTATATTTTAGTACTACGCTAATAAGAACCTTCACCTACTGAGTCTATTTTTTTGTGCATCTGTAGATACGATTATTTTTCCTTGAAACGCTGTTTTTTATACTGGTTTTCTCTTTCACGATACCATCTTGGCCGTTCGAGATATCTGACTATATTTAAATATTCTCTGAAGAAGCAGACGAATTAGAATTTTCCATTGCACAAAGTAATCGTCACGAAAATATCAAAAAATATCTAAAAATGTTAGGTTAAGCCTTACAATAAAGATGTAAACAAGCAAAAGCTAAATCGTTGCGCGCGTGCGCTAATGTTTATTGGACAGATATCTTGCAATTTTTCTTTGGATATGTGTTCGATAACTGCAATAGATAAGTATTATCGAATGGTTCAGCAACCGAATTCATGAGATATCTCTACTTTATGGAATCGATAAGTTTATTTAATAGATATCTACTACTTGAGGAACCGGCCATTTTAGTGGTATTTTCTTTTAAAAATTATTCGAAGAAGTCTATGGTAGAAAAATATATTTTTTCCACGATCGGGAGTAGAAATCAGTTTCTATGACATCAAAATTAAAACAGAAGTAGTCGATTATTCCCAAGGGAGTATAATGCTCCCAAGGGAGTTTACATTATGGAGAACGTTTTTCATGCAAAAAAAAGATAACATTGAAATGAAATTTATTGACATTTAAATTAAATGTTACATTTGTACAATTTTCAAAATTAATATTAGAAGGAATATTACTTTCCCTTACATTTACAGTTTTTGTGTAGTAGTAGTAGTGGTACCTACTAAAACCTGATTAGCAATTTTGGTCTTATTTTCAATGGAGTTCTCGACATAACCCTCAGCTACTGTCGTTGATTTCCAACCAGCATGACGCTTTATTCTCGTGATATCCACACCAGCATCTGCCAGTAATGTCGCTGAAGATTTTCGTAAGCAGTGACCAGTATAAAATGCTGCATTAGGTAATTTTAAATACGAAGCTACTACACTCGGAATTTTTCCCATGGTATTCTTGCCAACTGGCTGCGAACTACATTTTCCTGCTTTGTAGTACAAAAAAGGGGCTTATGCTTGACGTGGGGAGGACGAAGGGACAGGTATTTTCGAAACAATTCAAGCATATTTCCCAGAAAGGTTCGTGGAATCTTTGTCTTAGTGTTTGGAATTTTTACAATCAAGGAAGAGCCTACATCCTCAATATCATCTACAGTTAAATTGACTAGTTCATCAGTTCGACAAGCTCCGGCAATCCCCAGAATTAATCCAACCTATAAAAAATCAAAATACTTAATAATTAAATACCTATCAACAAAAGTAATCTTACCTTAATCATTAAGAATTCTTTGTCATCTTCACTTGATAGAAAACGGTCGATTTCACCCTTTGTCAATATTTCCGATTTTTTCGCTTGATATCCGTCACCGGTTCTTTTCAAAAATGCGATCAGCTTGGGGATTTTGCTTATATCTATGTTGTCGTAAATTATCAAGCATGACTTAACCATAGAATATTGCGCCCATAATGTGGAAGACTTGTAATTCTTTGCATTTTCACTGAAGTATGCCAACAAAACATTCTCGCTCTATATTTGAACATTTTTCTCGGCGCACCACTTTTTGAACCGATTGTAGGCTATATCGTATAAAGATTTTGACTTCGTAGACAGTAAATTGCTTATTGCAATATTTGCAGCCTCCACAGTCTCTTCCGACTCACAATTACTCATTGTGCACTAAACAAACTTTAAACTAAACCAAACTAGCACCTTAATTTGACAATTCTTTTTGTTTGTTTATTTTGTAGTTATGACAATAACTCAACGACTACTAAATAAATGCTCAAATCCGAATACAATAATTCTGGTGCTACTTACTTCATAATGACAAAATATGTGTTTTTAAGTTAATGAGACCGTGGAAAAAATAGTATATACCATTCGGGAGAGATGCTATTTTGTCCTCGGTGCATTGTGCATTGCACCTCTGCCAAAATAACGCATTTCTCTCCCTTATAGTATAATGTACTATTATAAAAATAGAACTACATAAAATTATGAACGTTATTGTTTTCCTTGTATATGAATTAGTCGTTCAGACAATAACGACAGATGCACTTCAAAATAATAGTAAACTTAAAACGTATATTTGGAGACGGCTAAATCGGGATTAAGTAGCTATATCGCATTTCCTCGTAAAGAAAAACCTATTTCAACCTTTGAAAGGACTCCGCCGCTTTTCTAGTTACATAACAAGCTTACATCTCACTCCTGTTGATTAGCTGGAACGGGTGTTCTCATTTCGAACCCCGTGTATTACTCGTTGCCTTGGTATTTTACGTCTGTGGTCGGGAAGTTTCTTATTGTGATACTAACCAGCGTCTGCAACAAAGCCGTACAAGTAGCAATTCTAAATTATAAACTTGTTGAAATGTCTACTGTAGCACTTCGTTATTTTTAATAATGGGGGAAGTACAACCCTCCTCAAACAATAAATTGTGTAAGTTTAATGGAAGTACTTACTAGGTGGACCAAATTCAAGTAAATTACTGCATGCTGCACTTTTTCAAATTCAGGCAGGATGTACATAAAGGTAAGCCTTATTTATCTTTTCTTGCATCAAAGTCAATTATTATTAATTGTTGCAGACAAAATTCTCACGATTAGAATTTGCGCCATCAGAGATATGAAGTTTAGACGAGTATAATAATAATAATAATAATAATTTTCTAGCCCAGCAGAAATACAAATTTCCAATTACAGATCATTACAGAATAGTATTTATATATTTTTAGGTATTAATAATATTGTGTGAAACTAATTAACTCTGTGGACAAAAGCCCCAACCAGCGTTGAATTACACCCACAATATCTACCCATATATTCCTTATTATTAGCTTTTGTAACATTTTTTACTGTATTAGAAAGGTATTTTAAGCTAATATAAATCAAATCTCCTACAATTCCTATCAATGAAGTCATATGTATGTTCTCTGATACCAAACATCTAGGTATGCTAATGAACAATTCCACAGACAAAGCTCTATTCAATATTATCTAAAGAAATTAATCTATCTAAATTTACTAACCTTGCTGCTTTAATGGAAACACTCTATAAATATCTAACTTCACTTTTGGCAGTGGGAACACGACAATTCAACCACAATAGATGAGATCTGACCTATTTCTGCATTTTTAGGATTGCTTCTTCAGGTGGCCTCCTTTAAGTTGAGTCAAATATCTAACTATAAAAATTATTATAAAAGTTAAATATCGACAATGACAAATACAGTAAAAAATGTTACAAAAGCTAATAATAAGGAATATATGGGTAGATATTGTGGGTGTAATTCGACGCTGGTTGGGGCTTTTGTCCACAGAGTAGTTAGTTTCACACAATATTATTAATACCTAAAAATATATAAAAACTTTTACATAAAGGGTATCGAAACATTATTCAAGTAGGTTATGTCATATTTAATTCATTGACAGGATATCACGTTTGTCACGAAAACTGCTACTTTAATTAAGTGGCTATTACGTAGTTATCACTAAATCTACCACCATGTAGCAAACATAACTCGAATTTATGTTAGCATAA
The DNA here is from genome assembly GCA_037114965.1 of Monochamus alternatus. Taxonomy (NCBI): domain Eukaryota; kingdom Metazoa; phylum Arthropoda; class Insecta; order Coleoptera; family Cerambycidae; genus Monochamus; species Monochamus alternatus. The sequence goes on along the minus strand of CM073429.1, from coordinate 53,360,507 downwards.
TTGTAAGTACGCAATCCTTTACCATTGAGAATCACTTCATGATTTTGTAATTTTTGGTGGGGCGGTTTGTTGTCTGGAACGTAAGGACTAAGCAGAAGCTGTCCAAACTTGGATATTAAAGGTAACGACATCAAGCCATATCACTTACATATTATTTAGAAGTAACAGTAGCTTTACAGTAAGTAATAGTTTTGGCTACCCTTAATGTGGAGGCAGTTGATTATGCAATTGTGCAGTTGTCGCCACGTTATTGCTTCATTCATAAGTGATTTCCACATTTTACATGGGATCAAAATTGCTACAAAGTCGCTACTACCTTTATTACTAGCTTTATCTTGTGTTATTTTTTATAATTTTAAAGCAAATGTGGTCTAAATTAAAGCGCATCACATTTTTGTCACAAACATATCTAGTTTATTAATAAAATTTGCGGCGCAATAAAATTTTCATTGTTGAAACACTGATTGTTGAAATGATAAAATTGTAAGTATTATACCTATGTAACATTTATACAAATGATCGCCTTTGAATGACCCCGTTTTTAAATATAAGTACAAATAGCTATGAATATGCGTTATACACCAATCTTATAATGATTTGGTTCTAATATTCTTCACTAAAAAATATAATGTTTCTTTAAATAATACCAAAATACAGACTGCAAAATGTTTATATAATTGCTGTATAAAATTGTTTTAAAAGTGTTGTATACATTTTTTATAGAACTGTTACATTACCAAAGTGTTTTTATAAAAGTGGGCCCTTTTTGATTCTATAAAGTATCGTGTAAAGGCAACCACGTTATATGAATTTGAAGCTCTTATAAGATGTATATTATAGCAATTTATACAACCTTTATAAAATTTATTTTACTACTTGGGCGCCCTCCTCCCGTTTTCGCCACGTAATCACAACGTGGCTTAACGTATTTATGTAAGATGCAAAATTGTCGTTGAACATAGTCAAAAAAAGTGTTCCTCATTTTAGTCACCTTCACTTTAAAGTTGTCAGTATCGTGGCAGCTACTTTTCATTCACTAACAATGCGGCTTGGATTCTTTCAAGCAATATAAAAATGAAACATCTGTTTAAAGTTTAAAATTGACTACACTTTGCAGCCGGCCTCTCTGGCAGTCTTTAAAGATCTAACCTGCATAGGATACCTGCAAACGTTCTGCGATACGCCTAGACCGCGACCACAATGTGCGTTATTTCCTTAAAGGAGGAAATGCACTATGTCTCGTTTAGTGAAGAATCTTCTAATTATTTTAGGACTAGTAGACAGTGACATTGCTATCTGTCTAATTGCATAGGTACGAAGATGTACGTAGTGGTACCAATGCTATAAGACTGATGAGAAGGTTCGAAATGATCTCAGTCTCTGAAGTTTTGCGGAAGCATCGCAGTGAAAGAGGACTAACGTTTTGGATTCATGGGTTGCGATCAGTTATTATCTGAGAAATGGTTCCAACCGTAGGAGCCATACTACCAACAATAAGAACCGAAATCCACATATCAACGGGCCCAAGAATTTTAATATACTCGCGACAAGAATTCAGACGACTTACGTCTTACGAACAAATGAATAATTCAGTACATTTTCATCAAAATATTTAAGAAACTGCTACTGATAACAATAAAACTATATACTACACTAAGAGTTAGCATTACGTATTGCACTAAATTGCAAAAAATGATTGTTTTTAACGCGACCAAATATCGAAAATTACATTGACAATAAAAACAAATGTGTAACGTCAGCCGTGACGTAAGACGTCTGAATTCTTGACTCGAGTATAACAGATTTGCCCTACAGAATCTAGCTCAACAGCAAAAATGGCTGGTCAAAAATTCTCAGCTAATTATAGCAAAGTGCACATCAATTGTGTGACTGGCGGCGACCACTTACCTGGATCTGCAAGCTATAATAGACCAAATAAATTATAACTAGTAAATAATATTTAATTTGAAACTATTACTAATATTTTATTACTATTTTGCGATTTAGTTAAATATATTATATGGATGTGTTTACTTCCTTTTCACTATTTATTTAATTTATTGTTACCTTAAAACATTTCTTGTGTCTGCTAATTTGTGACGCACTCCAACATAATTGGCGTTAAAAGGTGAGAATCAACAGTGTTCTTATAAATTTGACGTTACTTGCCTTTATTAAGTGGTAACAATAGGTAAAGGCAAAAAAATATACGCTTAGAGTGTTACATCATAGATCCTGTTTTTCAAATTACTTAAAGTAATTTACTACGGAACAGTATTAAACTGTGAAGGATGTTAAATGTCTTACAATTTTTGCAACATAGCATTGCCGCTTTAATTTAAAGGCCATGGCGATACGTTTAGTGTGTTATACAGTGGTGAAGGTGGATATTCGGTTGGTAGCATTAGAAGAAACTGAATGGTTAAGTAAATAATGTTGACTTGTTGTAAATAAGAATTACTGCAGCGTTGTAAGGTACGTATTATTTTTAAATATATTACAGGATTAAATGGTTAGGAACATATTTGCATTGTTTGGAAGTATTCATATATTTTTTATACAACACTAATTTTATTTGTGTTCAGGCATTCAGGGTAGACATGAAATTAATTTTATATAAACACATATTATAGTCTGTTTAGAAATGAAAGAGAGTAATAAAAGTTTATTATGTATGCAAATCGTAAATAAATGTATTACTGGTGCTTATATTCAATATTTTTATATTATGTATTATCGGTATAGATGAGGTGTACATTTTAAAAAACTTTGTGTGATCAAACCGTACTAAATTGTAGCAGGTAGCTAAAATTTAATCCCCGACAATCAGTCTTTGTCTATGCCGCTTCAATTTATCGGTCCATTTCTCTTATAAGTAAACAATATAAAAACAGCATTTCAAATCATGAAGCTACTTTAAGCATCATAACCGGATTAAGAGGGTTTTTAGTAATTCAAATAAAATTATTCAATATTATTATCAAAATATTTATTTAAATTTAATGAAAGACTTTTATTCCACACAAAAATATATGTATTTTGAAAATTCAAATTATGGTGAGTAAATGTGGTGTTGTATAAATGTGCAATAAAGAAAATACAAAAGTTAGTATATTAAAATTCATCCTCTGAATATTCTGATGAATTATCTTCGTCTCCTACATTGATAACGATAGGTACCACAGTAACGTCAATTAAATTATCGAGTTCCCACATTTTCTCCTCTTCTTTTTATACATGATGTATACATCTTTGCCAATTATCTGCAGTTACTCGTTCCAAGGAATTTTTTAACAAAATTTTCACCTCACTTAATTTAAACGTCGTATTATTTCGCGCTACATCTCCTTTTACCTGCGCTCAGACTAATTCGATTGGGTTAAGTTCTCAGTGACAAGGTGGTAACCGTAGTACCATTATTTGGCGACAAGTGTCAAAAGTCCCTTTTTTACCATATTTCTTTCAAAAGAAATGTTTTTTCGGATAACCATTGAATTATATCGGCTTTCCTCCAGGCAGTCGTAGGCGTCCGCTCGGTCTGTCGTGAATGGTAACTGGCATTATCCATTATCCTCGAAGGAATAAGATCCAACATCTGTGTAAAATACTCTTCGAAAACATCTGCGTTCATGTCTTCGTGATAGTCACCTGTATTTTTAGATTCAAATAAAAGTAAACCGCCATCTACAAAACCACTAGCACTACCTATATGTGTCACTATTAATCTTCGCTCTTTACCTGAAGGTGCCTTGAACCCTTGAAGTCCATCCAAAAATGCTTGTCGAAAACTTTTTATATTTTTATCTTGCCATACTTTTGTTACAGTATATTCCGCGTTGACCCAAGTTTCATCTAGATAAAAAATATTCCTCCCTTCGTCACGGAATTTTCTAATTGATCTTAAGTAGGATCTTCGCCAACAAATAATTTCATCTTTATCGATAAGAACTGACTTCATGTTCTGCTTTTCCCAGCAAAAATTCAACTCTCGTAAGACGGCCCATAATTTGTTTCTACTGCTTTTCTACTACTTTTGGCAAATCGTTGTCCTCTGAAAGTTCACTTACAATATTGTTTAGCATTGGTATTTCTTTTTTAAAATAAAATGAGTGTACTTTTCTACGAATGACATTTTTGAAGAAATCATCTATAACGACTTTTGACCTGTAGATGATTTTGGGGGATTTACAGTATCTTGTTCATTTTTTTCCTTTAAAAGTCTGTAGATAGTCGATTTTCCAATCCCTGTCATTTTGGAACACTTTTCCACGATGTCGTCAACACTGTTGGTAGGATTTTGGTGTTTCAATGCATTAAATACATTTAATATAATAATCTTCTTATTCTGAGACAGCGCACATCTTTTCACGCGTTTAGCAGCTCGATATTTTACCCAAACAATAATATTATATCCACTGGCACAATAGTCACTAAACACAAGTCGAATTTTCTCTACTGCCCTAGCACGTCTTCGATACTAATGTACACCCATTACCTGTTACCATTAGTGTTATGGTTAGATATGTTAACCCCTTTAGTATCGACGTTTATATTCCGAACACCCCGTATATTATCTTAAAACCCTCAGTTGAATTAACTATTATACATTATTTTAAAATTAACTAGATGTGTCGATACTTTTGGCAATAGATGCTATGACATTTTCTCATTTTATTTCTAGAAGACCATAAAAGAGTAAAACATTTGCATGCAAAATTATTTCGCCAAAACTGCGTATATACAGGGTTAACTATGACAGTACAAACATAACCATACGGTCGTTTTTTGCAGCATTCTAAATGCAGAAACGACAAAAATTAACATTCCTATTAGTAATAATACCCGACAGATAGGAAACAGTTAGTTAATCCAGTTAGCTCCACTATTTTGCATTCGTTTTTCATTTCATTATACGGGCAAAACTACAACATTAATTCATTATAACCATTCAGAACTGATAAAACACACTTCCCGTAGGTACAGTTAGATAAAATGCCTATTTATTATAACAAAATCGAATGAAAGGAATAGATAATAGAAAACTTTTAATGTACCCACAGCACTCTTGTCGCATAATCTAGAAAGACAAACTATATTGTGGGAAAATATCTGCACCCGACACAAATTTCTTTATTTAATTAAAACGTTTAAAAATTAAAAAAGACATTGAAGAACATAAAACTACAACGTAAACGCAGGAATTAAATTATCATGTGACGAAATTGACGGGGAATTTTACTGTCGTGTTGCTAGTTGCCAACTCTGACTCGCATAGGCGGCGTTAAATAAGAATTTAATATAATTTCGAAAAAAATTTTTTTCGCTTTATAAATAAGTTATTAATTTTCTCAATCCCCTCTTAAAATATTTATACTTAGTCATAGTTAACCCTGTATGTTAAAAAAATATGGTACTTACATACATTTGTGGACTATAAAAAGTAAAGTTATTAATAATAGGTAGTAAGAGTCCATGTTTTTAAGCCAAAATTTCTAAAAAAATAAATTATATATCGAATGAATGCATTATTTAACTATAGGTACTATGAAACTTATTACTTAATGTAATTTAAAAATTATATTACTTCACCACATTTGCAATATAACAGATATACAGGGTGAATTTGAAATAAGCACAAATATTTTAACTGCTGGTGTAGTTCGTCATATAGATCAGTCTATTGAAAGCCATTTTTAAAAATTTCTAATATATACGGAGATATTAATTTTTTTAAAAAAATACCCACATTTTGAGGACCGCTGTCATAACCATGAACCATATGATTTGTTGCGAGGTTATCATATCTCCTCTAAAATAAATATTTCTTTTATCGTAATAGTAAAGTAATACGGTTAAATTCTATTTTAAAAATACTTGTTTGAAGCATAAGTACAGTAAAGTTGGGTATGTAGTATGATACGCAGTATTATTAACATAAATTTTAACTGCTTAACTGACCTTACTATAAACGGTTAAAAGTAAATTTCCGCAAGTTAAATACATACTACCATAAAGTATTTAGGAAGATATTACGTGATATTACTATGTTCAATGTTCAAAAATTATACATAAACGTGCACACAAGCTTACCTGTTTGTTTAAAAATTAACTATTTAACTTGTGAAATGTGGATTACTGATCAGTAATACAGTACAAGTTAAATGTCATTGTACACTGTTAGAAAGAGACACAATTTCCTTAAATTATTTTATGAAGAATAACGAAAAACTATGATTTTCACACACCATATTAAATTAAATTTTCTCCACATAACCAGTATTAACCAATTCGAATTCAGAACCATAAAGTGACTTCGCACTTTAATCAGTGAAACAAATTTTAAAAATAGAGGTACACACAATATTAAATAACAAAATAGCAGCTTGACGTATGCGTTTAATGTCAAGAAAAGCAAAGACATTTGTGTAACACTGGCAACACTGTGAACCACACGTTCAATCTGCAGTGCTATGACTCATTAATGTATGAAAGTCAGCGGTCCTCAACAAGTTTTCTACAGAAAAATTACAAAATTTATTTAAAATTTCACTTTTTTATTTCTGATTTTTTTGTAAAAAAACTATTAATTATGTGTTCTACACAGTGACCTATACTGCTGGTTAAAATATTTGTACTTATTTAAGGTTCAAACCGAGTAGTACAAATAATATTTATAGTCTATTTAGAGCATAATTTCCAATATAATTTTTAAAATTCCGTTGCTGTTTTCTTGGTTGTTATTATTTCAGTACATTAATACTTTTATTTGACAGATTTTGGAAATTTCAACAATCAAACATGTGCGATAAACCGGAAAATGAGCAAAGCAGTAATCCTGAGCCAGAAGCAGACACAACTGATGGACCTATATTGTCCAGGTCAAAAAGGAACACCACTGATACACCTCCAAGAAAAAATACTGGTCCAGATGGCAAAGAACAAGATGAATTTTAATGAACATTCTATGGTTTCAAGTTTTATATTTATATTTTGTTTCATGGATAGGAACCATAAAATTTGTTTTTCTATACCTACAGTAAATGTCAGGAAACTCAACATTTTCCTTCCGTATTGGACCTGAAAGTATTGTTACAACTTTGTAGTAATGGAGAAGTCTTGTAAAATGTAATTAAAATTTTATAAGATTCACTCCTAATCAGTTAAAAATGGAATTAGTTTTTCTTTTTATTATAAAAAATAACTAACAAGCTCTTACGTAGAGAAAAAAAAGCAGTTGTAGGTAATATTTTTTTAGAAAAATAAATAAATATAAAAATTCTCATAAACACAAATTTGATTACAAATGCTTTCTCATTTGAGGAAATGGCTATGGGTGTGGGAGACCGAATTACTGCCATTACCATTGCGTGCGCCCATGGTTCCTAATAACTGCAATAATCAAACACGTGTTCTTAGTTTACAAGACCTATTGAACATATTTGTTCATATTTAGATAATTAAAATTTAGGCTCCGGTATTATTTTGTTGTTATCTAGAAACACAAATGATATAAAATATTAGCAAATAACGCAAATAATGTCTCAATATTAAAGAAAACAGCAACAAATAGTAGCAGAAAGTGGTCTAACTAAAAACTAACTAAAGATTTTACTTACCAAAATCTATAAAAACGTATTTTTTTCTTTTTAATTTAACTGAAGATGTAAATCTTCTGATAACATGAACTTGTTTAACCAGTACTACATAGAAAATTGTTCACTATTATATATAAGTGGTCATTATAAACATTTTTTAAAGGTTATTACTTTATTTGAGCAACATTTAAATAGTAACAATGAATAAACGTAACATTATAGAATGTTTTAAGTCTATAGAATGGTATACACTGAAAGAAACACTACTGAAAGTTACTATAAATTTGTGCTTAAAATTTTGTCGTATAATAAAGTACAAATATAGTAAACCATATAAGTTCATTGGCGTGGTAAATGCAAAATTATTATTGCAATTGCGTTGTTGTAAATTTCAATATAATTGAAATTTACAACAACAATTGCTTGCTATATTTTATAATAAATGTCATATTTTAAAATGCGGCTATAGTGCAAAATAACAATATTTCTAGATTATATTAATAATAATAATAATAATAATAATAATAATAATAATAACAATAATAATAATACCGGGTGTTCCCTCTAAGACTTTCAGTGCGAATATCTCAGAAACCATCATAGCCAGTGCGACAGTGAAACACTTGTTCTGTATTCTAATTTCTTTTACAGAGCAATGTTCAATCTGAGGAATGTTCATGCATGTACGATTAGAAACAAATCTTGCCGTTTCATCGTTCAATACCTATCTTATTACGTTATATTTTGTATATTGTAACAACAGTTAGCTTTCAACATTTTAAAGACATTCTAACGGGATGTTTTCATACTGTACCTACATAGAATTATGAAATTAGTTTATTTTTCTTAATTTTATTTGTCTAGAAATTTTAAAACCTACGACAGACAACTGAATTTAATGTCTTATAGAATACTCTTCAAAGAATGTGAGTTAGAGACTTCTTTATAATATTATCCATCATTCCATGTTTACAATTATTTCCAAGAAAATATCTGTGTAATATTTTTCGCTTATTCTTTATGGTGTCTGTTTTAATGTAATTTGTGGCACTGCACACATAACTGAAAGATAAAAACAATAATTACAAATTATTATCTAGCTTTAAATACCTATTTTGATAGGTACCTACCTACTGCGTATAGTACATTTGCAGGTGATTCTCCCTAGCAAAAACCAGTTGCTTTATTTTAGTTTTGTATCAGGAAATACAGAAATTGTAGTTCATTGTTTACTATTTTACAGATGTAGAGTTCTTCTTAAACATAAGTACATAAGTAAAGTGCTGAAATATGTGGATACAAGTATCAATCATTTCTAGGTTATGCTTTCGTAATATTTCCTTTTGTGGGGCTAGGGTAGGTTCAGATCTGACTTTCAACGACAAATACGTTCACATTAATTAAAAGTTTTAGAAATCGTTTTGTTTGAATTCATTTGTTGCTAAATAAGTAATGAATAATTATTACAGCAGTTGGAAAACAGGGATATTCTTTAGGTAGGTAATTACACAATTTTGTAAATTATTTTGTCATAAAAAATACGCGTACCTAATTATTATTGTACACTGTAATAACATAAAAAACAATTTACTGAAGTTTTATTACATTATATGGAACAATTTAAATACACAATATTGACGCTGTAACTTTAGCTGTAGCGATAGACTACGCCGGCACGGCGACCCCAATGCTCCAAAAGCCTCAACTCAACTCTAAATTTGTATCGATAAGTCTCAATAACAACATTGTGCATACGTAAATTGCATCAAATCCATTATTTAGCGTTATTTATGTAAAATAAAATACTTTATGCCATTAATATTTGACAATTCAATGACAATTCATAGTTTTGACGTTCACCGATGTTAGTTTCTTCTGTGTAAGTCTGGCTCAAGGCTATACACATTTTACATGACAAAACAATGAAATTTGGGTACTTTTTGGAGGCGTTTTTTTATGTTAAATTTTGAAATTTTTGAATGTTTATTTATCAGAATGTGTTCATAATTAAGTATATTTCAATTTAAACATAAGTTTTAGCAGGGCTTACAACCAAAAAATCAAAATTAAATCGATTTCTTGGAAAATGGATCACCCTGTATATAAATTGATGTTATCATCAGATTCTACGCCCCAATTAGTGTCTGTATGCCAAATTTCGTCGCACTGGCTATGATGGTTTCTGAGATATTCGCACTGAAAAATCTTAGAGGGAACACCCGGTATATTATTTATATATAATATTTATTTATTTATACTACAACACTTTTAGTTATCATTACTAATACTTCAGATACACAATTCTAGTATTATTTACTACAAATTGTATTAAAGTAATTTTTGTGAGACCTCCTAGTCCAAGCAGCTGCTAGATGTAGACACATCTCGCGCATTCTTGTCCTTCCGTCGGATATGACAAAGATCATCACGTGTACTCAGGTTCACTTCTGTTGGATGTGACAGACGCGAACAGCTAGAGACGCATCGAGAGATCTTTTGCCTGACCCTATGGCATACCGAAAAGAGCCGACAAACTTGGATCCGGCATGTCGGATGTGCCACAGACGAATGCTTTTGGCTGTTTGCTGTAGCTCTTTCAGGTGTTAATGCTGATCGGAGCAGTTGTTTCCTGAAATTCCTCATTTGCAAAAGAAGTAGCAGAATTTTTTAACTACCAATGTGTCATAATTCAATGATAATTATTAATGTTTTTAAGAAACATTTTTATAAAACCTTGTGGTGGGAGTTACAAAAGCGTTGGCAAACTGTTGCAGTCATTGTGCCAATAAACTTACAAAACCTTTAGTAAATGAACATTTCTGTTGTAGTAAAATAGTGTTGGGAGATTATTACTACAAAATTGTAAGCGTAATAGTATGTTAGATGGTATTACAAGTCGTATATGGAGCTATAATCACAACAAATTTTAGTATACAGGACAGGTCTACAATTGTATAAGTATTTAGTATTCTTTTTTTTTCAGTGAAACAAGAATGTTATATTTACGCTTAGTTTTGTTCTACATGGTTTATTTTTCAGTTGCTCCATTGCATCAGAAATTTGGTTGATTTTTCTTACTAGAAGTACCTACTATGACTTTAAATGCTGAATATAGAGGTATGTTCAAGCAAAGAATCCAAACTGGTTCGAAACTGTCAAAAACGTTGTGCCAACTACTTCTTGCATGATGTTTACTGAAAACAAATTCATGACTTTACTGCTCGAATGTTTCTGACAGTTTGAAACCAGTGCGGATTCCATGCTTGAACAGACCTATTACTTAGAAGAATTAACAAGCAAAAAGACAAAATTGGAAAGTAAATAATTTTCTATCATGCAGGAAACTGAATAAAATAGTATATTCTACAAGTTGTAGAATGACATATAAACGTGTTTTAGACTATACTTTCTCTAACAAGATTTTAGAAATCATACAAAAAAGTTGCTTATTTGTACATATTCCATCACAGTGTGGTAGAATGAAATTCTAACACAGTATGCTGAAATGACATAGAATAACATTCTAACACAGTGAGATAGAATGTCATTCTAACACAGTTTGCTGGAATGATATGTATTACAATCTAATTTTTAGTTGTGGAACGTGTACTTTCTAAATTTGTGTTTGAAGGAGTTATACTTAATAACAGTTTTTTTCAATTGTTATGATCAGAACATGCTTTTTTGAAAACCCTTATATAACTAAAGTTCCTCATAATTTAGTGGTTTTTCCCCTAAATCATATTCCAGAGTTTGTATCATTGATCAGTTTCATTTGATTTAGGTATACTATGAAAAGTAATGTCTTTAGTAACAATAATTAAAGTAATTTAGGTGCACTACAACATTCTTTTCAGAACTTATGCATCTCTTTTTGTTTTTGAATTATCATATTGGGAGGATGCAAATGGAATACTGTGTATATATTTAATTAAAGAAAAATTAATAGGATAAATAGTAAATAAAACCATATACAAATAAATAAACAATATTTTTATTTTAGTGAATTATTTCAGTTTAATCTAGAAAACCTCCTCTAAGCATGTACTATTCTGAATGTAAATACAGGATGTTATGACTGCTATAATTTTGACAGGCAATAGTATACAGTGCTTTCGAAAGGTAACGAATAAGTTCATTATTTTTGAAATTGAAAAGTTTTCGAAAAAATCCCCTGGCACGTCGATTTTGTTTTTTAAAAAGGCACTTTTTGACATACGACCCACATTTGTGACGTGATAGTTGTTCGAGATATGACGTCATCGACAATTTTTTTTAAATAGCAAACCCCAATTTTGACCATGCCATTTGAAAGAGCGTGTCATTCTATATACATACATCATGAAAAATTATGGTGTTACATAATAAAACTTTCCAGAAAATAATATTTGAAGATTTTAAAATTTAATTTTCACAATAATTATTTAGATGAGCTGTTCCCGAATCGGTGGATAGGGAGAAGGGAGCCGATTTAGTGGCCAGCTAGATCGCCTAATTTGACACCTCTAGATTATTTCTTGTGGGGATACTTAAAAAGCAAAGTGTACGTTACTAGACCGGTTAATTTAGAAGATTTAAAAGCAAGAATTCGTCACGAGATACATCGTATACCTCCTGAATTTATTGATAATGTCCAAAAAGAATTTATTAATCGTCTTGGCTACTGTCAGGCAGCCAACGGTGCACAATTTGAACATTTAATTTAGTCGATGTTTTACATAATCATTATCATTTTCAGTATTGTGAAAATTAAATTTTAAAATTTTCAAACATTATTTTCTTGAAATTGTTGTTATGTAACACCATAATTTTTAATGATCTATGTATGTAAAATGGCACGGTCAACATTGAGGGTTGCTATTTAAAAAAATTGTCATGACGTCATATCTCGAACAACGATGACGTCACAGATGCGGGTCGTATGCCAAAAAGTGCCTTTTTTAAAAGCAAAATCGACATGCCAGGGGATTTTTTCGAAAACTTCTCAATTTAAAAAATAATGAATTTATTCGTTACTTTTCGAAAGCACTGTATATCAAAATAAATAAAAACGTCCTATATAATATGAGTCCTATTCCCAACCGTTTTCGAGAAAAAAATTACCAACATATTAAGTTTGATGTGCAAGTTCATCATTTAGGAGTATCTCCGTAATTTTCTGCATAGAATATCATAAAATTCAATATTTTCTACCTTTGTTAATTACTTTTATTACTTAATCAATAAAATTTGATAACATTGATATCGCTCAATATGACAACAGCGAGGCTGAATCGCACTGGTATAGTTAAATAAGAATAAAATGATTCTATTACTAAAAGTAAATAATAGAGGCAGTAAACATCGTATTTTATATTTTATTTAGAAAATTACAGTGCGATTTCTAAGTTTACTAAACTTTTGCACTTCAAACCCTATATTTTGATCAATTTTGTTGATATTTTATAGGACTGATTTGAAGTTGTAGTTGTATTACCTGCTTAAAAAAGTTAAAAACTTATACAATTGTTGAATCTAGTAGCATGTAAGAATTAGAATCCTAGAATATTTGATTAAAAAAGTTAATTGACTTACTCTGTTGTTTACCGTATTTATTTTTACTCCCTATAAACTTCACTACATTATTTACCGTAGTCTCAATTTCAAAAATAATGAATTTATTCGTAACTTTTCGAAAGCACTGTATATCAAATTAAATAAAAACGTCCTATATAATATGAGTCCTATTCCCAACCGTTTTCGAGAAAAAAATTACCAACATATTAAGTTTGATGTGCAAAAGTTCAATTCATTTAGGAATATCTCCGTAATTTTCTGCATAGAATGTCATAAAATTCAATATTTACTACCTTTGTTAATTACTTTTATTACTTAATCAATAAAATTTGATAACGTTGATATCGCTCATTATGACAACAGCGAGGCTGAATCGCACTGGTATAGTTAAATAAGAATAAAATGATTCTATTACTGAAAGTAAATAATAGAGGCAGTAAACATCGCATTTTATATTTTATTCAGAAAATTACAGTGCGATTTCTAAGTTTACTAAACTTTTGCACTTCAAACCCTATATTTTGATCAATTTTGTTGATATTTTATAGGACTGATTTGAAGTTGTAGTTGTATTACCTACTTAAAAAAGTTAAAAACTTATACAATTGTTGAATCTAGTAGCATGTAAGAATTAGAATCCTAGAATATTTGATTAAAAAAGTTAATTAACTTACTCTGTTGTTTACCGTATTTATTTTTACTCCCTATAAACTTCACTACATTATTTACCGTAGTTGCAAGTGTTGCAAATTAGAAAATGCAGATGCACCTTCATTTGCACTTTATTGACAATTTAACGACGTCTGTGTTAGTACGTAGCGTCCGTTAAATTAAACTTTAATAAGGCTCCGTCGTTTAGCCTCGGATTTTAATGAAGCTTTTATGTTCTTGATTATTAATAAAGCGAACTTTAATAGCAAACTTGTTTTGTGCACTCACTGGATCCACTTTTATTTGATTAAATATGTTGTGTAAACAAGGAGCAAAGTTTCTGTAATTAGCCAGTGCATTGATACAAATTTGGTGTAATTTCACATATCTTTACGTTGGCAATTTGTAACCACCGTAAAGTTATGTAAAATTACATGATAAATTTGTAAGTGAAATAAGTACACTGTAATATTACAGAAATAAACATGAAAAAAAAATCCATATTATGTTATGTGATTTTACAGCTATTATGCTAAAGACCATCGTAAATCTTCGAAACTATAATTTGCATTTTACTCATTGTAATTTTCAGGTTGGAATTGTGAAGTGTAGGTATACTCGCGTCAAGAATTCAGACGTCTTACGTCACGGTTGACGTTACACATTTGTTTTTATTATCAATTGCAATTTAGTGCAATATATAATGCAAACTTTTAGTGTAGTATATAGTTTTATTACTATCAGTTGCAGTTTCTTAAATATTTTGATGAAAATATAATGAATTATTCATTTGTTCGGATGACGTAAATCGTCTGAATTCTTGTCCCGAGTATATGTAGGTAATTTTACTGACCTGTTAATTTCTTATATTTCACTTTTATAATTACAATTGAAAAATGTTCATAAGTAGGGAAAACTTTTTCCATAATTAGCATTATTACACATATACAGGGTGTTTATTAATTGAATGCCGATACTTAAGAGTGTGAATCCTTCGGTCATTTTAAGAAGAAAACTTAATATTAACATATGTCCTAAACCTCATAATTTTTAAGCTACTAAAGTTTTAAGAAAAAAATTACTTTTTTATTATAATTTTCTCATCACTCCAGATATTTTTATGAAAGTTTCTACACACCTATTAATCATTAAGGAGCATTGTTTGATGTAAAAAATGTTTTTAAATCTTTGCCAATGACGTCCGTACGAGGTTTGAACTAAACATTTTCGAAGAGAAAAATGCTACGCCACTGCCTTTTCTAAACACTAAAATTATTTTTAAAATTTCCATTTATTTTACAGCAAATTCGGTCCCTAGACTTACTCTCTTACGACGCACCATTTTCACGAAAAAAAAATTAAAACCAAAAAAGTTTTTTCCCCAAGTCATTGGCAAAGATTTTAAAACATTTTTTACATCAAACAATGCTCCTTAATGATTAATAGGTGTGTACAAAGTTTCATAAAAATATCTGGAGTGATAAGAAAATTATAATAAAAAAGTAATTCTTTTCTTAAAACTGTAACACCCTGTAGCTCAAAAATTAAGAGGTGTAGGACATATGTTGATATCAAGTTTTCTTTTTAAAATGACCGAAGGATTCACACCCTCAAGTATCGGCATTCAATTAATAAACACTCTGTATAACTAAATATCAATATGTAATAAATTTAAATAATGAACAATTTGCACATCAGTTCAAATATTTCCATTTTGTTTAACCTGCAGAGTGCAATAGAAGCCAGTTTCAAAATGTTTTCATATTATTTTTGTACCCATATAAACAGTGTGTAAACTGATGAAATTGAAGAGAGGGAAACATTTTTACTTTTAATATCATGGAAAAAAGTTGCTGTGGTTGAAAAATTAAACTTATTAAAATGTTCAAAAATGCATGCTTAAGTGAGTCAATATGATATGCAGGATGTCTCTTAGCTTATTAGAAATACAGTAGATTTTATTATTAGAATTCAATAATAAATACACCACGCGAGTTACATTTTTATTTCTAAATACTTAAGAAGGCCTTGTCAAGAGCAGAAATAACGTCTGTGTAGGGAGATTATTTTAGTGGAATTTGTCCATTCATCCTCTAAATATGATTTATCTATCCCTTCCTCTAAAAATGTATTGTTCATCTATCATCTAAAAATGTATTGCAATTGTAGCGGTTCAAAAATTATACTGCTTGAATAATCTGAAATTTTTAATATTTACCATTCAACACAAAGTTTTACTTGAAATTTACAAGAAAACCATTTTTGTAACATTATTATTCTATTTATAATATGAATAAGGCTTACATTAAAAAAAAAAGAAATAGCTATTTATGATATACGTGTTAAAAGTAAGATTTTATTTTGTGAATGAAGATGATTGAAAAACGAGCGTAGCGAGTTTTTAACTTCATGAACAAAATAAAATCACTTTTAACACGTATATCATATTTCTACAAAACAATCGGAAAAACTTTAAACTCAATAAAAATAAGAAATCAATAAATACCACACAGATCGCAATGTTTATGAACCAAAATTTTCGTAGCAACGAGTGCTGTTGTTAGTTACGGAAAAAACGCAAAAATATTGACAGCATTTTCTAGTAATATTATAAGTATAATGAATAATCTCGATAATGAGCGTAACCAATCCATCCCTGCTGAAATCGAAGCCGCCAATCGAGCAACATTGGAATTATTGCCGGCGAAATCAAAGGAACAGTACTAAATCGCTTATAGACGCTTTTCGGAATGGTGCAACATTAAAAAGGTCCCTGGGAAATGTAACGAAAGTGTTTTACTGGCATATTTTGAGGAAAAAGCCAAGATATGGAAATCGTCAACGCTGTGGTCAAATTATTCCATGACCAAAACTATGTTAAAAATAAAGCAAGATCAAGAGCAAACATTATAAACTTATTGCTTTTTTAAAACGGTAAAAGGGTGAAGGATATCAAGCAAAAAAGTCAAAAGTTTTGACGAAGACCCATATCGACAAATTTGTCACAGAAGCAGAAGACGAAAAGTATCTGATGATGAAAGTCGCAGCAATAGTGGGTGTCTTCGGGGCGTGTCGCCGGGAGGAATTGTGTCAGATGACCATCGACAATATCGAATATTTGGGCACTTCGGTTGTTGTGACCATACCAGATACTAAAACGAAAGTGCCTCGGACCTTCAGTGTTGTTGGTGAATTCTATTTAAACTTTTTTAGAAAGTATATGGCACTCCGGCCACCCAACGCTAATCATAGACGACTTTTTCTTAAATATATGAAGAATAAATGTGTGAAGAATCCAGTCGGAATTAACATGTTTGGTAAAATGCCTGCCGACATTGCAGAGTTCTTAAATCTACCAAATCCTCAACTGTACACCGGACACTGCTTTCGTCGTTCATCGGCGACATTGTTAGCAGATTCTGGTGCAAATCTTACTACCATCAAGAGACATGGAGGATGGAAATCTTCGACGGCTGAAGGCTACATTGAAAATTCACTTGAACAGAAGAAGAAAATTGCGTGCCAAATACTTCCTACTGCTGCAACTACTAGCAAGACCACCAGTACCACCAGTAGTATTTCTACAGAAAATAGATGTGTCACACATGTTGCCAGTAAAACCAACTTAAGTATGATGACTCCGCAGGGAATTACAATTTCAAATTGTTCTAATTTTACTATAAATGTTAATAGTAATAACTAGTTAAAATGTTGGTTTGTACTTATTTAAAATAAAAAGTTGTTCATGTGTTTGTTAAAACGTTTTATTAATTTTCAAAACGAAATTTAAATAAACTTTGATTTACTTTTAACACTAGTGTAAAAGTAAAGTAACTTACTTTTAACAGGCGTGTCAAAAAATGTCATTTTTAACATCAAAGATGACAATTAAAAAGCCCACTTTTAACAGTTTTGTAAAAAATACATTTAAAACACTTCTGGTAGCAGGCTTTGGTAGAGCAGCAAGTTTTCATAGTGCGGGTTGTCAGCTGAAAATAAAAAGTATGTGTTTAGAAGTATTAATAAAAGGTCTTATTTTTAGCACCAGGAGTTAGTAATTTTTATATAAACTTACCTTTGTATTTATACGGAGCCCCGCCAGAACGTACAGTTTCTAACTTTAGTTTGAGCAGGCGAAGGACATGGTACATAGACTCATGACAAAGTGTATCACTTAGGACGATAGCAACTTGTTGAATTTTATCACACATATATATTACAGACAAGATTCATTTTTCTCGTATTTAAAACTGTTTTATCATTGTTATTATTTGCATTTCTCTAAAATGTTATTGTCAAATGTCAAAATCATTTTTGGGGAGTTTTGTGTAATTATGAGGTAGCACTGATATTTAAAGGTCAGGGAGAGGTCGAAGGATTTTTCTTGAATAAGATAGCCATTTTTGCTTTGTCGTGTTAGACGCCAAGGCTGGGTTTTTATTTTTTTATTTTGTGAACCTCTTAAAATCTAGAGTGAGCATTATTAATATTTTATATTAAAAGCTTATAAGGGCATTCATAAATATGGTAAAAACTTAAATAAACTATTTTTTCTCAATCGCATGCAAAAAATAAGCTGTTGTCCTAGGCACAGGTAACAGGTAGGTGTCACGGACAGTAGACGAAATGTCCCGCACCAGCCTCATTCTCTAGGATTAATAGCACTGATAGTCAGCAAAGTCGACGAAGAGGTTTTGTTGATACCGGTGCATTGGTCCTGGGCAAAGGAATAAACTGTGGCAAAGGCAAAGTACAAGTGGAAACGTAATATGTAATATTTGTGGAAAAAGAATTGATCATTTCAATACACGTGAATTAAAAGTTAATATGAGATAAATTTTCATCTTCTGAAATCAAAGTAAGCTATTGGTTTTTTAAGTAACGCACTGCTTGACGTATCTGTTTTAATGGCACTAACGTACTTATTTAAATCGCTGTATTATTTTCACGGCCAGTGTTTCCCTTAAGTGTCTTATGTTTGATGAAATACAGTGTTATTAAGTAAAATATGACGTATTATTGAAACAGTGAAAAGGTTGACATGTTAAAAATATATCACTCATTGTGAAAACGATCCACATCAACCATGTCTTAAAAATCTTAATATCGTAGTCAGATCAGTGATCCTCAATAAGTTTTCCATTGCAAAATCACGAAATTTATTTAAAATTTTAACTTTTTTATTCCTGATTTTTTTTATATAAAAAAACTACTAATTATGTGTACACATACTGCTGGTTAATATATTTGTATTTATTTAAGGTTCATCCTGTATTTTTGTTTACGTCGATAATTTATTTTGTTACTGAACTTTCGATTCTTCAAGCCTGCGTTTGATTATAATTGAAAAATAATAGGTATTAATAATAGTTTTGCAGAATTTTTGGTCTGTACGCTTAAATATATATAATAATATGTTTTTAATTAAGGAACACAACGCGTTATAATTAATCCAGTATTGTCATTTTGGAAATATATTTCTAATTTTCCAACCAGCGGAAATAATTTTTTGCCTCGACCACATTTACGGTAGCACCCACTGGTGCATCTGTAGCGGACTAATTGAAAGCGTATTAGGTATCTGTAAAACCGTTTTTAGGGAGTTTAATGCGAGGATTAAATTTTCATGGAAATAACCGTTTAATACTCTCACAGGATGACATAATCCGGTAATGTCATTGGACTGGACATAATGCCTACTCCCTCTAATCCTTTTAAAGAGGAAATTTCTCTCTTGAGTAGCCAGTTTTCAGCCTTTCTTTATCGACACAGCTGAATGTATCCAGAGAGTTGATGAGTTGTATTTAAAAAATTGCAAATGTGATGGAGTAATAGTATATTACATACCGATGAGGGAAGTGTTTCATTACTGTCGAAAGATTAACTATAATCTCGAGATATTAATGAAAACTTCCCTCCGAGGTATGTATACTATTTTATTTACAACCACATCGTTAGTTGAAAATTCTATTTCATATTTTTAAATGTAGTAAAAATGCCAAAATATGCGTCATTTTATTGTTTTGACACCATTCAAAATTGTGCAGGTTGCGTTGAACCAACATGTACAGGTGGTAGGGCCATGCCTAGCAACGACGCATGACAGATACAAACAATTTTGAATTCTCGTTCGATCCTTCAAATTTGCGGCTGAAAAAATGTTATCAGATAGCGAGAGTGAAGATTATTTGCCAGACGGAACTCCACCAGAACTAAAACAAGCTGCTGAAAAAGCAGAACAAAGTTTACTTTCTGAAAAAAGCAGGAGGCGTTACGAAAAAGCCTTCAAGGTTTACGAAAATTGGTGTTTAGAAAAAAATACTAAAAATATTGCTTCAGAAACAGTCTTGATGGCATATTTTAGTGACATGGCAAAGCAAAAAAAGTCCTCTACTCTTTGGGCTATCTACAGCATGTTACGGGCCATGCTAGATTTACGATAGAAGATTGATATATGTAAATATAACAAGCTCCTTGCTTTTTTGAAACGCCAGAATATAGGCTTTAGGCCCAAGAAATCTACTACCTTTACCAGACAAAATATAGAGGATTTTCTAAGCAAAGCACCCCAAGAATTCCTTCCTATCAAGGTGAAATGTTCTTTTTAATTTTTTCTATTTGGTTTTAATAATTTTTTATAATTATTTTAGGTTGCGCTTATAATAGGTGTATCTGGAGCATGCCGTACTGATGAATTATTAAAAATGAAAACTACGCATATTGATATATTAGAAAAGAAAATTTCTATTGAAATTCCGAATACAAAAACTTATAAAAGTAGATCATTCATGATCACTGAAATAAACTGGATAAAAATTGTGGAAGAATTTATCCAGGTACAGAAATATATAAAAAATGAGAGATTTTTTGTTCAATATCGATCGGGAAGAGCTCGAAATCAGCCTTTTGGATACAATTCTACCTCTAAATTTCCTTATAAAATAGCCTGCTTTTTAAAACTTCCTAAGGCAGAAACGTACACAGGTCATGCTTTTAGAAGAACGGCAGTTACTTTGCTGGTTAATAGCGGAGCAGATATTCTTCAGTGGATAAATCTGTAGTTAACCAAAGTAAAACCGCAAATATGATATCCTCAACAACTTTGCCATCGTCCTCCTGTACCAGTTCAAACGCTCTACCTCCTGCTGTTAACTTCACAGGATCTGACAGTGGACATCAAATAACATTTTCTAGTAATGAAATTTCAAATCATCAGGGAGGTCTCTTAAATATTTCGGTTAAATCCTATAATAAGTCAAATATTACCATTAATTTTAATAAATAATATATGATAAATTATTTAAATGTTATTGCTGTTAATTAATTGCCCTGTTGTTTCTATATAAGAATTTGTTCAATAAATATATTAAATAAATATTTTTCTTTATTGAACGAGTGAGGGAAATGAGTGAGGGAAATGGAAGAGGGAAGTAGACGTAGGTAATGTGACACTTTCAAACCTTCAATGACATTAGTAATGTCAAAATTGCAGGTATGGTTGTAAATAAAATTGTTTCCCCGTTACTTCTTGGTTAGAAATAGTCTTTATTAAAGGAAGTCGGTAGTCTTTTGAAGTACGGGAGGATTGTATATTCGATAACTTTCATATAAATACTTCACAGTAGGTAATTCTTTAGCCTGTTAGCATGCAGTGTCTGATGTAATCATTTAGCGTGAACAAACTATTCATACAGGAGTAACCATTGAAAATATAAATATGATAATTCTGTTGTCTTCTGCATACACTAAACTTAATATAATCCTCTTGAATGGAAAATCTCGTTCTATATGTGGCCAGTTTTCAGTTTATTCTTCGCATACCTCGTTGAAAGTCCGGAGCTGCAATGAGATTCATTTAAATACAGCCATTTAGTCTACTCAGTTATAATAAGTTTAACTTAGGGCGTCGCTTTAACGGAAGCTTTTTGTTGTAATGATAGTGTTATGAAAAGTCGCTTTAATGAAAACTTATTGAGTGGGATATTGGAACTGGAGCTTTTGCATCTATGGTTTTGAGAGCTCTTATAAAATCTTAAATGAAACGTATGCAAAGGGAATGAGAATATGTTAAGATTACTACAAATTTTGTCATCTACAGAGTGTTTCTTAAGTATAGATCAAAAATCCTGTAGCCTAAAATAAGGATTTTTTGTTATATAATTATGGGATCTTAGAACAGCCATTGTCCAGTTACAGCGTATCAAAAATTAAAAAAAAAATGTTTAATTTCTTGAGCCGCTTGAGATAATTTAACCAAATCCAGTGTGCGTATTTAACATCGCAGTAGGTTTTTTTACTGTTTTAGAAAGGTATTTTAAGCTAATATAAATCAAATCTCCTACAATTCCTATCAATGAAGTCATATGTATGTTCTCTGATACCAAACATCTAGGTATGCTAATGAACAATTCCACAGACAAAGCTCTATTCAATAATTATCTAAAGAAAATAATCTAATTTACTCACTCTATAAAAATCTAACTTCACTTTTTTGGCAGTGGGACACGACAAATTCAACCACAATAGATGAGATCTGACCTATTTCTGCATTTTTAGGATTGCAGAGCTTTGTCTGTGGAATTGTTCATTAGCATACCTAGATGTTTGGTATCAGAGAACATACATATGACTTCATTGATAGGAATTGTAGGAGATTTGATTTATATTAGCTTAAAATACCTTTCTAAAACAGTAAAAAAATGTTACAAAAGCTAATAATAAGGAATATATGGGTAGATATTGTGGGTGTAATTCAACGCAGGTTGGGGCTTTTGTCCACTGAGTAGTTAGTTTCACATAATATTATTAATACCTAAAAATATATAAAAACTTTTAGATAAAAGGTGAACATTTTTCAAGTAGGTATTGTCATATTTAATTCATTGACAAGATGTCACTTTTTTGTCATTGTCGATATTTAACTTCTAATAATTTTAATTTTTATAATAATTTTTATAGTTAAATATTTGATTCAACTTAAAGGAGACCACCTGAAGAAGCAATCCTAAAAATGCAGAAATAGGTCAGATCTCATCTATTGTGGTTGAATTTGTCGTGTCCCACTGCCAAAAAAGTGAAGTTAGATTTTTATAGAGTGAGTAAATTAGATTATTTTCTTTAGATAATTATTGAATAGAGCTTTGTCTGTGGAATTGTTCATTAGCATACCTAGATGTTTGGTATCAGAGAACATACATATGACTTCATTGATAGGAATTGTAGGAGATTTGATTTATATTAGCTTAAAATACCTTTCTAAAACAATAAAAAAATGTTACAAAAGCTAATAATAAGGAATATATGGGTAGATATTGTGGGTGTAATTCAACGCAGGTTGGTGCTTTTGTCCACTGAGTAGTTAGTTTCACACAATATTATTAATACCTAAAAATATATAAAAGTCGCAGTAGGTATTAAACTAAAAATTTGTCAGCTTTAGAAACTTACCAGTGGTGGAGATGTGGGTATCATAGATCATTATTTTCCAAAAAAATAGATCACCTTGTATAATATTGTAAATAAAATAGGTCAGTGTATGCGCTATTGTATTATCTTCACTTTTTGTTTATTTACACTTTTTTGTATTTCAAATTTAATTTTCTGTGTTGTCGAATTAAGCTTTTTTTAAAATATTAAGTTTTAATAATGGTTTATGCATATTCAAATGCTGAAATGGCGAATATAGTTTATATTTATGGTCTTACAGATGGAAATGGTGGCGAGATTAAGCGAATTTAAATTTAAAGATTTCTAAATTCAAAAATCTTAGATATTTTTTCAACGTCTCAGGCTCATTTCAGAAGGGTCCGAGATCTTTGAGTGTTAGAACGGCTGAATTGGAAGAAGCTATTTTACATGAAATTGAAGAAGACCCAAATACCGGTACTAGAAAGATCTTAATGTGAATCATAAATCTGTTTTGAAGCATTTGAAGCAGTTATTTCCGTATTACATACAAAGGGTTCAAGTCAAACCTTACTGCTGCAAGAATACCCTGCTTGCCCTACATTTTTGCCACTGAATTTTGCAAAAAATTTAACAAAACGTTAATTTTACCTCTACTACCTCTCTATTTTACCAAGAACGAAGAAACGTTTTACATGAACTACTTGTCTATATTCCCTATACGCCAAGACAAATTATGTGGTTTATGCATGACGAAGCTCCACCATATTTTAGTTTCACTGCTCGTGAATTTTTAAATGAAAGATTCGGTAAAAACGTGATTGGACGAGGCGCTCAAGAAGAACTTTTGACCACCCAGATCACCCGAAATGGACCCTATTGATTTTTTGTTTGGGGACATCTCAAGACATTAGTTTACACCTCCAACATTTGTTGTTCTCTCGTTAACTGTTCACTCTTCGCTACCATTAATTGGTGAGTTTATACTCTCTGTTTTTTACTGTTACCTCAGTTTCCTATACGTATAACCAATTATTATCTACACATACACGCTTGTATAATACAAACATAACTCGAAGCATAATAAACCATCCCGTAATAGATGCAACAAACAGTTATTAATATTTAATACATCATTAGGACGTGTCTGTTTTGTCGGGGGCCAGTTATGTGCGCTGTTAAAATGCCCATAAAATATTAATTCAGTTTTAATTAAATTGCGCACCTTGCGTGGGTATCAAGTTAGATTAGTTCGTACATGGTGGATCAAGTAAAGTTTTTTCAGACGGTTCAGAGAAGGGATTTTACATTATTTTATTTTGTGTATTGAATTGGGTTATTGATGTGTGGCTCTCGTGTTTCTGTATCAAGATCCCTAAATAGAGGAGGTTGCCTACATACTTTGGTCAACAATAGAGCATTTACATTAACTCAGTGTTATTTAATTCCGATAGGGGCGCTAGCGTCAAAGTTAGGTATTAATATTAATGTTCTATGGTCTAGTTTATGAGTCTGTGGTTCGATAAATTTTGCTTTGAATTCGTGTGAGACAAATAGTGATTGCAAATCTAATTTGCGTACGTATTATCAAAATTAAACTTGTACAAGTACAAAAAGTATTAAAATCTGATTTATACACACATAACCTTGTGTATTTGCATTTTACATTAGCAATTTGGAACGAGAAGTAATAAAACGTTATTTAACACAGAAATTGTTAACGTTGGAGTGTCTAAAGAATTTCCTGGTAATTCTTAATTTAAACCTCTTTGTTTTTTAGAGAATTGAAATTTTATAAATCACGAATCTATAGAAAAATTGTTAGTTGACGCAAAAATCTTGCATGTACTATACCTAGTAAATAAAAAAGTACATAAAATGCCCAGTTTCAGAAAAAATACGAATAATATATAAAAAAAATCATTGTTTAAAATAATGTACATGTGACATATATAAATAATAAACATATGCAGTTTTTATTTGGTATTTTTATTACAGTACAAATACAATACAGAAAAAGTTGAAAATCCTGTTAGGTTTTCATTTAAAAATTTGAGTGATATTAGTTGTGCCCTTTTGTAACTAATAACATTTTGAATCGCCATATCGTAAAATAACTTGTTGCTTCTAGGTGCACTTGATATACTCTCAGGATTACCGGCGTTATTATCATTCAAGTAATTTTCGTATGATTACATTTAACTCGTGTCTACTTTTTTCCATCTACAAGTTTGCCTACATATTCATCCTGTTTTCGCCTTTTCATGTACCTTTATTTATTACAGTGTTGGTATCATATTTCAGTGTACGGGTAAATATAATGTTGAAACAACTATTTTTTTACAATTTTCCATTGTCCTAAAAATAAGAATGAAACCTTATCAAATAATGAAAAATATACACTGAAAATAGATCATGTATGCTTGTACTTACCCATACTAATAATGGTATAATAATCTTCTGTTGCTACATAACGGTTATATGGCATGTTTTTTTTACACAAATTGAAATACAACAAAAATGAAATAACAAATATTTGTGAGGTTAGATTTAATACCTAACATTGATCGCAGCGCCGCCTACATGTAAATTAATTATGATTTTGGCCATCCAACTCAGTGTTAGTTTTATTTTAATTTTCAGACGTTTTAAAAATTTCTGTGTGGACATACGAGGTGTGGCAATTAACTTCCGGGAATTTGTCAGTGAAAAAACAAGCAAATTAAATTTCGCCAAAATAGTATTATCGACCTTTACAATGGTCTCCCTCTAAATGTACACAACGATTCCAATGTTGCTCCCACAATTGGAGGCACCCTTAGTAATCCTCTGCAGTTAACCCGTTCAGCACTACGGTTACAGCTTCTTTGACCTCCTGTACGCCGCCATGATGAGTTCGCTTGAGGTGCGACTTCATCTTGAGGAATAATAAAAATCGCAGAGGGCAATATCAGAGCTATAGGGTGGGTGCGGCAACGTTGGCATGCTTTTTTTTGCCAAAAACAATCGCAGAGGGCAATATTAGCGCTATAGGGTGGGTGCGGCAACATTGGCCTACTTTTTTGCCAAAAACTCTTGCACAATCAACGAGGAATGGGCTGGCGCGTTGTCGTGGTGCAAGATCCAGTTCTTCTCGACGAGTTCGGGTCGCACACGGAACACGCGGGCCCGCAGCCGTTCTAGGATGCAACATAGAACTGTCCAGTCACTGTCTGGCCGACCGGAACATATTCATGATGAATGATGCCGTAGATATCGAAAAAAAACGATCAACATTGCCTTCAGTCGGGACTTGGACATCCTCGCTTTCGTTGGCCGCTCTCCACCCTTTTCCACCCACTGCTGACTTTGTTTACGGGTCTGGTGATACTCAAATATTCAGGTCTCATCTCCAGTAACTACTCGACTCATCCAGTCTCTACCATTGCTTCGAATGCGGGCAACAAATCCTCGCTGATCGATTTTCGCATGTCTTTCTGTTCACGGATGAGAACTTTTGGCATCATCTTTGCGCAAATCTTTCGCATATTTAAATTTTCTTGCGAACGGTCAACTTTCGCGTCAGTACGAGAGGTGATGGAAGCTCCTTCACTTGGATCGTCTTCTACCGATTCACGCCCCTCCTTGAACCGTTTTGCCCATTCAAACACGCGACATGCACTCGTCTCCATACACCACCTGCAATTTTCGAAGGATTTCCTAGGGTTTTTCGCCAGATTTTACTACAAATTAAATCACAACACGTTGCTTGTAATTTGAGTCATCGAATGCATATACAGCAGTACAATTAGCATTACCTATACATACAAGTATGTATACCTGACTACAATATATATTTTATAAAAAAATAAAAATTCTTAACCTTAAAAAGTTATGTCAAGTGTTATCGCTGCTGGCTTACAAATCATAACTTTATGACTATTTACTAGGAAAGCACGATGTAGGTATCTAAGAAATGGAACATAATTATTTTATACCTCAAAAAAAAAAAATTGCCAAGTTAATCGAGTGCATATGCAGCAGCACAATTACAATTACCTACAAAGACCTATACCTGAAATATGGTACGTATCTCAGCAGACATAACAAATTATTATATATTTTTTTCTTCTAAGTGATATAATGCCATAAACATTTTTAACCTTAAAAATGTTAGCACGCTTCTGCTAATTTTATTTTTATCTAGATCGAAATTTTTATGAAGTAAAACATATTTAACCTCCTCCGTCGTAACAAATCTGTACATCAACATTATGCTTGGTTTTGAAAGTTAAGGGATGAAGATTTTTGAACATGTATTTAAATAAAAACTTACCTCATAATTACAACTTTCGTAGATCTCATCTGTAATTATATCAGGTGAGAGAGAAGGAAGTTGCACCATTTGAGGCAATACAAAATCACAACATATAAAAGAAATGCAATATGAACTTAGGTATATTAATTGTCAAACAAATAGTAACTACTACGCAATCTCAATTACTGTTGAGTTAATTGTTGATACTTACTTATCTGTACGATTTTGTGTCTAGATTTATCTTTTTACTATATTGGAAAGGTATTTAAGTTAGTATAAATCAAATTTCCTACAATTCTTATCAATGAGGTCATATGTATGGTCTCTGATACCAAACATCTAGGTACACTAATGAACAATTTCACAGACAAAGCTTTATTCAATAATTATCTAAAGTAAAAATTAATGTAGCTAAATTTACTAACCTGGTTTAATGAAAACATTCTATAAATATCTAAGTTCACTTTTGAAACTGTGGGAACTCGAAAATTCAACCCCAATAGCTGAGATCTAATCTAACCTATCCTAACCTTGAAGGAGGCTACCTGAAGAAGATATAACCGATTCTTTTAATCCTAAATATTTTACAAATTGGTTTCGGATACTGCCAATGTGCTGACAAGTATTAAGGGACTTTTTATTTCAATGTCGAAAAAAAAATCGTAGGCTTTCTGTTTTAGGAGGCCGAAGCTGCAGCCATTATCGGTTATGTTAAATCTTATGTTAATTTTTTTAATTGCTTGCCACAATGTCGCAATTCATATTAATAGTGTAGTCCATAGAAGGAAGTTATATAGAGTATATTCTTCTTAAAGACTAATCACTGATCCCTGTGACTTTGAAATCTAGCAACAAAACAACAAATTTTAAAGATAATTTTTGCTGGATAGATATTCCTAAAAACGGCTTCTATTACCCTGGCAGGCCAACATTAGCGGCCCCCAAAAAGAAGTAGTGGATATTTTTTACTAATTTGTACCACCAGTTTAAATTTTGTAACTTGTGCCGTTTTCGAGAAAAATGTTGGGGGCTTGAGAAATATTTTGCTAGCAAGCCATAGAATTACTCCGCAACTAACAACGATAGCAAAGCGCTTTTTGAACCATATTTTGTTGCTCATCGAGTCCTATCGGTGTATAGTTTTACAAAAATAAAAAAGAATTGTTCATTCAACTCATACAATCAGTTAAAAAATTGTTGCTGCTTTGCGCTCGTCTAGAATGAAAAATAAAATACCGCCGCCAATAGCAAGTGGTGGATATTTTGTTGCTCCTGGTCGTGGTTCCTAGAATAATATTGCGCTAGCAGGCCATCGAATTACTCTGCAACTAAGAACGATAACAAAGCGATTTTTGTACCATATTTTATTCGAGTACTTTCCTAAGGTATATAGTTTTTCAAAAATAAAACAATATACCCATTCAACTCATACAGTCAGTTAAAAATTTGTTGATACTTTGCGCACGTCTAAAAACGAAAAATAAGTGCTGCCGCCAAAAACAAGTGGCGGATATTTTGTTACTGTTTTGATGGTAATTTGTGCCAGAAGTTTCAATTTTGTAGCATGTGCCGTTTTCGAGAAAAATAATGATTTCTAGAATAATATTACACTAGCAACCATCGAATTACTTCGCAACTAAGAACGATAATGGACATTTGTTTTTAAACCATACACTATCGGAATGTACTCGACGAGTAACAAAATATAGTGCAAAAATCGTTTTGCTATCGTTCTTAATTACAAAGTAATTCGATGGTCTGCTAGCGTAATATTAGGATGACCTAATAAGTTTAAAATTAAAAATAGTGTCATCAGCTACCTGTTTTATAAGGACCTAAATAAAAATTAATGAGTAAGAAATCAGTTATGGTGGTGGCTAGTCTTTAAGTCAGAAGAACAAACTGTACCTACAAGTATCTATATTTTTTTTTTCTTTTGTTTCAGGTGAGGAATATGGGTTTTCAATACCTGGTAAGAATATACATTAATTTTTATTTTAATTGACATATTATTTTCCAAATAATACTTCAGTTTTTATGCAGATATGTTCCTTTCTTTTTTAATAACACATATTTCAGAGAAGTTTAAGAGTCCGTCGCGTGCTTCAAATAAACCAATTTTTACGCCCATAACACTTATTTAGATAATAGGATCAAAAGAAGCGATTTTCGATACCATTTAGAACAAACAAATATTTGTTGAAATATCTCGAACAAAACCGTTTTTACAGATTTATTCACGAATAACACTTTAAGCTCGTGTAGAAGAAAACACTATGTATAGTTTTTATTCAAATTTCACATAATACATTTTGAGGAACAACTTAAAAAAATGTTAAATAAAAAAATTGCTAAACGTTTTTATTGAAATTCAAAGGTATAAAAAAATGATAGCAGACCTTGCATCGCCATCTTAAAAACCATGGTAGGATCAGAAGAAGCGGATTTTGAAGACATTGAAAACAAAAAAAAAATATTTCTTAGATTATCTTGAAGAATAAAGTTTCTAAGGATTTGTACACAAATAAAACTAGACATGTATAAATATACAAGATGTATCACAACAAGTGTACATTAGACGTATTTAGGAAACCGTAAATGATAGAAATCTGAAATTTCTTTTTTAGAGGATTTTGTTTTCCTTTCAACACAGCTGAATTGATGCAAAATATTTTCATTATACGTCAACTCGCTTATTTTGAATGGAACAGGTATTTTTTATTTAATTTTCTCCATGTAATTCTAAGTCATTTCACTCACAAAATTATTACTTTTTAAGTCGTTAATTACCTGGGAGACTGAATAATTCAGTCATGATAAAAAAAACAAATTAAGGAAACGAAATAATTCAAAAACTATTGAGCTTGGACATATGGTATACTTAATAAAGTTGATTTAAAATTGCACGTAGAATCTGAAAATGAAATAAAAATACTATTTTCCGTTTAAAGTTAACGAATTAACGTCTACTTCCGGTACAACCGCCACGTTACTGTAAATATTATATTTCAACTTAGCAGTATCGAAAACTCCTAGAAACGAAAATTCAAATTTCTATCGTTTCCTTAATACGTCTAATGCATGCTTATTGTGAGGTACCCTGTATATCTATATTATCAGTGTTTTTAACTGGGTATAAGTAGATACAACTAATCTTTTTCTGCTACGCTAATAGTTTTTCTGAATTTGGTATCTTCCTTACTTATTTTACAAACAAGCTTTTCAAATTGAGTTGGTGTCATCCTCAAATAATTTGAGAATTGTTGCGGATTCTCGCCATTTAGTTCTGAGATTAACTAATTTATAGGCACCTAATTCATCACGTTTCAAAATTCATTCCCAAAACTACACTGAGCGTTTTTTTTTCTTTAGGTAACATATCCAGGGTAATCACACGGGTAGCAAATTTTTGTTTCGATACTCATGGTGACACGACTCAACTTTGTCTTTCTACTATGAATTGATGTGTATGACACAAGTGTATTTACTTAAAACATATGTGTAAACGGTTCGTACACATATAGTGACGAGAAGTGTCATACACATCTCCATGATATAAATATATAGTAACTTATGTCTGTAATGTAAACAGTCACTAGCGATATATATCTGATGCTTGACACATACAGTATGCGCCAAAAGTATGGAATAAATTCAATAAAAACGAAACAATAATTTTTTGGGAAAAATCCTCAAACAGGTCGATTTTTAATTTAAAAAATACATATTTTAGCGTAAAATGCGATTTTCAAATGTCATTTGTTTTCGAGTAATGACGTCATCAATTTTTTTTTAAATGGCAACACCATATTTTTTTCCTTGATTCTGAAAGATCGTTTAATTCTCTATCAGACAGTACTAAAATTTTGCCCTCTTACATAGGAAAGTTTTCGAGTAAATGACGATTGAATGTTAGAAAACGTAAATTTTATCCATAAAAAAGTAACAATTCTGAGGTATGTAAAATAAAATACAATTGATTAAATTTTATACTTAAATTAAATGTTCGAATTGCTATCCACCAACTTCTTGACAATGCGCAAGTCTGTGAAGAAATTCTTCTTGCACATTATGAATTATTTCTGGGGTAACTCTGCGTATTTCGTCCCGAATGCGATTTTGAAGTTCTTCTAAATTACGTGGTTTATTAATGTACACTTTTGACTTCAAGTATCCCCATAAAAAATAGTCAAGGGGTGTAAGATCTTGCAGGCCATTCTATCGGCCCGCGTCTGCCGATCCACTTCCCAGGAAAACAGTTGTCCAAAATATCTCGTACAGGGCGCGCATAGTGCGGAGGTGCACCGTCTTGCTGAAATCATATGGTATCGTCAGGAATGTCAGGGTAATTATCGTTAGGAAAAATTACTGCAAGGGCTGGAACAAGGTCATTTTCTAGAAACTCTAAATATCTTTGTCCTGTAAGGGTTCCTTCAAAGAAGAAAGGCCCTACTATTCTGTCGTCAACTATTCCAGCCCACACATTTAATTTCTGAGGGTGTTGGGTATGTGCCTCTGCCATCCAATGAGGATTTTTCCGACTCCAATATCTGCAAGTTTGATTGTTTACTGTACCATTCAGACAAAATGTGGTCTCATCTGAAAAAAGTATTTGTTGGTGTAAATTTCTATTTCCTTAACATAAATCCATTAGAATTTCGCAAAAGTGTAAGCGGCGATCGGGATCATCTTCATTGAGTTCCTGTACAAGTTGCATTTTGTAGGGATGATATTTTTCCTTTCTCAAGATACGTAGCACTGTGCTCTGACTAGTGTCATTGTTTAACGCAACCAATTATGAAGAATTATGAGGATTATCCACCATACTTATCAAAATGTTCTGTTTCTGATTTTTATTAATGCTTGGAATATTTACAACATTGCCAGTTTCTCTAAATTTAGACTCTACCTTACTGACTGTTGATTGGCTGATAGGGCGATCTGGATATTTTTCATTAAATAAATCGCAAACTTCCTGCTGAGTTCTAGTCATATTCCCGCATCCGATAAGAATTAAAATTTCAATTCTTTGAGTAACAGTTAAATGTGCCATAATACTTTAAATTGAATAATAATTTCTATGTCCCTTACAATACTTATTAGAAAGTCGGTGTGACAATGACACTTTGCAAAGATTTTCACCTACGTGATCCATAAAAGAACTATGGAATTCGAAAAACTAAACTTGATAACGTTTTTGCTTTATTTTAATTGATTTACGTTTTCTAACATTCAATCGTCATTTACTCGAAAACTTTCCTATGTAAGAAGGCAAAATTTTAGTACTGTCTGATACAGAATTAAACGATCTTTCAGAATCAAGGAAAAAAATATGGTGGTGCCATTTAAAAAAAAATCGATGACGTCATTAGTCGAAAACAATCACATTTGAAAATCGCATTTTACGCTAAAATATGTATTTTTTAAATTAAAAATCGACCTGTTCGAGGATTTTTCCCAAAAAATAATTGTTTCGTTTTTATTGAATTTATTCCATACTTTTGGCGCATACTGTATATCGGCATACAAGTGTCAGATGTAAACGTACCGTAAAGCACAATGCTGTACTAGGTATACACGTGCGAACGTTTTCTGGGGGCGTGGTTAGACTAAAATTTTAAATACCACTTTAGGCTTATTTTACCACGTCATTTTGCTTAAAGTAATACATTATGTCTTTTGCATTTATTTGGAAAAATCATGCAATTTCCCCATTTTAAGTGAGACTGTATTTTACATTGTACTATTAAATAATAGTACTTGTATTATTCTAAGAGCAATGAAAACCTATTTGTGAAAAGACGTTCAACAAATATCTTCCACCACACTACCTTATAGTTGTAGATGATTATCAGTTATATCACAGATTTTGAAATCTGTGTACCATCTCGTGACATTCCCAGCATTAAAATTCGGACCTTTGTGTAAAAGTGCAGGGCGATTAAACTGCGTATCCATCATGTTCCTTTTTTAATTATTGTTGGAGTGACAGACAATTTAAACTGCCGACAGAAAATTACTGTAGAAATGTGAGGTAGCAAATGCTCAGCTGGCCTGCACTTGACAGGGGTAAATGCTGCCTGAAAACTGGGGAACGAATTCGTTTAAAATGTATCGGCATACCTTTGGGATTAATTAATGTTTTATTAATAAAACATGTTTGGACTAGTTCGTGCTTGAACATACTCCACTGTCGCTTAATATGAAACGTATATGACTAAATTAATTCGCAATTATTAATCTATATTATTTTTTAGTCACAGGAAATCTAACCAGCGTAAAAAATAATCAATAAAATAATTTCGTACAGATACTGAAGTAGCCGGAAGTAAAGGCATAAGAATACTAATTTAATTTTCTACTAGGTCAAAATTGCTATTTATTCTAAATCTTCCAGTTCCATATTGCCTCTATACCCAATTTTCTTTATTGCTGTATTTTACATAAAAAATGTCGCCTTTAATCGCCTTTAATTACTTCTATCTTATTGACTATAGGGTGTACCGAAATTAATGCAACATAGAGCAAGGGTAGACTTTTGACAACAATATAATGCGATGTAGCCAAACTTACCTTAGTTAAAAAATTGGTGGTTAAAAAGATACAGGGTGTCAAAGTTGGAACTTAAAAGTGATTTTTTGTAATAATTAAACCGAGGGGGAAACCACTGAGGTATTTTGCTGTACAAGCTGTAGATAATTAAATGCACGTATTGCATTTTTTGGGTATTTGTGTGTATTTATAGGTATTTTTCGGTATTTTTAGGTACTTTGTGTATTTTTGGGTACCATCAAGGTAATAATGGGTATTTACTGAGTATTTAGTGGGTATTACGAAGATAATTAATGGGTATTTTAAGAGAAAACTAGTATTCCCGCCAATTTTTAAATACAATGGCGATCGCACATGCGTTATGCCGATGGCACAGTTTAAATATAAGTAAACAACTAACCGACGCAATGGCAAATATAAAAATTATTAAAAATAGATACAAAAATATTTCCTGTAAAATTTTTCGGAGGCACTGTTAAACCACTATGTGGCCTTTTATTGTCTTCGTAAGCCTTTCGTTTATAAAATAATATAGAGTGATTCGAATTAGATACATTCTGTTGCAAAAATAATTACACTTCCTCAAATCAGTTTTTTTACTACTGGATGTTCTGTGTAGAAGTTTCAATAGATTTCTGTGGGTGACTGGAACAACTAAGAACTAATGTTTAAAATTGAAAGTAGATTTCATTACGAATATGTCAGCAGTTCGAAATAAATAGCCAAATTTAACTAAACAGGGCCATTATTATTGCAATAGGTTGTACAGTACAGTACCATATAAACAAGTATCATATGAATGTTTTATAAGGCATTTTCGCAGAATATATACACTCACATAGTAGCACATTCCCATCTTATAACAAATTTTAGTATGGTATAATTTCTTAAACTTTATCTTTAAATCAATATATTACCTATTATTCGATACAACGTGTTAATGATAAGTTTGGTCAAACTTCTCCGACATATTCTATTGATGAAAAATACTTAATAAAAAGTGAATAAGTCTATAATAAAAATTTAAATATTGCTAAATTAGGTTATCCTATTCAGATTATATTTAACAAAAGATTTTTTATGTAAACATCTGCCAATTCTCTAATTCTAATTATACATGATGGAAAGCAAGCTGAGGCTAAAACTGAATTCTCCCTCGATACCCATGTATTTACACTTGCTAATGAAAGATTTTGGTTGTACTGGAGACACCGATGGTACCCGATGAGTATTTGGGATCCGGACAATAATTTTGGGGACACCCTGTATAGACCGAATATTATGATTTCATAGACGAGGAAGAAGTTTGTTTTTAGTTAGCTTGAAGGGGGCATGGTGTAGGTATTTGCACCCTTCTTAAGTGCGCCAATGAGTTTATGATACATTTTGTGTAATCCAAAATGTTCTTTCCAGATGTATTCAGATCGAGTCAAAGGAGGCCTTAAAAAATCTATATTATTTACGTAGATCTGTAACTGGAATAATTTATAAGGACATGAAAGTCAGTTTTGGAAAACCAAACGTATATTAAGTAAAATCGTGGGTCATTTAATGTATTTTTCGTTTCTTAGATCTGGGTATTAAGAGTATTTTTGGGTACTATTCGGTATTTCTGGGTACTGAACGGGATTTTTAGGTACTTAAGAGCATTATTGGGTAATAATCATAGGTATTATTTGGACACTTGAGGGTTATTCGTGGTTTTTGGGTATTTTTGAGGTATTTGCTTATTTGATGAGGTATTTTTTTGGGAAAATAAGGTATTTACGGGTAATATTTTAAAAGAATGGTATTTCATTGTACAAATTTCAAGCAGTGGTTTACCTCTCGAATTAAACTATGCTAGACTGCATCAACTTAAAAATTTTAGATCAGATGTTTTTGGATATGAGAAACCATAATCTGTTGTGTATTTTGACGTATTCTCTAGAGGGCGTCAGATCCGTCATATTTGTGACGTAAATATGAGTGTAACTTCTTGGACTTTAACGTTATCACGTTTTTTATTAAAACCGACAGTGTTTTTGCGGAAAGAAGGTATACTTTTCGTTAGTCTCAAAAATGGCCCATTTTCGAGAGAGTAGTTTTTCAACAATCAGCAAGTTTATTGTACAATATTTTAAAGTAGTAGGCACCAAAATTCCCTTGCAAATTGGACATGTTGAATGTAGATCGACAAGCAGTAAAATTTGCACTCGTGTAAAATGCTACGGAGAGTATATTTCTAAGTGCAACGTTTTTAAAATGGAAAACATACTGATTCTTCCAGCTCCAGATAGTCGTCTTGAATTAGTTTGTGGATAATCCACAATGTGAAAAAATGTTTCGTTTTTTTTTCCCTAAACACTTACATAGACTTTTTAAATTGTTGATTATTAGGTTGTAATCTATTTCGAAATGCTCCTAAATATTCACGTCCATTGAAATATAATTGCCAACAAATAGCAGTCATCTCTCATATCTGAATATGAAAAATTATTGTGTTCCAGAATTTGTCGATTTGATAAAGTAATTGATTTTAACTAAAACTGGATCAATACTTTACATTTAGAAATACTTATTAACTTTAACATAAATTTTGTCTAATAATTGACAAAATTTACTGTGCCTACTACGTTAAAATATTGTACAAGGAACTATTCAGCTGATTGTTGAAAAACTATTATCACGAAAATGGTACATTTCTAAGACTAATGGACAAGTATACCTTTTTTCCTCAAAGACTATGTAGGGTTTTAAGCTTTTTATAATAAAAAAAAGTGATAGCATTAGGTCCAAAAAAGTTACGGTTACATTTACGTCACAAATATGATGGATGTGACGCTCTCTAGGGAATACGTCGATATATACTATATTATGATTTCTATTTAGGAAGGAATAATCGGAAAACAGGAAATATAGTTAATAGTCTAGATTTTCTAACTAAGCCAATGTTTCGATTTATTTTAAATCTTCAGGGCTACAATAGGAAGCAAGAGATAAGAATTATAAAACAATATTGACAATTTAAAACATGAATAATTTGAAAAAAAACACATTAGAATACTATTAATTAAACAACAAAACATTAGATTAAAACATTAATTTAAAAATTTTAAATTTTTTTTAAAAAATTAGTAGCAATCTTACCTAGTGAGACAACACCAGGTAAGGTTGCTACTAATTTTTTTTAAAAATTTTAAAATTAATGTTTTAATCTAATGTTTTGTTGTTTAATTAATAGTATTCTAATATGTTTTTTCTAATTATTCATATGTATGTATAACTATTTCCTTTTGTTTTGTTTTTAATTGCCAATATTGTTTTATAATTTATATCTCTTGCTTCCTATTGTAGCCCTGAAGAAGATTTAAAATAAATCGAAACGTTGGCTTAGTTAGAAAATCTAGACCATTAACTATATTGTTCTGTTTTCCGATCATTCCTTCCCAAATACAAGTTTAAGGATATTAGCAATATATCATAGATATTATGATTTCTTACATCCAAAAACGTCTATTCCCGTTGATCAAGTCAAACACAGTATAATTATTACAAAAAATCACTTTTTAAATTCCAACTTTGATACTCTATTTTTTTTATGATCATTTTATTAAGGCATATTGACTTAAATCGTAATATTTTGCAGTGAAAAATCTATTTTGCCCCATGGATCATTATTTACGGACCATCCTGTATATGATATTTGCACAGATGATCTTGCACGATTTTGGGATCAATTTGGAGTACTGTTGTGCACAATTGGAGTAAAATTTTAGATGCATTTACCTTTGTGTGGCTATG
This sequence comes from Monochamus alternatus, assembly GCA_037114965.1. NCBI lineage: Eukaryota > Metazoa > Arthropoda > Insecta > Coleoptera > Cerambycidae > Monochamus > Monochamus alternatus. The sequence continues at coordinate 53,322,668 of CM073429.1, read as the reverse complement.
CTCACAGTACAACCGAAATTGTACTTTAATGTTGGTTATTGTTAACAATGCGAACTTCTTCAAGCCGCAGCTGACCCGCACAACTGTGAAATATCTAGTGTACCCAATAAGTTTCCTCAAAAAAGCACACTTACCTAGCTAATTTATTCCTCCTCGTATTTTATTATTGTTATCGGTTTGCCCTGCCTTGCCGCTACTGTTTTCTAGCGCTCTAAGGGTCCGGCCCTAATGAAAATCATATTTCACAAGTTTTAATTTTGACTTGGGTCTGTGGGGCGCAATTCTGGATGCTCGAAAAATTATTAGAGACCTTTCGTGCTCTGGAAAACTTATTTTAATACTGCCGGACCAATATTACCAATTAACTTTATTCCTGAGAAAGGAGACTATTAGGTCTTTGGTGTATAACTAATAAAAATATCTAGGCGGTATAAAAGCAAATTGAATTTTGTGACGAAATAAATAATGTTAGTGGTAAATGCGGATGTTTTTTTCATTAGCAACTTCAGGTGTCTCCCAAGGCTCGCACTTAGGACCTCTGTTATTTAACATATAGGGTAAGTCAGTCATAATGTCATTAATTTTAAGAGGAGATAGGGAATAAGGAGTATAATACGAATACGCGATTTAAAAAAAATCTAAATGCTTATTTACGCCGAAAATAACATTTTCAAAATATTATTTAAACCCTTTTTTCAGACTGTCACTAACCGCTCACAGCCTTGGTCGTTTACAGCTCACAGTTCATCAAATAATTCTATTAAAAATTGCGGCCCATTCAGGTTTTCAGGTAGAAAATACGGTCCAATCAAATGATACCCGTACACTCCAGCCCATGTGTTGATAACAAATCGTCTCTGAAAGCGAAACCAACAAGTAGCGTGTGGATTTTCGTCTGAGCATATATAATATAGTAATTGTACAAGGGGTTAAAAATGCTTATATTTGCATGATACATGATTTTTCTTATATTTCTAATGATTGCAAAAGATTTTAAATAATCTCAACAAGTGTCGGATAGACTTATAACTACGTAGCCCAAAAATGGTTAAAATCGATCAAGTTGTTTTCGAGATATTCGGAATAAACAAAAATTTCTCGCGAACTTTGGCGCTCTCTAGTGGTTAAACGAAGCAGTTTTCGAAATAAGTAAATTGAGCTAAATCGGCTTATTTTGAACCCAGGAGTCTGTGTAAGCTCTATCTTGGTATTTTAAATAGTCCTATAATAAAAAGAAATTAAACTTAATATCTCGAGAATAGGAGACGTGTAACTGATATTAAATTATACACGCGACAAGAATTCAAACGACTTACGTCATACGAAGAAATGAATAATTCATTATATTTTCATCAAAATATTTAAGAAACTGCAACTGATATTAATAAAACTATATACTACACTAAAAGTTTGCATTACATATTGCACTAAATTGCAAAAAATGATTGTTTTTAACGCGACCAAATATCGAAAATTACGTTGACAATAAAAACAAATGTGTAACGTCAGCCGTGACATAAGACGTCTGAATTCTTGACGCGAGTATAAAGGTATTTATAAAATTATTAATAATTTAATTAATTCATCTGAAATTAATAATTTGATAAAATTCATAGTTTCATAGTATGCAATTAGAAATAAAGATATATTCCATTGTGCACATGATAAACGCCAATTTATTATGTTCACCCCTTAACAGGTGTTTATCTAGTTGCAATAAAATTTACTAAAACATGACTTTTGATATTTTTATCTTAATGTATTCTTTTGATAAAACCCTCAAAAAATATTTCTGTAATTTGTGTAGAAATTAATTCTTAGTTCTCAATTTTTACACATACTTTTCGAACTACCACCTTATCAAATTTCCTGGCTATTGATTTTCTTCGTAAATCACATATGCAAAAGTGATTTCCAGCCATGCGTGGCATACTTTACTGGTTTATGTACTTTTAATTATACAAATAAAGTTTTTACTATCCATACTTTTATTATGGACTGGTAATAAAATGGTTCACGTAAACTTAACAGCTCACGCAACTTATAACTCAGGAATTCACGGTTTCTATTTCTGGTCAGAAGATATATTGCCAAATTATTATTTGTATGAAACATTCGTCTTTGTTATTTGTGAATATTTACATTTTGTTTTATTATATGCTCATATACCTATAATAAAAACATATTCATACCGTATGCCAATTAATAGTATACAATTTGTTGATAAGTATTATATTGAATCATTGTAAGGTAATGACATGGAAGATCTCTAACTTATTTCACTTTGTATATTATATATCAGATGAATGTAAAACGGAAATACTTTCGAATAAGTTTAAGGGCATTTATATTTTCACTGATATATTCACTTTTTGCCAGTTTTTGTTTCTACAATTGTGATTATTGCTATGCTTTCTTTGTCCTGGATAACATTTATAAACATTTTCTTAATTATTTTTGAATATAGTCTTCAGTTAATCCAATACAGGGGTGTATTTTTGTATTATTTTTTAGATTTCTCTGAATCTCGTGGTTAAAATTTTTATACTTAATCATAGTTGTATATTTAATTCTAGATTTACTATCTCCCAATTTTATTTGAAACTCTGGCTTTGACATATTAGAGAGATGAAAGGCCAAATTAGCCGGTATGTATTTTATATTAAAGCCACAGAATTCTAAGCTTACGAACGACGGCATTCCTAGAAACGGCCGACCCATCTCCTTCTCCCAGATGGTTTGCTTTTCCGCCGACTCTCTCGTTTGTTTAGCTTTCTTCTGATCGTCTTATTTCACGGCTCGCAAACTCCAATTGCCCGTCCCCGTTCCCATACATCTATCCCTGAAAAACTCGCTTATCAAACGGGCTCATGTTATATTTTCCACTGTTTGAATTTCCCTTCGAACGAAAGCCGCCTGCTCGAGCACACATTTCTAACAAGTTAATAAAAGCAAAGACTTCTATTTTTTATGACTTCACGTTGCCTTTACTGTTGAACTAATAAGCCACTCTTTGGCTGAATGAGGTCCTTTGGTGACACTAATTTATGATAGTGGGGTCTAAAAAACTCTGGAGAGCAGTTTAATAAGGAAAAAAATTCAAAAATGCAAAGTTAAAATAAGTTACTTCTCCACACAGCATGGATCACATAGTCCTTATAGATGAATGAATACAGATATATAGATAATATAATGTGCTTATTGGTAGACAAGTTAGTTTCAGAGAAGATAAGTCCACACAACATGCTCTTGTCTATTTAACTGCAAATATCCTCGGTAATCTTAATCTAGGCAAATTAATTTTGAGTATCTTTGTGGACCTTTAAGTTACTGGAAGCGAAAGCAAGAGAACATGGCTTGGTGATCAATGAGAAGAAAACAAAATATATGGTAATGAAAGACAACGATTACGACGGACCAGTTAATTTAATCATTAACTGCACAGGAAATAGAAAATACATAATAGAGAAAGTTCAACAAGTGGATTACCTAGGAGTGACGCTAACATGTAAAGGGGAGGAGGAAAAGGAATTAGAAAAGCGGATGGCAAAAGGAAGTAAAGCCGCAGGTATGCTAAACAAAATTCTAAAATCGAAGATTGTATCCAGAACCACAAAAATAAGGCTATATCAAACCGTAATAAGATCTACTGTTACCTACGCGTGTGAAACGTGGATAATGAGAAAAAAAGAAGAAACTAAACTGGAAATGTGGGAGAGGAAAATTTTAAGGAAGATATTCGGAGGAATTAAGGTGGAGGGAGAATTTAGAAGAAGGACAAATAAGGAAATAGAAGATCTGTTTAAGCAACCCAACATCGTGCAGGTAGTGAAGACGCAAAGAGCCAGGTGGTTGGGACACATAGCTAGGATGCCCGACAACAGATGGGTTAAAAGAATACTAATGACAGGAGGAGGGAAGAGGAGAAGAGGACGACCCAGGAAGCAATGGTTTGATGAAGTCAAAGATGATCTGAGGAAAATTGGTGTCACGGACTGGAAAGAAGAAGCAAATGATAGGAGAAAATGGCAAAACTTTAAGCCTGTAGCGCTAATATATATATATATTAGTTCGTAGGCTTTCGCGGGTGTTATATGTGGTTGTAAAATTTCTCCGGGTTCCTTTCCGCGATGAATCTGCATGGTCTTCAAAAGAACCATTTGTTTGACAACGTTTTCCTAAAACCTCATTTATCATCTTCAGGTCTTCTTACTTCTGCTTCGCGTTACTACTACTACTAAGTAAGCCGAACGTATACAGTGCTAGTTATGTTGGATTTTAGTCGAGCATTTGATACTATATACCATGATTTGATGATCTATATGTTAAAATATATAGGTTTCTCTATAAACTCATGTTTGTCGTTAAAAAATTATGTTAAATTTAGATGGCAACAGGTTAATATTGACGGGGTTCAATCAGATTATGTTTCATTAAAATCGGATGTTCCACAAGGGTCTATACTTGGACCGTTATTGTTTAACATAAAATACGTAATTGCAATGCCCACTTATACGCTGATGATACTCAGTTATATTATAGTTTTCAACCGCAGGAAGTACAACAAGCTTGTGTTATCATTAATGATAATTTAAAAACATTTATTGATTGCGCAACTGAACATTGTCTATTTGTCAATGCTACTAAATCTAAAGTAATGGTTTTCGGTAGTCAATATCACCGTAAAAAAATGTCGAATTCAATTAATATTGTCATTAATATTGAGTTACTTGACTTAGTAAATGAAACAAGGATTTTAGGTGTTATACTTGATTCTGATTTGAGGTTTGAGAAGCATGTAAATAAGTTACTGCAACGAGCGTATTGTAATATTAAAATAATATATGGAAACCGTCATTTGTTCCCAATTCATATAAAAAAACTACTTTGTGAAACCATAGTAATATCTCTATTTAACTATGCTGATGGATTATATGGACCTAATTTGACACTTATTTACAAAAAAAAAAAAACAAAAATTTCAAAATGTTTGCTTACGTATGATATTTGGCATAAGAAGACGTCAGCGGGTATCGCATAAACTGAAGGAAATACAATGGTTGAATATGGAGAACAGAAGCAAATATCATTATCTCACCCTTTGCCATAAGATAATCGTAAGCAAGAAACCTTCTCACTTACATCGCAAAGTAACTTACCGTTCGGATGTCCATAATATAAACGTAAGAAATAGGGGATTACCAACTGTTCCTTCATTTACCACAGAACTATTTATACGCTATTTTAGAGTTATCAAATTTGTCACTTATACAACATGGTTTCGTCAGAGTTTAAAAAATCAGGTATTTGTAGTTTTAAAACCAATGTCAGATCATACATTTTGAACAATCAGATTTAACAAGTTATGATTTTTTACTTTCAGTTATTCTGTTATCATTAAGTTTCTCGCTTTGAATAATTACTATCATGTCTTATATGATAAGCATTGGTGGGCCTTCTTCAATGGATGCATTGTCTACTGTACTTGATCATATGCATAAAATTAATTTACACAGGTTTCTTGTTAGGGTTAAGTGGAAGAGTATCTTTGTACGTTGTACGACGTAATCAAAGATAAACTTCGCCCATTATTGTATTTTTTTTTTAATTGTAAAATTATTCGAAATAATAAAAGACGTTATAGCGTGGGTAGACGTGGGGTTATACCTATCCTTTATATCTAATATGGAAACGATTCATCTATAACGATCAAGGACTGGAAGGCCATAGGCTAGTTATTTCTATAGATAATAGCGATATGTATTTTGAATTGGCAAGATGTCGCAACCAGGTCGAAAATTGCTTAGTCAACAGTTACAAACGTTTTGTACTGATTGCTACATTGAAGCAGCCATGTGTCACTTTGACATAAATATTTCCACTTATAAATATCGTCCAAGGTATCCTCGAGGGTGAATATTTCCAGAAATATTTTGGGTTTCCATGGTAACTAAACAGAAGGTGAGCCTCTGATTGGCTTCAAAATATATGTGTTTATTTTCAGTAATGCAAACAGTTAATTATTGAAATATTGGAATATAATGTATGTCATATTTTTTATTATTTTTTCCTTGATTTTTTCTTTATTAGCTGCTAGCTAGAGCTAACTAAACATCATTCGATAAATAAATAATGTCAAATCATAAATTTTGCTGCTTTATTTATGTATTTTGTTGGGATCAATTTTTTATAAGGTGTATCTTTTTTTTACATTAATATCTACGTGCTTGTCATGGATTCATTTTTTAGGGGAATATCGGTGTTCAGTTTTTTACGCTAAAAGTATCCGTACCTACCGTTCATTACACAACAAAAAAATTCAATCGATATTAATTAATTAAAACCAGCCCCAGAGAATAATATCCGAATCGCATTTCCATCAGACACAGAAAAGCTGGAGTTTAATAAATAAACCGCACCTTTTAGCTATAACGTCTATAAATTGTAGAGGAAAAAGCGGGGTTCAAACAATGTTCACGTGCTTTCGGTCCGGAAAATGTTACAGCTACTTACACTGAGAAAACATTTAAACATATACCGTTCCCGTATTTTTTCATTTCAATTTATTTTACGCATAAGTATGAAGAATATAGTTTTTAAGTCGAAATTGTCAGATGTAAAGATTGGTTTTCTTTTTAATTAAATTTACTAGAGTTAATGCATGACATATATTTGCTACCAAGAATTATGCCAGATTCGTATTTACTTTTCTGTAATGGAGATAAATTGAATCTGTTTTTAAATATTGTAATCATTTCAGTAATTAAGGGCCCCGTATTACAAAGGCAAATGATTTTAAACAGTTAGTAACTGAACTATACAGGGTGTCCCATTATGAACGGCCGCGATTGATATATAGAAAAATGTACAGGGTGGTTCTAAGGCTATTTATTTTACTCCAGAAGTTGATATAGTTGCAACAAGAATTCAGACGACTTACGTCATACGAACAAATGAATAATTCATCATATTTTTATCAAAATATTTAAAAAATTTCTACTGAGAATAATAAAATTTTATACTATACTAAATGTTTGCACTATATATTGCACTAAATTACTAAAAATTAATGTTTTTAACGAGCCAAACTATCGAAAATTATGTTGACAATAAGAACAATTGCGTAACGTCAGCCGTATCATTTTACTTTTTTCATTTATTTCTTAATGAATGCTAATATCCGTAGGTACAAAATTTTGGAATTTGTTCTTTGAATCGAGGAATTTAAATCTGGTCACAGTTTGGTTATAGATGCGTTAGATTGAATGTGCTAAAAACGACGTTAAAATATTTTAGAAACTGCAACTGAGAATAATAAGACTAGCATTATACATGATTAATTATGGTTAAATATAAATATTTTAAGAGGTGATAGAGATAATTAAGAATTAACGAAATCACGCTTCTAAACAATTCGAAACTTATTTATAAAGCGGATTTTTTTTTCGATATTACATTAAATCTTTATTTAACACCGCCTGTGCGGTTCGTTCGCTGCACGTTTGACGTTTACAGTCAGAGTAGACAACCAGCAACACAACGGTAAATTTTGCTGTCATGTCATAATTCAGTTCCTGTATTTGAGTTTTAGTTCTGTGTTCTTCTTCAGTTTTAGTGCCTTATTTTAAACGTTTTATACGCGTAGTTATTAAATAAAGGAATTTGTGTTGTGTACAGATATTTTCTCACAATATAGTTCGCCGGACTACCTATTCCATTCGTTCGATTTTCTTATAATAAATAAGCATTTTATCGAACTGTACCTAAGGTAAAGTGTGTTTTATAGGTAGTGAGTGGCTATAATGAGTGAAAATGTAGTTTTGTCAGTTTGTAACAAAATAATGAAAAAACGAATACAAAATACTGCAGCTAAGTGGATTAACTGTTACATATCTATCAGGTATTATTACCGATAAGAATGTAACTTTTTGTCGTTTCTGCACTTAGAAACGCTGCAAAAAACGACCGCATGGTAGTTGACATTGTTGATAGATGTAAGCTTTATCTACGGATTTAAGTCATCTCAGTCGATGTTTATCATATGCGTCGACTTTCTGCAGGAAAAAAGGTTCTGCACAATTTTTTAAATATCGCGCTAAAATTCTGGAATATATTTTTATTGTATTTTAGGCCTCCCTGAGTACGTGGTTAAAATTTTTGTACTTAGTTATAGTTAACTCTGTATATTGTATTAAATTACAGAAAATTAATGTTTTTAATGAGACAAACTATCGAAAATTATGTTGACAATAAAAACAATTGTTCAACGTCAGCCGTGACGTAAGTCGTCTGAATTTTTGCTGCAAATATAGTTAAATAGATACAGTGTTAAATGTAAAATTTAATTTTTGTTTTTTTTTTCATTTATTTCTTTTTGAATGCTAATTTTGGATTTTCAGCTTCTTTGAGTCGAGGAATTGAAGGCTGGTGACAGTTTGGTTATAGCTTTGATAGATAAATGTGTTAGAAACGACAGAACTTTTTTTATACTTTAAGGTATCTAATCTTTGATATCAAATTGTTATTTCCAATTTTTTTTTACATAAAAAAGGTACACTTTACGAATATCACTGTTTCACATCGTTTTCAATATATTTGGCTTTGAAACTTCCAATGGTTATATTTGAAAAAACTAAACTAATTTAGACATGTCAAGAACAAGGATTTATTTATAATTAAATATTATAATAAACATTAAATTAGTACAGTGTTATTGTCAAAAATGCATATTTTTACTCATGTTCACAATTCTTCTCAATAAAAAAAAGGAGTAAGTAAAGAAAAATATGAATTAACGGAATCATCCTTTAAAAAATTTCCACTCATTTTGAGGACGAAACAATTTTTTTTTCGAAACCACGTTAAACCCCAATTTATCGTCGAGACTGGTGGCCGGCAGCCGCGACGTTTAGAGCACGTTTTAATTAAAACCCTTCATAGGCGCCGATTTTCCGGAGGAAAAGAGAGTTTTGCCCCATTTTTTAAACATCGAGCTAGAATCCGGAATAACTTTTTTATTGTCTTTTAGGCCTCCCTGAAGACCTGGTTAAAATTTGTATACTTTCGAGATGTAACGATTTTTTATATAAAAATGTTCATTAACTTAAATATTTTACACAGGGTATCTCTTAGACTACATTACAATCTTTAGGTGGTGATGGTACATACAAGATATAACTAAAAACTCTAATAATCATGACCTCTTAAATGCATTGTTTTACAGTTACAAACCTTAAAGGGTGCAGCTGCAAAAGTAATTGTTGTGACGTTGCTTTTTATTTTCTTTCGCAGAGCGAATTAGATACTTACTTCCTTCCTCTTACAACGGTAAATAAGACATAACCATGTAATTCGCATACGGATTACTCTTCGAAAGTCAAGAATAGACCCCCAGGTCCTTCCCAACAACAATACATTTTTCTCAGTGTAAAGTGAAAATGTGATATGATTGGAAAGCCGGTACAAAAACACGATTTATATCTAACGGCCTTCTGCTTAACAACCAACTCCTTTCCACTTCGGGCGGAGGTATACACGTAAGTAGAAATAAATTAATCGCCGAGATTTATGGGATATAATTATTTTCCCACAATGGTCGGAAGATTTTGGCGATAACGCCTAGCCGGGGTCATTGTATGTACATAATAGGGTACGTGTGTTTTTCGTTTAACTTTTATCAGGCGATCCTTAAAATCCTGTCGCTAAGTTGTTCGGAGTGAAGCCTTTCAGCAGGCCATCTGGACTTTGGCATTTTAAAAGTTTATTCAGAAAAAAATGTAGAATTAAATTGTTTAGGCTAATGTCCAGTTTACATGATATGTGTTGGCGTGCGAGTTGATGGAGCCATTTACTTGCTTTGTTAACAACACTGTCAAGTTGAAGTTGGCTGTGCACTACAATATAGCAGAGGTTGAAGCGATTTTCTTTTGCTCCAATCTGATGTGATGAAGATGTTAACATGTTATGTTCTGGGTAAGTTGCATGGTTACACAATTGTTTGAGGAAAGAAATGGCGTGTCCTAAATATGTATCGTCTTGTAGAATTAAAGACACTCTTGTAAGTATTTTGTAATCGAGTGCTTAACTTTACTTATAAATTACGCAATGGAAAATTTATTTTTTATAAGAATTTAAAACTGAAACATTAACTGTGCAAATAATATATATTATATAATATATTAACGCACGTAAAAGTGATACATAACAATTGTTATATTAACACAGTGGATTATATAAATATTTAATACTCTGCATTCTAAAAAATGTCTGTAAAATTTCAAAGAAATTGATTATATTTACTATACAAGGTGTAACAGTAGTAAGTATTCAAAACTTGTGAACTTGTAAAACAAGTCGAAAAATTACGAAAACCTTAATACAACTTTTGTCAGTGGCGGCTCCTAAGGGAGACACACTCACTTAAAAGGGTAACCTCGGAAACAGTTTTTAATGCGTAACATCAAAACGGTTCAACATTAAGTCACGGAATTTTGGTGAGATATTAACCTTGACGTGCTTAATAAGTCTCATAAACTACATTTCAAAATTTTCTACAGGGGCGTGAGAAAATGCAAGGCTCTGGTACAAATTTAATCATATCTTTTTTGTAGTTAATTTTTTCTAGTTTCTGACTCCAAAATATTAAAATATTAAGTATTTAATATAAAAAATGTACTCGTGTTAAATTTCAATAGGATGTACCGTTTTCCAGTAAATTCGATTTCAATCATTCCTAACGTGACCCGCATGTACCATCCAATACATAGCCAAAAAAAATAATTACAGTGTGCCATGGAGAAAACAACTAGTCTGACAGTTAATAGAAATATCAAGTATTTTTAGTTTGAAAATTGTGTTATTTGAGTCTACGCAGTGCTATTTTATAGTAAACAAAAATAGATAAAAATTATTTAAAAATGCAAAAGTATACATATTCTGAGTATGTAGATATGCTTTTGAGATTAGGTGGCGTGTCATGGGAGCACAAGAGCAGTCGCACACCGATATGGTATAAAGTTTCCCAATAGAAATGTACCCAATTATAAAATATTTCTTTGCACCGAAAGGCGTTGTTTTTCTGTTATTTATATTACGGTATTTTTATTTCTACTATTGTTTTTAATTGTTACTGTTAAGAGTGTTAAAAATACTTGACATTTTTGTTAACTGTCAGATCAGTTATTTTCTTCATGGCACACTGCAATTAATTTATTTGGCTATGGATGTTGAATGTGGGGCACGTTAAGAATGAATGAAATCGATTTTACTGAAAAACGGTACGTCCTATTGAAATTTAACAAAAGTACTTTTTTTATGTTACATACTTCAAATTTCAATATTTTCGAGTCAGAAGCTAGAAAAAATTAACTACTAAAAAGATATGATTAAATTTGTGCATGAGTCTTGCATTTTCTCACGCCCCTGTAGAAAATATTGAAATGTATTTTATGAGACTTATTAAACACGTCAAGGTTAATATCTCACCAAAATTTCGAGACTTAATGTTGAACCGTTTTCGTTGTTTCGCATTAAAAACTGTTTCGGAGGTTACCCCTTTAAGTGAGCGTATCTTCCTTAGGAGCCGTCACTGACAAAAGTTGTACTAAGGTTTTCGTAATTTTTCGACTTGTTTTATAAGCCCACAAGTTTTGAATACTTACTACTGGTACACCTTGTATATTTAGTATGGTAATTTTATAGTGGTAGTATCTCATGTAATTTCATAAATATTAAGGAAATTTAGAATATTAAACATATTGCAACTCATGCGCCTTCAACGTCCTGACTCAGTAATGGTCACCTTGTATATACAACCATGTTCCGTACATATATTGTAGTGCGGTTGAAAAATTTGATGTGTAAATGCACATTGTGTGGTGTTGCATTTATATCTGTCCTAAAATACAACATATCAATATTGTCACAGAAATTCTAAAAAATATGTAAATATACAACTTTTTTTAGGTTAAATAAATATTAATACCTAGATTACCTGGTGATTTATTGTCAAGTTCGTTTTCTCTTTCAGAGACCATAGTTTACAGTATACTTATATACTTATACAATATTTCAGAAAATTAGAAAGAAATTCTTTTAGAATTGATTTTCTTAACTACTTAAATCTCTTTGTATCTTGATAACGAAATATTGGTAGACTCACGTTTATAGAAATTTCTCAATAGAATGAATGCCGTTTAATTTTGAAATACTGTATAATTTTTATGTAAGTAGGTATACCTAAGTATATATTTATTTAATTGCATTTGAGGTTTACGGAGAAATTAGTTAATTTACACTGTATATAGGGATATTCATATTCATTTCAGCCCATACATTTAATTTTTCCTGTTGCTGTGTATGCACCTCGTGAAAAACTCTTGGGTTTGAATTTGACTAAAAGCGGCAATTGTGACGTTTTACCGTCCCAATCAAGGAAAAACTGCATTCTCCAGAAAAACAGATGTTAAAATGGAACTGTGGATCGTTCATATGTAGGATCAAGATGAACTTGTCCCAAAACTGCAACTTTACTAGTGCCTTTAACTATAGTTTCTTTAATTTAAAATCTTAATCTTAAAATTTTTTTATTAACTCTAGAACATACTTCCTTCTGATATATAGATCTTGATGTTGTTCATTAAATAGTTGAGCTGTTTTATCGCATATTTATTGTTCATAAAGTAAAGCGAATTGATTGCAGGGGTTGGGTAATGGGTTGATAAGTTTGTTTTAATTGAGCCTGTGTTTTAGCCACATCGGATTTTAGACTTTGAAATTTTTGCTTTACTGCTTTTCTGGCTGTAACCAGCTGTTTAGCCAACTCTTTGTTCATTGCTGTTTTGTTAAATAATGATTGAGAGTGATATATGTAGATGTATTTATAATCTTTATGGTAAAATGTATGCATCAAACCCCTTTCTATACCGTCCACTTCTTAAAGAACAATCCTTGTCGATAACAAGAAAACCGTACCCACTTTTCCAGCATATACTACACATCTCTCTAAACAGTTGGAAAGACATATCTGTGGTCACATGATCTTCATATATATGCTTGAGGTTGGTATTGTCCTATTTAAAAATTACAACCAGATTTGCATTGTCACGGATGAGTTGTTTTGGTATAGATGAATATGTTTGGCATAGATAGAAACATTCTGTGTCTTTGTGTCGTCCGAAACAGAAATAGTCTCTCATGGGACTTTGATTACAGCATGCAATATCAGCAAATACTATAACTGAGTTTGGTTTTACTTGATTGGGTGGAATAATGTCTTATTCTCCTCCATATTCATAATATCCGACATCCTTAAGAGGTTGAAATATTTTCCTCAGGTAATCATATTTCGATTGATAAAGAGATTTGGAATATATATAAACATTTTCAAATCTTAAACCTTTGGGATGCTCTAACAATGTAACCATAACATTAGTTTTTCCACACCCCGAGGGACCAACATTTAAACATCGTTTGGAATGACCTCCAAAAAGACCGTTGTGCTTCTGATAACTATCTTGTACCGTCTGCTCATGATTAGTAATTGGTAACGAGAAGTTTTGTTTGACTATTCTCATTGTTTGACATCTACTAAAAAAAGTACTGTATGTAGAAAACTATTTATAGGACGCTTTTGCTTTAGATAAGCAGTTTTCTTTGAATCTTGGGATAGAAGACGTGTATATAAATGCTGATACACACGCCGACGGTAGTCAGTCATAAGCGAAAACACATTAGACGAGGTCAGGGTTTAGTGAACACGCTTATTGATAAATTGCCGTTTGAATTACACATACCAGGTTATCACTATTGCGGACCAGGAACTAAACATTTTAAACGACTTGCCAGAGGTGATCCAGGTATAAACAAATTAGATCAGAGCTGCCTTGAGCACGATCGAAAGTACTCTGAGAGCAAAAATATTGAGAAGAGACATCAGGCTGATAAGGTTTTAGCAGAATAGGCTTGGAAGCGAGTTAAATCAAAAGACGCTAGTGTTGGAGAAAGACTTGCAACTCTAGACATAACTGGAATAATGAAAGCAAAAACTAAACTTGGAATGGGTCTTAGAAAAAGAAATAAATTAAAAAAGGAAAGGGCGATGAAAAAGCAGAAAAAACGTATTATTGAGACACCTAAACGAATTGGTGGATTCTTACCCCTTTTATTCCCTCTTTTGGGGGCTCTTGGAGCTTTAGGAGGTGGTGCGGCTGGTATAGCAAAAGCTGTCAATGATGCAAAAGCAAACAAACAGTTATTGGAAGAAACACAGCGACATAACAAAGCCATGGAAGCGAAAGGGAAAGGACTGTATTTTAAACCGTATCGGGGTCGCGGATTATATCTTGCACCATATAAAAAAAACTAGCCAATAAAGCTACCACATCACGCCTTAACAAATAAAGAACTCGTTCGGTATGTTAAACAGTTAAAAATACCGTATTTCAGAGGAGTGTTTATGCGTAATGCTTTACCTGCTAAAATACATAAAATTGAATGTGCCATTATAAAACTAGATGATGAGCAAAATGCCGGAAGTCACTGGACGTACTACGTTAAAGAAAATTCTGAAATAATTTACTTTGATAGTTATGGAAATTTGAGACCACCAATAGAATTACTAAGATCTACCCTTTCCGCAATGGAAATCAATCATAGTGTTTAATTTTCAAAAAAACAAATAAATCAACTACCAACCAACGCTTCCAAATAATACTAGAAAATAAATTTGGAATCCCCTAATTTTACGTTCGTTGTGTGTGTATAGTATTCATTTCTGTTTTTTACAATTGTGTTTTTTTTTTTTCGAAAGTCATAACAAATCTCCAAAAACCAATGTAACGCAAGAAATACTAAATTTATACCATTGGCGTGCTTAACTCGAATGAGTGACATTTTTACCGTTACTAATTGTTTGTACATAAGTTTCAACTTTATAATCAAAATTCTTATTAAGTATTGGACGGAATTATAAAATTTAAAGTCTATTGTAAAGAGAATTGTAAGGGCTTTTAAAATAAATATTACTCAACCCCCAGTGCCATTTAAATATTTTGGGGTGATGCTTACCCTTGCTTGGGGGTGTCAAAAGTACCAGCAAATAATGTCCCCCCTAAAATCGATGGGTCTGAGCGTTTTTCTACAATCTTGACGCAGTTCCTGAAAATAGCTCTGTTTCGTTTGCATCTGGCCACCCTGTATATTTTAAAGTAAATAAGAATAAAACATTTTAGAAAGATAAGTATTACCTATTATATGGTAGCAGTTAATTATGATATCCATTAAGCTTAATGCTATGCGCATGTTTTTTGAAAACGGTGCATTTTAATAAATACACTAAAAGCATATTTTTGTGTAAAATTAAATTTTACATAGTACAACAAGGCCTAGAATGGAAAAAATAACTTAATCAAAGCCATTGTATGAGGCGCACTTCCACAACTTTGTGTTTAAAAGCATTATATGAATTTTTAGTAGTCCAAATAAGGGTCCTGCTCTGAAAGCCATTGTCAAAATTCAGCATTTCGTGGAAAATCCTGAGGTAGTAGTCCTCAAACGTTTTTTATATGGTGGGGAGTAAAATAGACTTTATCAGAGTACGCCATACCACATAGCGGAAAAATATTTTCTGAGTTTGATGTTGCATGAGAATTATTTATCAAAAAACGCGGTGCATACTCGTACATATAAGTTGCGAAGGCTGAATTTCGAAGGGCTTCTCACCCACCTCAGCAACCGAATCCACCACCGAGGTGGTTTTTGTCTACTAAGCGCCAGATAGACCAAGACACATAATGGTTTTCGCCATCTTGTTTTTTGAAAACGTCTTGGCCAATAACAAGCATGCTCCTCTCGCTGTCAAAACTACTATGCGTGTCATCTTCCATAAATTGTGCCGATTCGCCTGCCAAGTCGGCACAAACCGTTGTGTGTGTGACATCGCCCTAAAGGAACGTACACAGAACTGGCTTGATTTGAAATTTTCAAATGGAAACATTTTGATATTTATTTTATGAACGAAATATATTATTAAGAAAAAGAACTAAACTATTCTCTCTCTAGCGTAAAATTATAGAGTACAATCATAAAAATGGCCTGTATATAGAATTATGTAGTCTCACTTTTGTACTTTTGATTTAGGTTATGTACTATCGTGTTTAATTTGCCAATAACTTGCCTGCGACCATACATTTTTTCTTTAGTTTTATTGGGTTTTTGCCACACTTCTGAAAAATAATAAAAATTAATTAAATAAGCCCTTGCGCCAAACGGAACAGTCAAGGGTTATTTTTGAAACTAAGTTTGCCTAATCAAAAAATCTCACACTGAAAAAAGCAAATAAGTAATAACAAAAAAATAACATAAATAACAAAAATCACATCACTATCGCGCACTTCCGTATTATTGACGTTTCGAAAAACTATCTGTTTTCGTTTTCAAAATAGTATTAAAAATATTAAACGTATGTCAAGTTTGACAGTTTAAAATTTGTTTATCTGCTTCCATAGAGATGTTAAATGATTTTTATTTTATTTTTACTTACTTCTTCTTGATACAACTGTAGCCAACAGTAATCGATGTTTACTGAACAGTTTGACACACACTTATCTCCGTTCAACAAAATAATCGCGGTCTCTTTTAATTTTATTTTTGTCGCGTTATCTTCCTTCTCTAAAATTTTGGCCAAACCCCATTGAATCACATGACCGTTTTCCCAAGCGTGTTCGCAAATTTTGGATTTTTCAAATTCCCGTCTTTTTATATAATTTTTATGTTCCTCAACTCTAACAGAAAAGTTAAGAAGAATCGATAATAAATTTAATATTCGAACAGTTTTTCAGACAACTAATACCTTACGTTCATTTTTGTCAAAAACGCATCCAAAAAATGATATACAAAATTAAAAAAATTGCATCTACAGTATACCTTGTGAATGCAATAAACATTATGTTGGAGAAACGTCTCGGCTTATGAATGTTAAAGTTGAGGAACATAGCAAGCTCATGCTAGTAACTACCGCCCTCTAGTGGTACCGAACCGTCCTCTTTGGTGGTGCCGAAAACCAGCGTGTTTGCCACCACCAAAGACGTACCTGTGTCAAATTTGAATCTAATCCGTTGGTGAAACAAATTACATCCAAAATTTATTTTTTTAAATTATCTTACACCTCCTGTATCTCAACATTGAGTGGCTCTAGGACATTTTATTAAGCAAATTTCACTTATTTCTCAGTAATATTAAGCCTTTACTGCATTTCTTAATTACTAGACGTGTTTGTCGCAAGTTTCAAGTGAAGTGAAATAATCCATTGCGGACTATCTCGCATTGCACCAGTTTAAGAGGAAATGGGCAGCGACCGCATTTCTGGCATGGCACTTCACCAGCCCGACACGGCTTTAATACGTTTAAGGGGCAGTAAACATATATTGCAAACGGCGTCGTAAAGTTGGTTCGTGGCACGGCCGGAAAAGATACGGCGACCCTGGGCGACTGTTGGCAGGACTGGACGTCAATCACGCACAGTCGCGGCTCGTGCTTGATGAGTTGTTATGGCAGACAGCCCTCTTAATACTTACTTTAATGGTTCTTGTTCTTCTCATTGTTTTATTGAATTAGCGCGTGTCATCTTCTTGATCTCTCGCGGAAAGGCCGCCTGTCGCAACTGGAATTGTTTCTTTTCTCGTTTAATCACATCCTGCGTCACCGAATAAACAAGAACGCTGGCCTAAGGAATGGTTTATTTCAAAATTATTGTGAAAAATAATCATAGTAACTATACAGGGTGATTCTAAACAAAATTGTTGAGTGTCTAGGGGACTCTTACAGATACAATTTTGTAAAAAAATCGAAAGGAGCAGTTCGAAAATTATTTAAAAATACACTTCTGCGCGGCACTGGAAACTGGTTCACTGTAAAACGTGGTAAGGCGACAATCTACGACCGGACAAAAAATGGATATAGATACTCAAGGAAAGAAATAAATAACATTACTTTTTTTGGACTTGTTTAAACTTTTGTTGTGATTTTTATCGTTTTTATGGATTTTCTCTAAAATTGGCTGTGCGACCCCCCATTTTGACTTCAGATTCGTGTTCAGCGGAAAAAAATGTTATGGGACCCTCAGCACACACCACTTTTTTTTGTGGACCTGTGATTATCAATAGATTTAATTTGTGGTTCCAATTAATAAAATAGTTTGACATACCCGATGCTACAACAACATTTTGGACCCGTTAACATTTGAAAAACTAATGTAAAGACTGGCATCACAAAAACTTTAGTGCCTACAAAAAGTAATCACATTTCAATATTCAGAATCGCCTGTCTAGAGATTATAGTGGCCCAGCGATGTAAACGTTGAAAATACTACAAACTCCAGTAATGTTTTACTCGGAAACTATATAGATTTTACAAAAAAAAAAAAAAAATACGATATGGACTCCATTTTTCATGGCGGTCTATTCTCAAATATTTTTAGATAAGTTATGAATCCCCTGTATAACTGTTTTGTCAAATGTTGGAAATGTATTATTCACCTGTAACGCAGATGACACTAAACTCTATAACAATCCTCTAACGTCATATCATTTGTTATTAGAAGATTTGAACCAAATATATCTATGGTGTGAGACGTGGCTACTCCCACTCAATACAGAAAAGTGCGTTATTTTGCATCTGGGAAAAAATAATCCGAATTTAAATTATTATGTTGATAATAAATAACTTACGACTAGAGATAGTCATGTTGATTTGGGTATTACTATGACGACAGATCTTACTTGGTCACAACATATCACAAATATTACAAGACGTGCCAATAGGTCTGTTTATCTGCTTACCAAAGTATTTCCAAATGTTTCGTTGGGAACATTCGTGAAACTATATACAACGTACACAAGACCAATTTTGGAATACTGTGGGCAGGTATGGCATCCTGCTCTAACATGGGTCAAGCACATGTAGACAAGGGTCGATAATTTTTGAAACCAAAAAAAATAATAATAGAATGAAACCCATTGGACAAGGAAGTGAATACAACAAAAATGAAAGGAAAAATAATTTACTGGTGATCTGAAGTCGGGAAGCGGAAGGGGGTGAGTTTTTAAGGGTAAAAAACGGTTTATCTCGATTTCTGGCAAAACTACAAGTCCTATGGAAAAAAGTTAAATGGTAAAGTTGTAGGTAATAAAAAGATCTACGACTTTTGTATTTACACTTTTTTCTCATAACCTCAAAATTTATGTGAAGAATTCAGATAACCAAGTTTTTGGTTTTTTATTTTTATATTTTACAAAAAAAAATTTTTTTCAGGAAATTTGGTGAAAACTTAACTATTTATGTCCCAAACACACTGTTTTTTTTTTGTTTAAAATATTTATTTTTTCCCCTTATTTTGACTTAATATCGAAAAAGCACCCTAATTTTCAATCGAAAATTCTCACGTCAAAATATCTGCTTTTTTTAAAAAGGCGTGGGCTTTTTGTTCGTTGAAATCTCTACTTTCTGATGATGTAAAAACAATATACATTACTATGGTAAATGTTCTCAGAAAATGCAATTTGGTTGTTAATTATAGTAGTATATTTCCACTTGCAATTTTTTTATTTATCGATGTAACATGGAATTTTACGTTTTTCGAGTAATTAAAGTATAAATTTTAATTAATCAAAAAATCAAAATTGTACATAATGATTAAAAAAAAATTTCGAATTCAAGTTTGTCGCATCGTTTCTTTGCATTTTCTGACAACATTTACCATTTTACCCTTTTATTTTTGTTATATTCTCTTCCTTTTCCAATGGGTTTCATCCTATTATTACTTTTTTTTCACTTTTTACCATTTTCAAAGACTTCAGCACTGGTCTAATGTTGGAATCTGCTCAACACCATGCCACTTATTGCCCCTATGGGCGTATAAGACCATCATATGAAGAACGATTGAAGTTGTCTAATCTTCATAGTTTTGAAGATCGAAAAACTCGAGGAAGATCTTATTTTGACTTTTGACATATCGTTTGCTGCATGGAATGATCCCACCCCTTGATAATATTTTAGTGCTAAATTATGATGAACGCCTTCGAGGACATCAGTATAAATTAAAAAAATAACACTTTAGAACATCTGTGCGTCAGCATTTATTTTCAAATTGAGTATTTAGTGTTTGGAATAGTTTGCCGGAAAGTGTAGTGAGTGCTCCATCTTTACAGTTCTTCAAAAGTAGATTGGACAGCTGGTTCAAAGACAACTAATATATTTTTTTTTTCTTGTTCTTTGTTGTTCTTTATATGGTTAATTAAATCGCATATTTATATTTTAATGTTTTAGTGTTTAGTATTTAATATTTTAAAATATTACTATTGTTTTATATTTAACATTACTCATTGTATCTTGTTCGATGTGTATTTTTTTATCTATTAATATGGGCTAACAGGATTTTCCTCTGTCCATTTTGTTTTGTAATAATAATAATAATAATATTGTTTTCAGTGTTTCTATTTAATTGGCTCCATATTAATTCAATGGAATTCAAAATACAGTAGTATGGATGCAGTTATCGAACGGTATCCTGAGTGGTAACATCAATAACGTATTTCGTTGCAAAATTATTGTTCTTGACTATATGCAGCAACTTATCTTTCTTCAAATTAGCGTCGTACGCAATTATATGGATTTTAAGAAATTTTTGAATATTTTTTTTTATGCTAGTATCTGGAATCCTTTCTAAAAGCGTTGAATGTTATGGAGCGTTATCTAATGCTATTATTAAATATCATTGTGTTTTATATGTTTATAGACATTATATCTAATTAACTGAACTTGTTCGCTCTCCGTCCTAACCTCCGCATCTTCTCTACCACTATTTGTTTGATCGCTACTTGTACCAGGTTGAGCTTCTTCCGGGAAATCTTTCCACGGTCTGAATATTCTCTCCTGATCTTATTAGATATGCGGAATCTAATACCACAATATTTTTAAGTCGAAAAACGAATAGATACTACAGAGGCTCTATGTAGTATAGTAGGTACAAATACTCATATAAAACAACACAACACAACACCAAGTACTCATAGTGTTTATACAATTATATTGAGCCAACGATAACAGTAATTTAAAAATACCTAGTATATCAGGAAAGCAAAAATTATAATAACACGCTTACCCCTGCGAAATGACCTTGCACTGAAAAGTACTGTCCTGCACTGTCAGTAAATACGTAATAATCTAAGTTGCATCGTTAACTGTCCTCTTTATTATCCTTACGGCGTTCAAGAACGACGTATGTCAACGAGTTGGTAGACGAGAGTCTACAGAGTTACTAATTTTGTTATCTACGATTCTACAACTTCTTAAAAACGCTGTTGCGAATTTGCGGTTAATAATTCGAAATGTCACAAATGCATATTTGATACCTGTTAAAAGACTAAATTTTATTAATACAAAGACCCATTTCCCTGGTGTAAGAAAGCGGTTACCCTAACAATCACCCCGATTTGAATAATATCGACTTAGATTACGAAAATAGACATCATCTATAGAATTATGATAATATATTATGCATATATCTACATATTCTAATAATTTTTATGTCACTTGCTTGAAATTATATTGCACCACTCTAACTCACGACTTATTTCAGCGTCTTTGGATTTTTTTTATATTCCCTTATATCGATGAGATGTACTGTACTTTTTCCGAAAGCAGAACAAATTTTAATTTTCTTGCAAGTGTTGGGAAAATGGGATTTCATATGAGCCTTTTTGTTTGTTTTGTTGATGGTGCAGCTACAACTTGCATCTTCACAAAAGTTGACTGTATCGTTGACTGTAATTTACAATTATTAATAACAATAATTTTCACTTACTAAATCCCCTTGAACTAGTACTGTACTTCGAATATCACAGGATATATGATAAGGTTGAACAATGGAAAATAGGATATTTGAATTTTGTATTATTCTCACATATACACACATACGTAATAACAACTATATGTATTTTGTCTTAATACTACTACAATACTCATTCTCGCGTCGGTCATGCCAACTTGTGGGCTTCTTTCCTTTTTTTTGTATATTTCTAACACACAACTGTGTTAAAGGCATGGCTACACAAGTTCAAATGTGAGAATTGTGGACTTTTGCTTTGTCGTATATTCCATTTTATTTGATGTGGAAATACAGTTTCTAGTACACCAATAGAAAATCCCACGGGACGCCGCTGCATCGGTAAATCTTGCGAACGTGAAAATCTACCAAGAGAAATTGTCACTTCCTTTAGAGCCGCCGTAATTCTGGCGGGAGGCGGTTAAGTGCGGTGAATCATTAGGGCCTATCTGGCTCGTAACTTTTAATCGGTGTCTCCTGCAGGCTCCTTGGATATTAAACCTTTTAACTTGAGCATTTTTCAGCGTCCCGTCATAGATAAAGGTCTCTCGTTACTCGGCGAGACGGCAGCTCTCCGCGTCTGTGGCTGGCTCGATGTTATGGCGGTCAATTATTTTCAAAGCTGTAATGACGGCAACTCGACTAGTGTATGTGTACCTACAGATTAATATTTTTTTTATTTATTTCAAGTTAAAGTCTCCTCAAACTAGCGTCCATTGGAATATAAGAAGAAAATAGGCCAACAGGGTATAAATTCCTACAGAACAACAAAATATTGCTATCATTTTCCGAGTTTCAAAAATTGATAAATTTTGGAAACTATGGGATTTACAGAGACGGTTCATAACTCATTTTGCAGCAAATTTATAGCAGCAATAAAAACTACGTATCTAAATGTGCCCGAATGAATTAAAACTGATCCTAAATACTTAGCAAAAAAGATCAAACCAGGATGTTGTCGATAGTGGGAAATTAGAGGCCAAATTTCAAAGAAAACACCAAATTTTCTCAATTGCCGACGTTTCGTCACTTATCGTGACATCCTCAGGACGCTATAAAATTTAATAAATTCAAAATTATATCGCAATTTATAAATAACATAATTAACATTAAAGTATTAAAAAAGTGTGTTTAAAACATTGCAATAAAATGAATACAACAATATATATATATATATATATATATATATATATATATATATATATATATATATATATATATATATATATATATATATATATATATACATGGAAAAAGAAACCACAATTACACACACACACTAACAATTATTATATGTCACAAATTTAAAAGCAAAAATATTAAAATTATATAAACAAAATGTCTTTATATAATGAATATTAAAATAATAAAATATGGTGAAAGAACGAAAAATGTAACAAACATCAACCTGTGTATAACATGCAAAAAAAAAAATAATATTAAAAATTAAATCTACGTATATTATTTATATGTTACTCACGTTACAGATTTAAATGCTTCACGGTGTTTTCCGAGTCTCGTTGTACATAGTATGTCATATAACAATCTTGGACAATATAGATATAAGCAGAAAATAACGTACACATATATCCAGAACATGTATTAAAATATAAATCAAATTAAAGTTGTCTTGTCGTTCGAGACTAAGGGTGAACAAAAAACCTTACAAAAAGTTTACAAATATTACCTTTTTCTCTCCCCGATAAGGCTAAAATATGATCTACTGAGGGTTTCAATATCCGATCTTTTATTTACCGAGTGTTTTTCTTTTCGGTAAGAGGAACATAAAAGAGACTGTATGAATATATTAAATCCAACAAAGACAAAAATAAAGTGACAATACTGCACTTGCCGAACACTGTTATAGTAGCTTACATCATTTTGGTTATGATTCAACTAAGATTATCGGCAAACAAAATAATATAAAAAAAACGGTTATTAGATGAAATGATATGCATAAAAAAAGAAAACCTCTCGATAAATAAAAGATCGAATATTCCAGGTATTTTCTAGTATCTCTATATCCATTTTCTCGAACGACTCGAACGCTTCTCGTCGATTCCCCATTTTTTCAGTCCTGCCTCGATACACGGCATTTTGTTTGTTTACCAGAATCGTGTAGGGCGATAGGGACAATCTTAGCATTTCGCGGTACCACAGTTGTCGAATTGGATGCGAGCAGCGCAAATTCTGTGACAATATTTTTACCTTTTACGGCAATCTCACCCAAAATTAAGGTTATCATTTCACTCGATTTGCCAGGGAGAGATGGCCATCTCGTTAATAGGTAGGAAAACTGCGTAAACGATATTATTTTAAGGTTAGGTAAAACTGTAAAGTGTATTTTACTTGTATAATTAATTTCAGTCAAACAAACGATTCGAAAAACCGAAATACGGGTTGATGATGTAATATCTCGAAACTACTCGCTTACTTTGATTTACTTTTCGCACGGTATTGCATTCAAAACATTACAATTATTTTTTGTGTTATTACAGCACAAAGATGGATATACATAACCGACCATATTATGGTGTAAACACCAACAATGAATGAAACATTAAATATGGTACCTCCTAGTATGGCTATGTATTCCGTACTTTCTTCATGGACAGATGTTTCTTAAGTAGAGATGAAAAATCTAGGGACGTATTCTGTAACTAGATATAAGGTTTTTTATTATACAAATGTCTTAGGATAGCCGTTGTCCAGTTTTTAATTATTCATTTCTAGATCACTTGAGATAATTTAACCAAATTCGGTGTGCATATTTAGTATGACAGTAGGTATGAAATAACAAATAACCAGCTTTAGAAACTTACCAGTGCCGAGGGTGTGGGTGTCATAGGTCATTAAATTATATATCACTCTGTAGAATATTTTAAATAAAATGAGTCATCATATGCACCATTGTATTATATTGGCTGATTATTTGTTTACACTTTTTTGTATTCCAAACCGATTAACAACATAATTGATTTACTTGATCAGTTATATTTTTACGATAGTCATTATATTACTGAAGATAATAACAAAATAATTAATTAACAATGGAATTACATTACTGTGATTTATTATAACAAATGTTGGAAATGGCTACCTTTAACTAAAATACATGCTCCAGATCTTGTTTGCAGCTCAAACAGGTACAAAAAATCCAGAAGTAGCTCTTATCACATTACAACCAGCTATAATTTGTTGGCGTAAATGCTCCTCAGATTCAATGTAAATTTTGTAAACTAATGTCCTGAGATGTTCCCAAACAGAAAAATCAATGGGGTTTATATCGAGTGATCTGGGTGGTCAAGGTTGACCTGGTTCTTTTCCAGTCACGTTATCACCGAATCTTTAATTCACGATCAGTCAAACTAAAATGTGGAGGAGTCCCGTCGTGCATAAACTACATTCTTTGTCTTAGCACATAGGGGACATCATCAAATAGTTCAGGTAAAACGTTTTCAAAAAAATGTGTGGGAGGCACCGGTTAAAGTTCTTGGTAAACAGTAATGCCCAAGATGAAAAATTCAAATAATATCCACCCATACATTCAAAGAAAACTGATGATGAAATCGATATTCCATTATAGCATTAGGGTTTTCATCAGACCAAACGTGTTTATTGTGGAAGTTCATTATAGTATTAGATAGAAAAATTAGATTCGTCGGTAAAGAATATACCAGCGGTAAAGTCAACATTTTATTCAATTTTTTGCAAAATTCAGTAGCAAAATTTTAGAGGAGCGAAGTAGTCTTGCGGCAGTAAGGATTGAACCCTATGTATGTGATACGGGTATAACAGCCCATGCTTCAGAATGGATCAAACTAATTTATGATTCACATTAAGATTTGCAGATATCTTCCTAATAGTAGTATTTGGGTCTTTTGGCAAATAATTATCGATGATACCCACACCTGCGTCACTGGTAAGTTTCTAAAGCTAGTAATTTTCTTTTCATACCTACTATCATACTAAATATGCACATCAAATTCAGTTAAATTATCTCAAGTGGTTTAGAAATTAAAAACCGTTTTTTTGTAATTGTTACATTTAATGTGACGCACTGTATCTGGACAATCACTGTTCACATAACAAAAAAACCATATTTTTTACCGCAGAATATGCCTTGGATGTGTGACCTCTATTTAAGAGACAGCCTGTATACTTCCTGCACTGATATAATAAATTTATTTTTTTAATGTTTGAGTGTACTTAGAATTACAATATTATGAAATACTTTATATTTACGGTGTATTTGTAATATTAAAGTAACTAAAGTTAAACATATGTATCAGAATATTAAATTTTATTGTCGTCTTATTTATTATAAAAAAATCAACTTAACAGTAAGATAATGAAAGGTTTGATTTTGTAACAGTGACCTTGTTTGTTATATTAATTATATTATAAAAAGATATATTAAATTTTATAACTATATATCGCGTAATTTCCATAAACAGAAGTTCTATTTATATTTTTCATCGAGCGTCTTTACATGCAGTTTTATTTTTAACAACTGCATGGTAATGCATCGTCTCGAGTACTTTTCTAGGACATACTAGCGTTAAAGTTCTGTTTTTGTTATTTAGATATTTAACCTCCTCAGAAAAAAAATCTAAAATTAAAATTTTGTACGAACACAATCAGGGCACTGTTGTTTTTTTTTGAACATTTTTTTCTGTATCAATTATTTCGCACTGATAAAATCAGACGATTAAATATAATTTTGAAAATTAATGGCATAATTTTGTTCAGCAGAACTGACGTTTTTTTTTTTTATAAACAATGTAACAGTCTAAATTCTGCGTATATATTAAGTTTTATTTTTGAAGACGAAGATTTAATTATTTTCTAAAAATACCTAAACCATGCCACCTACTGGTACTTATTTTTTATACTATACTATTTTTTTTATTTCTCTATTAGTTTTTAGTATGAGATTTTTAGCAAAAATAGTTTCGTCGATAATTTCATAGAAACAATAGCCTAAGTGTTCTTTATTATTTTTTTATGTTTTGCAAAGAAATTAATGAAATTATAACACATACTTATGTAAAATCTATTGCAATAATAATGGTTCTCCCTTAAATTTGTTTTTCAACTACTGGAATTTCATTAGATTACTATTATTGGTGAGTGGAACAACTAATCTTAAAAGTCGAAAATAGATTTTATTACGAATACGTCAGCAGTTCGAGATAAATTGCCAAATTTGTTTTAAATAATACCATTATTATTGTAGATTGTCCCCATCAAATTCAAAATATTTTGAAAAATATTAATCTATTTCCCTCTTCAATATATCAGTGTGAGGATGATGCAATATATTAATTAAATTAAAATAAATATCTTAATAACAGCAAAACATTGTAGCAATGTACTTTGTATGACATATTACATACAATTAATGTCAATGTAAATTAATATCGAATTAGAATAGCGATTAAATATTTTTTTAATTTATCCTTTTTTATTGTGCTTTTGACCTGTGTTTTGAGATAAAATGAAGCTTATATACTATTTTACAAAGTAACAGTGTGTCTATTAACTGAAATTAGATATAAAAGCATATAAATAATATGTTTTCATTCTACTTCTTATCTAGTACAAAACTATTAGAGACTAAGAGAATTACAATATATTTAGTTACGGTGTGCACTGTGCTAAATTCTGAACATTTTAAATGAGATTATTTATTTTCAAAAATGTCAGAACATATGCAATGCATGTAATTACAGGCATAGTGCTTGTAGTCACGTATATCGTTTTTGGTGGCTGATGTTTGATAAATAAAAAATTATAATTTTGAGGTGTTTTTTTTTCAAATAACTTAATTACTAAATGGTCTAATTCTAAACTGCTCAGTAAAGGTACACAATTACAGTCGAAGTAATGAATTTATTAAAAACAAGTATAGCGTCATATTAACCGTAAAGCTTACGTTTGTATATGCTTTAGTTTTATCCAGACATCTCCAGTTTTTCTTAGAATCAACTCATTTGGTTCAAACTTAAATACATCAGAAGTCTTCTTATCCAATGTAATTTCATAATTTCTAAGTATAGTTATAAGCCCAACTTTAGATTGCAATAAACCAAACCGTTTACCTGCAAAACAACAATTGTTACATATTTTAATAAGTGATATGTGTGTGTTTTTTTTTTGTTGGATGACATTGATACAACTTCTATATTCACATCACACTTATTTATATCATGGAATAATTGAGTCACAAAATGTTTTATGTTTGTTTCGAATAAATTTCACGTTTTATCAATAATAATATAACTGTTACATAGATTTCAATAATAAAAAATTAATGTGTCTCATTTAAAAATCAGACAAACAGTACTTCTAAATATACCTATATTCGAGTTATTTTCTGGCAAATACTCATACGTTACAATATAATAAATTATATGAAAAACAATATCAATAAAATTATAAATACTAATAACAAAAAAGGAAGAAATTAGGGAGATATTATTATATCAGCCTAGCATTACTTAAGCCAACGGACGGTGAGGTATAATATATATCTGATATCTTACAAAAATATCGCTTGTGATTAAAATGCATAGAACGCCACGCATTGACAAAAATATCACTTGTGATTAAAATGCATAGAACGCCACGCATTGACGCTATACTATATATTTATATACAGTATGCGCCAAAAGTATGGAATAAATTCAATAAAAACGAAACAATTATTTTTTGGGAAAAATCCTCGAACAGATCGATTTTTAATTTAAAAAATACATATTTTAGCGTAAAATGCGATTTTCAAATGTCATTTGTCTTCGAGTAATGACGTCATCGATTTTTTTTTAAATGGCAACATCATATTTTTATCCTTGATTCTGAAAGATCGTTTAATTCTCTATCAGACAGTATTAAAATTTTGCCCTCTTACATAGGAAAGTTTTCGAGTAAATGACGATTGAATGTTAGAAAACATAAATCAATTAAAATAAAGCAAAAACGTTATCAAGTTTAGTTTTTCGAATTCCATAGTTCTTTTATGGATCACGTAGGTGAAAATCTTTGCAAAGTGTCATTGTCACACCGACTCTAATAAGTATTGTAAGCGATATAGAAATTATTATTCAATTTAAAGTATTATAGCACATTTAACTGTTACTCAAAGAATTGAAATTTTAATTCTTATAGGATGCGGGCATATGACTAGAACTCAGCAGGAAGTTTGCGATTTATTTAATGAAAAATATCCAGATCGCCCTATCAGCCAATCAACAGTCAGTAAGGTAGAATCTAAATTTAGAGAAACTGGCAATGTTGTAAATATTCCAAAACCAGGACGTCCAAGCATTAATGAAAATCAGAAACAGAACATTTTGATAAGTATGGTGGATAATCCTCATAATTCTTCACGATTGGTTGCATTAAACAATGACGCTAGTCAGAGCACAGTGCTACGTATCTTGAGGAAGGAAAAATATCATTCCTACAAAATTCAACTTGTGCAGGAACTCAATGAAGATGATTCCGATCGTCGCTTACACTTTTGCGAAATTCTAATGGATTTATGTCAAGGAAATAGAAATTTACACCGGCAAATACTATTTTCAGATGAGGCCACATTTTGTCTGAATGGTACAGTAAACCGTCAAACTTGCAGATATTGGAGTCGGGAAAATCCTCATTGGATGGCAGAGGCACATACCCAACACCCTCAGAAATTAAATGTGTGGGCTGGAATAGTTGACGACAGAATAGTAGGGCCTTTCTTCTTTGAAGATACCCTTACAGGACAAATATATTTAGAGTTTCTAGAAAATGACCTTGTTCCAGCCCTAGCAGTAATTTTTCCTAACGATAATGACCCTGGCATTCCTGACGAGATTTTTTCGACAACTGTTTTCCTGGGAGGTGGATCGGCAGACGCGGACCGATAGAATGGCTTGCAAGATCGCCAGATCTTACACCTCTTGACTATTTTTTATGGGGATACTTGAAGTCAAAAGTGTACATTAATAAACCACGTAATTTAGAAGAACTTCAAAATCGCATTCGGGACGAAATACGCAGAGTTACCCCAGAAATCATTCATAATGTGCAAGAGGAATTTCTTCACAGACTTGCGCATTGTCAAGAAGTTGGTGGATGGCAATTCGAACATTTAATTTAAGTATAAAATTTAATCAATTGTATTTTATTTTACATACCTCAGAATTGTTACTTTTTTCTATGTAAGAGGGCAAAATTTTAGTACTGTCTGATAGAGAATTAAACGATCTTTCAGAATCAAGAAAAAAAATATGGTGTTGCCGTTTAAAAAAAATCGATGACGTCATTACTCGAAAACAAATGACATTTGAAAATCGCATTTTACGCTAAAATATGTATTTTTTAAATTAAAAATCGACCTGTTCGAGGATTTTTCTCAAAAAATAATTGTTTCGTTTTTATTGAATTTATTCCATACTTTTGGCGCATACTGTATATGCGGTTTACTTGTCCGTAGGAATATATCTCACTGCAAATATATATATTATCGCTCGCCGTCTGTTACCGGCCTTATAATTTGAACGGAACAATAAGATATAGCTATTTTCTTCTCATTATTAGTATAGTTTCAGATCATCTGATATACGATGCAATCAAGAGGTTCGTACATACTACTGTAGGAATTAAATGCATTAATGTCTCTTGTTCAAATTTCTGCATATTTTTCAAAATATCTAGATAGTTCAAAATATTCCTAAGGGTCTTATTAAAAAAATGCATGGAGATCAAAACACGAAAGTGTTATATGAAAATTTAACAGGAGAATATTTAATAGATACTTTGTTAGTCGTCATTGCATTCTATCTAATGCAGTAAGGTGATTAGCTTAAAGTGGTCTCCAAACGAAAGATTAAAACAAAAAACTGTAATATGCAGGATATCTCACTTTTAAATAGTACTTCAAGGGTCTTTAGAAGAATTCATTTTGAGCCTAAATGTTCGTATCCTAAAAATGTTGTCCTGTATCTTAGAAACGAAGTATTTAAGGACTTTGCTATTTAAAAGTGATACACCCTATAACACCTGAAGAATAGAAACATTTGAAAAATGTTTAACAACGTAATACATGTCTTATAATTGAAAACATTTGACGAAATGTTTCTTATAATCAGGTCTATCTACAGTTATACCATCTAAAGGTGCTCGTACACTAAGAAGAAGCGACAGATCGCGAAAGGAATCCGCAAATTCTCGCAGTCATAAAATGATGTCTATTTTATTTTCATCAGCATGTTCATGTAAAATCTTTGAATGGCATTGTAACAGTATTATCCGAAATGATCAAATATAACAAAGGTCCAAGTGTGGAACCTTGAAATTTTTCAGATTTCATGGGCAAGTCCATCGAAAGCCTACATACTTGTCCCAGTTTACCACTAATAAAGTGAATATTATGAACAAATCGTACTGTTTATACCGGGTGTCCCGAAATAAATGCAACAAAATTTGGTCAGAAATTCTTAAGAGAAATTTAAAGGACCCGTATTTTTTACTTTTGATAAGTGCGGCCCCCTTTCGGAGATATAGCGCCCTGAAACAAGCCCCTAAAAATTTATTTTTTTTTTTATATCTCAGAGCTATATCGCACAAGAACCACCAAATTTGGTACACAGGGATTTTATGACATGTAGAATGCGATGCTGATAAGCTTTTTGGCAAGGGGCCCCCACAAGACACTTTTTCGGGGCCCCCTTGCCTTTGGGGCCACCGAACTTTAGTTGCATATTTAATTTTTAAAAAAATTAGTAGCCTCTTAGAAACTCCAGGGAATTTAAAAACTTTTTTGTCTCTTAAAATTTTTTCGAAAAACGCAGCGTTTTTCGAAAAAATGTCAAAATGTGATTGGATGCATATCGAGGTTCATATGAAATTTTAAAGTGTTAATCGTAGGTGGCTGGCATTCGCAATAAACAATCAATTTTATTCTGTGACAGTTGTCATTAACCATCATCGGGAGCTCATAGAGACAGGATCAGTAGTTGTAAAAAAAAAATCACAATTTAAAGAAATTTAATTTTAATTTAAAGAAATCACAAGTTAAACATTAACAATTAATAAGAAAATGTGAATATCAAAATAAGGTACAATAAACTTGGAAATTAATAACAAAATTAATGGTACTTCATAATTAAATAATTTAATTCTAAAAAGTTTGTTAAAATCACACTGGTCAGTTCCGTAAAACGTGTTCAAAGTGAGAACCGTTTTGTTCAACACAAGCCTGCAAACGTGACACGAAATTTTGACGTATTTTCGTGTGAATGTTGGGAATCTGTCTAATTTCTTCAGCCGCAGCAAGGATTCGTTCATGTAATTGTTCCCGGGTTCTAATTGGTACGGCATAGACGCGATCCATGGCCCCCCAGAAAAAAAAGTCCATGGCATTTAGATCGGGAGAACGGGGGGGCCATGTTACATGAGGAGAATTGTTACCTATCCATCGCCCTTGGAAATTTTCATTCAGCCACTCAGATACGAAGTGCCCCCGATGTGGTGGGGCACCATCGTGCATAAAGAACAAATTGCGTCTAATACCGAGAGGAACATCTTCCATAAGAGGCGGTAGTTCATGCTCCAAAAAATTAAGGTAACTTTCAGCATTTAATCGTGGAGGCAATAAATATGGACCGATGATGCAATCTCCGACAATTCCAGCCCAGCAATTAATTGAAAATTTTCTGCCTTAAGACAAATGGATTTGCCATAGCCCAATAATGAAGATTGTGCAAATTTATTAGGCCATCTTTTGTAAAGCACGCCTCATCGGTAAAGAAAAAATTTCGTATAAATCCCGGATTTAAGTTGTAACGTTGAAGAGCCCATAAGCTAAAATGTCTTCTTCGTGGCAAATCTTCTACTTTAAGTTCTTGGGCCTTTTGAAAGTGAAAAGGTTTCAACAGTTGTCGTTTGATAAAGCGGTGTATTCTTGTTCTGGGAATCTCAAGTTGAGATGACGCGCGTCTTATGCTTATTTCGGGATTTTCTTCAATTAAATTTAAGATAATTTCTTCCTGTTCGGGAGTTAATAAATAACTTCTCCCTGAGTTAGGTTTTTTCACAACTACGGATCCTGTCTCCATTAGCTGCCGATGTACTAGTGCAAACATTGAATGGTATGGGAGTATGCGTGCAGGAAATCGCTCGGCGTACAATCTGCGTGCGAGACGTGAATTTCCACGAGCATCCCCGTAAATTAGATGAATTTGTACCCTTTCTTGGACAGAAAATCTCACCATTTTTTCGGGAACAATGATTACTGACAGCTATTAATGGTAACAATTTGACACTGGTTAATGACAACTGTCACAGAATAAAATTGATTGTTTATTGCGAATGCCAGCCACCTACGATTAACACTTTAAAATTTCATATGAACCTCGATATGCATCCAATCACATTTTGCCATTTTAAGAGACAAAAAAGTTTTTAAATTCCCTGGAGTTTCTAAGAGGCTAGTTATTTTAAAAAAAATTAAATATGCAACTAATGTTCGGTGGCCCCAAAGGCAAGGGGGCCCCCGAAAAAGTGTCTTGTGGGGGCCTCTTGCCAAAAAGCTTATCAGCATCGCATTCTACATGTCACAAAATTCCTGTGTACCAAATTTGGTGGTTCTTGTGCGATATAGCTCTGAGATATAAAAAAAATTAAATTTTTAGGGGCTTGTTTCAGGGGGCTATATCTCCGAAAGGGGGCCGCACTTATCAAAAGTAAAAAATACGGGTCCCTTAAATTTCTCTTAAGAATTTCTGACCAAATTTTGTTGCATTTATTTCGGGACACCCTGTATGATGTCATACCTGGCAGATGATCGTTATAACTGAGAAGCGTCGATTTTTCATACTACTGGAGTGAATGAAAAATAAACTGTCTGTTTTGTTTGTTATGCCTAAAATTGTCCACACGATGTATTTGGATATCATTATCTATCTTGTCGAGAAATATAGGAAACACCCCCAAAATATTTGATCTGCTCTATATAAATTATCGTTTAATCTTACCTACGCAGACTCGTGGACCTTCTCCAAAAGGCACGTGAGAAACGAAAGGTCTTTTGGCTTTGTTTTCGTTGGAGAATCGTTCGGGGTCAAAACTGTTCGGATTTGGATAGTATTCTGGATCGCGCTGAATACCCATATTTGAAACCATAACAAAGGTATCTTTCTCTATGATAAAGTCAGTACCTGGCACTTTGTAGTCTTTTACACACGCTCTGGGTAATATTGGAAAAACAGGATACAACCGAAGAGTTTCTAAAATAAAGCAGAAATATAAAAGACAAAATAAGAAATGATGGTTTATAATAAAATTACTGATAATGGAAAAAAGTGCAGTAAAAGTTACTTTTATTTTCAGCGAAACTGTAAATTTAATCAAAAGGACATGCATTTCAAAATAACGGAAATTAACTAAATTCGCAGTGATGAAATATCATAAGTGTTGAATAACAGTAAGAATGTCGCATGGTCCAAGTAACCAGATTAATAAATTCATATTATTTTTTAGTGTTACGTTGTGATGGAAGTAATAACATTTATTTGAGAAACGATTTTGTTGGCTGAAGTGAGATGATTTTTATGTGATTTAATTTTTATATTTAGTGCTTAATATTCCGATGTATGTGGTCGACAATGAACAACTGCGACAATTTTGACAAAATGTATTTCTAAGTGGCCATTTCCTTCAAAATCTTGGCACGCAAATGTCAAACTTTAGCCACAACTCTTTCTCAATGGTGTAGGTACATTGTGCCTTTCATGACTCAAAAGAAAAATCAAGTAGCTTTAGATCGGGCGATCAAGGAAGTGGAACTGCCTGGTTCTCTCTATTGCACAATCCTGTTCTATCACAAATTGTTTATACCTCTATAAGCTAAATATAATTCATGTATAGTACAATGAAGTATGTCGCAATAATTACAAATTGAACTGTAATTGTGTCATAAAAGAAACCGGAGATATCAATCCCACATTAAGTTTTAGCAGTGAAAGTATAAAAAATAAAAGGAGTGCGGCTTGCAGGTCGAACTGTTACAAAGTTCAGTTGGTTTAATATGTCGGAACAGTCAAAATTATTATGCAATAGATCATGTAAAAATTTTAAGCTATAGAAGTGCTTTCTAAACTGGAATGAATCGCATTTAAAACGTGTTTAATACTATTTTTTAATCTCATCCGCGTGCAGGAAATATACCGTCCGAAAAATATGTAAGCAATTTTGAAAACCTTTTTTGTACTGAATCAAGTAAATTTATTTGGTTATCATGAATGATAAATCAAACAGGTGAACAGTATTCTAGTTTGGATCGAATAAACACATAAAATAGTAAGAGGAAGCCAGTATTATTTCGAAATTTACGACCTTGTCTTATCACAAAACTCAGTTTTCTAAGTATTGAGCAAACCAAATATTAGACGTAATCTGAGAAAGAAAAGTTACTATCAAAGTAAACTCCTAAATTGTTTATACTATCCAAGACATTCGCATTAATCTTGTAATTGAACAGAATGAGCTTAATGGAATATTCAACTGTAAATTATTTAACTTACATCAAGATATTCTTTTATTTAACTGAAAATGAACACAATCGTCATCAGTTGATATAGAAGAAAAAAATTTAATCATTAGCATAAACCAGTTTACGACAGTCAATATAATTTGTGATGTCGTTCATAAAAATTGAAAATGAGAATGGGACCAGATTAGAACCTTGAGGTACTCCGGAAGTAATATGATATTGAGTAGATCTAAATCCATTGTAAGTAACGTAATGAAAACCATTCGAGAAATATGAGGTAAATCGTTTTAGAAGATTTCCACAAAGCCCGTATACCGTAGTTTTTGCAGAAGCATACCGTAATCTATACGGTCGAAGGCCTTCGAGAAGTCGCTATATTTAACGTTCGTTTGTTCGTACATATCAACTGTGTAAAACAGAGATTTGTGGCAGTTGATTTATTTTCTATAAAACCATCATGGTCTGGCGAATAGTAATGTGATTTTTGTTATTTTTTTACTTATGATATTTTTTCAGTGTGAGATTTTTTGGTTAGGCAAACTTAGTTTCAAAAGTAATCCTTGTCTGGTCCATTTGGCGCAAGGGCTTATTTAATTAATCTTTATTTTTTCAGAAGTGTGGCAAAAAGCGAATAAAACTAAAGAAAAACTAAAATTATGTCACAAATAAATAGCTTCAGACAATATCGTTTGTTTTCGAGAAAACAAAATATGGTAATTTCATATTTAAGACCATTTTATTTTTAGATCTTATTTTTTTACCTGTTCTTAATAAATAGGAACAATCGTCCTATGAAACTGAACTTATTTTATAAATGTTAAACACCTTATAAGCCTGAGTCGTGACTTGATTTTTCTCATTGTGCCATTATGTATTAGACAAACATGACTATGGTCATACCGTAAATATATATCTATTATTTTTTCTGCAAATAAATTAAAACGAATGAAAAATATGTATCATATTATATTCTAGAAATTTATCACTCACCATCTATAACCTTTTCTAAATATTTCATCTCCATTATTGCATCATACGTAATTTTATTATCGTACTTGGCCAATATTTCCTTGATTTCCATTCGTAGTTTACTTTGACATTTCAGATTATTAGCGAGTTCGTACAAAGCAAATGTTTGTGTACTAGAGGACGTCTCAAAACCAGCAGCGAAGAATACCACCATCTGTGAGATGAACTCTTTCAAGTTAATAGGATCTAAAGGTTTCTTTCCAGAAACGTCGTGTTCGTCTTCATGTTTCTCAGTCAGTCTTATAAGAATGTCGGTTAGATCTCCTCGCTTTATATGTTTCTCTTTTCTGTAATTCATAATGTTCTGGAATAGGTTGCAAAAATATTTTTCAAATTCTTTAGTCATTATCCTGAACTTTAGTTTGACTAAAATTTTCCGGGGTATCATTATAACCAACATATTTTTATAAATATTCCACTGGTCGTCGAAGAAAGACCTTCCTTGTTTTAGTAATTCATCATTTTCATTTTTCATTGTATTAGTGTCAATTCCACATGCACAGGAAGAGATTACGTCCGTGGTAAATCGACTTAGTTCGTTTTTTATATCTAAGGGAGTACCGTTGGTAGCATACACGTCCAAGTTTTCTTTCAGTTGTTTGCTTAGCCTTTCCATTATCAAAAACATTTTCCTCATCCTTGCAGATGTAAACGCAGCTGGAAACTTTGATCTAAGGTTCTTCCATTTACCATTCTCCATGTTAAAGATGTGAGTTGATAAGGGATCATTCTCCTCACTTATGTACATACCGTGATTGGGAAAATATTCAAAATCACTGATCAGAATGTGTTTGATGATGTCAGGATCAACTGGTATGTACACCGGTTTCCAATAAAAAAATGCGCCTCCATGTTTTAGCCCCT
Source organism: Monochamus alternatus (assembly GCA_037114965.1). Lineage (NCBI taxonomy): Eukaryota > Metazoa > Arthropoda > Insecta > Coleoptera > Cerambycidae > Monochamus > Monochamus alternatus. Next base: position 53,285,352 of record CM073429.1, on the reverse strand, counting down.
TCTCTTTTATTTGATGGTAGAATTGAGCAAACAGTTCCCCTAGAGTAATTCTTTTCATAGCCAAGTTGAAAGTATTTCCAAATGGTATCACTGGTTCGAGGTAATCTAAACCTCTTTCTTTCCAGTATGCGAAAGATTTTTTGTAGAACCAAATAATGTAGGTAATTAGAAGTAACAGAATCATGATAATGTACCATGATGTATCATTCAAAATGTGCATTTTAACCTAAAAAAATTGTAGGAATTAATATTCATGAAAGTACAAAAAAATAAAGATGGTCTTTGGAAGCTACTATGTTGTTATGACGTAGGCACCATTAAGGTAAGATTTTGCTAGAATAGGTAGATGAAAAAGAGCTTGTATGGAACACCTGTAGCTTGAAAACGTAGGTATTACAGTGGCGCAAGCTAGTAATATTTAGACATTTTTTTGTAAATAGAAGTTAACATTCTCTTAAAATCAACTTTGCAGGACAAGAACCTTGAAGTAAAATTTTGTATAAAATATACAAAATTTTAATAATATATACTTACTTCAATTTCTTTATTCAAGTCTATTATTTCGCACTACCTGAAAATTAAATATCTAGAATTTATTTATTTTTAAATATTTAAAATTATTATTAATATTTATACTCTCGTGAATAATATTTGTAATAAGTTGTAAATATTTGCATACGTGGATAATAGTGTTGTCATTTGCACATAAATTATGAAATGGAATAACAAAAGATTTGAATAATATTTTTAAATGTGACTTCTGGCATCAGATGCCAAATTTATGTACTGCACTATGAATTAGTGAAACTTGAGTTTTAACAATATGTAGATTTTTAGTTATAAAATAGTACGTCATAAGCATAAATGTTAAATAGAAGTTTATAATTTATCTTGGATACGTATCGATATTAAATTTGCATTTACAGACTATAATTAATAGAATATTTTCGTAATATATAGGGTTAATCGTAACTAAGTACAAATAGTTTAAGAGAGGATGGAGAAAAATAAGAATTAACGGAATCATCCATCAAAAATTTTGAAAACCGTATTAAACTACGAGGTGTGGAAATTAAGTTCCGGGAAAAAATTTATTATCGACCTTCTCAATAGTCTCCCTCTAACTTTACACAACGATTCCAACGTTGCTCCCACGATTGGAAGCACCTTTGGTAATCCTCCGCAGTTAACCCGTTCAGCACCACGGTTACAGCTCCTTTGACCTCCTGTAGGCAGCCATGATGAGTTCCCTTGAGGTGCAACTTCATCCTAGGGGAAAAAAATGCTGGGGGCAATATCGGGGCTATAGGGTGGGTGCGGCAAGGTTGGAATGCCTTTTTTGTCAAAAACTCTTGCATAATGAACGAGGAATAGGCTGGCGCGTTGTCGTGGTGCAAGATCCGGCTTTTCTCGGCGAGTTCGGGTCACACACGGAAAACACAGGCCCGCAACCGTTCCAGAACGCCAACATAGAACTGTCCAGTCACTGTCTACCCGGCAGGAACATATTCACGATGAATGATACCGTGGATATCGAAAAAAACGATCAACATTGCTTTCAGTCGTGACTTGGACATCCTCGCTTTCGTTGGCCGCTCTCTATTCTTTTTCACCCACTGCTGACTTTGTTTACCGGTCTCGGGGTCATACTCAAATATCCAGGTCTACCGGACTCTTCCAGTCTCTACCATCGCTCCGAATGCGAGACAGAACAAAATCCTCGCAGATATACTTTCGCATGTCTTTCTGTTCACGGGTGAGAACTTTTGGCACCATATTTGCGCAAATCTTTCGCATATCCAAATTTTCGTGTAACATCTTGCGAACGGTTTCTTTGTTGGCGTTTAACTCGTCAGACAACACACGAATGCTTAGCCGCTGGTCAAACGTGATCAGTTCACGCAAACGGTCAACATTCGCGTCAGTACAAGAGGTGACGGGATCTCCTTCACGTGGATCGTCTTCTACCGATTCACGCCCCTCCTTGAACTGTTTGGCCCATTCAAACACGCGTTTTCACTCGCCTCCATGCATCTCCTGCAATTTTCGAAGGATTGGGCACCGCGTTGTCACGTGTATTTATTTATTTATTTATAGAAAACAGGGACAATCACAAGCTTTACAACCCAAAACAATGTCCACATAATAGTTAAATTAAATACAAAAGTACAGTGATAATTGCTATAATAAAAAAATCTTAACCTACAATAGTAATTCCTTTTAAAGATTTTTTAAAACCGATGAGCGAAGAATGAAAGATATCTAGATGACTATAGTACAAGTAGTAATTTTTACATATTCTATTTATGGGAGAATTTTGACCAGAGTTAGTCCGGTAAAAAATCTCATAAAACAAAGCATTTATTCTAAAATCATGTTGAGGTACATGTAAGCCAATCAAGGCTAATAAATCTGGAGAATCAATCAGACCATTAAAAAGTTTAAATAGAAATATTGCTTCGGCAATAATTATTCGATTTTCTAATGAAACAATATGAAACTTGTTTCTTAATAACATGCTACATTGAAAAGAATACACACCACTCTCCTTGTAATATAGATATCTCATAAATCTATTTTGCACCGACTCAAGTCGAGATGTATATATGGAATATTGAGGATTCCATACGATAGAGGCAAAGTTGATTATGCTGTGCACATATGCAAAATATATAGATTTAATAGAAAAAACTGACTTAAAATTTTTGCAGACTCTGACACTCTGACAATGAAACCAAGTATTTTGTTACATTTTAAAGTTATATAATCAATATGCGAAGAGAAACTCATCTTTCTATCAAAGACAACGCCAAGATCTTTTATTTCTTCAACTTGATTTAACATATTTTTATTAAAGTTATAATTGTAAGAGTATATGTTATGGTTACGGTTAAAAGCAAAACAATGATCGGAATTGCTTACTTGAGAATAATTTTTTAAATCATCTGGGTAAAGCAAAAATCTACAAAATTTGAAACAGTGGCGGATATCATTGATATAGATTAAATATAGTAACGGTCCCAAATGCGATCCCTGAGGAACGCCTGACCTTGCAACATAGGGGAAAGATTTATAACCACTAATGGTTACGAATTGTGACCTATTAAAAATATAAGAGGTAAGTCATCTCAGTAAGTTACCATGTACACCAACTTCAAACAACTTAGAAATAAGAATGTTATGATTAAGTTTATCGAACGCTTTGCTGAAGTCAGTGTACATGGCATCCACCTGAGTCTGACTATCCATTGCAGTAGTAATATATTGATACTAAATTAGATTCGATTGATCTATTTGGAAAAAATCCATGCTGCTCAGGAATTATTGAGGATTTAAGTGCACTAAGTAAATGATTATAACAAACACGTTCAAAAGTATTAAATTAAAAAATATTAAAGTGTATTAATTTACGCTGCTTTTTATTTACAAATTGTATACGATTACCTAATAATTTAATTAGAAACGATATGGTAGCACAGAAAAGTAGTGACGCTCCTACGTTACTAGATATTTATTTTCAGGATTCATGTTTGGAGAGATTTCAAGAATGTTGAATCATTTTCTATGTTCTTACTTACATTAAAACTTGTCATTGCAAAGATTTTTATACTTGCTGAGGATCTCTTCTTCTTCTTCTGACTTTTTTTTGTTTTAAGCGAGGTACTCGACCCGCCGACCACTATCAGATTGTTCCCCTCCATCAGGAAAACCCATAAAGGGTAACAACAAAACGCACGCAAATATACACAAATACATAAAAACACTGCACGTTTGCTGTCAAGGCAAGGTTCAAAGATGATTCGGCGTAATATTTTGTTTTTGATATTACGCTGCCACACGATAACATGGATTTGTTGTCATAAATCAACACCATATCCGTCATCTCGGAGATTGAATACATAGTTGTAAATACACAAAAAATACGCGAAAAAATAATTATTATAAGAGTAAATATTAAAAAATTATTTCAAATTAAACATTATTTGCGATATCTTGTTTTTGACAGAAACTGATGCAATGCAAAATTCGTTTTCATAATTGGAACCCCATGTTTACGTTGTGGTACAGTTTGCAGAGAGTAATTTTTAGTTTTAAACGTTTTATAGTAATTAAATAAAATAATATGTATCGAGTACAGATTTCCCTATAACATGGTTCACCCTATGCTGTGTGCTGTTTGTTTATCCAAAGTCGAGAGCAAATCTAACAGAGCTACAGTAATCGTAAAAGATTTTATAATTAGGCTGCCGCGGGTTCATTCCGAATGTTCTGTTAGTAGGCATTCCTTACATTAAATTTCGAATTATACCCTGTATAACTTCAAAACGCAAAAAAATGGAAACTCGCGGAATGAAGAAGATATTGGTTGATGTTGTATCATTACACGATTTGTGGAACAATTAATGGTTGTTATTTTAAAGGTTGCTGTCTCACAGGATGTTTAGAATATTTAGAAGGGTGCTTTTGCGAATTATGCATGACATGAATTTTCTTTTTATAAAGCGAAATTGAAAGAGTGTCATGTTAGAAAAAGACGAAATAGTAATATGGCGTAGAAACTATTTTAAGACAAATAATATTAAATGCATGGATATCTGGATAAATGAAAGTCATACAATGACAAAAATGTGGCACTGTTTGGCCAAATATGGAACCTGGTGCTGTGGTTGTAATGTTTATAATAACCGACAACTACTGTTACTATGCGACCGTTATAGTAACAGTGCTAGCAACCAGTAGTGTATAATGTATACCTATGTAAATAGTGCACTGTATTATCTATTGAAGTGTGATATCCGCGGAATGCGCATCAGATAAGTGAGTGGTAGTGGCGAATATAAACCTTTTAAGGGCCCCACAGACTTCGTACCCTTCGTGCGAACAGGACCGTACGGACCAAATCACGCGAACCAGGATTGAACGGTTTTTTCCTTACATACTACGAGCTAATAGAAGTGTCTCCTAGCAGTGGCGGCAGTAATAGCAGTAAAAAAGAAAAGAGAAAAATGTCGTACAAAGTGGTGTACAAATTGGCTTTTGAAGAGAATAAGTTTTCTCATGTCAATTTATTAAATGAATTAAAATTAGAACTAGGAGACTGGCACAACGAAAACTCCCTCGTAGAGTCTATTTTTTTAATAACCATATCTCTTGACGCATTTTCATCTACTTCCTTTAGTTTATTTATTTCGGCATGGGTAATCCAACAGGCAATTCAATGCCCAATAACAGGATTACACAAAACAAAATAGAAATTCGTGGTAAGTACTTACATGAAACCTAAAGAAACAGTGAGTACAATTAACGCTAATGTAGTAAAGAATTAACATATTAACATAATTAAGTAATCGTTATAATTCTTCTGTAACATACGTATTGGAGAATTACTTGCATAACTAGTCCGACACGATGAAATATAAAAAACATTAGCATATCTAGAAAAATGTGAATGGTGACTAAAAGAAGTTTGACTGAAAATATAAGAAGAATCAACAATATTGGTAAATAATTTGTACAAAAATATAAAGAAAAAAATATTCTCCTAGAGACTAATTCTTTTAAGTGGTAGTGCGACAGTATGACATCATACAGTATGCGCCAAAAGTGTGGAATAAATTCAATAAAAACAAAACAATTATTTTTTGGGAAAAATCCTCGAACAAATCGATTTTTAATTAAAAAAATTAATATTTTAGCGTAAAATGCGATTTTCAAATGTCATTTGTTTTCGAGTAATGACGTCATCGATTTTTTTTTAAATGGCAACACCATTTTTTTTCCTTGATTCTGAAAGATCGTTTAATTCTCTATCAGACAGTACTAAAATTTTGCCCTCTTACATAGGAAAGTTTTCGAGTAAATGACGATTGAATGTTAGAAAACGTAAATCAATTAAAATAAAGCAAAAACGTTATCAAGTTTAGTTTTTCGAATTCCATAGTTCTTTTATGGATCACGTAGGTGAAAATCTTTGCAAAGTGTCATTGTCACACCGACTTTCTAATAAGTATTGTAAGCGACATAGAAATTATTATTCAATTTAAAGTATTATGGCACATTTAACTGTTACTCAAAGAATTGAAATTTTAATTCTTATCGGATGCGGGAATATGACTAGAACTCAGCACGAAGTTTGCGATTTATTTAATGAAAAATATCCAGATCGCCCTATCAGCCAATCAGCAGTCAGTAAGGTAGAGTCTAAATTTAGAGAAACTGGCAATGTTGTAAATATTCCAAAACCTGGACGTCCAAGCATTAATGAAAATCAGAAATAGAACATTTTGATAAGTATGGTGGATAATCCTCATAACTCTTCACGATTGGTTGCATTAAACAATGACACTAGTCAGAGCACAGTGCTATGTATCTTGAGGAAGGAAAAATATCATCCCTACAAAATTCAACTTGTGCAGGAACTCAATGAAGATGATCCCGATCGCCGTTTACACTTTTGCGAAATTCTAATGGATTTATGTCAGGGAAATAGAAATTTACACCGGCAAATACTTTTTTCAGATGAGGCCACATTTTGTCTGAATGGTACAGTAAACCGTCAAACTTGCAGATATTGGAGTCGAAAAAATCCTCATTGGATGGCAGAGGCACATACCCAACACCCTCGAAAATTAAATGTGTGGGCTGGAATAGTTGACGACAGAATAGTAGGGCCTTTCTTCTTTGAAGGAACACTTACAGGACAAAGATATTTAGAGTTTCTAGAAAATGACCTTGTTCCAGCCCTTGCAGTAATTTTTCCTAACGATAATGACCCTGACATTCCTGGCGATACCATATGGTTTCAGCAAGACGGTGCACCTCCTCACTATGCGCGCCCTGTACGAGATTTTTTGGACAACTGTTTTCCTGGGAGGTGGATCGGCAGACGCGGACCGATAGAATGGTCTGCAAGATCGCCAGATCTTACACCTCTTGACTATTTTTTATGGGGATACTTGAAGTCAAAAGTGTACATTAATAAACCACGTAATTTAGAAGAACTTCAAAATCGCATTCGGGACGAAATACGCAATTTCTTCACAGACTAGCGTATTGTCAAGAAGTTGGTGGATGGCAATTCGAACATTTAATTTAAGTGTAAAATTTAATCAATTGTATTTTATTTTACATACCTCAGAATTGTAACTTTTTTATGGATAAAATTTTTTTCTAACATTCAATCGTCATTTACTCGAAAACTTTCCTATGTAAGAGGGCAAAATTTTAGTACTGTCTGATAGAGAATTAAACGATCTTTCAGAATCAAGGAAAAAAATATGGTGTTGCCATTTAAAAAAAATCGATGACGTCATTACTCGAAAACAAATGACATTTGAAAATCGCATTTTACGCTAAAATATGTATTTTTTAAATTAAAAATCGACCTGTTCGAGGATTTTTCCCAAAAAATAATTGTTTCGTTTTTATTGAATTTATTCCATACTTTTGGCGCATACTGTATAGACCATAATATAAATTTCTGTTAAATCTATAATTGAGCACATCAACAAATCTTTTCTGAACATTTTCAACTACTACAATATTACAATTTACTTCTAACTAATGCATTATACAAAATAATAATTGAAGAGGGGTTAGTGGAATACTTTGTATTGCGTAATATAAAACCTAGAGTTCTCATAGTTTTTTGTGCTGTTGAGTCAACATGTGTCTCAGAAGATAATGGACTATCTAAAATTATACCTAGGTCCTTAACTTCACGGACGGCTCTCAAAGTATGACCGCCAATGTTGTAATTGTAAGCAATATTCAGTTTTTTTTCTGGAAAATGTTATACTATGGCATTTACTAATGCATATTAAGGAAAAGTTTATGAGGTTTGCAATATTCATTTAATCTGGACAGATCTTCCTCGAGTTCAATGCAGTCATTCACAGATTGAACAATCATTGATAATTTAAGGTCATCCGTAAATAAATTATAATTTGAATAATTGAAACAGGAACCAATGTCGTTTATAAAAAGACAGAAAAGAAGAGGTGCCATATGTCGGTCATGGTAATATTTTGATTTAATTTCCTACACGCATGGAAAATTTTTATACAAATTAATAAAATCAGACAAAAATTTTTTAGAATTCTTACGACTATGTGGTACGTATTAAATGGAACGAATAACACACACACTGCAATCCAGGAACGTACACTCCTATCCGTACGTTCCAAAAATCAAACTGAAACAGATTTTGTGCGATGGATAAACCATGTTAAACGAAGTCTGTGGGACCCTTTAAAGTGGTTCATTAAATGTTAACTTATTTTTGACAATTTTGTATTCGTCGAATTCTTCTTAAGTACACCTATGGAATTTTATCCCCTGCAAGCTTCATCTCTTGTACTGATTCAAGTGCTGTAAATGAATCACTCTCTACTATTTTGGAACTCGGGTATAGAACGTGTAATGTTTTCTTCACAGAAAACTTTTTTAAAAATTTGTTCTTATTAAAACATTGCACCAATATATTAAAAAGCTAGTATCACTTTCTACCTACCTTGGAAAATTGCGGTTGTTGCCACTGTCACTCGCACAAAGTAAATGTTTAATTTTATGTTTCTGATCAGTTTAAATATCAACAAGCTATTATTTTCAAAGGACATTACGTCCATATCTGAACTCCGTTGATAACCTAACCTGAATTATATACAAATAATTGCAACAATAAAGAACAACGCGCAGAAATGAAATAGAGGTATAGGCTCTATGATTACCCAATTTTGGTAACAAATCTAAAAATTTGTGTCTGATGTAGGTATAATACCCATTTATATTGCCGTATCAATTCCGATTTTTAAAATAAATATGTTTTGAAGATAATTATTGTATCTTGTATCCATTTCGTATTCATCGTTATTCAAGTTACCTAATAGTAGTGGGAAATACAGTAGGATAATTTCTGTGAAATATTCAATGATTTCAATATGACAATGTCATGTGGATACATTTTAGTAAAATAGTTAATAACATCCGTCACAGTTTTGTTCCTAAGCGATCATCTTCGATATCCACTATAAACAATAACAACAATAAACAATAAACACACCGTATATTTGAATCATTTACTTAGTTCATATTTGCAGGATAGAACCTGTGTTTCAGAAAGAAAGAAATCGTAGTTTTGTTTGTAAACACTTAAGTTTTCATTATGGCACACTGTGATAAAATTTCCTGTAATGAAGAATGCAGCAGATTGTTGTAATAAAGTTTTCTCGAAAATGATCAATTTCTAGGGCGAATGACAAATATACTTTTTTTCCAAGAGGAAATATTGTAGTTTTAAGATTTTTTAATTAAACATACCATATATTTGATTCATTTGAAAATGGAACACAAGTGACCGGTGTGAAATCATCCACAGCCACACATTTAGGTAGGACTATAATCGATAAAGTCGTGGTCAGAAAATGAAGTCGAATTTTACACAAATTTTTTAAATAATTCATATGGGGCTGATCACAGAATATTAAAAACCTGAAAAATAAAATAAAATCCACCCACCCTTCCTATTTCTCAGGCAGTTAGGGTTGTGCAAAGGGGCTGCAATTATTAAAACAGAAAATATTCAAATAAATGAAAATATAACTTGGTCGCTCACCATAGTCACAGAAAACAAAAAAAATAAACATATTAAGAGATTTCACCCACCCGTTTATTTTTCCAGGCCGCTACGGTTGGTGAAAGGGGTAGATTTGATAACATTTTTATTTGAAAATATTCCAAATAAAAACAACTATTTCTTGACCGGACACCATATTCACAGAGAATGTTAAAAATTAGCATATTAAGAGATCCCACCTACCCGTTTCATTTTCCAGGCCGTCAGGGTTGGTGATAAGGGGTGGATTTGATAAAATACGAAATATTTCAAATAAAAAAAAAAAATTCTTGACCGGCCACCAAATTCATAGAGAATGTTAAAAATAAGCATATTAAGAGATCCCACCCACCCGTTTCATTTTCCAGGCCGTCAGGGTTGGCGATAAGGGGTGGATTTGATAAAATACGAAATATTTCAAATAAAAAAAACTATTTCTTGACCGGCCACCAAATTCATAGAGAATGTTAAAAATAAGCATATTAAGAGATCCCGCCCACCCGTTTCATTTTCCAGGCCGTCAGGGTTGGCGATAAGGGGTGGATTTGATAAAATACCAAATATTTCAAATAAAAAAAATATTTCTTGACCGGCCACCAAACTCATAGAGAATGTTAAAAATAAGCATATTAAGAGATCCCACCCACCCGTTTCATTTTCCAGGCCGTCAGGGTTGGCGATAAGGGGTGGATTTGATAAAATACGAAATATTTCAAATAAAAAAAACTACTTCTTGACCGGCCACCAAATTCATAGAGAATGTTAAAAATAAGCATATTAAGAGATCCCACCCACCCGTTTCATTTTCCAGGCCGTCAGGGTTGGCGATAAAGGGTGGATTTCATAAAATACGAAATATTTCAAATAAAAAAAACTATATCTTGACCGACCTCCAAATTCATAGAGGATGTTAAAAATAAGCATATTAAGAGATCTCACCCACCCGTTTCATTTTCCAGGCCGTCAGGGTTGGCGATAAGGGGTGGATTTGATAAAATACGAAATATTTCAAATAAAAAAAACTATTTCTTGACCGGCCACCAAATTCATAGAGAATGTTAAAAATAAGCATATTAAGAGATCCCACCCACCCGTTTCATTTTCCAGGCCGTCAGGGTTGGCGATAAAGGGTGGATTTCATAAAATACGAAATATTTCAAATAAAAAAAACTATATCTTGACCGACCTCCAAATTCATAGAGGATGTTAAAAATAAGCATATTAAGAGATCTCACCCACCCGTTTCATTTTCCAGGCCGTCAGGGTTGGCGATAAGGGGTGGATTTGATAAAATACGAAATATTTCAAATAAAAAAAACTATTTCTTGACCGGCCACCAAATTCATAGAGAATGTTAAAAATAAGCATATTAAGAGATCCCGCCCACCCGTTTCATTTCCAGGCCGTCAGGGTTGGCGATAAGGGGTGGATTTGATAAAATACGAAATATTTCAAATAAAAAAAACTATTTCTTGACCGGCCACCAAATTCATAGAGAATGTTAAAAATAAGCATATTAAGAGATCCCACCCACCCGTTTCATTTTCCAGGCCGTCAGGGTTGGCGATAAAGGGTGGATTTCATAAAATACGAAATATTTCAAATAAAAAAAACTATATCTTGACCGACCTCCAAATTCATAGAGGATGTTAAAAATAAGCATATTAAGAGATCCCACCCACCCGTTTCATTTTCCAGGCCGTCAGGGTTGGCGATAAAGGGTGAATTTCATAAAATACGAAATATTTCAAATAAAAAAAACTATATCTTGACCGACCTCCAAATTCATAGAGGATGTTAAAAATAAGCATATTAAGAGATCTCACCCACCCGTTTCATTTTCCAGGCCGTCAGGATTGGCGATAAGGGGTGGATTTGATAAAATACGAAATATTTCAAATAAAAAAAACTATTTCTTGACCGGCCACCAAATTCATAGAGAATGTTAAAAATAAGCATATTAAGAGATCCCGCCCACCCGTTTTATTTTCCAGGCCGTCAGGGTTGGTGATAAAAGGTGGATTTGATAAAATACGAAATATTTCAAATAAAAAAAAACTATTTTTTGACCGGCCACCAAATTCATAGAAAATGTTAAAAATAAGCATATTAAGATATCCCACCCACCCCTTTCATTTTCCAGGCCGTCAGGGTTGGCGATAGGGGGCGGATTTGATAAAATACGAAATATTTCCAATAAAAAAAAATATTTCTTGACCGGATGGCATATTCATAGAGAATGTTAAAAATTAACATATTAAGATATCCCACCCAACCGTTTCATTTTCCAAATCGACAGGGTTAGTGATAAGGGGTGGATTTGATAAAATACGAAATATTTCAAATATAAAAAATTAATTCTTGTGGTGACGATGCAGATGCTAATGACGAAAAATGTACATCGTCATAGGCTTTACCACAATGGATGTACAAATATTAATAATAAATTCTGCGAGTTATGTCAAACATTTTCGAAACAATACCTTTAGGAAGTATCACCCCTACCACGCGTATTGATACCGAAACTTATTTGCCTTAAAATTGGTCGGGAAACTTCGTTTTATTATTTTTTCATATTATCCCTAATAACAGACAGTCAACAAATTTATTTTATTTATTCCCATTTTTTCTCACCAACCCTGACGGCCTGGAAAATGAGACGGATGATAATATGCATATTTTTAAATTATCTGTGAATTTGGTGGCCGGTGAAGAAATAGTTTTTTTTATTTGAATTATTTCGTATTTTATGAAATCCACCCCTTATCGCCAACCCTGACGGCCTGGAAAATGAAACGGGTGGGCGGGATCTTTTAATATGCTTATTTTTAACATTCTCTATGAATTTAGTGGCCGGTCAAGAAATAGTTTTTTTTTATTTGAAATATTTCGTATTTTATCAAATCCACCCCTTATCGCTAACCCTGACGGCCTGGAAAATGAAACTGGTGCGTGGGATCTCTTAATATGCTTATTTTTAACATTCTCTATGAATTTGGAGGCCGGTCAGGAAATAGTTTTTTTTATTTGAAATATTTCGTATTTTATCAAATCCACCCCTTATCACCAACCCTGACGGCCTGGAAAATGAAACTGGTGGGCGGGATCTCTTAATATGCTTATTTTTAACATTCTTTATGAATTTGGTGGCCGGTCAAGAAATAGTTTTTTTTATTTGAAATATTTCGTATTTTATCAAATCCACCCCTTATCACCAACCCTGACGGCCTGGAAAATGAAACGGGTGGATGGGATCTCTTAATATGCTTATTTTTAACATCCTCTATGAATTTGGAGGTCGTTCAAGATATAGTTTCTTTTATTTGAAATATTTCGTATTTTATGAAATCCACCCTTTATCGCCAACCCTGACGGCCTGGAAAATGAAACGGGTGGATGGGATCTCTTAATATGCTTATTTTTAACATTCTCTATGAATTTGGTGGCCGGTCAAGAAATAGTTTTTTTTATTTGAAATATTTCGTATTTTATCAAATCCACCCCTTATCGCCAACCCTGACGGCCTGGAAAATGAAACGGGTGGGCGGGATCTCTTAATATGCTTATTTTTAACATTCTGTATGAATTTGGTGGCCGGTCAAGAAATAGTTTTTTTTATTTGAAATATTTCGTATTTTATCAAATCCACCCCTTATCACCAACCCTGACGGCCTGGAAAATGAAACTGGTGGGTGGGATCTCTTAATATGCTTATTTTTAACATTCTCTATGAATTTGGTGGCCGGTCAAGAAATAGTTTTTTTTATTTGAAATATTTCATATTTTATCAAATCCACCCCTTATCGCCAACCCTGCGGCCTGGAAAATGAAACGGGTGGGTGGGATCTCTTAATATGCTTATTTTTAACATTCTCTATGAATTTGGAGGCCGGTCAAGATAGAGTTTTTTTTATTTGAAATATTTCGTATTTTATCAAATCCACCCCTTATCGCCAACCCTGACGGCCTGGAAAATGAAACGGGTGGATGGGATCTCTTAATAAGCTAATTTATAACATTCTCTATGAATATGGTGGCCGGTCAAGAATTAGGTTTTTTTATTTGAAATATTTCGTATTTTATCAAATCCACCCCTTATCACCAACCCTGACGGCCTGGAAAATGAAACGGGTAGGTGGGATCTCTTAATATGCTAATTTTTAACATTCTCTGTGAATATGGTGTCCGGTCAAGAAATAGTTGTTTTTATTTGGAATATTTCCAAATAAAAATGTTATCAAATCTACCCCTTTCACCAACCGTAGCGGCCTGGAAAAATAAAGGGGTGGGTGAAATCTCTAAATGTTTATTTTTTATGTTTTCTGTGACTATGGTGAGCGACCAAGTTATATTTTTATTTATTTGAATATTTTCCGTTTTAATAATTGCAGCCCCTTTGCACAACCGTAACTGCCTGAGAAATAGGAAGGGTGGGTAGATTTTTTTTATTTTTCAGGATTTCAATATTCTGTAATCAGCCCCATATGAATTATTTAAAAAATTCGACTTCATTTTCTGACCACGACTTTATCGATTATAGTCCTACCTAAATGTGTGGCTGTGGATGATTTCACACCGGTACACAAGTGGATGTAATTTACACGAATTTTGAAAATGATTTTTTACTTAAATATGCTTTAACGTTATGAGTAGATAAACAAGTTACTTCATAAACATGGCTCATGTGACACCTTCTAGAAAATATATAGAAATAGATAACAAATTATGATTTCTCGTATTCAAATTTCCATGCATTCAAAAACGTTATAATGATTACGAAAATTTGACACCAACTTTTTCTCACCAATTATAGACTTGTATTTACCGTCACCATGGTAATTCAGAAAAGTTCCTGAAATTTTCATCCTCCTTTTTGACGTTTATAAATAGATTGACATTTTATTTGACAGAACTGATATTTTAAGTTTAATAAATAAATTATTATACAGGGTGATTCAGGTTTAATCTTGATAACTTCAGGAATCGATAGAACAGGTTAAAATAATGTTCATTTGTGATATAAACTTATTTCCTAAAACGCATCGTTTCCGAGATAGAGGGCGTTGAAGTAGGATTTTCTCGTGTTTCCCTCATAACTTTTGAACCACTTATCCGATTTAAGTGAAATTCCGAACACAAACACTTCTTATGATCTTACATAAGCTTCTTAAGTTTGAATTACCTACCCCTCTTAGAAATGTATTTTGTATACTACTCCCCTCTTACTTATTATATTTTCGAAACTTTTTCGTCTCCTGTTTTTTTTCGACGTTTGGTCTTGTGTCTGAGATATTAAAAGAAATTGGTGACAATGTAGCGCACCAGCCGCGTAAGTTTCATTTAACGTTATAGCAACCCATGAAAACAGAACTCAGTGATTTGTGTAAACTGACGTTTTGGGCGCCGCGATAGCAGAGGTGAGAGAGTTTTGCAGAAACTCACGAAATAAGTCCCCATTTAAACGAGAAGGCAAAATATGCGGCCCACAGAGGTTATTACTTAAAACACTTATCCACACATTTACACTAAACTGTTGCTGAAATAAAGATTGTCTGACACATCGAGGATTGACTTCACTCCAAACGTGAATGTTGTGGTAATTCACAATTACAGCTTTTATGAAATTAGATTCGTCGGTCCATAAAACCTTATGCAGAAATTGTGGATTAATTTCTGTTTAATCTAAAACCCATCTACAAAAATTTAAACGTTTTTCAGCATCTCCTGGCAACAAATCTTGAACTGGTTGGAGATGGAAAGCCCTTCGATGATCTTGTTTGAGTGCTCTCAGTATTTTTGATTGAGATAAATGGAGTTGCCGAGCTGCTCGGCATGTGCTTAAAGTTCTATCTATATCAAAAAGATTAAGAATTCACTGATTATTTCTTGGCGGTACATTACGATTATGATCATTGTAGCGGCCATATTCCGAAAATCGACGATGTACATCTACAAAAACTTGTGCATTTGGAATTTTTCTATTAGGGAAGCGTGTTCGGTACACTCGAACTGACGCGTCTTTAAATAATACTTTTGACAATGATTTTCACAAACGTCAGTTTACACAAATCACTGAGTTTTGTTTTCATGGTTGCTATAACGTTAAATGAAATTTACGCGGCTGGTGCACTACACTGTCACCAATTTCTTTGAATATCTCAGAAACAAGACCAAACGTCGAAAAAAAACAGGAGACGAAAAAGTTTCGAAATTAATCAGGTCAAAGTGGTGTGTAGATGTTTTATTGAAATGAATTATTTTTTTTCTAGTTTTGAAATAAAGTAAGAGGGGGGTAGCATACAAAATACGCTTCTATGAGGGCTAGGTAGTTCAAACTTAAGAAGCTTATGTAAGATCATAAGGAGTGTTCTTCTTCTTGGCCATACAAGTATTTATGAAAGTGTTCTAAACTCTTGACGATGGCAAGCAATTCTTTCCGTGTCACACAGTAATTCTTTTCGGCTTTTGACAGAACTTTGCTGAAGTAGCTCACTACTCGCTCTTGGCCATCTTGTACTTGGGAAAGAACTCCACCAATTTCAATGTTGCTTGCGTCCGTGTCCACTATAAATGGTTGTCCAGGTATTGGGTATGTCAAAATCGGGGTAGTGCAGAGAGCCTCTTTCAGCGTCTCAAAAGCTTGCTGGCATCTCGGAGTCCATTCGAACGGGATGTTGTCTTCTGTCAGTTTATGAAGAGGCTTGGCAATATCAGAGAATCCTTGGACAAACCGTCGGTAGTATGTGCATAGGCCGAGGAAACTTCGAACTTGATGTTTGTCTTTAGGAACCGGCCAATTCTTTATACACTCTGTCTTCTCCGGATCTGTTTTCACACCGTTTGGACTAATAATGTGGCCTAGGTATCTAACCTCCTTTTGAAACAGACTGCACTTCTTAGGGTTCAACTTCAGGTTCGCTGCTTTCAACTTCGAATCCCACTTCTGACACCAAATTGTCACGGATTTCCCAATCCGAATTTTACTACTGCCAGAAAAACTAATCCGTTAATTAATTACTTCTTTATTAACTATACTCAGTACACTACTGAACACTAATTAGAACTCAACTAAACACTTATTTAATTAATCGCTATCTAAATCACTTTGATATCTCCAACTAAACACTTCAACACTGTAATACAAGACTTATACAAGACTAACTTAATCGGCCGTTTATTTTTCTTTTATAGACCCACCGAATATTCCAGGTATATTCTAGCATCTCTAGATCTATTTTCTAGCATCTCTAGAACGCTTCTCGTCGTTTCTCAAATTTTCTAGTCCCGTCTCGATCCACGACTTTTTTTTTTTGTTTAACAGAATCGTGTAGGGGCGATCGGGGCAATCTTAGTAATTTGCGGTACCACAGTCGTCGATTTGGGTGTGAGTGGGGCAAATTCCGTGACAATACAATGCCTATTTATTATATGAAAATCAAACGAATAGATAATAGAAAACTTTTAATGCACCAGGGGCAGTCTTGTCTTGTTTGTTGTACGAAAATATATGTACTCGACACAAATTGCTTTATTTAATAACTATAAAACGTTTAAAATTTAAAAAGGCACTAAAAACTGAAGAAGAACACAAAATTACAACGTAAACTCAGGAATTGAATTATGACATGACAGCGAATTTTACCGTTGTCTTGCTGATTGCCTACTCTGTAAAAGTAAAACACGCGGCGAACCGGTCCTATAGGCGACGTTAAATAAGGATTTAATATAATATCGAAAACAATTTCGCTTTATAAATAAGTTTGGAATTTTTTTGAAGGATGATTTCGTTAATTCCACAGGTCTACAAAAAAAAGTGGTGTGTGCTGAGGGTTCCATTATATTTTTCCCATGTATTTTTTTCTGCTGAACACGAATCTGAAGTCAAAATGGGGGGTCGCACATCAAATTTTAGAGAAAACCCATAAAGACGATAAAAAATTACATCAAAAGTTTACGCACGTCCACAAAAAAGTCATGTGTGCTGGGAGTTAGACTATATTTTTCTTTTGTAGGTATTTTTTCCCGTTGAACACGAATCTGAAGTTAAAATTGGGCAAATATTTGAGAAAACCTAAAAAATGGATAAAAATCACTTTCTCGTAATTTATTGTATCATACTCTTTAAAACTGAAACAATGAAAAATGCTGTGAATTAGTGAGTATTTACTATTTTGCAACTATCTTGGTATAGCTATAGCAACGAATAATAAATAAGACATTTTGACAGGACACTTTTTTATGGGAATTAGGAAATTTGTTTGTTAGTTGAGCAAAGGCTCGAACAAGTTTCCATTTTGTTCAATACAATATCTAGTCCGGCATAGAATATTCTGTGAGGCACGGAGAATTTGAAAATTATTCTCTTTTATTTCATTGCCAGTTAAAATAATTATTTGAAGTAATTCTTCATGAATATCCACCTCAGCTGCATAAACCAGATATAATACATGGCAGAAATATTGCGCGCTAATTTTGGGACACCCTGTATATTGATGTACTGGAGAAATGGTATATTATAGAGTATAAATAGTGTAATCAAAGTGTCTTCTAACCAAAAGTACACTACTACCCAAATCCATCTCTGTACTAAAAACAGGCCTTTAAAAGGTTCAATAAAGCAAATATTTGAGAAAACCTAAAAAATGGATAAAAATAACTTTCTCGTAATTTATTCTATATGATACTCTCTAAAACTGAAACAATGAGATATGTTGTGAAAGTGAATATTTATTATTTTACAGCTATCTTGGTATAGTTATAGCTGTAAAATAGTAAATATTCACTAATTCACAGCATTTCTCATTGTTTCAGTTTTAGAAAGTATCATATGGAATAAATTACGAGAAAGTGATTTTTATCGATTTTTTTAGCTTTTCTCAAATATTTGTTGTGTAACCCACAATTTTAACTTCAGATTCGTGTTCAGCGGGAAAAAATACCTACAAAAGAAAAATATAGTCTAACTCCCAGCACACATGACTTTTTTGTGGACGTGCGTAAACTTTTGATGTAGTTTTTTATCGTCTTTATGGGTTTTTTCTAAAATTTGATGTGCGACCCCCCATTTTGACTTCAGATTCGTGTTCAGCAGAAAAAAATACATGGGAAAAATATAATGGAACCCTCAGCACACACCACTTTTTTTTGTGGACCTGTGGAATTAACGAAATCATCCTTCAAAAAAATTCCAAACTTATTTATAAAGCGAAATTGTTTTCGATATTATATTAAATCCTTATTTAACGTCGCCTATAGGACCGGTTCGCCGCGTGTTTTACTTTTACAGAGTAGGCAATCAGCAAGACAACGGTAAAATTCGCTGTCATGTCATAATTCAATTCCTGAGTTTACGTTGTAATTTTGTGTTCAACTTCAGTTTTTAGTGCCTTTTTAAATTTTAAACGTTTTATAGTTATTAAATAAAGAAATTTGTGTCGAGTACATATATTTTCGTACAACAAACAAGACAAGACTGCCCCTGGTGCATTAAAAGTTTTCTATTATCTATTCGTTTGATTTTCATATAATAAATAGGCATTGTATTGTCACGGAATTTGCCCCACTCACACCCAAATCGACGACTGTGGTACCGCGAATTACTAAGATTGCCCCGATCGCCCCTACACGATTCTGTTAAACAAAAAAAAAAGTCGTGGATCGAGACGGGACTAGAAAATTTGAGAAACGACGAGAAGCGTTCTAGAGATGCTAGAAAATATAATGGGGTATTTAAATTCATCACTATTTATTGTCTTTTTGATACATATACAGGGTGTCCGGTAAGTACCTCCTAATCTCTCGGGAGTGTATAGGGGAGGTCAAAATAAAACTCGTCCTTCCTATATTTTTTTTTTCTAATGTGCCCCCTAACGGAGTTATGGGGGTCAAAGGGGTACCTAGAAATTAACGTTTAACTTTGAAACCACCCTGTATATTTTAATAAAATTTTCGTACGTTGTATTACACATGGAGCTCTACGATTTGATGCTAAAATCAACTTTTTGCTATTATCAGGTGTCCAGAAACGGACTGGCCCTATCACAATTTTTTTCAAAATTTTGACAGAAGCAATTTTATCAAACTGAAAATATTATTATTAGATACTCTGAAGGTTTTTCTTTAAAAATAGTACTCTTTATTTATTTCGAAAAAATGAACGGTTTGCGAGATAAATCGATTTTGAAAAAAATTGGTAACAAATACAACAATTAAAATTTATTTTTTTATAATAAAATCATTCCCGCTATTGCCAGCCTACAGATTCACCATAAAAATTTACTGGTGGTGAATTAAGGGAATGAATAATGCCGTTTCTTGTAAAATCAACATCTATGACCAAAATACATCTACAAATTATTATTGCTCTTGTCTCCTGTATTATGGCCACCTAGGTCGCCCGATATAAACCCATTAGACTTTTTTCTGTGGGGTCATTTAAAAAATAACGTTTATTCGACACCCGTAAATAGTAGAGAGGAACTTCTGCTGAGGATACCACAGAACTGTGACCATCTCCGCAATAATCACGGAATATTATTTCAAGTGCACCGGGAAAACATTCGTAGGATTAGAAAATGCATTGAAGCACGGGGTGCTCATTTTGAACATCTACCGAAGTAACATTTAGGTACCTTCGTTCATTGTTGAATGTTCTTTGTTGCATGTCTTGTAAGTAAGTTATTTTTCAAATGTTATTTTTAATTGGTCACTACTTGCTCATAAAGTATAGCCAACCCGTTCAAAGATTTCTGGACTTGATAAAGTTAAAGAAATTAAATGCATGAAATAATATGTAAAAAAAATAAATTTTAATTGTTGTTGTATTTGTTACCAATATTTTTAAAAACCGATTTATCTCGCAAATCGTTCATTTTTTCGAAATAAATAAAGAGTACCATTTTTAAAGAAAAACCTTCAGAGTATCTAATAATAATATTTTCAGTTTGATAAAATTACTTCTGTCAAAATTTTGAGAAAAATTGTGATAGGGCCAGTCCGTTTCTGGACACCTGATAATAGCAAAAAGCTGATTTTAGCATCAAATCGTAGAGCTCCATGTGTAATACAACGTACATAACTCCGTTAGGGGGCACATTAGGAAAAAAAAATATAGGAAGGACTAGTTTTATATTGACCTCCCCTATAGACTCCCGAGAGATTAGGAGGTACTTACCGGACACCCTGTATAATTAATAATTAATTTTCCAAATGCGAACTTGTGATCAAAACATTATTGGGTACTCTGAAAATTAGAAATAAACAATACGTTTTTACAATCTTATAATAAATGTTTTTAATAAGATTTTTAATTGTTTTGTGTTACAACTTGTGACCCGTGAAGATAAAAGTTGTTTTGATATAAAAACAACAATTCGTTCAAATATTCGTGGTCACATTATTTAAATTGAGTCAGATAAGTGTACAGTAAATGTCTAAACAAAAATAAAAGTTTATTGATATTTATTTTAATAATATATATCTTTTGACACAATACCAATAATTTATTATAGAAAATTACACTATGTAATTATTAATTGTTATCGACTGAAAAGTTGAAAATATATATATGAAAATTTTCGATTATATCTTCTTCAATTTTAGCCAAACATTTCCAGTTTTCCTCAAAATTAATTCCTTTGGTTCAAATTTAAACGAGTCAGAGGTTTTCTTGTCTAACGAAATTTCGTAATTTCGTAACATAGTAATAAGTCCAACTTTAGACGACAATAAGCCAAATCGTTTACCTGTAAAATAATAATTAAGGTATTACATACATAAATACATAGTGCGCAAGAAAAAGTTTTGGGTGACATCAACGTATCAAATTATCAAAAAAAAAAAACTAAAACATATACGATATATTTTTCATATAGATTGTTCCCATTGCAACGTAAAGACCTATTTTGTTTATGTTGTGCTAGTTAGGTTTGTTTATCATATAATCTTCATATTTTTTTCTGTCTCTTTTTATGTATGCATTGTATATATGGTTGTTTACATACTGTCTACGGATATTACCGACTTTGACTCTGTTATTTTTATTGTAATAACATTAATAATAATACAGTAAATTTCGACCACTTTTTAAAAGCGGTCACTTTTAGAAACGACCAGTTTTCAAATTTTCGAAACCTATAATGAGTCTGATCAAGCAGACTGGTTCCGAACTGTCAAAAACGTTCGTCCATCTACTTATTGCATAATGTTTACTGAGAACAAATTCATAGCTTTGCTGATCTAATATTTTTGACAGTTTGAAACCAGTATGGATTCCTTGCTTAAACATGTGTTATAAGAGCAATATTCGTACAAATGAACTCCCTCATAGCGGCAACCCTTATAAAACGGTCATGGGCACTTCAAAGACAATTTTATTTTCATAAAATACCTGCAACTGTACTTTTTGATTCCCGGTCAGAATTTTTATTGGCAAATAGGTAAGTACCTAAAATTTTTCAGATCCTTGGTAAGTATTTAGATTTTTATAAATACAGCAATTCTGGAATCTGGAATCTGGAATTAAGGGGGAGGGTAGCGAAACGGCTACAGCACTTAGGCCCCATTGGGCCCATTGTACCTCCTCCCATTAGGAGATCAGTCCACCTAAGCCGTCAGCCAACCTAATAAGGAGAAAAAGGTGGTGACGCTGCTCAGGGGGATCTCTCTAATGTAGGCCATAGAAGGCCATCGCTCTCCCAACACGGACTCTCTTGTTGACGAGATGGCAGCGCACTCACAGAGTGCATGGAGCACTGTCTCGTCTTCCTGTTCGCAGCCCCTACAAAGAGGTGTATCACACTTCCTCATGTTATAGAGGTGCTTTCTTAACCAGCAGTGTCCAGTTTGAATACCTGTCACTAGACGGAGGCTTGTCCTAGTCATAGCCAGGTACTTTTTGGCTGTATCCTTGCAGGGGTACCCTAGGGACTCCTTTGCCAAATTACAGCCATTTGCTTCATCCCAACGTTTCTTAAACTCTTTGTGGGTGTGTTCTTTGATAATTTCAACAAATGCTGACAACGGAAGCATACTGGAGGGACCGGGTCCAAAAATATTCAGACCCGATGCACTCCTAGCCAGTTTGTCAGCTACTTTATTGCCATTGCACCGGTCGTGTCCCTTTACCCAGCGTACAGATACGCTGTTGTTAGCTGAGGCCACTACTAGTGCCTGATGGCATTCCCATGCTGATCTAGTTATTATCTTATGATTACGTAGGATCAGTAGTGATTGTCTACTATCTGTGTAGATTCTGATGATTTTGCCAGTTATATCTCTACGGGCAATTTCTTTGGCGGCTATGGTTATACCTGCTAATTCCGTTTGTACTACGGTATCATGCCTATCCATCGCCCACTGATAACGAATATGCAAGGATCCGGAATAAATTCCACATCCTGCACCTTCCTTCTTTTGACCCATCCGTGTAGATGTTAATAACATCTTCACTGGCGGTCTCCTCGATTCTGATACGTACCGTGTAGGGTCTGTCAAACACAAACTTGGGAGGAATGCTGTCATTGTCTGCCTGCAAAAGGGGCAACTTTCTGACGACCCCACTCCACAGGCGACTTCTAGCTCCTCCACATCCTACCTCAGGTATAATACCAGTATTTTTGAGGCGAAGCATAGTTGTCACAGCCACTTCTCTTAGATAAATATCCAAAGGTGGTAGACATAGCATCACCTCCATTGCTATGGTAGGTGTCGTACGCATAGCTCCAGTTATGCTTAGGCAGGCAATCCTTTGTACCTGGCTGAGCTTTTGTTTAGCTGTCATCTGTTGAACTTTCGGCCACCAGACGACAGCTCCATAGGCTAACATTGGTCTCACAATGGCAGTGTATATCCACATGACCACCCTTGGTTTCATTCCCCAGGTTTTACCAACGGTTCTGCGGCACTGCTCATAGGATATGTACGCCTTTTTTAGTCTTCTCTCTAAGTGAAGATTCCATGTTAGTTTCGAATCAAGTGTGACTCCTAGGTATTTCACATCCGATTCGAAGCTTAACGTAGTGTTTAGGAGAGTTGGTGCTTTATGGGCCCCATTTTCCTCTTCCTCGTGAAGAGAACCATTTCCGTCTTCCTGGGGTTGACGGACAGAGCATGGTCCTCACACCACTCTTCAACGGCTCTTAGGGCTGTTTGCATTCTTTGACAAAGAATCCCTTCAAACCTTCCACTAATCAGCATGGTGAGATCATCGGCATAAGCGATGGTATAGATGCCAATTTCCGAGTTGAGGCGATGCAGGAGACTGTCCAGAACCAAGTTCCACAGCAGTGGTGATAAAACACCTCCCTGCGGGCAGCCCCTCGCAACAATGCCTCTTACGGAGGCATCCGCCACACTGATTTGTATGGCTCTTTTAGTGAGCATATTTGATATCCAACCACAGATGGTAGGAGAGACTCCTCTTTCCACAAGGGCTGAGTTGATTTTGGGGAAGGTTGTTTTATCAAACGCTCCCTCTATATCTATGAATACTCCCAGGGTGGACTGTTTATTGTCCAGTGATTTTTCGATCCTGCCCACCACTTGGTGAAGGGCAGTGTCGGTAGATCGCCCTGGAGTGTATGCATGTTGGTTAGGGTGTGACTGTCTATCCATCAGTACACTGTCCCTTATGTATCGTTCACACAGCTTCTCCATCGTTTTCAACAGAAACGAGGACAGGCTGATAGGCCGATACGCCTTTGGGGTGGTGTAGTCCAACCTACCTAAAATACAGCAGCTAAATACAGCAATTATTATAATTTCTCATAGTAATAAAAGTTTATTAGTAGTCAAAACCCTAACAGATAAAGACGCTATCGTTTCACAGATTTTGATCTAGTTTATGTTCAACTGTAATTTGGTTACAATCATCATGTAGCTAAAAACATTTACCTCTTAAAACAAAATTGATATTATTGTGGAAAGCAAAAAGTTATCGAAAGTTGGCTGAAAAGTATAGTATTGGAAGGATACAAGGTATCGGAATTATAAAAAAAACAAATCCGTCTTACATAAACTTTTTGAAGAAGGTTGCAATCCAGAACAGAAGAGAAAAATTCCCAAAACTGAAGGCTATTGACCAAGTAGTTTACAATTTGTTTTATAAAACCAGAAATAAAAACCTCGCCTTAACTAATAAAGGAAAATCGTTAGAAGCAGTCGAAAATTAAATATGTCGACTTTGAAAGCCTTAAATTAATGGCTAAACAAATTGTCAAAGACATAACATAAGCTTGAAAGCAATATGCGGTGATTCAGATGATGTTGACCTGGATAGTATTGAAGCTTGGAAAACATAGTTACAAGTTATATTGAAAGACCATTCATCAAAGAATGTATGCTGACGATACCGGATTTTTTTTACGTTGCAATGGCTAACAAAACGTTTACTGTAAAAATTGGCCATTTTATTTGGCGCAAATATGAAAGGTCACAAGGAAAACCCATTTATTATATGGAAGATACTTTAAAGGACCTCATATCAAGAAACGGTCTTTAGAATGGGTATCCAGTAAAAGCTTAGATGATGAAAACATGAGGAAACAAAATACAAGTCATATTATTTCTGAATAACTGACACTAGACAGCATGACTATTGTTTTTCTGCCTCCAAACACCACTTGCTATCAGCCATTGGATCAGAAAATTATTCATAACTTTAAGATGACTTATAGAAAATTTATAATCAAACGACTTTTAACATTTACAAACAGCGAGAGTTCATTTGAAGATACAGAAAAAAACATTAATTTATTTTTTATTTATTTTATTTATTTATTTATTAATGATGTAAGCCTAGAAAATTATGCAAGTATTGATAGCACCGAAAATCATACCATTGGAATTCAAGAAGTAATCAATTAATTTATTGAATATAAAGATTGTGATTTAAATAACGAAAATAATGTAGAAGAATGTGGAACGTCAAAAATTAATATATGAATGAATTGTGTGAAAAACTAAGAGATGTATAAAGTTTTCTATTTTGTAATGATGGAAGTGTAGGTGTAAAAATTGTTCAAATTTCAACAGAATATGAATCTCAGGTTTTACAAATAAAAAATTAAAACAAACCTCAATTGAAAAATATTTTAAAATAAGGTAATTAGTTCATATGTATTTTAAAATACGTAGGTATATGAGTTTTTATTATTTGAATTCATTTTTTATGTACATAGATATAAGCACACTTAATTTGTAGATATATAAGCAGCTAGTTTCTTCAGTGTGTATATATAATTTAATTTAATAAAGAGAGCACAAGAAAAACAACATTTTATATTATATTTGACCTTCTATCAATAACGGCCACATTTATAAATTTATTAAACATTTAAAGATATTGATATATGTATTTTATATTTATTATATGTTTTGAAAATTTGTTCTTCTTACCTATACAAATTCTTGGACCTTCCCCAAAAGGCACATAAGAAACCAAAGGTCTTTTGGCTTTGTTTTCGTTGGAAAATCGTTCCGGATCAAAAATTTCCGGATTTGGATAGTAGTCTGGATCACGTTGAATACCCATATTTGAAATCATAACGAATGTATCTTTCTCAATGATCAAATCTGTACCTGGCACTTTGTACTCTTTTGCACATACTCTGGGTAATATAGGAAGAACTGGATATAGTCTTAAGGTTTCTGAAACAGAATTTCAGTAAAATTGTGTCTATAACATTCGAGTATAAGCATATTGTAATCTTGTAGTAACTAAAATTTCTTAAATATACTCTGAACTATAAGAATTAGTTTCTTACAGGTACCTACGCAAAAACATGCGTACCAATTTACAGAGACCTTCAAGTTTCCGCTGTTTGACAAGAAGGTGTTTATGGAAGTGATTTTGTACATATATTCCAAATCTAGCCATTACGGACGCCATCCATCACGTCAGAATTTAAGATATTTTAAATTGCAAACATGGCTTTTTTATATTTCGGGTATAAGGACATAAATATTGTTTATTTCTAATCTGCTAGTCTTATGGTCTAGTGACACCTTTTTATTTAAAAGTGACCTGCTGACTGTCCATCTACGATTTTTTTTATCGGGGTTATGCCTTTTTAAAGAAAAACAAATTTGAATGTATAGTATGTAATGTAGTAGTAATTCATATTTTTTTTACTATAGTCGAGATTTAAAAAAAGTCACTGAAACAGATCAGTTAGTACCTATATAAAACTGTCTGCAGTATTTTCTGTTTTTATTGCCGACATTTTTTTTAAATACGACGCTCCATATTTTATAGTATAAATATTTAGTTTGTCTTTAGAAGAGTTATCTAGAGTTCTTCTAATGATCTTCTTCAACGATATAAAGTTATACTTACTTTTTTATCATACTTGTTATAGATATGTTAAAATTGTCCTTTCTGTCGCATTTATTGTTGGCTGAGATAAGAAACATTATAAAATTTTAGAAAGTTTTATCTTGTCTTCCAAAACAAGACAACAGTTTATAACCTATAAATGATACTGCAGGAAACAACTACTCCGCGGACTAATGCCCCAACCGGCATTGAATTACACCTACAGTATCTGTGTGAACAGCCAAGAACCCTTGTTGGTCACCCCACCAGACACAGACCGGTTTCGGGCTTGTTAGCCTTCATCAGTATGCCATAGGTGAGATAACCTACAATTGAACTGGCTGTAGGTTCACATATAAATCGAGTGCAGGTGAGATATCGAGTGTCAGTCATCTCACCTACAAACAAAATCGGAGCTCTTTCAGTGAAATGGGACTGAATTTATAATTAGTTCTAGTTTAGCTGGACTTAGATCCAACAAATTTTAAAAATAATCTTATATGCTGGATTTCCTTTAAATAAAGTATGTACCTACAATAGGAATATATAGTTTTTTATCTAACGTTCAACTCTTTCAGATATTCAAATCGATTCATTTTAAAAAAACCACAAAAAAGACTAAAAATCATAGTTGGGTAATCGAGGGCACATTTTGAAGGAAAAATGTGTTAGACGATACAATCAACAGAATTTTCCTTGTCCTTCAAATCTAGAAAATAGGCAATTTTTAGTTATATAGTATCTTCAAATTTCTGAGAATTCTAACATGAGAGACTTATTTAATAGCTGAATTAAGATTTTAAGGAGTAAGTTTCGTATTTTGTTCCAAGTTGTTTTATGCTTCAATCTAAATAACATTTTTCCATATAGGTACATGTTCAGTTATGTTATGATAAGTTACAACTAGATTTATTGACTAATGCAATTAATAATAATTATTGTTATTGTTTGTAACTGTATGGAATTAAACAACCTAAGAGCTCAAAAGTTTTGTAACTACTTTGTTATTACAAATTCGATATTAACATATAAACATTAAATCGCGTGCGTGATAAAGGCTAGTATTTATTAAATTCATTATTATATCTCAGAAAACAACAAGAAATTATATACAGGGTCATTTACTCGCCAGTTCCTGTGTTCAAAATATATCGTTTAAAGACAATCTATATCTTAAATTGCTTCGTTTAGCCGCTAGATGGCTTCAAAGATTTAGAAAAAAATTGTTTTTTTCTAAATTTCTTGAAAATTACACTCAATTACAATAAAATTGATTACTTTTTCCAGTGACATACAGACCGGCTATAAGAACGTGGAATTAAGTCATATATGTAATTATATTTTCCGAATGTTCGACTTCATTCATGTTATGACAGCACGGATTTTTTTATTGGATAACAGTACAAATTTATTATTTATTGAAAAATATCGTTCATTCGTTGGATAAATAATGAGTAAATGTTGAAACTATGTATTTAAAGAGTAAAAAAAATCAATTATTAAGCATATTTACCATTTTGCCGAGTAAACTTATTACTACACACATTAAAGAAATATTTGGCTCCACCTCCCAAGGTTATTAAAAAGGTTGCCTGTAGTGTTTATATCCTCGTCAACACGTCATAATGAATACCTAGTGGTTTTGAGGCTTTCACGACTTTCTTTGACAGACAAATAACATCATACACCGAAAAAAGCTATACTAATTAGTATTTCAATATTCTTGCTTTATTATATTCCTTTCTAGAGTAGCTACTTTCTACTACTTGACTCAGTAGTTTTTAATAGTGTTGAGATCACTCGAGTGAAAAATAACTGATTATTCGGTTATTGCAATAACTGATCACTCGGTTATCAGTTATATGGGTAACGAATTATTTATTTGATTTTTTTTCATTGTTCAGTAGGATTGCCACCTTTTCATATGCGCTAGTAGGTACAAAATTCTTTTCTTTTAAATTCTCAAGTAAGGACATTTTACTTTGTATATGAACTATTTTTTTTACATATTTTGTCTTCGTGTCCCGATAATTCTATTTTAATAAGAATTTAATCATGTCCTCCGAGTAAGGACATTTCTAGTCTAAATAAAATATAATGAATTAACAAACAACGAAAAACCGAGGAACCATAGAAACGACCATCGTTCATGTTCGTAATTCGTATAATGCACTTGTAGTAGCTATAGACCAAAATAAAATTTAGTGTTGACGGAATGCAGGGCAGTCGTAAAATAATTTTTGAAAAATTAAAAAAAAAATAGCAGTAACAAATTTTTTGTATAAATGCAACATCTAAGATTTGTATTGTTTATTTTGAATGTATAAATTTCCCCATACAAAAAGTATACCTATGTATTTAAAATAAAACATTTACCTATAAACTACAAAAAATAGTAATATTACAGTATATATAGCTATATATATTCTGTGGTAAAATGTACAGCTGCTGATAATTCAAGTGACCATCACTCGAGTTATCAATTTGCTCTTGATATCAGTTAAATACTCAGTATTCGGTTTTTGAAATAACTCGGTTTTTCCCAACACTAGTTTTTAATTATTTAAAGAAATTCAGTCGCGACATACCAGTCATATAGCGCTTTTGAGCATATTAGCTCTTCTTAGTATGCCATAGGGGGCGAGTCAACCGACGACTTATCTAACAGAACTTGAGTAGACGTATACAACATATAATTACATATTGTGGTCACGAGGTGAACCTGGGGGTTGTGTAGACTGGATTTTGCACTATAACCGCATTTTAAGTTTTACAGTATGACATTTATTACAAAATATTAATAATTTTAATACGTCTCTAAACTCATAATTTAAGGAAGAATAACCTATTCTATAATTAATAATATTTTATTTATATTTTAACAAAATATTATTCTTTAAATAAATCCTAAATTTAGTGTCATTTTAAGAAAAAAAGTGTTGAATTACGTGTAAGAATGCTTGAATGTCAAAAATATGTAAATATTTACGTCAAAATACTTCATTACTGAATTAATACATGTACACTACTGATACTACTGATGTTTAAAATGTTAGTTATCTATATTATTATGCTTAACTACAGATTAGATTTTTTCTGTGCAGGGAGTGGTAATTAGAATTTTGTAAACTACTACTTTAAGAACACCCCACAAAAAGAGCTCATAGATAATTAAATCTGGAAGAAGTGGCGGTATTCTTACAGTGCATCATTGCAGCTTCTGATCGCTTGGTATACAACGAACCGTTAAAGCAGTCACAAGAGTCTGGTAAACACTCGCCATTATTTATTGACGATAATTTTAAATACAGACAAATTTTTTAATAACCCTGAAACCTTAAATGAAATCCAAGTGTATTCAGTAAAATGACATATAATTTTTCATTTTTCAGTAATAAATCTTTTTTTACTTTCAATATATACTTCCAACAGTTACTCATTGCGTTTTGAAACATTTCTCGAGAACTTACCATCTACAACCTTGTCTAAATATTTCATTTCCATGACTGCGTCATATGTAATATTATTGTCGTACTTGGCTAATATTTCCTTGATTTCCATTCTCAGCTTATTTTGACATTCCGGATTCTTCGCAAGTTCGTACAAAGCAAAGGTCTGCGTACTTGAGGACGTTTCGAAACCAGCAGCAAAAAATACCAACATTTGAGCGGCGAGATCTGTCGAGCTAAGGGGATCAATAGGTTTCTTTCCTAAAAAGTCAAGTTCATTTTCATGTCCCTCAGTCAGTCGTATAAGAATGTCGGTTAGATCTCCTCGTTCCATCTCTTTTTCTTTTCTGTACTTCTTGATATTCTGGGATAAGCTCAGGAAGTAATTTTCCAATGATTTTGATGTTAATTTAAGCTTTAGTTTGACTAAAATGTATCTAGGTATTGTCATAACTAAAGTGTTTATGTAAATGTTCCATTGATCTTCAAAAAAGGATCTTCCTTGTTTCAGTAAATCTTCATTTTCATGTTTCATGGTGTTGGTTTCAATTCCAAATGCACAGGAAGTTACTATGTCAGTAGTAAACCGAACTAGTTCACTTTTTATTTCTAAGGGAGTATTGTTAGTAGCATAATCGTCTAGGTTTTTCTTCAACTGCTCACTTAGGTTGTCCATTATTGCAAACATTTTCCTCATTTTTGCAGAAGTAAATGCTGCTGGAAATTTTGATCTAACGTTCTTCCAGTTACCGTTTTCCATATTGAATATATGTGCGCTTAAAGGGTCATGTTCCTGGCTCATATACATACCATGGTTGGGAAAATATTCAAAATCACTGATTAAAATGTGTTTAATTATGTCAGGATCAACTGGTATATACACCGGCTTGAAGTAAAAGAAAGCGCCTCCATGTTTTAGCCCCTTCTCTTTTATTTGATGGTAGTATTGAGCAAAGAGTTCCCCAAGAGTTATTTTTTGCATTGTCATATTGAAAGCATTTCCAAACGGTATTGTAGGTTCAATGTATTCTAGACCTCGGTTCTTCCAGTAATTAAATGACTTTTTGTAAAACCAAATCATGCAGGTAACTGTCAGTAATAAGATCGTGATTATATAGCCTGTTATTGTGTTAAAGATGAAAATATCCATTTTGGCCTACAATAAACATATTAATTATAGAATTAAGACAACATTTAAAATGAAGGTACAACATTAATATAATCAAATGCCACACGACAATAATATTCTTATTTTGTGTTTAGAAAAATTAGCGTATCAAAATTTTTACATAGTGATATTGAATTTTATACATACAGTGTGTTTTTAAAAAGCGTAACAAACTAAAGTACGAATTAATTAAATGAAACATGTACATTATGTCATATTTATTTTCTCAATGTGTACTTTAGTTGACCTTTGATTAATGTGTTCAATAATTAAAATAAATGTTGATAAATGTTTGTGATTTTTCTAGATTTGTCCTTCGACTTTGATCTACAAAAACACTCAAACAAGTTTTTACTATTTTTCGACAAGTAATCGGAATAATGCTCATTTGTTTAATAGAGGATAGAATTCAGACGTCTTACGTCACGACTGAATTGTTTTTATTATCAGCATAATTTTCGATATTTGGTCGCGTTAGAAACAATCATTTTTTGCAATTTAGTGCAATATATAATGCAAACATTCACTGCAGCATAATAGTTTTAGTTGCAGTTTCTTAAACATGTTGATAAATATATAATGAATTATTCATTTGTTCGTATGGCGTAAATCATCTGAATTCTTGCCGCGACTATACAGGGTGAACCTTACAATATTTTAACTGCAGGTGTAGTTCGTCTTATAGATGAGTCTAGTGCAAGTAATTTTTAAAAATGTCAAATATTTACGGAGATATATATTTTTTAAATACCCACATTTTGAGGACCTCTGACCAGATAGGCCACTGACGTAATCTAATAAAATAAACCATATGATTTACTGAAGGCGTGGTTGCCATATCGTCTGTAAGATAAATAATTTTTTAAGGTAATTCCAATTTTTGCCGTTGTTTCTAATTTAAAAACACTTGTTTTTAACAATAAGTAAAGTAAAATTATCATAAATGATTAAAATATGAATTTCCGCAACTTCGATATTATCAATTAGAGTGTTTAGGAGGTTACTTTGCTCAATGATTCCAAAAACGTGCATAAAAGCTCACCTACTTACTGAAAAAACAGCTAATTAAAGAGTTATCCATATTTCACAAATTAATACACTGTTAGAAAGATTATCACAAATTATCCTCTTAAATTATTTTATGAAGAATAACACAAAACTGTTAATTTTCGCCACATAACCTCAAACAACGTGTCATTGCTAACGATTTCGTACTTCGTAGTTTTGTAGTGGGTGAAACATTTTAAAAATAAACACAAAACATGGAATAACAAAATAACTACCTTGATGTATGTGTTCAATATCAAGAGAAGTCAAAGTAATATATTTAAAAGCAGAGTTAATAGCATGCAAAAACTGTCACGAGCTGTAGGCGGAATGTCCCAACCCCATCCTCCAGGAAAGTTTTAGTTAAGTTTGTTGATGACATTAGTGTAACACTGGCAACGCTGTGGAATTCACATTCATCATGACTCTTAAAATTATTAGTATGGGAGTCGGATCAGCAGTTCTTAACAAGTTTTCGATTGAAAAATCTCGATATTTATTTAAATTTTGACTTTTGTATTCCTGTTTTTTTTTGTAAAAAGTTATTAATTATGT
Organism: Monochamus alternatus; assembly: GCA_037114965.1. NCBI lineage: Eukaryota > Metazoa > Arthropoda > Insecta > Coleoptera > Cerambycidae > Monochamus > Monochamus alternatus. The sequence goes on along the minus strand of CM073429.1, from coordinate 53,252,206 downwards.
GTTCTACATGGTGAACTGTACTGCTGGTTAACATATTTGTACTTATTTAAGATTCACCCTATTCTATCTACTATTTATTTTGCTCAAATTAATGGCTTGCCCTTTAAAAAATGAAATATTAAAATAAATAATAATTGATTTATTTGGAAACCTATACTATCCACCGTACTTTCGAAAAGTAACGAATAAATTCATTATTTTTTAAATTGAGAGTCTCATTAAATTGACCTATTACATATATTAGTTTTTCAATTCTTTCTTTAACAATGGGTGCAGATACGAAAAAATACAAGGGATAAAAAAGTTTCTAAACAGAACTGGGAAAAGATCCTTCAACAGACACGGTCAGTGGCGCACCACAAATAAAATTGGGGGTGGTCGCGACCTTGAAAAATTGATCACATGGTAGACTTTCACAATGATTTGGCATACCTATCCAAGTAAACCCCAATAAATAATTAAACCCCAAAATTTGAACAAAATATCTCAAAAACTGTAGGCGACAAAAAGAAAAAAATAATAAATTCTTCACTTTTGAACACCCTGTATGTCCGTATGGAAGCTTTTGCGGACTTATATTCATATAAACTTTTCTTCTTAAAATACGATTCTCTATCGTCTGTTAAAGTCCTACTACAAAAATGTTGGCCACCCTGTAGAAGTTTCTCTTGTACAAAATATGACATATAAATGGAAGAGTTTGAGGTTTAAGACATACACACTTGATAAATAAGTACTATTACAAAGATCGCCTAATTGATTTTATAACAGATTTTTGCCTTTTCTTCGAAAATGCACGGTGCATTTTTAAAAAAATTACTAAGACCACGTTTTTTTGTGTAAAATAAAATTTTACATAATGTAACAAGGCCTAGATTGAAAAAAAACAATTTAAAGGTTAGAGTATAAAATGTCAGAAAAAATGCTAGTAACTAGTCCCCTCTACTTTGTACAAAATAACTAATAACGCTAGCCTGATTGGCAGCACCAAAAACCTTCCTGTGTAAATTTAAAACAAATCTGTTGGTTATTCAAAAAATTGCTTCTAAAGATTGATATTTTAACATTATCTTACACGCCTTGTATCTCAAAAAGAGTGGCTCCACGACATGCGTTTGTAAGACAAATCTCACTTATTTTTCAGTGATCTATTTGTATTAGTAATATTGCCATTTTCTTTTGAAACATCCTGTATAAAGTTTGCGTCTTATCTTTGACCATAGAACCGCCTGAAATATTTGCTCATAATTTCCCTGACACCCTATATACAATTTGCCCCATTTAAAATGAAAACACCTCTGTAAACATTGCATTTATTATACAATTAGGTTCGGGTTTTTTAAAAGATAGATAATTTAAAACTCTATTTTGGCTCACAAAATGAAATTCTGTTATTAATAATCAAGGTCTACTTTGTTTTTTTTTTCGATATCATAATTGGCAAAAACTATTTAATGATTTTTTTTATCTATAATCCAGTCACTACTACTGTATTCAACACTCAAAATGGATATGTACCAAATTTCATAAAAAAATATTTTTTATTAACTATAAAATTCATGTTTTCACCATTTTACTTTGTAACACCCTTATAAAAATTGTATTTATTATCCTACTTGGTTCGGCTGTTTTTTTTAAGAGAAAAATTAAATGTACTGCTCATAATATGAAATTTCATTATCTAATCAAGGCCTACTTTGGTTTTTGGTATGCCAAAATTATTATTGATTATTTGCTAACTTTGGCATCGAAAAAAACCAAAGTGGGCCTTGATTATTTACAATGGAATTTTATATTGTGAGCCAAAGTAGAATTTTAAATTATTTATCTTTTTAAAAAATAAACTAAATCGGATAATAAATGCAATTTTTACAGAAATGTTTCCATGTTAAATGGATTACACTATACAGGGTGTCTCATAATTACCTGCCAACCCTGAACAGGCCGATTTTATGATCAAAACTAAGTAAAAAAGTTCATATGAACATGGGTCCGGAAATGCTTCCTAAGGGCACAGGGACCCATTGAAGAGGGAGGAATGGAAATCATTTTTTTTGCAATATCTTTCAATCGCGTTGTGATAAATGAATTAAATTTAGTATGCACAGCTAAATTTTGACAAAATTGCATACGTGGCGCAAAATCTTCTGGTATCAAGCTATGTACACGTCGATAGTGATAGGCATGTAGACTTTGTCGCTTTAACATTCTTTCAACCTGAAATGTTAGTAGCACATCTAATCAATTCTGTTAAGGAAATCTTTAAGATATGTAGTACCGTTGGCCCAGGAAAATTTATTTGCCTTGAAATGTTCCGATGCTAGTCGTAGGATCTTGTCGTAGAATAGCGTCAAGGACCTCCGGTTCCTTATTAATCCTGGGACGTCCTTGACCCGGTGCCTTTGGAAAAGTGGCGGTTGCAGCTAAGTTGCGGAATACCGTAGGAAATGTCCTCCTTGATGGCAGCCTTCGGGTTGGAAACCTTCTCCTGTACTCACGTTCTGCCGCTGCAGCATTACCATCGCAAAAGCCATAAATAAATATGATATCAACTAACTCTTGTCCCGTAAACTCTTCCATTTTTTTCGCTTAGAACTATTAAATTGGCAATCGGGTTGACAATACTTTAACATAAGAATACCTTGATAATTTTGTTTAAATTGACCAAAGTGGGATTAATTCAAGAGCGATTTTCTCAGAAACCGTTAAAGATAACGATTTGAAACAAGAGTACCTTTTCAACGTAAAACAGTTCGGGAAAACGGAAATTGCTATCCAATTTGTTAAAAATTTAAAGATGAAAAAGTTACATACGCAAAATACCAAGGAAATAAGTGGATTCATCAAATTGCTCATCAAAATTTAGCTGTGTATACCAAATTTAATTCAATTATCACAACGCGATTGAGAAATATTGCAAAAATATGATTTCCATTCCTCCCTCTTCAATGGGTCCCTGTGCCCTTAGGAAGCATTTCCGGACCCATGTTCATATGAACTTTTTTACTTTGTTTGTGAATCGGCCTGATCAGTATGAAGTTTGAAATATGGAATATTAGTATTAAATTATAGAGGTATTATTTAAAAAAATATATTCCAAGCTTTATTATCAAACATTTTTTATTTTTCGTCAATCGCATTTTAATTTTTAGAAATATATTTTTTATTTTTAGTTTCGGTAAAACCTCGTTCGATTCAATTTTTGCTGCTAACTAACATCTCTTTATACCTACCTCAGAAGATTGTTGTTAACACTATCACTAGCAGAAACTGAATGTTACAGTACAGATAATTGATAAATTTAAATATCAACAAGTTCATTTCAATGCATACAACATGCGTAAATATTTGAACTTCGTCGATAACCTAACCTGATTTTAAATTATTCTTTCTGCACTAATTACTGTTGCAAAATACGGAAAGCGCACATAATCCAATTAAAGATATTTACGAAACTCACATATTTACAAAATATAGCTGATGTATGACTACGGAACTATTTTTTAAGTCGAAGGTCAAGAAGAAATTACAGTAATGTACAGTCTTCCGGGAGGTTTACTTGAACAAAATGCTTATTAAGGGTCCGTCGCGCGCTTGAAATAAACCGATTTTTTACGCTCGGCTCATAACACTATTTTAACGAATAAACATAGTGATCCAAATAAAAAAACAATCGAAAGACAAAGTTGTTTCCTAAGGTTGCTGTGTAATTTTTTTTTCAAAATTTTTTTAATTATTTAAATTTAATGTGTAAACTCTGCAAGAAATCGTCATATTTACAATTTATTTACTTAAAAATAAAGGCTTAAATCGAAAATTGTTTACATGAGGAAAGTAAGTCTGTCTTAGCTTTGCGATACCAAAATTATATCGAATTGATAAAAATTACTCAAAATTCTATGCTAAATGCCGAACGTCTACAACTTCAGATACGAATATATTTTAAATGCTGCAATCACGTGTGTTTCACTTAGTGAGATGGGCTTAGAGATTGGTAAATGCGAACAGGACCGGAGTTCAAAGAAATACATAGTCACGTAATCTATACGTTCTTAGTTGAGACAGTATTGAATTAATCGATCTTATGGAGTTCGATGCTGATTTTTTTGTTGGCGGTGATGTCTAAACCTTTCTTGTAGAATACATTTTTTCGTTTAGGCCAACAGTTCTGGAAATATAAGAAGTTCTACTAGAATTTCTTAGGTATGCAATTTTTACATTGCTTATTAAAACAATGTCATTTTTTCGTAAGTTCCAAATTGAACAAAATTCTCGGCAAATTAAATACGTATTTTCCATATAAAAATAATAAAGAACATAAAACACTGAAATAAATGTAGTCACTATATTTATTTTATGTAAAAATTTATCTGTTCTCAAATCTTTGTTATTTTAATTTTAAAAAGGGTAATGTCATAAATATATTAAACACAATCATAAAATGTACAATAAAAATGTTTTTCTCATTATGGAAAATATAGATATTTTTAACTCGTCGAATGAATGCATCACAAGTATGCACACGGCGCACAAAGTTAATTTCTTGAAAAGTGTAACACCGTAAACTGTTTTTAAAAAACTTTTTTCTAGTTTTGACTACATTTGCTCGATATAACTACATATCAATAGTAAATAATTAATATAAGTTTGTAATACACAAATTTGCCGGGCCGACTTTGGAACATTTTTTTTCGAAAAGGCGTAAAGTTATTAAAAATTGGTGTGTACCGTGAGAAGTACTGTAGTTTTTTATATAAGCTGTAAAAAAAACGAACAACTCGTTGATATACAAGCGCGCTGTAACGAAAAACGTAATAATTGTTAAATCCCAAGCATCGATAATTTGATTTTATTTTTATAAAATGCGTCCCTACCAAAAAAAAGTTGTACAAGTCCATTTTGGATACTAAAAATGTCCTTCTACAAGATGGTTATACTTTCTTAAAAACAAAACGGAATAATTGCTAGCCGATTTTACTTCAGTTAATCTAAATATTCTAAATACGTCCAACCGTAGTCATTGTAGTGGGAGAGCGATAATATCCGCCTCCAGCCGTAACGGCCGTGTACCCGACCCCGGAGGGCTACCTGAGGAGTGTACAGAGAACGGACTCTTAAAGGAGTTACAGATTTTTAAAGAGCTTTTTGAAATTTATTATTTTGTCATAATTTTTTATGGCTAAGCCGTTGTCGATGATGGAAGATGTCGTACCAATTCTGAAGAGGTGGTCTTTATCAGGAAAAACAGACTTCCTTATTATTTTGACTATAGCAACTAAATGACGCTAAGTATGTACCCAAGTTTTAAAGAAATCTACACAAAAGTTACTGCTTCTTGTCCTCGTAAGTAAGTAAGTATGATAGGTACATTTGCGTAAATCATCAATAGTAGGAATGTACTTCGGTGCGATACACTTATACAGTTTTTAAATATCCCCACAAAAAGAAATCCAAATGATTTAAAGTCAGGATATCGTGGCGGCCATGGTACCGATCCTCGACATCCATGCCCTTAATATTAATGCTTTGACACTCTGTACATGGTACGGATATAATTGAGCCTCGTGTATGATACACCACACTGCTGCAATACGCCGTAGACGTCCTGTACCTCAATCTGTTCCACGATTTGGTTTCAAATTTCCCTTGTGTTCCACTATACTTGCATTCACTGCACACCGCGGTAAAAGTGGCTGCATTTGGCAAATGTTTACCAGGAAATTGTTCTGCTAAAGCATTTTCACGCCATGAATTTAAACGACATCTATTAACTCCGAATTTCTTTACACGTTAGCCATTTTTGACACTAATGTAAAGACTAGCATCACAAAAACTTAATACCAAAAAAAGTAATCGGATTTCAATATTCGGAATCGCCTGACTAGAGACTACTGTAGCCTAGCAATGTATAAGTTGAAAATACTACAACTTCAATAATTATTTACTCGGAAACTATAAGGATTTTATAAAATAGAATAATTTTGGAGATAATTTCTGAATCACCCTGTGTAAATGAAACACATCGTAAAGGCCGTGAAATAAATATTGTAAAATAAAAGAAAAAAAATAAATATATTGGCGGTCATCCCAAATGAGTAATAGGATTAATGTGTTTTTGTCTTTATATCTCATAACTTCGTTTAATGTTAATATTGTAACTTTCTATGTCAAAAATATATGTTCCAGTTATAAGTAGTTCAAATGTCTGTTCGTATGTTTAACAGTAAATTTATTTCAGAAACATATTTTGTACAACATTGTTAAATTATTGATAAATTTCTTGGAGGCGTTGCTGACTATCAGTTAAACATTTCCCAAAATCTGCTAAAGTAAATTTTGACGGAATACCAAATTTAGAAGCTGATCTACCTCTGCTTATATAAATAAATGAATACTATTCTGATTGTTCATTCTTTATTGCAACTTTCTTGCTTAAGAAGAATTTTAGGACATATTTTGTTCGAACATATGCCAAAGCCTGGTGACATTTTTTTTTACATCCTGTAGCATCTGTTAATGATTAAACTTATATTTCGAAGAAATATAAATTGGTATTTTTACTTTTTTCTTCATTATTACACATCTTGAATTAATTAAATTTCTGGCGAAGGCGCCAGTTTATGCTGAGTAGAGCACAACAATTATTCTGTAAAGTTAAAATTTGGAATTTTGATTTTGTTTTTAGTGTTTAGATTTAGTACTTTGTAAGTTTTTGTAATTCCACATTTAATATTTTCAAGTCACTCTTATATATAATAATAATAACAATAATAATAAAAGGTCTTTATTAGTGTTTACAAAGAAAACACACAACATCAGGGGGTCCTGCTATCGCTACTCTACTTAACCCAATATAAGATACAAAAAAAATAACACAAAAACTAACATAACAAAAATAACTTAATGTTACTATTACAATCATTAGAATTCAGAATAAAAAAGTGTAAACGGCACAAAGAATGGCAAAAACAACAACAAAATCAATGCCACAGAAAGTGCAACAAAAAAAAAATATATTTTATCATTAGCACGTTACTGTCAAGATAAGAAAAACTCTTTAATTCTTTTACGAAAACTGTTCACAGATAGAATTTTTAGTTCATCATTAAGGCTATTATAAATTTTAATAAAGTTGTAAGTAAAAGATCTTGTAAATACCGCCGTGGAGGAGATAATTTAAAATAATATCTAGTTTGAATTGGATGTGTCTCATACGTAAAAATGAACTTATTTCGAAGATAAGGAGTAGAAGATTTAAACAAACAATACACAAATACAGACATATGGTACTTGAAAACATATTCAGTATTAAGCCAATGCAACTCATTTATTTTAGATGATCTACAGGATATTTCAAAGTGACATGGCAATATTGGTAAGCTGATAAAACATTGCAACATAAGAGTATGCTTAATAAACGTATGGTCTAGAGCCACTTATATTTGTGATATGGGGCGTGTAAGATACTTTTATCAAATCAAATTTTGAATGTAATTTTTTTATATATTTAATCAAAATTTGACATCAGGTATGTTTTTGGTGGTGCTGACTACGCTAGTGTTATCTAATTAGGGGAATGTTTTAAGTGTGCACAGCAGTTAGATGTTATATCCGGAAAAATTTCTAAGAGGCATATGCCAAATTGAAAAACATTTTTGATTGTTTATTTGAGAAGAAGGTTATTTAGAAAATTTAAAATATTTCTGTTTTTTATAATTATTTTTAAAAACTTTGGTAACCTGTACTTATTTTATGTTACATTTAAAATTACATTTTTAAAATTATTTGTAATCTTATATCATTGCCAAGCCTCTAATAGATATAAAAGATGCCCAACTGTGAAATTAATGTTAAGTAAAGTATATATTTCTCAAAAGCTGTTATTTGTCAAACATAGTCAACAATTTTTTACATATTTGGGGTAAAAAAACTGCATAGTCGAAATAAATTACTTAACTATTAAATTATTTGCTACTTAAAAATATATAGTCTTAACTGTTATGTATAAATTTGTCAATGCTTATGGTATATACCTACTTGATATTACAACATATTAAAACAATTGCTGTAAATAATTACAAATATATAAGAAACATTTAAATTATCAGTGACATTGAAATAATTATACATTGCAAATATAGAATACATTAATATGAAGATAACAAAAATCATATCATATCGATAGCAACAAAATTTGTTTATAAATATTTCAAAATACACCAGTAAAATAAGAATAATTTTGTTCATAATGTAATTACGTAATTTAACAGAGATGTACTTAATCTACACTAAAAATGATATTTGGTCAGACAATATTTCATAAAGTAAAATATATCGATATGATATGTAGGGTCTCATGTTAGGTAACAAAATGCGCAAGAGATGGGCGTTATTAAATATTATTTTAACAAAAAATAGCATTACAGTGCTATCTGTAGTGAATATTTCATTTGACGAGTTTTGAAATCAGTGATGGCGCATAAGAATCAGTAAATTATTGTTTATCTGATGATTTTGCAATATCTAACAGTGCTAATAGCATCTAGAGTAAATTAAAATTTGCAAAGGCACTGTTCCATATTATTTAGGTACCTAAATACTGACCTTAAGAACCTCAATTTTCTATATTTCTTCCTATTCCCGAGAGACTTGTGTCCGAAAAATTCTTAAGCACCGCCAATTTTTCCTTATTATGTTCCTACTGGTTATTGGTTCATTTAACAGTTTTGTTCTTTAGATAAATAGAAAGGTTTATCAGCGGATAACCCACCCAATATACATGTTGGTAAAATTTGGAAAATGAAACCAAAAGTGGTCCTGTGGATTATACACCACCATTATGAGGTTAATGTTAGCCTATGAAGTCGTCTGGTGGTCAAGCGTCCAACAGACAACAGCTTAACAAACAACTAACAAATACCAAGAACCTTTTGCCTAAGCATAACTTAGTTACACAGCACTTACCATATCAATGAAGGTGGCTATGTCTGCCACCTTTGGATATCTATCTAAAAGGAGTGGTTCTGATAACTATGCTTCGCCTCAAGAACGCACGTTGGCTTCAAACCAGATGTAGGATGTCTAAAAGTTAGGAGTATGGGATCTTTAGGAAGATGTCTGTTATGCAGGCAGGCTCTAACAGTATTTCTCTTCAGTTTTGTTTGACAGTCCCTACACACTACTCATCAAAAGTGAGGAGTAGACCGCCAGTGAGGACGTAATTAACATAAACGGATCAAAAATAAGAGAAGGTGCAGGATGTGGGATCTACTTCAGATTCCTACATATTGGATATTAGAAAGCAATTAATAAGCATGCTGTCGTGGTATGAAAGCCAAAAAAAATCTCCATAAGCATATAACGGGCAAAACTATTAGAATCTACACAGACAATCGCTATTGATTGTTAGTAATCATACTGGACCCAGTTGCCGACAGTAAATCTGTATTGTGGTTCAAAAGATACGAACGATGCAGTATCAGTAAAGGAACTGACAAGCTAGCCAAGAGAGTATCGAGTCGCAATGCCATTGGGCCCTGTGCTTTCAGTGTGCTTTCATCAGCATTTGTTACTATTGAGGAAGATATCCACAGAGAATTGGTTATGTCTAGAAGAAGACTTCAACTGGTGACAGATATTCAATCTGGACACTGTTAGTTACGGAAACACCTTTACTATATGAGGAAGTGTGAAATATCACATGTCAGAGGATGCGAACAGGAAGACGAGACAGTATTTTATACACTGTGAGTATACTCCCGTTTCATTAATAAATGAATTCGTACTGGAATAACGATGGTTTTCTATGGTCTATACTAGAAAGATTTTCTCGAGCAACGCTATCACCATTTTCTCTCTAAACGACGCAGGAGGGTTGATCTCGTGAAAATAGGAACTATAAGAGTTCCAATGGGACCTAAGTGCTTTTAGAAGCTACTCTTCCGACAACTGCAGAATCCAGAACCCAGTTGGCATCTTTGGTAGATCAGATTTTGTTTAATGTACGGTTGTAAACGGATATACATGTACAAAAAGTAGCCAGCTACAGAAATACTTATATGGATCGATTCATGATGCAAGTATTGTGGAAAAGTAAACGTAAATTTTGTCTATAATTTATCTATACTCTATTTTTAAGCTAAGAAGAGTAACTGAAGAAATCATACGTGCACAAAGTAAAGTAACTTTTGGCGGTAAATTTGAAAATAAGCAATAAAATGCATCGCTAAGTTATGAAAACAACAATTTCATTTGCTTTTGGATTAACGTGGAGGAAAAATAAATACAAATAAATCTACGAAGTGGCAAAGTTAGTCTTAGATTAATTATGCATCCTCATAAACATAAACATGAGTTTATGTAGGTCTATGTAAACTTGGTGATAAATTAACCAATAACAAGCTAGTGTTTAGCCACCTAACAACCACATTACAACCACATTACCTACGAGTATACACGTGAATGACCTTTATTTCGAGATTCCATTATAACTTTAACTGCAGCCTAAATCTGTTTAAAATAGATAAGCTTTTGTTGTTTTTGGTCCCATTTTACAGCTCACGCTAATACCGAGCTTCGGAAATTGATTCTACTCTATCCTCGAATTAAATATATCGCTGGCTCGATCCGGAGTTTACATTATAATTAATCGATTATCCATGATAATTAACAATGATTTATCACTATTAAGTCCTAGGGAATTTGAGTGGAACGGACGGTCAGTAACGACCAATCGCTGATAAATGATGAACACCATTTACCTGATAACTATCGTGTTGAGGTTCCAATATAAGACAAACGACTGTTGTCGTGCACAGGGCAAGACGTTCTCGTTAAAAAAGATTAGGTTGTTAAGTGATACGTTTCATTATGGTAGTTGCCAGTGGAGAACAGGGGCGTTGCGTTGCCTTAATTACTACCAAATTATTTAATACGACAGCCAATTGGAGATTAGGGAACCATTTTATACAAAATGCAATAAGGTACAGCAGGTGTTTACGAATGAAGAGGATATTTGAACAGTATAAAAATTGAGGCGCAAGAAATAGATTGACAAATATTTTTGCAAGTAGCAAGATATTCTTTCTTTATAAATCGTAAGAATGCAAATTAATATTATTGGATACCGCTGACTTCGTCAACACTGTACTGGTGTGCTGTTTTAGTATAGTCTAAGATCAGAACTAAGGTCGTCCTGCGTCCATCTGCTTATAGAATGAACAGTGTTTTTTTATCAAAGATAACATGTAGATAAACATATATCGCAAATGGGTTGCCTAATGAAATATGTTCATGGCTACCCTTAATTAAACACACTATAATTCAATCGAATCGAAAGTACAAAGCATGAGGAACATGCAAAAGTTAGGTTGCTTACTTTTTACTGGTAACTATTACCGGGTTGCATTATAAAGAGGTGCTACTAGCAATTTATACTCAGCTGCTTGCTCAGTGAAATATATATTAAAATAAAGATCGTTTTATTGCGAAGACGGTGGTATAAGGTTGCTTCCGAAAAATTGTTCATGAATGGATGAATGGACCGATAAATTGAAGCGGCATAGACAAAGACGGATTGTCGGGGATTAAATTTTAGCTACCTGCTACAATTTAGTACAACCCGGTCACACAAAGTTTTTTTTAAAGTACATCTCATCTATACCGATAATACATAATATAAAACTATTGAATATAAGCACCAGTACTACATTTATTTACGATTTGCATACATAATAAGCTTTTATTACTCTCTTTCATTTCTAAACAGACTGTAATGAAGGTATGAATTCTAACTGGTTTCCTTAATTTATTATTTCTGTATGAACCATAAAAACATGTAAGATTTATATTGATTGACGCAACATATTGTCACAGTATTCACACAGTATTCAGAGACAAAATATTCTGTTACAAGCCTTGTTTTCATATTTGGTACTCGTGTTATAATTTCTGTCTTCTGCAGGCTTCTCCCAAAACAACCATATCTGTTTTTGTAACGTTTTATCTTCAACTTGTCGAAAACACAATGACATTTTGTTTAGTAGTTTTCAATACTTAGGTATCCATCTGATTTACGTTTCAATCTATATAAAATGACGAAATTATTGTTCGATGATAGGGTAGTATAAACAAAAATATTTAGTTACTTTAGCTATTTCTATTTTCTATTTCTAATGAGATAATTTATTAAAATGTTTAAATCTTATAATTATATCTGCAAGTCTAAATAATTACTAAATACTGTGAACACATTATGTTATTTTGGAAACATTTAGCCAGACACCTCCTTGAACTCCCAAAATGAAGGCTCTAGTGTCCAGCTTTATAGGGTTTGCAGTTTTTTCATTTAGTGTCACTCTGAAATGTTTGATAATTCTTAGAAGTCCTACTTTGCTCTGAATTAATCCAAATCTTAGACCTGAAAATAAATATTACTGATTATTAAAATACGAAATAATACTATAATTTTTCTTATTTGTGTTATATCATACACCAATTTTATTTACACAGCAGTGCTACCTTTATCGACGTTTTGCTAATAGAGCACTTTTTTAATTTGAATAGATTTTTTATCACTTCTACTAAGACTAGATAATTTATTTCAGTAAATAACTGATTTTATGCCTACTTATTAATGGTTAAAAATAATTTATTTTATACTGTACTGTATTTCCTGGACTCATTTAAGTCCGGGAAATAACTCATTATAGTACTGAGTCCGGAAAATGTTTACTTCCCGGACTGCTTTAAAAAAACACAATATTCACATTTTTTAAAGATTTTATCTTTAAAACTACAAAATCAAGCCTATAAAAACCATCAGCATAGACTTGAGCATCGAATATTTTGCCCACATTGTCGCAGGATTCATCTTTTTGGAGATATCCAAGAAGTATTCCAAAAGGATATTCTCATTCAGGCCGTTTTTCACCTTATAGGTTTTTCTCCACACGTTGAAGAGCTGGTATTCCTTCTCATAACGAGCAGAAGACTTCGTATGCACCAATTTACTGGTTGCTTCAGCACATTTTAACTCGATTTCTTCCACTTTTTACGAAAATTATCAGAAAATACGCACGGGATGACAAACTGTCAAATTTGTTATTTTTGTTTTTACATTACTAAGCTAAATCAAGACCTATGCAATAAAACAAGAATCTAAACCACGCTAACACCTACATACATGCAGGTTATGTAAAATAAAACATTAAAATTTAATTTTTAATACAACACAGTATGAAATAAAACGTTGTACGATACACGGCCGTGTCATTAAATTACTCGTCTAGAAATTTAATTTAATTTAATATACCATTTCCCAGCCTTGTAACGTAAATAACTATGACTACAGAATTTAATATAGCGTCAAGTAAAAATTTTATAGCAGTAGCCAGATATTTTGCTAGCTACTTAATTATGGCTAAAAAAGTAATCTATATTTAAGTATATTAATATAGTTAAAATTTGAAACTTCACTCAAGTGTATATGTATTAATTCAGTAATAAAGTATACTGATATAAATATTTACATAATTTTATACTTAATTTTACACTTTCTTCTTACAATAACACTAAATTTATTTAAAGAATAATATTTTGATAAAATATGAATAAAATTTTAAATATAGAATAGGCTGTTCTTCTTTAAAATTATAGGTTTAGCATATATATATATATATATATATATATATATATATATATATATGCATATATATGGACACAAGTCTACAAATGTAGCTATGCTGCATCATACCTATTCAGGTTCGCTTCTGTTGAATAAGTCATCGGTTGCTTCACCTATGACGTACTAAATAGAGCTAATAAGGTTGAAAGCCATATATGTCTAGTGTGCCGCTAATGAATGACAGTTTACTGTAAGCCCTTCAGGTATTTACACACATTTATTTTATAGTCCTGCGACCCACCTTATATTAATAGTTAAATACTACTCTAGAAAGGAATACAAAATATATTTAAATTTAAGCAAAAATGCTAATTATGTACTTCAGTTATACTTTTTCCTTAATTCAATGTTATTATTTGCTATTCAAATATTTCCAAGAATTCAAATCTCAAATTCTTCAAATAAAGAAAACATAATGTTACATTGAGAATAACAATTGTTGCCTCAAGTATTTCTTATTATCTAAATAAAGCAAAACAATTCTTTATACAAACGTAAAGTAATGACAACAAAACCATTATGCAGTGAAATATTTGCTGGTATTGCTATAGAACTTTTGTTCTCAATATAAAACCTTGCAATCTCAACACAAATTTTGCTATGCTAAAAAATTGTAACAGTTACTGCAGTAAGAAGATGGGATTGCAGCAATAAATCAGAAAATACCTATTTAACTACTAGTGGATACCTTTTTCTGGAACGTGTTTAATGCATGGAGATAATCAATTTCTACTAATGGCTAAACGATATTTCCCTCATTGAAAAAATATTATTTGTTGTCAATTCTTTCATAGTTCGTGTCACTTTGAAATACTTATTTTTCAAAGAAATAGTTGTCGAAGTAGTCACATAGAAATGCACTAGATTGTTTTGTTACTTTTCCAATTGATGATACTAAAATATTTTCTAGTAAACAAAAATTTGAGTGTGACCCCAGTTTCTAAATTAGGACAATAATAGCTGTCTTTTATTTATCTAAGATCTCAGTTGATGTTATTTAATTGACCAATCACTTAAAATGCATGTTTTTTTAAATTTTAATTATGCAATCAGTATTGATCAAAATCTAATTTATACAGAGTTAACTGTGACTAAGTACAAAAAATGTAACCACGTGCAGGGAGGCCTAAAAGACAATAAAAAATTTATTCCAGAATTTTAGCTCGATATTTAAAAATTGGGGCAAAACCCTTTTTTCCTACGGAAAGTCGGCGCCTATGATAAGAATCGACTGAGATGGCTTAGATTCATAGATAAAGCTTACATCTTAACAAATGTCAACTACCATGTGGTCGTTGTGCGCGTTTCTAAATGTAGAAACGACATAAATTAACATTCGTATTAGTAATAATACCTGATAGATAGGTAACAGTTAATCCAGTTAACTCCAGTATTTTGCATTCGTTTTTCATTATTTCGTTATAAACTGGTAAAACTACATATTCGCTCATTACTGCCACTCACTACCGAGAAAATACACTTCCCATAGGTACAATTAGATAAAATGCCTATTTATTATAAGAAAATCGGACGAAAGGAATGGGTGGTAATAATAATACGGCGACAGTCTTGACCCATAATCTATAAAAACAAACCGGCGAACTATATTGTGGGAAAATTTCTGTACCCGACACATATTCCTTTATTTAATAACTATAAAACGTTTAAAATTAAAATAAGGCACTAAAAACTGAAGAAGAACACAAAATTACAACGTAAACACAGCAATTTGAATTATGACATGACAGCGATACCGACTGAGCGACTGTTGCATGACTTGCTTGTTGGTTGCCTACTCTACATTGGTGGCGTTAAATAAGGATTTAAAATAATATCGAAAAAAAAATTTTTTTGGCTTTATAAACAACTTTGGAATTTTTTTCAAGGGTAATTCCGTTAATTCTTATTTTTCCCTATCCCCTCTTAAAATATTTGTACTAAGTCATAATTAACCCTGTATACAGGGTGTCCCGAAATTAATGGGACACAGAGCAAGAGTAGCTTCCTTACATCAAAATAATGTAATTTGAACTTTAACGCCCTGTAACTTTTCTATTAGCCACAAATGGAGCAAGGTAAGTTTGGCGTAATCGCATTATTTTGATGTAAGGAAGCTACTCTTGCTCTGTGTCCCATTAATTTCGGGACACCCTGTATATAATGTATCAGTTTTGCTTCTCACCTACAGGTAAATCTTTAATTTACTATTTTTAAATAATTAAGACCTAATAATTACCTATGCATATTCTAGGGCCTTCTCCAAAGGGCAAATAAGTAAATGCGGGCCTGGTTTCTTTATTCTCTGGGTTAAATCTTTCAGGATTGAAAGTATGCGGTTCGGGATAATATTCCGGGTCATTTTGAATTCCATATATCGGTATGTGAACTCTTGTTCCTGCTTCTATGACAACATTTGTATCTGGCACTGTATAATCTTCATTACATACCCTCACTGTTCCTGGAACTGGGGGATATTTCCTTAGGGTCTCTGAAGTCAAAAGAAATGAGTAAGTGGAGGTGAGAAAGGTAACGTTAGTGTTATAAGTTGAAAAGGATAATAATTTAGTATCATTTTAAATATTTGATATCTATAATGATACTTAGCTAGAATTGTTGTTCCTAGTGTCAGGCAATTGATTGCATTAAAATTTGACCAATCTAAGCTGGTAATTGTATTGTTTGCATGCATTGGTAAGATTAAAAACGAGATGGCCCTAGATTGAGTCTCAGGACATAAGAACTCTCAGAGCAGCAGGAATGCTGTTGAGCAAATCAGATAAAGTTCTATCCCTTATAGATAAAGATCTATAACCCTACAGAGATTTGAAAGCTATGGTATTGAAGAAATTCATGTAGGAATGAATGACTTATGATACCAAGGTAGTCAAGAAATTTTTAAAAGAATTGAACTAAGTTGTATACCAATACATTTAATAATATTAGTCTGGTAGAAGACAGCTCATATAATTTCTGCCAAGAGAAAGAGAACGTAGTTTATGTATTTTGCTTGTGCGAAGACCACAAGTATACGCTATTTACTAATGCTTTATTATTCCAACAAGATTTAACCCAATTACAGAAATAACTGCTGCAGAGTAATAAGTAGGCAAAGAAAGACTTAAAAAATACAAATTAAAAACAATTTATCCTAAGCCAGACGCATGTGTGCAAATTGCATGCAAAGTATCATTAGAAACATAATAATAATATCTCTACCCCTCATTCTAATCACAGGGATTAGCCCAGAAGTCGGAGACTTGTGCGGGAGAGGGGGCGGCATATTATTATTAAGCAGGCCGCATTTGCGACCAGGAACGACTTACGTTGGTAGGCCCTAACCACTATTCAGTGCAGGAATGAGGGAAACCTGGAAAACCTCATTAATTAGGGGGGTAGTCAAATATCAACCAGTATCAATGTCTCACATTGACCCAAGCCAACATTCTTCCACCCTACCATACCCGCAGAGAGGGCGCCAAATCTCTCCACGAATATAGCTTATATACGGTCTACCGGCAGCTGGGCTCGAACCAACTCCGATCTAGTCACCTCGATTCAAGTACTGACGCCTTAAACCGCGCGACCACTGTCCGACATCGCAGACCTTTCCAATTCTATTAAACACATCGCACATTAAATATATTGGAGATTTAGCTTACATATTAGTCCGAGAAGTACCAGAGGAAAATAAAGTTTGCTGTCTTGAGTTACCGCACCGAACAGTCAATTTTATTATTTTGAATATTATACAAGTAACGAATTAATGAGACATTACGATCTCCAGTACATCCTTTACAGTTCGGTATAAAACCATATAGACGGAGAGCTGGCTACGAAAATTGGGAATGATAAGGTGCAGTGAATATTTGTATCTAAAAACACTCCTTAGTAGATGACTAACCCATAGCGCTGCAGCCAGAAGTCGCTCCCGGGGCTGAAAACGTGGGCGGGCGGTGAAACACGTAAATTTTTAATGAAAATAAAATGATTGAGTGCAGCCCTGAAATTTGGTGTAGTTATAGTTTTTAACTGTACAAGTCGCGCAAAATTATTGCCCAGAAGTCTAGGTCGGGGCTAAAACGTTGCCAGAAGTCGATAAAGTTGTAAAAAATTTGTTTAAATTTTAATGACAAGGTGCACTTCTGGCAAATTCGTTTTCATATTATTTATTGCTTAAAGAACCTGGATAACAATTGCCAGAAGGCAAAATGGTGACTAAGTATATGAAAAATGATAATAATGTCATAAGTTGGTAAACCGGATAGCAATTATTTAAAATTAAAATAATAAGGTGCAGTTCTGGCAATGTTTTTTTTATTATTTATACTATTAATTAACTACAAATGCAATGACAGAATGCTAAGGTGAGGGAGATGCATACAAAAAAACAATAAAAATTATTGAATTGTAAAGTAAGGTAATTATGCGATAAATAAAATCGAATCGAGTTTAATGGATTATAAATTTTTTATGAATTATAAATAACTGAGAAGTAGACAAAAGAACGATAAGTATAAATAATTACATTAATTATAATTTTGTTTTAAATCTCTTTTTAATGTATAACTTGAAAATCAATATCATACAGGGTGAAAATATTTATTTTATGTGCATTCACAATCTGTCTCATCATCGATATCCTCGTTGCTGGCGTAATCAATTTCTGAATCGTCATCTAAAATACAAATTTACATTTTTATTACAAAACTGTTGTAAAAAGAAAGTTATCCATTATGTAATAAATGAATACTTTACCTCTTGATTCTTCATTATTTAGAATAACATCTTTAACTGCTGATGGTAATTGTGGACCACCAAACTATTTAAAATCGTACATGGTTTATTGATATATTCAGCCGTAATCAGTCGGTTCGAGATCCTTTGGAACTCGTAAATTTGCGTTTCTCCAGATATTTGCGATGTACCTCGCCCTTCCATCAAACCATGTAAAATTATTGAATTTTTTAAATCATATTTAAGTAACAGATCAGAAAATGTATTATACTGTGGACATAATTCTGTTGCGGTTAAACCTACGTCAGGTGCCTAGGTAGGCACCAACTAATAGTATACATAATAAAAAAAACACTGCCAGAACTGCACCTTATTTTAATTTCAAATGATTGCTATCCGGTTTACCAACTTATGATATTATTTATTTTTCTTATACTTAGCCACTATTTTGCCTTCTGGCAATTGTTATCCAGGTTTTTTTAAGCAATAAATAATATGAAAACGAATTCGCCAGAAGTCCATCTTGTCATTAAAATTTAAACAATTTTTTTACAACTTTATCGGCTTCTGGCAAAGTTTAAACTCCGAGCTAGACTTATGACAATAATTTTACGCGATTTCTACAGTTAAAAACTATAACTACACCAAATTTCAGGGATACACTCAATCATTTTATTTTCATTAAAAATGTATGTGTCTCACCGCCCGCCCACGCTTTCAGCCCCTGGAGCGACTTCTGGCTGCAGTGCTATGGGCTGGTCATCTACTAAGGAGTGTTTTTAGATACAAATATTTACTGCACCTTATCATGTCCGATTTTCGTAGCCAGCTCTTAGACTAATAAGTTTGAAATGAACAGGAAACAACATTATTAATGTGCTCTATGAAAGTAAGTGTGCTGTCAAATGTTATACCTAAATCCTTGAATAAAAAAACCCGACTTATGACATATCCATCAATGTTATAATTATAAAAAATAAAATTGGTTCTACCAGTGACGGACATTGTTTTACATTTAGAAATATTAAGGGACAAACAATTTAACTCACACCATGACAACATACGATCCATACAGAATTGGAGATGATCACAATCTGAAATATAATATATTGGAGAATTTAAATTCATCGGCAAAAAAATTTTTTTCATAAGAAACAATATTTGGGATATCATTGATTAAAAGTAAAACCAATAGTGGTCCTAAATTAGAGCCTTGCGGTACACCTGAAGACGAAGAAAAAGAACGAGAAGTATAGTTTTGATATCTGACCATAAATTGCCTACTTGTTAAATATGATTCCAATAGAATCAAAAAAAATTAAAATCTTGCAATTTTGCTAGTAATATATGGTGGTTTATATGATCGAAGGCTTTTTGGAAGTCCGAAAATATTACGTCAACTTGTCCTCCACCATCCAAAGTTTCGGAAATAAATTGACAAAAAAACTGCAAGATTCGATATAGTAGATTTTCTCTTCACAAATCCAAGTTGGTGTGGGGATATAAATTGCTGAAATCAGATAGTAAATTTCGTTATGCAAGGTGGATTCAAAGACTTTAGAAAAATTGCACAGGAAAGATATAGCTCTCAATTCTCAATATCACTGTGGTTTCCTTTTTTAAATATTGGACAAACATATGCTTTTTTCCAAAAAGACGGAAATGTGGCATATTTTAGAATAGCATTGAATAAAATACACGCTCAATCTTTTAGAATGAAACTTGGGATACCATCGACGCCCATTGTGAAAGAGTCTTCTAAGACTAGATAAAACCTTTTCTTCTTTAACAGACGAAATGAAGATAGGCAATGACACTCGACCACTTGTAGTAAATCTAGATGGGTCTATTGCATGAGACTGAATATAAACGCTATTGAAATATTTACCAAAGGCATTTACAATGTTGGAAGGGTTGGATAGTTCTTTATTATCAGAAAACAGGATAGCTGGAATATGACATGAGCCTTTCTTAGATAAAGATTTTTCAGTATCACTTTTAAACGATTTATATGCTTTGTTAATGAGGCGTTTACAGTTAGAAAGATGCTCGCTAAATGCATTATAATGTCCATTAGTTTTATATTTTCCAAAGGACAGAAGCCTGAATTTAGTATTCAAAAGAGAAGAGTCTGAAGCTATATGAGAGAGGTCACTATTAAATGTTATAATTCTAATTCACAATGCTAGAATACCTTACTTCGAACAAGATGTGTTTCTTGAAAACAAAAAGATTTTTTAAAGATTAGCACGATTATGAAAAGTTTTAGAATTCAATATTTCCATATGAGGTTAATCGTTTTCAAATGGCAAAACAATTGTTTGAAATAAATGTGGGTTTCCACTAATTATCACTCATTGTTCTATTTTAAATTTCATCAAATGTTTAACACTTACCATTCAGCACTTTGTCTAGGTAAGTCATCTCCGCTACAGCTTCATACGTTACATTGTTACCATGTTTCTTCAGCACCGAACAGATTTCTTCTCTCAATTTGCTTTGAACATCCTGATTTGCAGCTAGTTCATACAATGCAAATGTCATTGTGGTGGCGGATGTTTCGAACCCTGCTAAATAGAAAACAAAACACTGCGCAGCGAGTTCGTTCATAGTCAACAAAGAGTTGTCTTTGTCTTCATTTTCTCTATTAATTTCATCATCTACTACCTTTCCAGTATTCTTCATCTGAAGCAATAGGGACATAAGGTCCTTCCTGACCACATTGTTCCGTTCTCTGTAAGTGACTATGTCCTTAATAGCTCTCATGAAGAATGATTCAGTTTCACTACTGGTCAGTTTAAATCCAAGTCTAATCAAAATGTATCTCGGAAATAACATGACAATGAGTTGCTTCATTCTACTTATAATGCTGCGGTTGAATATGTTTTGACCAAACTTTAAAAATTCATTGTCTGGATTTTTGAGACTGTTACAGCTCATTCCAAATGCACATGACACAATAACGTCATTTGTAAAGCGTGACGTGATGTCTTTAATATTCACAGGATCTTCAATAATGGCATGGTTTCTAAGCACTGCTTCTAAATCTTCTGTACAAGCCAGAAATGTATGGAACATCATCTTCATTTTACCTGAAATACAGATAAGAATATTATATTCACATTTTGAAAAGTTTTCTGATCTATGGTGTTTATATTATATTACATATCAACTATTGCAAGGCAGAGGCACATTGTCACGTGAGACGCTGTCATGAGGGCTCACATGACCTAAGAAAAATTTTATCAGTGGTTTCTCATATATTCTGTGCTTAATAAAGGTATAATGATTTTATATTATTCTGGACGAGATGATTTTTAATGCTTTTGTTATTAATGTGTAGTTTTTTTTTGCTTTAAGATTTGTGTATGTTGCGTGACTAGCATAAAAATTGTGGTGTGACACAAACGTGTGTCGATCGAATCGAATGTATTAACTGTGTAGTCCTTCTTATTATACAGGGTGAATAATGAGTATAATATGAATACGCGATTAAAAGAAAATCTAAATGTATATTTACGCCGAAAATAAATATTTTCAAATCATTATTTCAACCTCCTTTTAGACTGTCACAGACCGCTCACAGCCTTGGTCATTTACAGCTCACAGTTCAAGTCTGATCTGATGCGAAGTTGCCAAATTGAAATATTTTCCTGGTACCTACCAAGGATTAGACATCATAAATAAACGGTTGTACTGACTATTTTAGAATCTTATATTTTTTCTGGCACAGTTCAGCCAATAATAATTTAAAATGTTAATATTCGATGAAATCAAATAATTCTATTAAAAATTGCAAGTAAGGCGGTCAATTCAGGTTTTCCGGTAGAAAATACGATCCAATCAAACGATCCTCGTAGATTCCAGCCCATACGTTGACAACAAATCGCCTCTGAAAGCTAAACCGACGAGTAGCGTGTGGATTTTCGTCCGACCAAATGTGGCTGTTATGACTGCAAAGAAATAAGCTTGGTTACAGTTTAAAAAATATTTAACATTGAAATTACAAAACTCCAACGTATCTAGTATTAAACCCAGTAATAAACCATTAAGTACATTACATAAAAAACCTATATTCAATAGGTAAATTATTAAGAAAAACTGAAAATTGTTTCGTGTTTAAATACTAAGTAAATAAAAAACCTTTGTGTTGTCGACAAAAAACAAAGACCGAAACGGCACGCCTCTGATCTGATTCTAATAAAAGTTATCGAGAGTGAATCTTGACCTACCGTATTATTAGGTCAACAACCTAGTTACCTAGTTTTTGTACTGTTATTTAACAAGGAGTAAAATTAACTTTTTTATCTAGATACGTTAATGAATTTTCCTTAAATATTGATTTATTTATTAATAAAAACAAGATAATAAATAAATGTTTTCGAATGTTAGGTTATTATAGTTTAATAATTTTGATATTACGTTTTCACTACGTTTTGCAATTGAATATGAATTTTTAGTATTATTTGTAAGTACAATTAATTATTCAGTTTGTAGTTACGTACATCTAGCCTAGAAATTTATTGTTTTTTAAGTAGTATGGTATTAACCTGTTTAAAATGTCAGTTCGCTTGGTTAATTTATTTGAAATTGTCAAGGACCTTAATAACTATTTTTTCTTTGGTTAGCTTATAAGCTATCTAATTTGGTCTAGTTGGAATGAAAACAATCATTCTGGTAACGCAAAATAGGCATCTATTCTCTGGTTAATTTCATAGATGCGATTTGGATATGAATCAATAAAATAATTTCGAAAGTTATTAAATATAAAACATAAACAAGATAATAATAATATCTCTACCCCTCATTCTAATCACAGGGATTAGCCCAGAAGTCGGAGACTTGTGCGGGAGAGGGGGCGGCATATTATTATTAAGCAGGCCGCATTTGCTCCCAGGAACGACTTACGTTGGTAGGCCCTAATCACTATTCAGTGCAGGAATGAGGGAAACCTGGAAAACCTCATTAATTAGGGGGGTATTCAAATATCAACCGGTATCAATCTCTCACATTGACCCAAGCCAACATTCTTCCACCCTACCATACCCGCAGAGAGGGCGCCAAACCTCTCCACGAATATAGCTTATATACGGTCTACCGGCAGCTGGGCTCGAACCAACTCCGATCTAGTCACCTCGATTCAAGTACTGACGCCTTAAAACGCGCGACCATTGACCGATACAGGCAATATACCTAATTTTATAGAAACATTTAAGTAGAAATAATCGTAAAAAAGTAAAATACAGTTTAGGAAAATAAACTTTTTTATTTATTGGTTCTTGATTCGCTATACTGGCATTTGCTGTTGTGCTTATAGAGATACATTTAACTTTTATTATAATTATATATTTGAATTCATAATTCTATTATTATATAAATTTCATATTATTTCGTTAAATTTGAGTCTAGAAATTTACATCACTGAGTAAACACTGTAAACAAAACTATTATCATTACCATTATTATTACCGTTATCATGTATAAAGAAGAAACTTCCAAATCATGTTTAAGAAATTAACTAGAGAAAATGGAGAAATAGATGGTTATTTTATGTTATCAAAATGATTGTTTTCATTCCAACTAGACCAAATTGGATAGATAGTCTGTAAACTGACCAAAGAAAAAAAGCTATTGTAGTATCTTTGATTACCTTAAGTAAATTAGCCAAGCGAGTGAGTTAGTTTATAAATTATCTGCCAATATTCTGGAATACTCATTTTATATCAAAATAAACATCGGTTTCTTTTGTATACTAGCCAACTAGTTTACAAACATGTTTCTGTGAATACAGTTATTCCATTTTAAAAATAATATTTTAGGAGTATGACAATTGTTTATTATAATTATTTATAATTATTAGGTCATCTAAAGGTTAAAAATAAGATAAAATACTTGTGTTGTACAGTGTAGTGTCAATTAAACAATTTTTTTTGTTATATGTTTATTATGCTATATTTCAAATAAACGGTTTGATAACAAAATACATACAAATAAATATTTACATAAATACTGCAATTTTTACGTAATATTATCTCTCTATTCTAATTTTGGTCCTCTTTTCCGATTTCTAGTAGCTTTTGTAATGAGCCAGGTGCATTTTTCAGTTTTCTGCTTAACTTCATTATGTAACACAGTTGCGGTTTAATGGGTTGCGATTTAACCGCACGATTGTGTTACTATACTTAAAGTAGAGCACACTTTTTATTTCCTTTCTCTGGGAATTGGCACTGTGTTAATTTTGTATACCGAGTGTTTGACTCATACATGTCTGTTATATTTTTTAACCATTTTCAAAAAAAAAAAAAAAAAAAAAAAGAAAAAAAGTTACAAAAGCTAATAATGAGTCTTACTTATTATAAGGTAATATTTAATGCATGAACTTATCCAAAAAAATACAATTTTGCAAAAAAATATTGGAAAGAGGGCTTCGAAAGTGATTTAAAAATACACTTCTGCACGGCACTGGAAACTGATCCACTGTAAATTTTGACATTGCGTAAGGTAAAGCATGTAGTCGACGACTGGCATGGCGTCAAAATGTAAAAAAAGTACATCGGAAAATTAATATTAGTATTTTAAATTTAGATATCATAATTATGCCGATTAATATTTCCAATTTAATCGATAAATTTTGATCAATATATCACATGCAAAAAGGTAATTTAACCAATAGCCATGACTATATCTAATTATTCATTGGCATCTGGATTTTGACACAAACGTTTTTTTTTGCATATTACATTTACTTTTTTCTGTATTTAAAAATACGTGTGGAAAATCATTTGAATGGAAAATACATAGTTATAACAACCTCTATTCCTGCTTTTTCTAATCATGTTAGTCATTTTCAATGATCATCATTTTGACAAGCACATACTCGTATTGTTATGAGGAAATCAACCACATACTGTACAGTGTCAGTGTGTTGATTTAAATTTTGATACCCCGGTAAACGGTTTATCGTTAAAATCAAAAAATGTTTATACACACGTTTTAAAGTGTTTTCCAAATACTATCTCTTGCATTGCATTAAAAAGTTGAAGTTGACTTGTCTTTATATTTCTTGACATTCATTTGATTATTTTAAGGGATTCAAAAGATAGGTTAGATAACAGAGTGATTCAGAACTTATCTAAATGAATTTGGAAATAGATGCGTCATGACAAATGTAGACAATATCGTAAAAATTTTTTGTAAAATTGTTATAGTTTCTCAGTAAAAAATTATTGTAGTTATAGTATATTCAACCCTTACATCGCTGGGCTACAGAAGTCTGTAGTCAATCGATTCCGAATATTGAAATCCGATTACTTTTTGTAGGTATTTAACGTTTTTGTGATACGAGACTTTACATTAGTTTTTCAAGTATCAAAAATGGCTTGTGAAGTGCAACGCGTGGGAAAGGACCCTGCACTTTTTATATGGAAAAGTGGTTTCAGTTGGGAGGTCTAATTTTTGGTGGAAAAGATAGTTCTCAACATCCCGAACAAAAAAGCCAATGGGCACAAGAAAATCTATCATCAGGATTTTGCGCTACGGCGCATACAAGGTCGGCACCTGGGTTTTCAGGAGTCGAGTTATTTTTAACAAAAAAGAGCGTGTTTAATGATCGATTATGAAAAGTACTATATATAAGTATATATCACCCTTTTCTGTGTTCAAAACGAGATTCAAAAATGAGGATTCCGGTATAGCTATATACTCCACTGATATTCCACAAACTATTCCATCTCAACTACTTCGATTTCAACGTGATTATTGGCATTTGCTCTGGCATCGCGGACGCGATCTAATCCTCATTTTTGAATTTCGTTTTGAACACAGGAAAGGGATATATATATATATATATATATATCTCATATTCTCATTAGCTTTTTTGTTCAGGATGTTGAGAACTACCTTTTCCATCAAAAATTAGACCTCCCGACTGAAACCACTTTTCCATACAAAAAGTGCGGGGTCCTTTGAAGTCAAAAGTGTACATTAATAAACCATGTAATTTAGAAGAACTTCAAAATCGCATTCGGGACGAAATACGCAGAGTTACCCAGAAATCATTCATAATGTGCAAGAAGAATTTCTTCACAGACTTGCGCATTGTCAAGAAGTTGGTGGATGGCAATTCGAATATTTAATTTAAGTATAAAATTTAATCAATTGTATTTTATTTTACATACCTCAGAATTGTTACTTTTTTATGGATAAAATTTACGTTTTCTAACATTCAATCGTCATTTACTCGAAAACTTTCCTATGTAAAAGGGCAATTTTAGTACTGTCTGATAGAGAATTAAACGATCTTTCAGAATCAAGGAAAAAAATATGATGTTGCCATTTAAAAAAAAATCGATGACGTCATTACTCGAAAACGAATGACATTTGAAAATCGCATTTTACGCTAAAATATGTATTTTTTAAATTAAAAATCGACCTGTTCGAGGATGTTTCCCAAAAACTAATTGTTTCGTTTTTATTGAATTTATTCCATACTTTTGGCGCATACTGTATAAATAGAGATTCACATTTATCTGTCACAATTCTGACCCTTTTGACCATCAGTTAATATGAAAACCGTTTAAGTGGAAAGGCTTACCAGATGTAAAAGTTGGTGTCAGTTTGGTCCTCATCCTCCTCCATTTCCGTCCTTCCAAGTTGAAAAGGTGCCCGGTCAAAGGGTCGCTGTCCTCATTGACGTACATTCCGTGATTCATAAAATGTTTGAAGTCACCCTGTAGAATGCACTTTATTATCTCAGGGTCGATGGGCATGTACAGTGGAGTGAAAAGCGCAAACACACCACCGTGTTTCACACCTCTCGACTTTAATTCGTCGTAGATATCCTTAAACTGTTGGCCGAAACTTACTTCTCTTTTTATCATTCTCCTGACATTACCGTAGTAAAATTCTGGTTCAATGTAGGGCATGCCTTTACGTTGCCAGTAACTGTATCTTCTTGTTAAGAAAATGAACGTCCCCAAACAAAGGATGGCGAAAAGGATTGCTATAATGGTGATGTCCATTTTAATCTAACAAAAAAAAAAAACAATAATACAATAGGAAAGATAATGTTAGAAATGTATGTTGCCAGTAATTGTATCTTCTTGTTAAGAAAATTAACGTCTCCCAAAAAAGGATGGTCAAAAGGATTGCTAAAATAGTGATGTGCATTTTATTCTAATAAAAAAACAATAATACAGTAGGGTAGGTAATGCTACAAATGTAAATACTGTGAACTTTTAATTATTTTTATAAATGAATTAGCGTTTTTAAGATAATAGTTATATGTAATAAATGACAAAAATACAAGATTTCTTTATGCGTAAACAGATTACAGATCAAGGTGAAGTGTAGATATACAGGGTGGTTTTAAATGAAGTAGCAAAAATGAGACCACAGATTCCTTAGCTATACCTATATCCCAAGTACCATAATAAAAAATATACAGGGTGTCAAAGTTAAAATTTTATTTTCAATATTTGTAAATAACTTGTTAAGAAATCCAAATACTTACATACAATTTGTAAATTGGGGGTTTTTGCGGGCTAGAAATTCAAATTTGTTTCTAATTTTGATGTTACTAGTAGAGGTCGCTACTTGTGGCATACCATGGTTCTTTTAAATGGCAGAACTGCAGCTTAGTGTATCCATCTGACTATCGAAAGAATCGGTTCTCCTACCTGTTTTATTTGAAAAAGATATACCTTGCTGAAGTCGGTAGGAGTAACCATTTTTGAAATAAGTATCATACCTTTTTTAAATGCTCAGTGCATCGAGTAAAAACTGTTTTGGTTTCAGATAGAGTGTCCTTTCTGCTAAAAATACAGCAAAATGTTACTTGAAAAAGTTGTTAAAAATGGTAAATTATTTCGAAACGTTTTACTCCTAACGACTTCAACAAGGTATGCTTTTTTCAGATACAACAGGTAGGAGAATGCTTCAATAGTCAAATGGATAGGGGAGACCGGGTACGAAAGTAACACGGGTTGGTTGTAACAGTAAGCATATTGTCTTTCTAAAGAGGTTTGTCTATGATATTATATCATCATAGAGTCGGCAGTGAAATCTACACTTATTTGATTAATCTATCTAATTTGATTGAATCTATCATCATCCTAGAACTGAACGTTATTTTGAATTATTTTATTGGCTTGTTCAGTTAATACCAATATTGGCTAAAACCTAAGCATGGTATTTTAATTAAAAATAATCATTAAAAAAAGTTTTAAGCAAGTATCCTGTAAATCGCGTGAAAATTGCGTAATGGGACGATTGTAACAATGCCATAGGGGGCGATTGTAACATGTTACAACCGTCCCTCATATTTAATACCTATTATCGTATTTGTCATATTTAAAATGATAATTCTATAGATATCCAGATAACTACTTCAGTATTTGTTATACTGTGTGGGAATATACAAATTTATTCTCTTTATATAGGATGTCTAACAAAAGTCAACGAACAACAGATCGTGGGACAGATTGTTGTGGATTGGGAAAAACTTGGTCGATCCCAAATATGTAATATGGAAGACTCTGGCGACAGGCAACCGTGCAAAATCCAGATAGGGATAGGATTCTTTGTTATTACCAAAAAAAAAATATTATATATTTTTGTTTCATTATTCTATTTTTTTGTATCTATTTTTTTCCAAATAAAAATAGTTTATGTACTTGCTCTACAACTTACTTTTATATAGGTATAATCAATAAACAAATACCCTGTAAATACTAACTTTCTATACCTAGTTATTACCTATTATTCATATGTTACAAACGTCCCCATGTTCTGTTACTTTTGACCCATACCATTGGATAGGTTATAACGACGTACACTCTCTATTTTTTTATTAATTGTACATCAATATGAACTTTAATTACTTCAATATTACTTTTCTTCTATATATAAAATGCCAAGGAAACGACTTATATAGTATATAGTACCTAAGTAAATTTATATAACTTTGTTAATTTTTTATTTATCCGGCTTTACAAAAATATGTTACTTTCCTACCTGGTCTCCCCTACACTAAGCAGCAAAAAAGTTCTACCATTTAAAAAAACATGATATGCCACAAGTGGCGCCTTCTACTAGTGACGTCAAAATTAGAAACAAATTTGAATATCTCACCGCAAAAACCCCTGATTTACAAATTTTATGTAAATATTTGGATTTTTTACGAAGTTATCTACAAATATCAAAAATAAAATTTTGTAACCCTGTATCTTTTTTATTATGCAACTTTGGAGTATGTTAGGTTAAATCGATTTATTTTCACCTAAGGAACCTGTGGTATCAGTTTTGCTACTTCATTTAAAAACACACTGTATAGGCAAACAAATAAGAAGACCTTGCATTTTTCCTTGTGTTTTATTCAACATTTTATCTATTTTGACCAACAAAGAACAATTATTTCGAAATCTAAATTTTGAATGAAATATCCATGTGAATTTTTTGTCTAATTACACAGCACCACAAAAAAAGTTTCTCCGATAGACTAGACCTATACACTCTTATGTATTTTCACACGCCGAAAAGTCATTCCAAGGTCAAAGTGAAAGATAGATGTACAAGTGGACCAGCCTATCGTACATTTATATTTTTGGGTGTGCTTAATCTATATCGGAGACTCATTTAACCGCATCAGATCAGCTTTAAAGTTATTTCAAGGTCAAATAGAAAGACAGATATGCAAGGCAACCAGGCCATCGCAGATTTGTGTTTTTGGGACCGCTATCAGGTTAGTGTCAAGGTAATTTTAATGTCAAATCGAAAGATAGATGTTCAAAACCATCGCTAATCTTATATTTTTGGGGTCGTTGGATATCTGCTAACTAATTTTGAATGAAGCATTTAGACTTAAATCAGCATACTAGTCATTATCCCTACTGTTGCCAACTACTTTAATCCATTGTTTACACGAGTTTAGTGCTAATCATTAGTACTAATCTATTGCACTTTTATTGTGAGAGTAGAAATTGACGCTAGTTGGAAATATGGAGCCGGTAGTGTAAACAATACATAATGCTTTGAATTCTTTACTCGAGCTTGGTGCTAATCATTAGTACTAGTCACTCGCACTTATATGGTGACGTGTAAAGTATTAGTACTAATCGGTAGTAAAAATACGAGTGCAATGGATTAGTGATTAGTGAGAAGTGACAAGATTGGACGAATTGATATCTCTACACACTCACCACTAATAGTACCATGTTTACACTTCCAACTGTTGTGAACTTGATTTAACTGATTACTACTAATAATTAGTATGAAGCTGGTGGAAACAAGGTGATATAAAGTGCTGGAAACAAGGTGATATAAAGTGCTGGAAACAACATAAATAAGTGGTTTTGTATGATTTTTCTTCATCCAGACGATGATAATTCTGACTAATTTTGATGTTTAACTTTTTGCTTGGGTCTTAAAGTATACCTATTAATTGTTTTATTAATATTCAATTAATCCGATAAGTAAATTTTGTATTTGTTGTTTAATTGTTTTTTTTTTGTCTATGTTATGTAGGAATTTATACTGACACTTTTTATTTTATAGATATACTTCTTATTAAGGCATACTACAGTTCAGTTTGACCTTAGACATAGTCAATATCAACTGAAGATAAGAGAGTAAGAGATCTGTAAAAATATATATTTTTTAAGGTGAATACTGCTAAAGGTTAAGATACATCGTTACTGCGTGCAATAAATGTAAAAGCAATTTATAAAATAGGCAGAAACAACATTACTTACCGAAATTTCATTTCTATAATCCTTAATGATTTTTGTTGGAAAATAACTATTTAAATGATTTTTACACTGTTAGGAAGCAATAGCTACTGAATATACACAACACAATATTTACATTAAAAATTTCTACAGCATTATACATATGCATATGTGTAACATAACAATGAGGCTTCTCATTATCTAGTTGAACGTAAATAAGTTTATTATCACATTTATTGCAATAACAATGATCTTTATATTATGTATTTACTTATGTAAAATGTCCTTGCAAAAATAAAACTGTCGTCATTTAAATGTTCGTATAAGCATCTAAAATTTTTTTATTAAGCAAATATTTTCTGATTTCAATTTTTAGCAGTGTTGAGTTTTTACTGTGCTTAAGTGTACATACACTTATTGCTACAAGTATTGAAATGAAATTTTTATACCTATTTTTCATGAAACCTGATGTTATTTCCATACACATTTTTTTAATAATACAATTTTAGGTTTGGCCCTCTTGACACTAAATAAGTAAGCAAGATACTATAAACAAACTTTAATATGCGTTATAAATGCTACGTACAATAAGACTGCCTAACGTGGAGCACGCACTTAGTTTTATACTATTTGTGTGTTTCCGTTGCATTTTTCTTAGATAAGATTATTTATAAAAATATAACGTATATTACATGATGAATATTTAGGATAAGTAGAAATAAAAGAAAGACACTATTATCAAAGTTTACTGAAAAAATATAAGTTATACCACTCTCTGTCGGCACTTTGATGTTTTGAGATCAAAGCTGTACCGCCGCACGTAAATACTGTCGCAAAAAATGGCCAAGTGCGAGGGACTTAAAGTAGTTTCTTTCCAATTGGGAAATATTCATATACGAGGGATATTCCAAAAGTGTGATGTAAGGCTGCTTATTGTATAAATAAAACATTTGTAATGTAATAAATATAAATATTATAAAACGATTATAGGTAAATGTATAAAGTTTTGTTAGTTAATCTTGGAAGTCGTATATTCACTTGTAAATTTTAAAATAAAATATATATCTACGTACTATACTATATAAAAAATAATGTAGCCATGCGGAAAATTTGCAATAAAATGTTTATTTAAATATTAAAAAAATCAATATACATTATTTTAAAACTAAAATAGGAAATAATATAATATATATTGTTTACAAGTTACAAATGCTGCAGTATAGGTTTTTACTAGCTCTTTTAATGCAGCTTTTTTGGACTCCTACACGAAAGTGTTTGTGACGTTTGGCAGTTTTGATCTGAAATATAATAAAAATGCATTATATTCTTGTTTTGTAATTTAATAAACTATGTATTCTTTTCAGTAAAAAATACTCAAATGGAAACCCATTGTATGTATAAGTATGTCCAGGTCATTTTTTAATATTTAATATTATTTTAGTGATTTGGGTATTTCTATACGTATATTAATTAATTTGAGACAAATTATTTTAATTTATTTAAAGATGTTACTGTACATACCATTTTTATTATATACTGTTTGTGCACATGTATCGCTTAGTTTGAACTTCAGCATCTTGAAATTTTGGCGCCACATTAGTTTTGATATTATCAGAAACTCTGCTTCAACCAAAAATGCTTGAGTGTAAAATTTACATGGCACAATTAAGTACCTACTGTTTGGACGACGTCGGGGCTTAATCCCAATGAATACACTCGTATTTTCTTAATTTTATTTCCCTTTCCAAATAATATACATAAAATAAAAGCTTCACAAAACACCAAGCCATAGACATGTGTCATAGACCTAAACGTAACTAACTTCTCCCTACTATCCAACTTCTCTCTACTCCCTAACTTCACTCTACTACCATCTGTTCTACCAACTTAATATGAACTGAATTGAACTAAGTTACCACACTACTTACATTATTATTGCATATTAAACTTTTTTTCAATAAATACCAGTACAAAGAAGTTACTTGTTGGTTCATACAAAAACAATGTTTGATGTTTCATTTGAAAAATGTTTGCTTCAAATTATAATATTTTTATAGCGTTGATCAGGACAATTTTTCAGATAAATATTCAAATGTATATCGGCGTACTGCGTAAAATTTTATATTATGACCTATTATGAAAAAGGAAAAACCACGTCTTGAGGGACAATTATTCACAGTACAAATATATCACGGGCATTTTTAGAAGAAACATAAAATAAAATAAATACTAACAGATATTCAAGGTTTTTTGTCTCACACTATATCGATCGCACTCAACATGTTACAGTTCTAGTGTCGGCCACCGTGTAGGATCGTGGGTACCGAACGCTCCCCGAGACGGGTGAGGAGAGCGGAATTAGTAGGGCGGGGCATGTTCGAGAGTGAAACAACTTATACACTTCAGCAACATTTTTTTTGTTTTGCAATGTGGTCTATGTTCTGAGAGGATTACGAATCATTAGATTTATATGGAATTGTTTTAAATTCTTAAAACTTCATCACCCATTACAAATGACAAAATAATGTATAATATTTAAAAAATGTAAATATTTTAGTTACTATTAGAGATTAATTTTCTAATAGTTGTTTTGCATTTATAAAACGCAAACAACGGTTGTACGTCTATATTAAACTTAGGAATTCAATTTAATTTGATATTTAATTTAGTTACCTCATTTAACTTTTATATATAAAAATAAATTTTTGTTTGAACAGTGCGATACATTACTGTAAACTTCATTATACAGGCTTTTTGCATTTCTATAGGTACCTATAGTATACTTTGAAATGGTATTAAGTGATTCACTTTCTTGCTTTCATATATTTGGCATTATATTTAACTGATTGTTACTTATTGTTATTTGTGTATCTATGATATGTGTCGAGCCAGCTCCACGATTTATCTTTCTCAGATCTGAAGGTCAGATTATGTTTACTATATGTTCTTGGGGTCGTTATGGGGTTATGGAGTTTATGGGTGTATGAGTTTGTAGGTTATCAGCTTTGTTTTGTGTTTAAAATTTGAGTTATAGGGATATATGCTGAAATATTAAATTGTTGGGTTGTTTGAGGTTATTTCAAAACCTTGATATGATGGATTTAAACGGATTCGGATTCAGCTACCCCAAAAACATGATCTGACCCACAGATTTGAGAATTTTTCTTTGTGGGGCTGTTTATTCTAGAGATAGAGGCAAAATGTATGCTTTTGAAGGCTACAGAAAAGGACCCAATACAAGACAATAACCATTTGTTTTAGAAATGTGCAAACTGTACACCAGATTGTTTAATTTGGACTTCTAGGACTTTACATTTGCATACAGAGTAAAGAGATTTTATTATCTAACCTCATGTCATAGTAATATAATTAGTAATATAATTCATATTGCAAATAAATTAATTAATAAATTTTATTAAGAATTTTGAAAATAACTTCTTTATTTTGTTGCAGGTAACTTCTACCACTGAAATACGAACTAAGAGAATATATTTTGGTCAGAAGTGATGGGTAAGAGATATCAATATTTACAACAAAACTTTGTAGTAAACACTGATCAAATAAAATAAAAACTATATTTTTATTTATATTACATATAAAGATATTCCAACTTTGAGTAACTATTTGAGAGTGACACACACAGCGGTTTGTGTCGTTTTGGCGTCATAATTTGAAGGGGATGACAGCGGATTTTACAGTTACAGAAGTGTGCTATGACTCTCTTGAAACAAAACACTAAAGTGACAGTAAATAAATAACGTTGTTCCTGTCAACAGTGTTGTTAATCACTAGAAGTAAAGATGCCCGAAAAAAGAAAAATTTAAATATTAATTATGATAGGCTGCGTTTTTTTTTGTTAAGTTGTTTATTGTTAATATTTTACTAGTATTACATTAAATGTGTTTAAAGATAATATTGCATCTTTCAATTGTTATTTTTAAAACAGAAACAAATTACTAAATACACTTCGTTTATTAGTTTTCTGTCAATGGTGTAACAGCCTACCTAACCACCTATCAGTGTCGTACTCAACCTTGAATTCACGGAGGAAAAGAGTACGACAGAGAAAACCCCGATTCCAATTCAAAGAATCGCTGTTACTATTGCAATGGTAATAATAATGATAACAATAATAAAAATTTGTCTGTATTTCAGAACTTGAATCCACGGTAATATAATTATAATTCTACATATAAAACTGAAGAGTGTTTTTGGTGAGTTAACCGACTTACCGAAGATACTCCCATACGGGAGTCTACCTAGCTAGTAGTTGAGGGGTTGAACAAAAATCTCAATTCATATCTCATGCATCATGTGTTTTACCGGATGTTTGTCCAGACACAGGAGAAAATATTAATAGATTCACCAAGGCTCTTGCAAACACCTGACAATCAAACCTCTAATTCAAGTAATAAAGTAGTAGATGATTAGTAATAACTTACAATACCATTTGCAACAACATAACTTCGACTCAAGTAATAAAATATTAAACAGACAAGAAAATAATAAGAGGAACACAAAGACATTCAATTTTTAAATACAATATATAAAAACAAATTACTGACCTGTAAAATTAGAGCATATGCACCACTTATCAATATTCACAGTTTTCCTTTAGTTTGATTCGGTTTTTGCCGCACTTCGATTAATTAAATAAGTCCTTGCGCCAAACGGTTCAGTCAAGGGTTATTTTTGAAACTAAGTTTGCGTAACCAAAAATCTTACACTGAAAAAAGCAGAAAAGTAAATATTAACAAAAATCACATCACTATCGCGCACCGTATTTTTGATGTTTCGGAAAACTCTGTTTTCGTTCTCAAAATAGCAAATGTGTTAAAAGTATGTCAAGTTTGACAGTTTACAATTTGTTTATCTGTTTATCTTTATGTATTTTTATTTTATTGTTACTTCTTCTTGATAACTTATCTCCGTTCAACAAAATAGTCGCGGTCTCTTTTAATTTTTGTTGCATTATCTTCTTTCTCTAAAATTTTTGCCGAACCCCATTGAATCAAATGACCGTTTTCCCAAGCGTGATCGCAAATTTTTGATTTTTCAAATTCCCGCCTTTTTATATAATTTTAATGTTCCTCAACTCTAAAATTCATAGGACGAGCCGTTTCTCCAACATAATGTTTATTGTATTCACAAGGCATGCTGTAGATGCATTTTTTAAAATTTTGTATATCATTTTTTGGACGTGTTTTAGACAAAAATGATCGTAAAGTATTAGTTGTCTGAAAAACTGTTCGAATATTAAATTTGTTATTATTGAGGAACATAAAAATTATATAAAAAGGCGGGAATTTAAAAAATCAAAAATTTGTGAACACGCTTAGGAAAATAGTCATTTGATTCAATGGGGTTCCCGTTGATCTGGCCCCGCGTTCCCGTGTTTGTCAGTGACTTGTCTGCAGTCTCCCCTCTAGCTAATGCGTATATAATATTCTATACAGAGTGTTATTTATTCTGCAATACAGATATACTCGCGACAAGAATTCAGACGACTTACGTCATACGAACAAATGAATAATTTATTATATTTTCATCAAAATATTTGAGAAACTGCAACTGATAGTAATAAAACTATATACTACACTAAAAGTTTGCATTATATATTGCACAGAATTGCAAGAAACAATTGTTTTTAACGCAACCAAATGTCGAAAATTACTTTGACAATAAAAACAAATGTGTAACGTCAGCAGTGACGTAAGACGTCTGAATTCTTGACGCGAGTATAAAATTCCCACAACACCTTAAGTTTTATAAGTAGTTTGAAGTACCTTTAGATTGCCATTACAATTATCTCTTCTTATTATGTACTTTTAAAAACGTAATAAGGAGTAAATAAAAAAAACGTTAATAATAATATTAGTTAGTCTTTTATTCATTTGATTACACAGTTAATATCACAACTGATGATAGTTTAAATTATACTAAATATTAAAATTAACTGACTGGAACAGAACAGAAATTTAAGTATTTTGCAAAAATAAAATCACGACGATATTTTCTTCAGGTTCATCCATATATCTCCAGTTTTCCTTAACATTAATTCATGGGGTACGAATTTAAATGCTGGTGTTGTCTTCTCGCTCAACGATACCTCGTATCTTTGTAGCATACTTATAAGCCCAACTTTAGTTTGCAACAATCCAAAACGTTTGCCTGTAACAGAATAATTAGATTCACTATCCATTAGATTACTGTCAATATGGCATGTTTCAAGCCATCTGAACAAACAATTTTGAAAAAATAAAAATAATTGCCTACCGACACATATCCTAGGTCCTTCTCCAAATGGTATATGAGCTACGAAAGGCCTGTTCGATTTGTTTTCAACGGAAAACCGTTCAGGGTCAAATTGGTCAGGATTCGGATAATATTCGGGATCACGTTGGATACCCATGTTCGAAATTATAACTAGCGTATTCTTTTCGATGGTGAAGTCAGTACCTGGAATTTTGTAGTCGTTTACTGCTACGCGAGGAAGAATTGGGAATACTGGATACAATCTCAATGTTTCTGAAATAAAGGAAAAAAAATAATTAAAATTTTAGTTTATATGAATGAAATATACAGAGTGTTTTTAAATGAAGTAGCAAAAATGGTACCAATGAATGTAGAGTTAAAAATAAGAGGATGGAAGTATTAATACCTTATATGAAAGTTGCACCCCTGAGGTGATATAACCTCTTAAAGAATGGGATTAAAATTCACATTTTAATTTTTTCCTTTAACATGGGGAATGCTGGAGACACGAAATTTGATATGGGCATCTACTAATAAAGAGACAACTTTTCAATATCTTTTCGATCATTGACGTATTTTATAAAGGAGTGAAACAGTCAACACCATTGCAATATTTTATTAGAATTTCTTTATATGAAACAAAT
Source organism: Monochamus alternatus (assembly GCA_037114965.1). Taxonomy (NCBI): domain Eukaryota; kingdom Metazoa; phylum Arthropoda; class Insecta; order Coleoptera; family Cerambycidae; genus Monochamus; species Monochamus alternatus. The sequence goes on along the minus strand of CM073429.1, from coordinate 53,214,164 downwards.
TATTTCTTTAAAAATATTTATTGGCAAGACTGAACTTTTTTACCTCTTACAATTTTTCAATAAAAACGATAGTTTTCGAGTAAAAAAATTAGATGTGTTCACTAAAGGGGTAATTGCGAAATTTTGTAAAATTTTTTTATTAAATTAGCAGCTTATTGGCAGAAAGTGTCAATTTATTAATATGATAAATAACATTTATTTGTTATGACATCCGCCTACTTTATTTATACAAATTTTTGCAATTATATATTTAGTGAACGATGACGCATCCATTTTTTTTACTGGAAAACTAAGTCTTCCTAATAAATATTTTTAAATAAATAATTTGCTTTATATAAAAAATATATAATAAAATATTGCAATGGGGTTGACTGTTTCACTCCTTTATAACATACGCCAATGATCGAAAAAATATTGAAAAGTTGTCTCTTTATTAATAGGATACTCATACCAAGTTTTGTTTCTCTAGCATTCCCTATGATAAAGAAGAAAAAAAAAATAAAATATGAATTTCAATCCCCTCATTTAAGAGGATACATCGCCTCAGGGGTGCAACTTTCATATGAGATATTTTTACTTCAATCCTCTTATCTTTGGCTCTACGTTCACTTTTGCTACTTCATTTAATAGCACCCATAGTATGGAAAATATATAGGGCGTAACAAAAAAGCACCTTTAACTACGTACACGTTGGCGGCAACACTAGTAGCACTACTTACTTATTTATATACAAAAAAAGCCTCCCTTAAAGTGTTATAGTTGAACTTTTAAAATAGTTTTTTCGCTATAATTTCTATAGTTTTTCACTTTAAATTTTGTAGAGATGCATCTTCTAATTAACCATATCCTTAAGGGTATTATTGTAAGCAATGCTTAAAAAATAAACGTAGAAATTGGGAGGGAAGAGGTTATTTTATCTCTCACCTTTTTTCTGATGTACGCCCATGCACGATTTTTTGCAATGTAAAATTTTACTTAGAGTATTTTATTACTCTTGATATTTTTTTGTAAAACTTTACTTTCGAGACAAATTCGATTTTTGAACATGCAACGTTAGAGAGTCTCAGAAAAATGAGTTGAATATTTTAAAATTTCAAAATATAAGGGAACAAGTTGTAATGTTCTGTGTCACTTTTACAAAAATAAATGTTTTTTATCAATGAAAATTCGTTTATTTAGGAAAAAAACAGAGATTTAAGTACCAAATTAATTATTAAACAGATTTACTCTAATTGCTGCATATACCATACACGTAGTTTACCGTGACATTCCTAAACTTTCTCCAAAATGATTATTTCACTTTATTCGACAATTTACCACTTACTCTTCGTCAAAATATGTGTACGCAACTTGATGGTGCGCCGTCTCATCTTGGATTAAATGTAACGCGATATTTAAGTATAATTTTTCCAAATCTATAAATTGAATGTGAAAGAGGCGCAATTAATCAGTGACCATCACGCTCTCCCGATTTTAGTCCATTGGACTTCAGAGGACGACGTTTATTCTAAATCAATTCTAATATTGATCAACTGAAAAGTCTTATTACAAATTCGCAGGTTTTTCAAAATATCGGATATTCTTCGTTTGAAAGAGCTCGTTTATGCATTTTGGATGTAGGTGGACATGTGGAGCAATTAAAATGTTAAAATTACGGTTTGAAATTAAATTTTAGTATAAATCTTCTGTTTAATAACTAAAATGTTTCTTAAATTTGTGTTTTTCCTTAATAAACAAATTTACATTGATAAAAAACATTTATTTAAAAAAAGAATATGGGTAAAACTAAAGAAATTATACCGAAAATAATTTTAAAAATTCAACTCTAACACCCTGTACCTTTAGATGAGGCATTTTTGTGTATATGTAAGTAGGATTAAACCGTCATATTTTGCCTGCTTTTTTTGTTATTCTCAGCGAACATTTAAATATGTTTTTATTTTAATAATTGATCTACTGAAATTGTATATATGTACAAGTATACTTTAGATATGTAAAAAGTTGAGCTTTGAACTTACCATCTATGACTTTATCCAGATATTTCATATCCATGACAGCATCATAAGTAATCTTATTGTCGTACTTAGCCAAAACTTCCTTGATTTCATTCCTGAGTTTGTCTTGGCATTCTGGGTTTTTCGAAAGCTCGTACAACGCGAATGTTTGCGTACTGGAAGAAGTTTCGAAACCAGCGGAAAAGAATATGACAGCTTGTGCGGCGAATTCTTCAAAGCTCAAGGGGTCCAAGGGCTTCTTGCCAGTAAAATCGTGCTCGTCTTCGTGTTTCTCAGTCAACCTTACAAGAACTTCGGCAATGTCTCCTCTGTTAAGGTATTTTCCTTTTCTGTAATTCAAGACCTCCCTAAACATGTTCTGGAAATAGGTCTCGAATTCCTTTGGCATCAGTCTGAAATTCAATTTCTTCAGAATATAACGGGGTATCGTAAATACAAGGGTGTTGGTATAAAGGCCCCATTGATCATCAAAGAAAGATCTCCCTCGTTTGAGAAGTTCCTCGTTTTCACGTTTCATGGTCTTGGTCTCGAGACCAAAGGCACAAGATGAAATCACGTCGGTGGTAAATCGGCTTAATTCGTTCTTTATATCTAGAGATTTACCACTAACAGCATAGGGTTCCAAGTTTTCAATCAGCTGTTTAGTCATTTTCTCAATTATCACAAACATTTTCCTCATTTTTGCTGACGTAAATGCCGCGGGGTATTTCGCTCTAAGCGACCTCCATTTTGAATTTTCCATGTTCATGATGTGTCCTGACATGGGTTCGTTTTCGCTTATATAAAAACCGTGATTGGGGAAATTCTCAAAATCGCTTATTAGAACACGTTTGATGATTTCTGGATCAACTGGTACATATATGGGTTTCCAGAAGAAGTAAACGCCACCATGCTTAAGACCCTTTTCTTTAAAATGCAGGTAGTACTTGGCAAACATCATACCCATACTGGTTTTCTTCATGTAGAGGTTGAATGTGTTTCCAAATGGTATTATTGGTTCGATGTATTGAAGACCTCTTTTCTTCCAATAGCTGTAGGCATCCTTGTAGAACCAAAGTATGTAAACGCATATTGAAAGTAAGATTGCCAGTAAGCTGTATGTAGTAATTAACGTATTTGGGATATTCAGAATCATTTTGCCTTGGTCTGTAAAGCAATAAAAGAGACATTACTAAATTGTTTCACATTATAGGTTACTGTATTTTAGAAGTAAATTACGTTTTTCTACAAACATGTTCGAAATACAATTTTAACACTCCCTTGTAGCATTAAAATGATCACTTTAAAGCGCTAGTGCCTTGAAGTAAATCTCAAATTGTGACAGTAACATTTAATTCGTATTTTCTTTATTGACATGAATACTTATATTACAATTCACACAATTTGAAAAATTAAATCCTTCCACAATTCTACCACTATCAACTGAAACGAACGCATTACTAATTGACGTTTGAGCAGAATCCGCTGATATTGAAAGCAGTTTTCGGGTAATCGAATTTTAACTTTCCAACGAAAATCTGCATCTCTTGACGACTGAAGATTTCCATCTCCCATGCCGCTTAATTTGCTCAACTATCCGCTAGTAATTTTGCAGACGAACGCCGAAAACAATGTCCAGTATAGAGGTTAGAATTTGGAAGTTGCAGAAATTTAGCAATGGCAGCAGGAAACTTTCCAAACGTATTTATTCCCACAGGGTTTTTCGTACACTTGCCTTTCACATACTTTTAGAAAGCCTCCGATGTCCCACATTTGCTGGGCGAAGAGCCATGTATCTACGGTAAAAATCCAAATAAAAGTCTTCAACGATAGTGAAATTTCGTGGAACCCTGGTTTTGGTATTCGATATCTTAACCAATATTGAACTAAAAGTGCCCACAATTTCCAAGTTGTCGAGAGTCAACAGGCAAAGCTACTTTCTAGGCAGGCACCAAATATTTCCAAAATAGTAGCTACTTGTCATCCGGTGCGCACTTCAAAAACTTTTCAATTTGGTCTCTGGTCAAGATCTTTGATTTTTTGGGTTGATAACCTTCTCCTTGACGTTTCAGAAACGCAATGAGCTTAAAATGCTTGATAATATCTACGTCGCTGTTTATTCGTAACATAGCTTTAATCACAATTAGACCATAGAGATGAAGACTTCCAAAGCTTCGATTTCTCCTCAAAGTAGGCCAAGAATACATTTTCAGCATATTTTCCAGGAACGCCTTTCTTGTTCAAACCACTCCACAAACTTGTATACAATTTCATATTGAAACCGGGATTTTCTTGGTAATAAGTCCAAAGTAGCTCGGTTGGCCGCTTCATCGCTTTCTTTCCATATTTTCTTTATACTTTTTAAGGGCAAAAAGACACAACGTTTAAAAGTGACAAAGCAATGGTTGCCACCATGGACTGGAGATACTACACACCAAAATATGGCGACTGAACCAAATATGCCTTATCCGAATGTTGCTGTTTTAAAAAATACAGGGTGTATGCTAGAATTTTATTTTGAAATATCTCAATAACTTTGAAACCTATCGGAGTATTAAAAAAAAATAGCACAATTATGTCTTTTAGCACGGCAAATAAGAATTTTTAACTTATTTTGACGTCACTAGTAGAGGGCGCCACTTATGGCACAGCATGTTTCTTTTAAATGGCAGAACTTTTTTTTATGTTTAGTGTATCCATCTGTCTATTGAAACAATCGATTCTCCTACCTGTTGTATCTAAAAAAAGTATACCTTGTTGAAATCGTTAGGAGTAACAGTTTTCGAAATAATCCTATTTGAAATATTCAGTACACCGATTGAAAACTCTTATCGTTTCAGCTAAAGTGCCTTTTCTACTGAAAATACAGCAAAATTTTACTTGAAAAAGTTGTTCAGAACGGTAAATTATGGGGACGCGCAAAGAAGATCAGCCTGCTTTGATAAAATCTTTGTGCTTTGTTGAAAAATGGTTTCAAAATCAAACTTCGCCGATCTTAGCACTTTACCTGAAACGATTACAGTTTTCAATCGGTGCACTGAATATTTCAAATAGGATTATTTCGAAAACTGTTACTTCTAACAACTTCTACAAGGTATATCTTTTTTAGATACGACAGGTAGGAGAATCGATTGTTTCAATCAATCGCCATATTTTGGTGTGTAGTATCTCCAGTTCAGAGATTGCCCATTCTTAATGAATCATCCTGTATATCTTTGGCAAGTGTCTACTTAACTCTACTTTAAAACTTAACTTACTTCTACCCGATTTTTCATGCCGTTTATAGAAAAAATATTGTATGACATTTGTGTTAAACGTGTTTTTAAGGCACTGATGTAAACTTTTAATACTCACATCATAAATAACTATTATTTTTAAATTGAACAGCTGTCATTTGCTTGAAACTAATTGAAAGTAATTTAATTTTAACAAAGTATAACTTAACAAATATTTTATGTTTATAACTAACTTATATAAGGGTTTGATAAAACACTAACTACAAGGTGTTACGAAATAGTAGGTCAAGCCGTTAACCACATATTCTTTGGAATAAAATTATGAGATTTTGCTTATGCCACTTTTCAGGTGTCAAAATTAAATTTTTTAAATGATTTCAATTGATAGTTCCGGTGATTTAGAGATATTTGTTTGAAATTTGCCACATATTTTTATCGTAAATCGGCACACTTTCTGTATAATTTTGGTCTAAAATATCAGGGTATGAACGCAGAAAAGGGCGGTTGTAGCACCCGCGGACTCCCCCTTTTTTGGTTTGCGGTTTGGTTTACTAGATTGCAGCTATTTTGGATGTGTTAGGTTTGGCACAAATTAAATATGAAAAAAAAATAGAATTTCTAAATAAAAATATTCTTAAACCACAGGCGTACTAAAAACATCCTTTGTTTGTGCTTTGATTTTTTAGAACAAAATTACGAAAAAAATATGCAGATTTACAATAAAAATATGTACCAAATAAACAAATATTTCAAAAATCACCAGAGCTACCAATAAAAATAAATTTTAAAATTTTTAATTTGACAGGCTGTATTTTGAAAATGGATCTCCTAAATAAAAAGTGGTATAAGCAAAGTCCCATTATTTCAGTCTAAAGAATATGTGGTTAACGGCTACGACCCACTAATTTGAAGCACCCTGTATAATAAATCACTAATAGTAATAGAATATGATACATACCTGTTTCATTCACGGTGGTACTTACTTCTTCAATTTTGTAAGTAAAGTGACTGCTTTATTTCGAAAAAGTGTATTTATACTGTTTGTACGTTTGTTTGTTTTTTTTTGAGGTAATTGATAACCGTTTAATATAAGTATACATCTAATAAAACTGTTTGTTAAAAACTTGAACTTTTCTCGACCCTACGCTAGATGACCTGCGTCGTATACAGGTTGCACTTAAATTTCTATTCGTGCGATAAGGATTGGAAAATTTGTAGTGCCATAGGGTTATATCTGTAATGCGTCAAGAGACGCATTTTGCTTATACAGGGTGACGTTTAAAATAATTCATTATATAGCGCCAAATAATAGACGAACTTAATGTCCAAATTTGTTTTGTATTTAAAATAAATAGTCAAAGAAATTTTGAAAAATATATTTTTTGTTCCGTCCAATTAAGTAGAACGAATTGAATTCGGTTCTGTTAAAATTATTTACTGTTTTATAATTTGAAATAGATAATAGATTTCCGTACTCGTACCTAAGAACAACTACTACATTTTTAAATTCCAACTTTGACACTCAATATCTTTTTTATTATTCTTTTTGAAATTCATATTGGCTCCAATTGAATATTAAATTAAGAAATCTTTTTTTTTCTAAGGCGCTGCCACTGGCCGGATTACCTAAACTTTCAGTATTTATATATTTATTTGCCACTTAGCCGGTTTGTGTGATTTTAATTTTTTTTCTACTAAAAGAGTCTTAGTGTATATTAATATGATATATCTTGTACAAAGTTAAAATAAATAAATATCTCATTATGATTGTTTTGATTCTCCAGTAGATTCTGCAGTTTATGCATGACGATCTTTCCATTGGGATAGCAGTAAATAATTCTTTTATTCCATTAAACTGTGTATTATTTTGATAATGTCTTGCATGTTTACACCTCTCGGTGAATTTTAAAAACTAGTGAATTTTTAGGCTTATGTTTTTTTTTTTGGAAATTGCAAAGATTATACTTTGATAACGTCTACTAACATTTGTGTTGTAAGCCTGTTGCAAACGACATTTTTTTACAGCTGATTATGCCTAAAGTAAGTACGTAGATTTGGGCAGATTTCCCAGTGGCTTTGGTAGAGGGCGTATTGTTGGGTTGCGCGAAGCAGATTTGTCGGTGAGAGAAACTTCTAGAAAGAGTAACAGATCTTTCTGTAGCGTCTACTCAGGAAGGTCGTGGACGCAGAGCGAAAGGCACCGGTCGTCATAGAGGAACCACAGAGCGTGAAAATCGTCGATTACGACTTCTAGCTCTTATAGACTGATTTAGCAGCAACCGGACTATTGCAAATCAGTGGTTTGAGTGGATGGTCGGTATGCGTACAGTATATTGCCGAATATAAAGAATTTGGCCTCTTGTGTTATCGTCGACATTGGGGGCTACCTCTCAATCAACATAGAGTAGTACAGTAGGCTTTATGGTGTGGGATGCTACTGCGTTTGGTTGCAGATCACCACTAGTTGTCATTAGAGGCAACATGACGGCCCAACGCTGCATCCTGGAAGTGGTCATTCTATATCTTCACACCACCCAAAACAAAATTTTCCAGCAAGACAATACTAGACCTCATGTTGCCAGACAAACAATAGCTTTTTTAGAACAACCATTTACTTCGGCAATCAATATCACCGAAGGCATCACCTATTGAACATGACTGGGACATGACTGACTGCAGATTACTGCATTTACAACACTCTCTACAGACAGCTCTTGCCCATGAAGTTCTAATAGCTTGGGTTCTCAATACACTATTGAACAAATTTTTACAGTAGGTTCTCTGATCTTGCTGAGAATGTAATCATTCAATAAGTAAGTGGCCTCGAACTTGTGTACCAGAAATTATTACCTGTCTGTGTGATGTAGTATATTTTGGATAAAATGTCTGCTGCTTTTAACATATGCATCACTAACTATAACAAGAATTGTATTTGATCGCACCATATACTATAATTAAAGTAGTTAAAATGTTACTATTATTCCGTTATTAGTACCTACTTAAGTGGTTGTTACTTTTTAAAGCATCACTTAAAGAATTTAGCATTACGAAGAGTTTGGCTGTTCAAATGTCTTGTTGCTTTAATTTTGTAGAACAAAATATAATTTGTCACAAGCATTACAAAGTAGCCTATTATCTTGGGTATTTGTCTTTATGCAGAACTGATTTTATTTTAACGTTTTATTTTATTTTCGTTTGTCCCTATTCACTTTGTTTCTGTTGAGATTTTATTAGTACTATCAATAATTGCGGCAAGAATTCAGACGACTTACGTCACGGCTGACGTTACGCAACTGTTTTTATTGTCAATATAATTTTCGATAGTTTATCGCATTAAAATCAATCATATTTTGTAAGAGTAGTTGTTTTCTGAATTTCTACTTTTGCAAAGCCCGGAAATTGTTCAACCAATTTCATTCATTTTATTTTTAAATTTCAACTGAAATAATCCAATTCGAAACGTTTCTTGAACTATATAATAAAAATAATTACAAATATTCTTTCTATAAACATGATCCAGTTCAATCTGGTCTATATTATAACAATGATTACTGGCTTATGTAAAATGATATGAAATCAGTGCTTAAATGACCTTATCTAACGTATTCATGTTAAATAATGTTAATTAATGTTAATTAATTAACCATATAATTTCTGTTTCACATTTGTTGACTGATTGAGGTTATGCATGCTTGATACGAATGTTTAGCAAATAATATCTTTATAAATATTTCCATGATAAATTTACATGAGTTACACAAAATAATACAATGCCAATTGAGCCTTTTAATTACTACACATTCATAATTTGTTTGACGTGCGATGTCTCATTTATTTATATATTTATTTATTTATTTATTTTAATTACAACATCCCACGGGACTAACCCAGTTACGGGATGAGGTCAGAATACAGTAGATGTTAATAACAAAATTAGTAAGGATTACAATTTAAAACAAAACTTATTCAAAAAATATAAAATTAAAAAGAAAACATATTACAAACAAAATATATACGAGTATACAGACATATCTACAACAGGAATAAATAAAAAAAACTACGTATCAGTAAAATAATTATACAACAAAAAGACACAATTGTACAACAAAAATTTCTATAAAAAATACATCTAAGAATAAATGTTTTTGATTTGCTGAATAGAGCAAGCAAATATATCAAGCGAATCCTCGACATTATGGTAATGTTTAATCATTTGGTTTAATTTGGTATGACGAAATCATAGCGTTTGTTTGAGGTACAGGTAGTTTAAAAACATGATTGTTACTTGAACTAAATTTAGGTACTCTAACAAAAATTTGTGAAAGGATCTCCTCAGATTTAATGTAATTATGTATGACCTTGGAAATTGAGAGCAGCCAACTAGAGTGTTGCCTAGTAATGGGTGTAGTAAAACTGCCTCTTCCCGACGTGCAATACTTTACATTTTATTTTTTAACGTCGAAACAATTAATTTTATCAAAAAAATATAAGAAAGAAAAAAGTTTCTAAATGAATCGGCTTAACCTAATTTATTTTTTTCTACGTCGTTAAGGAAGTTTTTTTAAAGTATAGTTAAAAAAACTGAAAGAGGTAGTTTATTTCAACCCTTTCCAATTATTTTCAAAAAGTGAAAAAAATATGTCACAAGTGTCTTTTGATGTTGGTAACACTTCCACAGCATTTTACCATTTCCACGCTTTTAGTTTCCGAGAAAAACAATAAAAACACTCTTTTTTCCGCCATCTTTGCAACGCGATATTTCCCTAATGGTTGACTTGTGACCCAACGTTTATATAACAAACTACTTTTTATTTTCAAGAAGGAATCACCTCCTGAAATTTTTCGCCTTTGTTTTGAAACACCCTGTATAGGAGACCAAACCACCGAAACGTATTCAAATTTAGAGCGCAGACATGTTATATATAATAATTTTCCTATCAATATTTGCAAAATTTTTAGAATTCCATACAACAAAACCTAAACTCTTATAAACAGACTTAGTGATGCTATTTATGTGTTCGGTGAACGATAGATTTTGTCAAACAATACTCCAAGATATTTGACAAACACAGGTCTACATAATGTGATGTTATTAAACTCATAATCAAATAATATCTTGTTTGATTTCTTGGTGTAGAACATAACATTACATTTGTTAGGATTTAATGTTATTTTATTTAGCAGACATCATTCACTAATATTATTTAAACATTGCTGAAGCATGTAGCAGTCTTGCAGAGAGTTAGCTTCTGTAAAAAAATTTAGATCATCCGCATATAAAAGGCATTTAACATTAAAATGATTAATAATGTTGTTAATAACATTGCTGGGTCGGTCAGTGGTCGCGCGGTTTAAGGCGTCAGTACTTGAATCGAGGTGACTAGACCGGTGTTGGTTCGAGCCCAGCTGCCGGTAGACCGTATATAAGCTATATTCGTGGAGAGGTTTGGCGCCCTCTCTGCGGGTATGGTAGGGTGGAAGAATGTTGGCTTGGGTCAATGTAAGAGATTGATACCGGTTGATATTTGACTACCCCCCTAATTAATGAGGTTTTCCAGGTTTCCCTCATTCCTGCGACTTCTGGGCTAATCCCTGTGATTAGAATGAGGGGTAGAGATATTATTATTATTATTATTATTATTATAAACAAAATGAAAAATGTGGGGTCCAAAACAGAACCCTGAGGTACTCCTGGCATCTGCAAAACTTCGTCAGGTTGTACGAACAATTGACGATTTGTAAAACTCAAGACGAATAGATGAATTAGCGAATCCATACGAACCATGTAGTTTTAATAATAATAAAATATGATCGATTTTCATCTACATTTACCTGACTTCTCCTATCAGTAGCTTCGGCAATAAATTGCGTTTTACATACAAGATTGGAAACTGTTGAGCGACCAGCTATAAAACCGTGCTGACATTCAGATATTTGATTTTGCAAATAGTGGGAGATATAGCCATGCATGCAGTACAGCTTCAAACACTTTGCAAAAATTGTTTAAAATTGCTATAGATCGATAATTCTCAATTTCATTACGATTACCTTTTTCGAATACAGGGCAAACTCTATCTCTCTTCCATTTGTTTGGAAAAGTTGATTTATTTAAAGAAAGATTAAACAACATACAAAGTGGTTTGCATAAAATTATCTAACAATTTCTAAGTAAAAAATGCTGGAATGAGATCTAGCCCTGTTATATTAGATTTAAGTCTTTTAATTTCCAACATAACCTTATTTTCGGTAAATTCAGATAATATCAATGACGGAACATTGTCTGAAGTAAAGTGATCTGACACATTTATATTACCATCATTAACAGAAAATGAAAACAAAAAAAAATGCAAACGAGTTCACTATGTCAGAAGGATTAGTAAAATATTCATTATTATAAGACAATGTAGAGGGAACAGATATTGAACCTGTTGTACTATTTATGAAAGACCAGAATTTGTTAGGACTGGTTTTTATTTTATTCATACATTATAGAGAACATAAGAAAGTGGAATTTTGGATATTTGGTGGAATGGAAGATTTTAAACATAGTTTCATAGAAAATTGTTCTCCAAGGAACCTATATATTAATTTAATTTACACATTTAACTAGAAAAAAATGCGGACCTACGAAAAAACCCCGGGTAGCCGGGCTTACCACAATTTCACTGAAGAACAGGTGGCCAAAGCGGTGCGCGCGGTGCAAGATGGTATGAGCACAAAACAGGCGTCCCGGGTTATAACATTCCACGGAGTACCCTTACTAATAGATGCCTTAGTAGGCATACAAAACCTCAAAGTCCTCCAACCACCTTGAGTTCGGAGGAAGAAGCCATCATTGCAAGAACCCTTGGCGTCGTTGCAGATTGGGAATTTCCGCTTACTAAAGCCGATATCAAGCAAATAGTGAAACAATTTCTGGGCAAAAAAGGTATTGTTATTCCCATACTAAAAGACAATCTCCAGGGGGATGAGCGTTATTTATCCAGAGGAACAATCTGTCTGTGAGGATAGCATCTAACATAAAAAGATCCCGCGTCTCTGTTGATCAAGATGACGCTAATAAGTTCTTCGACAACATAAAACCAGCTTTGTTAGAATGTACAGGTGACCATATCTAGAATTATGATGAAACTAATATTACAGATGACACTGGAGTACGAAAAGTCATTGTTCCTAGAAATTGTAAAAGAGTAGAACGGGTTTAGAATTTCTCGAGAACAGCAATCAGTATTATGGCATACGGAACTGCGAGTGGGGAACTTTTACCACCCATGGTTGTTTGTAAGGCCTACAACCTTACTGGGACGGTCTATAGGAATAACCCAAGTGGATCTTTCGATGTCAATCTCTTTGAGATCTGGTTTAACACTATTTCCACCAAATGCCACGCACTTGATGCAGCCTTTGGACGTGGCAGTTTTTGCACCAATGAAGAGAACATGCCGTGTGATTCTGGACACGTGGAGAAAAGAGAGCCGCTATCCCGGTTCTATTCCTAAAGAAAAAATTCCTCTGCTGCTAAACAGACTGTGGTCACAGATTCAACCCAGTGTTAATAAAAATTTAATGTCTGGCTTTAGACCCACCGGACTCTTCTCATGCAATCCACAGGAAGTTTTGAAAAGGTTGCCGAATGCTACAATCCAGCAGGAAGAGGTGGGGTGTCTACTGGACACAAGCCTTATTGAACTATTGAAACAACACAGGGGTGTTGCTAAAGATCCGTCCACCAAACGCAAGCGTGGAAAAAAGGTTGAAGCTGGCACGAGAATTTTGCCTTCATCTGTGACTGCAGATCATTTAGGTGATATTCCAGAAAATCCACCACCACCAACATCAGTTTTACAGAAACCTAGAGAGGCCAACAAGAGAGAAGAAAGCAAACACTCTTCAAAAGAAAATGCAACAGAAGCTGCGGCAAAAGCTTGTCTGATGTAAGTGGTTTTATATTACTCATAGGTAATAATAATAATAATAATAAGTAAAGTAAATTTCAGAATACAGGAGCCCTGGACCCACCCTATAAACTACAGTGCCGTATGTGTATGCATTTCAGAATCGTCTTAATGGATTGGCAGTCTTGAGAGTTCAGTGAGAATATCAAATCGATTTAAATAAAATATTACATAATCTAGTGTGACAAAAGAAAATAGGCGTATCCAAATATTGTTGTATTTTTTTTAGTGTATTTTTAACTGCTACTAGTATTTTTTTTCAGTGCATGTTTACTAATACTGGCGCATCCGCCAAAAATTTAAATACATAAAATTTGTAAATATTTGTGCAGAGGATTTGGTTTAATGAGTCCCCATAACTTAAGAGTACTCATTTGTTGTTTCATTAGTTGACAAAAATTTAAAAACGTTATGTTAATAGTACGTCTCTGCCAATTTTATCAAGAAGAATAAAATTCACAGAAGATAAATGCGGAATTTGTAGAGTGAGGTGGACAAACTACAAAGGGCGTGTGGACTGGCTTCAATACTGGAAGTGCCACAAACAGATTTGTGGAATATGCATCGAAAACAATAAGGACTCCTATTTTGTCTGCGCAGTATGCGACGATGATTCAGGAGATTAAGATCCATTCCAGACAGATGGAGATGAGGAATTCATCTCCTAAAACTTTTTCCGGAAAAGTTTTGCTGATTTAGAAATTTATAGTGTTTCAAAGTGCAAAAAAGAATATTATTTAAGTGTTGCAGAACTCATTAATGTTACAGAACATTTTTAAGTTTGTTAATGTTATTTTCCTCTTTGAAATGAAGCATCTTGTACAATTAAAATTACATCTTGAAAAAAAAGTCTAAAATCTTATTTAAAAATTAAAAAAATATATACATATATAAAATTTTTGTCCGAGGATTCCATATCTGGGGTTACTTTGTCACTCTAGCCCTTTATACGCATATTTAAAGCATTTTTAATAAGGTGACAAGTAAGGTTCTTAATGTTATTTTTTTAATTCTCTATGGATGCTAGGCAGCTGGTTTTCTGGCTGCGCATATAAAATGATAACGTTGGTATACTTGATTTTTTTCAGGCCAAAAGGCGGAAAAATAAAAGAATTACATAGTAAAATATGTCCAGAAGGTGACAAAGTAGCCCCATTTTACGGTACCTTTTTAAAATAAAACAGGTAGGAGAATGGATTGCTTCAATAGTCAGATGGATACACTAAGCTGCAAAACAGTTCTGCTATTTAAAAGAAACATGGTGTGCCACAAGTGGCGCCCTCTACTAGTGACGTCAAAATTAGAAATAAATTTGAATTTCTCGACAGCAAAAACCACCGATTTACAAATTTTATGTAAATATTTAGATTTATTAAGAAGTTATTAACACATACATATCGAAAATAAAATTTTAACTTTGACTCTTTTTTATTATGCCATTTGGGATATAGATATGTTAGGTTAAATCGATTTATTTTCACCTAAGGAATCTGTGGTCTCATTTTTGCTATTTCATTTAAAAACACCCTGTATAAATTTATGAGCATGTCTGCCAATAATTTCATACAAACGGAGCACAACTCTGGAAACAAATTTTGCTTTCAATTAATATTCAAAACTACGAAAAACAGATTCTTTATAAAAATACTCGTTTTGCATCTTTCTCGTATATATTGGTGTAAGATACATAGTATTTTGTGTACGTTGCCTATAAATTAATGTAAAGGTCATTGATACAGCTATCTTTAGATTCGCATTTTATCTTATCATATAAATTATATTTTTCTTCTAATCTTTAACCTTAGATCCCATAAACTAAACGCTCATAGGCACATGTGACTTGTTGAATTCCATGCGGTAGTACTGCGTTACTTAATACACATTCCTTCCCAGAATTTTCCCATAACAAAGGAACTTTTTTCTGGCATATCAACAAAAATTAAATAATAATTACTATATTTATTAACATCTCAAACAAATATTGATTGTTGTTATTTTATATATTCAATTTTAGTTTAATCGCGAGCCAACATGAAAATATAGGTCATTCACGACGGCCTTACAGTCATGGTACTTTTATGTACACAAAGTGATTCAGAACTTATCCGAAAACATACTTGTTAATGTTCAATGTACAGGGTGTCCCAAAATAGAAGGCCATACCATTTACCACATATTCTTTGGACAAAAATAGTGCGGCTTTCCTTATGCCATTTTTTATTTGCGACTCGCTGTTTCAATATACAGGGTGTTAAAATTACATTTAAAGAATCTATTTTTGGTTAATAATCCCATTGTTTTGTAACATACACACTTGAAATTTTGCACGTACTTTTATCTTATTCCGGCATACTTATCATGTAATTTTGGTGAGAAAAATCGAAGGGTGAATGGAAGTAACTGAGGGATGCAGTACCCTTTATCCCCTCCAATAATTTCTAAGTACGCCTATGCAGCTGATAGATTTATGGGCACTACAAATTGCCGTTTTTCTCCAAAACGAAGCATTTAAACAAAAAATTACAAAAAAGGTAAAATGATCAGAAGAAAATTCTATGTTTGATATTTCAAAAAAAAGCTGCATAGGCGTACTTATAAATAATTGGAGGGGATAAATGGTACTGCTTTACACTGCAACAGTTACCTCCATCCGCCCTTTTTTTCAGCAAAATTACATGATAAGTATGCCGCAATAAGATAAAAGTACGTGCAAAATTTCAAGTGTGTATGTTACAAAACAATGGGATTATTAACAAAAATAGTTTTTAAAATGTAACTTTAACACTCTGTATATTGAAACAGAGACGTCCAACTAAAAAATAGCATAAGGAAAGTCGCATTATTGTTGTCCAAAGAGTATGTGGTTAATGGTATGGCCTTCTAATTTGGGACACCCTGTACATGTACAAATATGGTAATGCAAAACAAATTATACGAATTCTGAAATCTATTTAAAAATATTTAAATGCACGCCGCTGGAATCTGGTCTACTGTAATGGAATGACAATGCAAACTGGCGATGTCACATATCGCACGAAAAAAGTTATGTGATCAAACCGGCGCAAAAAATATTTGCAGCGTTTTTACTTTAAAATAAACTTAAAAATAGATAGATCTAGCCAGTGATGTGTCTTTAAAATGAATAAAATTTTATTACACTAATTTTGAAGAAGAATTGCGGTACTTGATTATTATATTAGAAATAGAAGAATTCAGGTACAATTGATTGTTATTACACCATGTCAACAAATTGTTAAGGTCATTTTGAATCTCTTGACAATCCTTAACGTCATTAATATCTCTATATATCTCCAAATCATCAACAAAAAAGAATTTTACGACAATTAAGAACATGACTCAAATCATTTGTGAAGAGTAAAAAGAGGAAAGAGCCAAGGTTAGATCCCTGAGGCACCCCTGACGTTGTTAAATATCCCAAAGATTTAAAACCATTATATTCAACACATTGTTCGGTTTGGCTAAGATGAAATAAAGTTGTATGTAAATTGAGCAAATACAGTTAAATTTGTCATGGTTGATATATTATTTAAGAAGCCGTGCTGAAATGAAGATAACTGATTATGTACAGAAAGATGTATGCGGTTATACAAACCCCTTTCAAACAATTTTGAAAAATTGCAAGGGATGGAAATTGGTCTATAATTAATAATAAGGGTGTTATCACCATTTAAAAAATATGGTTGTTTTCCACACTTTAGGAAATTCAATACATTTCACTGCCATATTAAACAAACAACAGAGTGGTGTAGCAAATACACGTAAACAATCTTTAACATCAAATGAAGATATCCTATCAGGGTCAGAAGTGAATTTATTTTTAAGTTGAAGAATAACCAACCAAATTTTTTAAGAATAACGAACCATGTATCAGAGTTTTATTTATGCCTAACTTATCTAAGGCACTTTAAAAATCTACATCACTAAAAAGATTCAATACAAAATTAAAACAATATTTGAGATTATAAACACTTTATATATTATAAGCTACAGGGCAAGGTAAAATTTCATAACACATGAGATTATATTGCATTGATCAGTAACAAACTATGATACATATACAAATTACTACAGTTTTGAAAGGTTCAACCACACACCGCCTTTTACTCTTAATATAAACATTTTTTTGTCCAGTTGTATAGGAGTTTGAGTCTTATCATTCAGAGTTACATTGTAGTGTCTCAATATTGTGATGAGAGCTAGTTTAGTTTGCAGTTTTCCAAATGGTAAACCTGAAATTTTTTTTATAAAAATCACTTGATGCCTAATGTTCATAAAACAAAACAGAAATAAATTGTTTTCATAGGAACAGAGGACATGGGTGACACCAAAATAGCGTAATATAGGGTATGTTTGAGTCAGTTCTTTTATTTGAATTGATTGATTTTGCAATATGATTAAGCTATGCTCCAATTTTATGTTTTTATTAGTATCGGCATTGCATGAAGCTGTTAGATGGTTTGGTTTGTCCTAAGTATTGTTATTATGTAATTATTAATAATGGAGTTAAATTATGATAAGAAAATTTTACATGTGTGTGTATTCAAAGGCATAAAAATTACAGTTAAATACATTATCAGTGTATGCACTAACATTTCCAGATAAGTTATTTTATTTTAAAAAGATTTGTTAGTAAACAATATTATATCAGTAGTAATTAGAAGAGTAAATAAATCAAGATGATATATCTACACGTGTGAAAATATTTATATTTATTTTATCAGCTTTCTATCGTCTGTTAATATATCACCTTTATTAGAAAAATTTGCTATACTGTTGATAGTCAGATAAAATTTGCGAAAAAATAATACAAAAATAGGCAGCGTAAAATATCGTTCATTTGTTATTCATGTGACATTCTCGATTTTTGCAGATATTGAGAGATGATCATGCACGCCTAACATTCAATTTAAGTAATAAACCTCATAATAAACTTTTTTATGTGTTCAGTTAAAACGATTGTTAATTAAAACTTCGTTTTAACAATCTGTTCTGTTATTACAATTGTAAATATATCCTAGACATTAAATTTGTTTATATAAACGTTTTCTTTTATTTTAAATATATAATATAATGACAATTTTATAGTCAGCAGCTTTAAGGTCGCATTATTCCCCGTCATAAAATGATCAAATTGGTGTTGTCTTTAGGTATAGAAATCTCCAAAACATGTAGAACAAAAGTAACATGGAAAACACAATTGTTGATGTTTTATTTAACCATTTTTACTATTCAAATTCTCCTCAAATAAAATAATAATTTTTTTCCACGGTCGGGAGTAAAAATCAGTTTCTATGACACCAAAATTAAAACAGAAGTAGTCGATTATTCCCAAGGAAGTATAATGCTCCCAAGGGAGTTTACATTATGGAGAACGTTTTTCATGCAAAAAAAAGGTAACATTGAAATTATTTATTGACATTTAAATTAAATGTTGTACAATTTTCAAAACTAATATTAGAAGGAATATTACTTTCGCTTACATTTACAGTTTTTGTGATTGCGCTAGTAGTGGTACCTACTAAAACTTGATGAGCAATTTTGGTCTTATTTTCAATGGAGTTCTCGACATAACCCTCAGCGACTGTTGTTGATTTCCAACCAGCATGACGCTTTATTGTCGTGATATCCACACCAGCATCTGCCAGTAATGTCGCTGAAGAGCTTCGTAAGCAGTGACCAGTATAACATGCAGCATCATGTAATTTTAAATACGAAGCTACTACACTCGGAATTTTTCCCATGGTATTCTTGCCAACTGGCTGCGAACTACATTTTCCTGCTTTGTAGTACAAAAAAAGGCGCTTATGCTTGACGTGGGGAGGACGAAGTGACAGCTATTTTCGAAACAATTCAAGCATATTTCCCACATCGATAACCAGAAAGGTTCGTGGAATCTTTGTCTTAGTGTTTGGAATTTTTACAATCAAGGAAGAGCCTACATCCTCAATACCATCTACAGTTAAATTCACTAGTTCATCAGTTCGATAAGCTCCGGCAATCCCCAGAATTAATCCAACCTATAAAAAATCAAAATACTTAATAATTGAACTACCTAACAACACAAGTAATCTTACCTTAACCATTAAAAATTCTTTGTCATCTGCACTTGATAGAAAATGGCCGAGTTCACCCTTTGTCAATATTTTCGATTTTTTCGCTTGATATCCGTCACCGGTTCTTTTCAAAAATGCGATCAGCTTGGGGAATTTGCTTATATCTATGTTGTCGTAAATTATCAAGCATGACTTAACCAGAGAATATTGCGCCCATAATGTGGAAGACTGGTAATTCTTTACATTTTCACTGAAGTATGCCAACAAAACATTCTCGCTGTATACTTGAACATTTTTCTCGGCTCACCACTTTTTGAACCGATTGTAGGCTATATCGTACAAAGATCTTGACTTCGTAGGCAGCAAATTGCTTATTGCAATATTTGCAGCCTCCACAATCTCTTCCGGCTCACAATTATTCATTGTGCACTAAACAAACTTTAAACTAAACCAAACTAGCACCTTAATTTGACAATTCTTTTTGTTTGTTTATTTTGTAGTTATGGCAATAACTCAACCACTACTAAATAAATGCTCAAATCCGAATACAATAATTCTGGTGCTACTTACTTCATAATGACAAAATATGTGTTTTTAAGTTAATGAGACCGTGGAAAATAGTATATTCCATTCGGTAGAGATGCTATTTTGTCCTTGGACCTCTGCCAAAATAACGCATTTCTCTCCCTTATAGTATAATGTACTATTAAAAAGCGCTTGTAAGACGCACATTATTTTGCTATTCTAACCCCACATTTTTACAAATATTATTTTCTCATACTAATAAACAAAAGTGAACAATCTTATATGTATATTCATTCATGTTATAACAATATTTACATATACAGTTCAATTTAAAAAATACGTATTTTGAAAGATTTTTTGCACTTATAAATTTGTTGGTTAGACCTCTTTCTGTCGTTATATATTCATTTTACTTCGGCACCTTTGAATGTTCGCTGGTGGCATGAGCTAACATTCCTATTATTTGCTAAGGTCCATATTACTCAGTTCTTAAATGTCTAAAATTATTTGTATTCGTAGTAAACACAATTTCATGAATACGGAACTATTAAAGTAATTGTTTAATTGCTATTTCATGGTTTGGAAGTACGCACCCAAAGAGCATGTGTCATAGATAGGGTAAATCTGATAGACAAGTACTGAGCTCTTTGTTCGACAAACTAAGATTGGCAAAAGCCGCATCTCTATCTCTTACAGTTTTCTGCCTACAGGACGTTTACAAAACCGAGTGATACCGGAAAATGCTCTGCTACTGGAAAACGGCAAGAGATAGGGAGATGCGGTTTTCGTCATTGTTATTTTCTCGAATAAGAGTCCAGAACTTATCAGATTTGCAATATCCATTAGAACACAAATAACGAAATATGAAAAAAAAAATTTAAATACAATAGAAAAAAATACATACTTAACAATAATTCAATTGATGGGTTATTCATGATATTTAGGCCACTCTCTATTATGGTTATTGTTAGAGATACAAAATAAGGGGTCGAACAAAAGTTGTAGGTCTGTAACTGAACCACTTTAATAATTTAATAGAAGCACAGTGGCGTGCGTAAGTTGAGGGGTACAAGAAACAATAATATATTTTTTAATGAAATCTGTATTGTTAAATTTTAGAATTATTCATTTTTTCTTATTTCAAAAATATAACATGACATTCCTTTCTTTAATATTTAATCGATTTTGAGTTATTGGATATTGAGACTGTATTAACTGATAATAATTTTAAATTGTAACGAAATATATGATCATTGACAAGCTTAACTTTGGAAGTTCCATTTTTGGTAATTTTTTATAAACAAATAGTAAACGACTAGGGTTAAAATTATAGCCTTCATAAGAAATAGAAAATATTAAATCTATATCTAGGCATAGAAGTTAGCAGTGGATTTTTTAAATATAACTACATATTAAAAATTTATTTATTTAATTACAAAAAAAAAAAAGATTCTTACTTTAGAACTTCTTATAGAACATCTTCAATATTAAGGTATATATGTTTCTAATTACAATTTTCTAAATGAAAAGATATCATGAAATATTTAGCTACCAATGCATATCCTCGGTCCATCTCCAAAAGGTAGATATGTAAACGGTGGTCTTTTGGCTTTGTTTTCTTCAGTAAATCTTTCTGGATCAAACTTCTCGGGATTAGGATAATAGTCAGGATCATAGTGAAGTCCTATGACAGGTATCTGAATCGATATTTTTTTATCTATGACTACATTTGTATCTGGTACTTTATAAGTGTCATTATTAACACGATGGAGTATTGTCAGTGGCGGGTATTTACGTAGCATCTCTACAAAAAAATACATTTTAAAAGTTAACTAATAGAAGCTTCTAAAGGTGTAAACATATTCAAAATGTACACCTTCAGAAGATAAAGCTGTTTTCTCATAGCTAATGTTATTTCGAAAACAGTTTCCTGTGTTGCCTTGACTGTACCTAACCGGAACGCTCTTGCATTGAACGCAAAATTGATACATACTGAACGAGCATCTAAAATTTTCAACTTCATTCATGAAATAGGTCTCGAATTATTGTCAGAATTGAAAATAAGCAATCTTATTAGGCTATGATGAATACATTTCATTTAGTTCAAATGCATATAACATAATATGTAAGCTGAAAAAGCATAAGTCAAATGACTTAAAAGTAATTATAAATGTTTATTTCAATTGTGAATGCATATGTGTATTGTATCATGCGGGTACTGGAATGTGTATTAACCCATTATGATCTGAATTTTACAATATTTATTTACTTTAAAAGAACTGTAACATATATGATGAAGGAAAACTATACTAGTAGTCGCATATTGTCAAATTTGTTTATTATGGTTAATATTTACATAGTTTTTGTATGAAATAATGCGCTACAAGCAATACAGAGGTTAATGCCACATTTTATGTATTGAGTTGCAGTTGTAGTGCAACCTTCACCAGTGTAACCACGTTTGTTTTCATCCGAAATCATTGTCAAATGATGGTCTCTTCCATCATATCTCAAGTCGTCTGACGCTCTGTTAAAGGAAACGCTCGCCAAATAGGGTTTATGCTATGGCAAGTGGAATATAATGACAATATTATTATCTCACCACCTCAAAATCTAGATATTTCATTCCATTTCCATTTATTCATTTAATTTTACTGTTGGTAACTAGCATTAGGAAGCGATCTGCCATTGGGTTGTAAATCAGCTTCTTCCATCAGTTTATCTTCCCGCTAAGACAAATTTTCTAAGGAGTATTCTGCAATTTGAATTTGACAATTGTTTTCATTTTGGAGGACTCTATTCTCTTCCATAGCTACTGTACCGATTCTCTTGTATTTCGACAGTAGATTAGAGTTGGAGATCATTCATATTGTCCCCCATTATCTTCTTCATCTAAGTTTTCATCTGTCAGAACAGCAGCTTCTGGAGGTTCAATAAAAGTTTCATCCATGTCGTCAATGTAAACCATTTCTAAAACTTCCAAGTGTAAAACCTTGTTTATAAGAATAAATTATAATAAATGTATTGGTAACAAAAACAGTTATAACTGAAATCCTAGCGTTACATATAAGTAACGTAATAGTATGACTCCATCAAATATTTGTAATATTTGAATTTCACAAATTTTTTACTACTTCCTTACAAACACAACAGTTGGTTTTGATAAAATACAGTGCATAACTAAATTTGTTAGAAAATAAGGAACCAAAAATACTTACTCATATATCTTATTTTATTGTTTAACCATTACATGGCATAAATGTGCTGTTATCTTCCGAAAAAATTATGAAGTTTACACTTACGAAGGTAAGTTATAGATACCTGCGAACGTTATGTAACGCCAGATCATAAGAATAGTACTCATTTTAAAATTTAATAGATATTTATACAGGATGTCCGGAATATGAGTCCCTTAGTTTTGCCAAAACATATTTGACTTAACAGTTTTTCTGACCAATGGTAACAATTATAACAGTAAACAGGTCTTGAATATATGATAACGTCGCTCATATACATAATAATTACAAATAGGTACACCTAAACATAGGCACTTACTGTGAATGGGTTTCTTAGAGCTCTTAGAACCTAGAGAGCTTCTAGAATCTTAGTTTTGTATATTACTGCAGCTGTATTTTTATTTTTTAGACATATTTTTCATAAGAGTCTTTTCTTGCCTGTGTCAGATATATCAGCCCTTAAAGTTACGGCACTCATATTCCAGACACCCTGTATGAATAACTTACCGTTATTAACTTTTTTTAAGTAGGTCATTTCCACAATAGAATCATATTTAACCTCATTACCATATTTTTCTAATGTTGACAGAACTTCCTCTCTCAGGTTTTCTTGAATAATTCGTTGAGAGCAAAAGTGGTTGTGGTTTCAAAACCTGCCGCATAGAATGCAAAACATTGAGCAGCAATCTCGTTTAGGGTCAATTGAGGTTTACTATTTTCGACATTTTCACTTGCACCACAGTCATTTTTAACTGTATCAATAAATGCAGAAAATCGTTTATAGATATAAGTATTGTTTTTTTCTCTATATGCAATGGCATCTCTTACGACGTTTATGAAGAAAGTTTCGACGTCTGTATCTGTCTTTACAGCTTTCTGAAGCCTAATTTTCTGAAAACAACCTAGAATTTCTTTCATTTTATTGGAATTACTGACTTTTTTGCCATATTTTCGGAATTCGGCGTCCGGGTTTTCCATGCTGTTGCATTCTTTACCAAAAGCACATGATCCAATTGTGTCTGTTGTGAATCGTGCTATAATTTCTCTGATGTCCAGAGACAGAGCGGCTTTTTTCTCAGCAATTTTTCAAAACCAAATTCCCTGACATTTCCAGGTTTTCTATCGCATACTTTTTTAAAATTCCCTGACAAAAAGCATACAAAATATCACATTTTTTAAAACTTAAGTCAAAGTAGAAACAAGTCAAATGATAAGGCATAAATGAGCTCATTCGATGACAAATAAGTAACATGGATATTTAATTTTATTAGAAATATTTATTTCAGTCATTGAACACATTGTACTATGTTAAATATTAACAAATATAAATATTTAAGAAATCTGATAGAAAACAAACAACAACAAAAACCAATAAAATAGATTTTACTACTGAGCAAACAGCTATCCAATGAAATGTATTCAAATCGGTTCAAAACACTATCTTCTTGCATTGAAACAGTAACGCCACACAGGTCGCTTTTTAAACCGTGTTTAAAACGTCCACTGAGCCCGGTTCCAACTCTTTAGATGCTTTGCTATTGGTCTATGCAGCAGTTGCTAGATAGAGATTTCAAAATCGGTGTGATTTAAATTTTCAGACTTTATGTTTAAAATGATTGATACTTTTATACTTCTTATCTTGTTTATTTAAAAAGGAATTGGTTGTGGTTTATTGTATGTACCTCTACAAATTTTAGCGTATTCTTAGACATCTTAAATTACATTAGAAAAGAATACTCCAATTACTTTTCTCTCCAAATTTCATTAAACCTGTCACCAACATGTATGCAATTATTTGTTTTTGGTTTGCAGTTGCTAAA
Source organism: Monochamus alternatus (assembly GCA_037114965.1). Taxonomy (NCBI): domain Eukaryota; kingdom Metazoa; phylum Arthropoda; class Insecta; order Coleoptera; family Cerambycidae; genus Monochamus; species Monochamus alternatus. Next base: position 53,189,324 of record CM073429.1, on the reverse strand, counting down.
ATCAATTCCATGTTTTTGTTGCAGATCTCACACATTTTCAAAATATATATACAAAAAGATGAACAGGCAATACATTGTTAATAATTTCTACCACTAATAATTGTTCTATTTTAATCCAAATCTAGTGTAGTGTTATATGTTATATAATGATGATAATCAAAAAGTGTGAGTGTGATGTTAAAGAGAAACAAATATTTGATGACGTTACGTTTTGAAACTATACATTTTTTTGGTGCATTACATAAGTAACGTCACCATTGAATACGTTTTGAAATAGGCGATGAATACGGTTCGTCACAAAAAAAACAGCTGTACACTCCAGATATATCCGTTTCTTTATATCAGTCTGCGGATATGTGTGATTAAAGCAAACAGAAATAGGCAACTGGGTGCGTTCATTAAATAAATAATTTAGACAAGGCATGAGTAACGTTCAGAAATTTTCCCTGACGACAATAAAAATTCCCTGATTTTTGACAATTATTGGCACTTTGCCTGACGTTTCCCTGACAAAGTTCAAATTCCCTGACATTTCCAGGTTTTTCAGCTTTTCCCTGACGCTGAGAACCCTGTATAATATTGTAGTAGTCGATATTTTAACAAAAATAAAAAAAAATATTTTGACATTCGATGTTATGACTATCAAAATAAATGTAATGATATCTTTTCTCTAATTAGGAAAAATCTGTTTATATTGATGTACGTATCCAATCCAAAGCAGATTGTTGCTGATGGGTCCTCAGATTCGAATCTTGCAGTCGAATGATGTAGAACCTTTTTTTATTAATTTTTATTAATTTTCTATTAATTAAAGGTTGATGACAGTTTGTGTTTCACTATACTTCTATTTAATAGTTTTCTATGTTTCTGTCTCTACTACACTACAATGCTTTATATCAGTATGATTCGTTCCTGAACACAAACGCGATTTAAAAATACTGTTATTGGCGAAAGTCACTAACTGTGTGTATTTTTAACATTTTGTTGCGTATAATTTTTTTTAGTAATTTTTAAGATTTGATTGAGATCGTACCATATTTGGTCGCAAAAAGTGTAAAAAATGCTAAACATACGTAAGAATATTTGCACAAAATGGATGGATATTTTATGGAATTTCTGAACTAAAGCGGGCGCCTGTAAATACAGACTTGGTGCTTCTCACTTTCTACCCCAGACAAAATTATGTGCCTTGCCTTACCTTCTTTTTTGAGGTCGCACAGGATCCCCCAAGTAGTCCAAGATATCTTAAACTGAAGCATTATATCTGAATCTGAGGTTACGAACATACTACGAATTCACGATATATATGCACTCTAGGAATTTGTCTTGCAAGTCTGATAACTCCCAAAGTACATTTTTACCTAAAAAACACAAAGAATTACACCATAAAACACAACCTTCCTGGCAATTAAAAACTATAATCTTTAGGGGCAATTGTAAACAAGTTGTTGATCATCCCTACATCCGACATTGTGAATTTTACAGCACCTTCTAGTGGTTCGTGAATTTCGCGATATGTAAATTCATATTTGTGTGTTACAAGAGAAGGGAAGCACTAAATCTGCTGATATTCTGAAGTGACATAAATCCTGCCCTCAAATATGTATATGTTCACTGTTTAACAAGCACAATAACATAGACTGCAAAATTCTATTCTATTCTATTCATATTTATATAACCTGCACATTACATAGGTGATTAGCCTAATTTCTTTAAAGAATTTGTTAACATTTCCATTCAAAAGAAGTTCTGTGATAATACTAATGTTCCTTCTGCGTAGCATGTCAGTTTGCATCAACTCTTGAATGCTTTCTAAGAAGATTAGTTTCTATAAGATTAGTTTTTCCCGGTTGGAGCACAACATTGACGCATTCTATAGGATGTATAAAATCAACTGACTGCTTCATGCATATTTGCAAAAACAATAATTATCAGTAAGACCACTAGAACAATATGCATGTTTTCTGATGAAGCCTAACTTATGTGCCAGTGATTGAAATATGTTTCGGAGACGCATATTTAAATGAATTGATTCAACTGATTATAGTCTTTAAACTAGCCTAAGACAAGTGTCACAAGCAGTTTTGCTCGCTCTTTCATTCGTTTTGGCAGACTTGGTATTATACGCTTATCAGATGTAAACGTGGGTGTCAATTTAGCTCGAAGATTTTTCCATTTGGCTGCTTCCAAGTTGAAAAGGTGGCCAGATAATGGATCATATTCTTCATTCACATACAATCCACGGTCGAGGAAATGATCGAAGTCTTTCTGAAAAATATTTCTTGTTAAATCCGGATCTACTGGTATATACACTGGACTAAACAGTATATAGACACTTCCATGTTTTTCTCCTCTTGCTTTAAATTCTTTGTAAAAATCTAAGAACTGATCTGCATATGAGACTTTTAAGGAGTTTGTCACCATTGCCCAGTAAGTGCATTTTTCCTTCAAGTCGATATATACCAGGGTAAGAATGATGGTCACTAAGGCGATAAAAAAGGCTACACCCATATTATTTTATCTAAAATCTATAAAATAATTAGTTATTGTTAAACGTAATTGAAAGAAAAAAATGGTTCAGGCCAACTACATTTCATTTACCTACTCTATGGTACACAAAGTATGGTATGTGTAGTGTATACACAATGTAAGACAATAATAGGTCAGCCCACAAAAGAGTGACCGCAAAATCCGCCCGTTTTTGCGTACTGCGTAGCAAGAACGGGGAAGGTTGTACAGAGGTCTCCGTGGGCTTAAATTGATCGTCATGACAAATCTAGGTGAGCATAATTCGATTTTTCCAATATTTGCCCGACTTACCCCTACTTAAGCCACCCTTGAAGTCGTGGAAAACTGGTCAAAATTTCGCAAAAGATCGAATTATGGGGCCCGTCTTTCATATTATTTGTCGGGTAGTGGGGGAAACAAAGTACTTCATGAAGTGGATATCATTCCCCGTCTGCTACCGGCAATAGGGGTGGTTTTATCTCCACGCGGGGGGTGTTTTTCACCTTGAGCATTTTTAGGAGGGCATTCTTGATGTTACACTTGCCATATGGAATTCCGCCAATTTTTACCCAGATTTTGATGACCATTTTTTCTGTTTTCTTGTTTAAGGGGTGGTTTCCACCCCTTCAGTAGAGGTAACTGATCAGAATCCGACATAACAACGAATTATGGGGGCATGTATTTCATATCATTTGGAGTTATAAGGAAGAGTGGCACAAAAAAGGCAATTCGCGAAGGGAACATCATTTGCCGCCGGTTTTCGGCAATAGTGGTGGTTTTACCCCCACGCGGGTGGTGTTTTTCACCTTGAGCCTTTTTGTAAGAACATCCCTGATCTCTTCCTTGCCATTCACGTTCCCGCCAATTTTTACCAAGAATTGATAGACCATTTTCCACCCCTTAAGTAGGGGTAAATCGGACAAATATTGGAAAAATCGAATTATGCTCACCTAGATTTTTCATGACGATCAATTTAAGCCCACGGAGACCTCTGGACGACATTCCCCGTTCTTGCTACACACTACGCAAAAATGGTACAAGTCGTGAATGTTATTGGGCGAGCGTAGCCGAGTCCGATAGCACGACGTATGTCATAATGATTGTTTATGAGTCGTATTACATACAAAATTTTATCTGATGGCATTTATATTAATACATTTTCGAAAAATTTAAAACTGCATTTTTGACATGTCACAATGACAACCAACTATTTTTAAAGCAGTAAGTATATGTGTACTTTAAAATATTAGTAGGTTAGTGAGCTGTGCTTTGCCATTTCCTTGACAACGTCAGGTTGTAACGGCAATTTTTATTTATGTGCTGTCAAACACAATTGACATGTAGAATTGAATATAATTTAAATAATAAAACAGGTCCACAAAAAAAAAATGGTGTGTGCTGAGGGTCCCATTACATTTTTTCAATGTATTTTTTCCCGCTGAACACGAATCTGAAATCAAAATGGGGGGTCGCACAGCAAATTTTAGAGAAAACCCATAAAGACGATAAAAATCACATCAAAAGTTTAAACAGGTCAAAAAAAAAGTCATGTGTGCTGGGAGTTAGACTATATTTTTCTTTTGTATTTTTTCCCGCTGAACACGAATCTGAAGTTAAAAGGGGGGGTTACACAACAAATATTTGAGAAAACCTAAAAAAAAATCGATAAAAATCACTTTCTCGTAATTTATTCCATATGATACCCTCTAAAACTGAAACAATGAGAAATGCTGTGAATTAGTGAATATTTACTATTTTACAGCTGTAACTATACCAAGATAGCTTTTTATCCATTTTGCGAGAGAGGAGAGAAACTGGACATCCGGGGGTTTTTTGGGTCGCTGAATTTGAATATACCATCGGCGAACACCACATGGACACCTGGTGGGCCCCAACCTGGACGCGGACGTCATCTTCGAGAATTTTTCTGGAAATATCGGCAATAACGAACAGAAAATCGTTATGGAGGCTTTTTGTGTGCGCTGAATCCGAATTTTATGTTGAAAACGGCTACCCGAACACCTGGTGCATCCTAACCTGGCCCTGAACGTCATCCCCGAGGGTTTTCCAGACATAATTGAAAAAAACCACCCAAAAATCGTTACGGGGGGTTTTTTTGAGTCGCTGAATTCAAATATAGCACCGACGAACACCCCACAGACATCTGGTGCGCCCTACCCTGGCTCTGAACGTCTTCCCCGACGGTTTTCCAGACACAATTGAAAAAGACCAACCAAAAATCGTTATTGGGGGTTTTTCGGGTCACTGAATTCAAATATGGCACCGACGCACACCCCACAGACACCTGGTGCGCCCTACCCTGGCTCTGAACCTCTTCCCCGAGGGTTTTCCAGACACAATTGAAAAAGACCAACCAAAAATCGTTACTGGGGGTTTCTTGGGGTGCTGAATTCAAATATGGCATCGTTAAACACCCCACGGACACCTGCTGCACTGAAACTTTTACCTCGACATCGATGTCATTCCCATGAATGTCAACTAAACCTGATGTTTAAGCGATTGACGGCAATTTACTGTAATAACTACATGTAATTGTTGCTTCTATTGAAAATATGTACACAAAAAGCCCCCATAACGATTTTCGGTTCGTTATTGTCGATATTTCCAGAAAAAATCTCGAAGATGACGTCCGCGTCCAGGTTGGGGCCCACCAGGTGTCCGTGGGGTGTTCGCCGATGGTATATTCGAATTCAGCGACCCAAAAAATCCCCGGGTGCCCAGTTTCTCTCCTCTCTCGCATAAAGTTCGGGATAGTCCCCGGAGATGACGTTCGTCGGCGTTCCTGAGCTCCAGGTGTTCGGAGGGTCAATTTGAACATCATAATCGTGATCAGCGACCTCGAATACACCCGGGTACCCGACTTGAGCCAATTCTGACTCTTATTTACGAAGTTATTAAATTTGCCAAAAAGCCTCTCAAAAGATGCATTTTTTGCATGCATTTTTGGCTGTAGCAATGCAACTTCCGGTTTGTAATAGGTACAAAGTAGGTACGAATGATATAAATCATTTTTGCAAGCAAATGCAAAAAACCGCATTCCGATACGTCCTATCCTAAAAGATTTCCTATCTTTGGCCTTTTTAGTGCTTCATTGCCTCGACTACTTTATATAATAAGAAAAGTGGTCGTCTGTAAATGTCTGAAAATTCATAAACATGTGAAATTATTTTCACTGGTACAAGAGTTACAAGGTATAAATCTCCCATCTCTACGGCACTGCATTATTTTTTAACTGTAAACAAGGTAGTATTTAAAACTGAAATTTACAAGATTTGTTCCTTTCTTGATTATCCACAAAAATACTTTTTTATTGTGTAAAGGTAGATATTGGTTTAATTATAATCTTCATCTGCTACCAAGTGAAATTGTTCAATATATTTAATAATGGCACTCAGTTTTAAGGTCACGAAATTAACAAAGATAAGTAAAGTATTAAATTCTAGTGACATTAACCCACATCCCTCCTTTAGGAGAAAGAATAATAGCTTTATTGTCAAATTTTAATGGATGTATTGTTTTGTCGTTCAGGGTAACTTTGAAAGTTTTGATGATCTTGGCTAGCCCCACTTTGGTTTGCATTCGTACAATCCATGGAAAGAGAAATGAAGTACAACAACAATAAAATTTGACAAACAAGCTTGAATTTTCTGACATTTACTGTTGGATTCAATCAATATTCAAAACTTGAATAGGAAAATAAACGGGAGGACTTAAATGTGCAACTACAGAAAATTTGCCATAATCTCCATTTCTAATCTATTCAAATGCATGAACAGATTTTTCAAAATACTAAATACAGGGTGTTGTTTTTGGAAATAAACAAAATAAAAAATTCCATCAGTCCTGCATTTCTGTTTCACTTATGACTTTGGTAGATTATTGAGTGAGGTAAGTAGAATACCCTTACCGAATTTCACTTCATTATACAGGTAATGACAATTGCTAGACCCGCAACAACAGATTTTTTGAAGCCTCATAGATGTTCTGTTTTAATTTTTAACGTATGTACGTTTGCCATGAAACACCTTGTATAATAAATAAAGGTTAATGTGTCTAAATGGCTAGATATTTAACATTATTAATAATGGTAGCAAGCTATTGTGTAAGTAATTTTCTGTAAATAAACATTTTTAGAATGTATTGAAACATACAGGGTGTCCCTGAAAGGTCTTTACAACGCTCTACCAGATACAGTACGGCTCAAAATATGTCGATTTAGCTAAACTTACCTTAGTTCAAAGTTGACCCATTTAGGCGCTATACGACCCTGAGTTGCAATTTTGAAATCGTTTTTTTTTTATAAATTTAAAACACCTTATACGATTTTGCTAAAATTTGGTAAGTTGATCTTGCCCTATAGGACAATAAACCCCATATCAAAATTATTAGTAATATTAATCCATTGGCGTGGAATTTGCTTTTTTTTTTTAGTAATTACACCTTCGATAATTCTACGCCAATGGAAGAAAAGATTTTTCAGTATAAAATTTAGAATAAGTAAATTATCTCCTACAAAAAAGGTACTCTTGATAAGACTCGATTACTCTCGTGGTTTATTCGAAATTTGAAATTCTAATCATTCCCAGCAATTTTGACATAAAAATTAGATTAGGAAAAAAATATTTACAATTTTTCCTGATATTCTTAAAATAAAAATGAGACTTAAGCACGCTTATTCGTTTCCGCGTATTCCATATTATGGTATATACGGTTTTTTCACAAGTTTCCAAGTACTTGCCTTTATTTTTTATTTATTTTATTTACATTTTTCATTACCTGTTCGTAACCGCTTAAGTCAACAGTACCCAAACAACTGAATAGGTAGAGGTAATGACGCTCCTGTAAATTGGCCACCACATTTTCCAGATTTAAATCCATTAGAATATTTTGTATGGGGTCATCTTAAGTCTGTGGTTTATATGACATCGGTAGAAAACGAAGGAGCGACTATGGCAACGTCTTCAAATTGCAACAAATACTCTTAGAGGTTATGAAGAAATTATGCAAAGAGAACATTTTAATTCACTTCGTCGTGTAAATCTTTATATGCGTGTAAATGGTGGCCACTTTAATCAGCTACTGTGACATCTTTATATATTTGTTGCTTTTAAAATAATCACCTAGAATCTGGTCAAATTATCGGATAATAATTCAAAATACTGATGTATCTTAATCCAGTTTAATTATAAAGATATAATATTAGATACAGATAGATATTTGAGATATATACACGTAGAATAAGAATAACTATATTTATGGTATAATGTAATTGCATGAAGTATCTTTGTGGATATTATAAGTGTGTAATGTATTTTATTGTATGATTACTTCAATTGTTATCATTATTTCAAATGGACAATCAAAAACTAAAACTGTGTAATACATTTATATGATTTTTGTTTTAACTCTTTTTCTCGAAAATTAAATATACACACATTATTAAATATAAAGAAATTATCACACTCTAGTAACATTTACCCACATGCCTCCTTTAGGAGAGAGTATGAAAGATTTAGTGTCTAACTTTAATGGATGTATTGTTTTTTCATTTAGGGTGACTTTGAAATTCTTAATGATTTTGGCTAGACCCACTTTAGTTTGCATCCGTCCAAATCTTGATCCTGAAATATACAGTATATCAGCAAAGTAAAGCATACATTAGGCTCTTAGATGAAAGAAAAACATCTTATTTGTATAGGAAGGATATTATACTGGATTCCAGCAGAGTAAATATGTTAATATATTACCTATGCAGATCCTAGGTCCTTCTCCAAATGGAACATGAGTGTAGGGTGGCCTCTTAGCTTTATTTTCTTCACTAAACCTTTCGGGATCGAATACTTCTGGATTGGGATAGTATTCTGGATCGTAGTGGATTCCCATTATCGGAATACTGAAATGAGTTCCTGTTTCTATAGTTATATTCGTTCCTGGTATGTTATAATCTTTGGTGCATACCCGTGGAGCTCCTGGGACTGGCGGGTATTTTCTTAGAGTCTCTAAAAATATTAAATTCAAGGATTTTGTATTTAAAATATCATATGTGAAATGTAATTGAGTAAACTATGTTTGTAAACTAACCATTAAAGACTTTTTCCAAGTAAGTCATTTCATTCATAGCCTCATATGTGAATTTATTATCGTATCGTTTTAAAATGTCATTAACTTCCTCTCTAACTTTCTCTTGAATGTCTTGATTCACAGCCAACTCATATATCGCAAACGTCATAGTTGTTGATGAAGTTTCAAAACCTGCTATGAAAAATACGTAACACTGGGCAGCAACCTCGTTGAATGTCAGAAAAGTACCATCTTCAACTTTATGTCCGTTGGAAATATATGAATCATCATCAGTGATTTTACCAGTATTTTTTAGCTGAAGCAGCAAATCCAAGAAATCTTTTCGTAATATTTTATTCTTTTCTCTATACTCAATATTCTCTCTTATGACGTCTTTTAGAAATTTCTCCAGTTGCTTTGTAGTTATGCGCAAACCAAGTGCTATCAATATACTTCTTGGAATCAAAGCTACTAAAGCATATTTGAACATTGTAAAGCGATCGTAAGCGAACACTTTTTGACCGACTTTTCTAAACTCTGCTTCGGGATCCGTGAGACTATTACACTTAATACCAAAGGCAGCGGATCCTATGATGTCAGTGGTGTACCGTGCTGCAACTTCCTTGATGTCTAAGGGTTCGTTACTTTTTATGTACTCGTTGAGTAAGTGTTCTAATCCATCGCTACATTCCACAAATATTGGAAACATCATTTTCATTTTTCCTAGAATAATAGAAATGTATTCTGCAAATGTGCTGGTAGATGAGAGCCTTCATCATAGTTACGTTCATTTTGCTTATACCTACTTAGATTTCGAGGAACTGCAAACGAAATAAACGTTACTACAAGCAAGTGCAATCGATTTTTCAACCTCCACATATGCATTACAGTGACTACATTAGATTTTGAGGAATTGTAAATTAAATAACATAACTATTTGAAGTATAGTACTTTAGATTTCGAAGAATTACATAAAAAATAAAAGTTACTACAAACAACCATAAACGATTGTTCAACCCCCGTTTGAGGAAAAGTCATTCAACGGTATATATCGTGGAACGACAGACGAAATACAAGTAAAGGAGATGAAACAGTATATTATATAAAAACACTTATACAGGGTGTTTTTAAATGTAGTATCAAAAAATTACGGGAAAAAATAGTTTTTTTATTTTTCCTTAAAAACTGTTACACTTAGAAATTTTAATTTGGTACACATTATCAGCTAATCAAAACCTATTTTGTCGAGCTGTCTATTCCTTGGCTCATGTTTCTGCAGGGCGGGATAATCAATCCCTAGACTTATTTCTTTCAGAACTTTTTTCCGCAATGGCCGATTTCAACAAAACTTTGTTTTTAAATATTACATCTAATTTTACTACTTTTTTCCCTCTTGTAATTTTTTCATATATCCAACAGTTTTCGCGAAAAAAATAAAAATTGTTTTCCTTACTCTAAACATCTTTTCGTCACTGGTTACTGATAAGTGATAACCGCAGTAGGCGGTTGCTATGTTGATGTTTCTTTGTTGTCTTGTGAATCAAATCGCCATTAGTTCTATAATTGACAGTTTTTGCAAATATTTCTAATCAAAGAATTCCTATAATTGTTACCAATCGTTCCGTATGCATATTCCGTCAATTTATTCGCTAATATTTGTACGGAAGAGTCAGTTGTTTACAAATATTTGCAAAAACTATCAAGACTGATTTGTTTGACAAGAAAACAGAGGAACATAAGAACTTAGGTACCTATTTATAAATAATATATTTAAAATTTGTACACTGTATTTAATTTTTTCTTGAGTTAGGTCTTGCTGTTTTATTGCATTAAGCCACTTTTGTCGTCTTATATGAGAGTTCATTGAAATCAGTTCTATGTCTATAATTCAATGCAGCAGGAATCTTAAAAAATCTAACTTGATCTTCTCGCTGTCCTCTATTCCAACAATTCGTAACACAACAAAACAAAACCATTATGATGAGTCTGAATTATACTTGGTATTCCGAAATAGGTATAAAATATAATGAGCAAAACACACAGTGTGTAGAACTGTGTGTGTATATGAACAGACCAATAACTAAAAGTTCTACACAAAAGCACAAATTTCTGCTTGTCATATGTCGAGTTGTTTGTCCTACAGCCGCCATTTTTAAATTGATTTGACAGTTCGTTGGATTGCCCTATTTCGCGCCAACTTAGGTTGCGTTGTCAAATGTCACAGTTAAAAATCAAAATTCAGCAAGCCTCACTTCTACCAACCTCGGTAATGCATAGTTCAGCTGAACTACACATTAGTTTCGTTTATACAACACACATGTAAATAAACCAGGTTCAAAATTTGAACTAAGTTCTATTGAACGGCAGTTCAGGTACTTTTTATACAACCGGCCCTTAGAATGCGCGAGTGAACCGGTCTATCAAAAGTACGTTGTGACTGTTTGAAAGTGGTAAACTGGAAGCTGAGAGATGTGTGAAGGAAGCAATGCATAAAATCTCAGTAATTATTAGAACACTAAGTTAGATGAAAAGTCCATAGGAGCTCTGCGGATCTACGCAGCTACAATCTACGTTATTAACTAGGAAAGTAAAAAGGAACAGCCTAATCTTGACTTAACTGTTGACACAATTACCTACACATATACTTATTTCATGCAAAAGGACGTTTTCTTATTAAGATACCCATTTTTACTTACAATTTAAGCTTTACTGACAATATCAGTTCTCTTACCAGATGTAAAAGTCGGTGTCAGTTTAGCACGAAGGTTCCTCCATTTACTATCTTCTAGGTTAAACAGATGTCCTGACAAAGGATCAGCTTTCTCATTGAGGTACGTTCCGTGGTTCATGAAGTGTTCAAAATCCTTTTGAAAGATGCACTTTATAATTTCATTGTCAACCGGAAAATACGTTGGCCAGATGAACCGATACGATCCAGCGTGCCTTAGTCCTTGTTCCTTAATCCTTCTATATGTTCGGACGATGATATCGCCTCGAGACAGTTCCTCTTTAGGCCACGTTTCAGGCTCGGGTTCCAAGACGGGCAGTCCTCTTCTCTGCCAGTACGACTTGCACCGTTTATAATATAAGTATGCAACAAGCCAGATGGTTATTACGACCGTAGCTAAATTGAAAATGGTATCCATATTCTGTAGGCTAAAAAGGTAGTATGTAAGAAGAATATCTGCGATCTATTATTAAGAATTGCCAAATATGGTTTTGACTTCAACAAAATATCGAGTTTTTTTCTATACATTCTATATGTACATACAGGGTAATTCAATTTTAAATAAACAAAAGTCCAAAATCAGCAGAACTTCAAGAAGTATTGTGTTATCCTGTTATACAGGATGTGTCAGGAATTACTGGCATCGTTAGTAGGGGTGATTGCACATTATATACCTACATCTAAAACTTCACCATTTCCGAAATACAGGGTGTCAAAAATTTCGAAATTTTTATTATATTCTTTATTTACATGGAAACCCTTCGTGAACAATAATTCTGGGTTATAATATGATACTTTAGATATAATTATTCAGTATGTTTAAATATTCCTATTATCACCAGTGGCGTGGAAACTCTGTGACACTCTTCTTTTATTTAAAATAAAAATGGTACGCCGATGTCTTAATTATAAAAAACGTAAGATACTAATTTTGATTTTGAACAAATAATTATTCTTTAAAATGCATCGCATTTAGGTAATTATTGTTCTTTAAAAATATATTTGCATTTCGTAGTGTGTGCGTGGTGAGACCTAATATGCTTCAGTAATACAGGGTGTCGAAATTAATACACCATAGGACACCTGACGACAAAATAATGCGATATAGCAAAACTTACTTTTAGTCAAAAGCTGATGGTTAAAAAGACACAGGATGTCAAAGTAAAAGTTTTATTTTTGATATATTTGTAAATTTTTTAAAAAATCCAAATATTTGGATTTGGAATATTTTGCATATCGTGTTTGGGGGCGAGAAATTAAAATTTGATTCTAATTTTGACGCGATTATAGTCTGTTTAGAAAAGAAAGAGAGTAATAAAAGCTTATTATGTATGCAAATCGGTAATAAATGTAGTACTGGTGCTTATATTCAATATTTTTATATTATGTATGATCGGTATAGATGAGGTGTACTTTTAAAAAAACTTTGTGTGATCGAACCGTACTGAATTGTAGCAGGTAGCTAAACTTTAATCCTCGGCAATCCGTCTTTGTTTATGCCACTTCAATTTCTCGGTCCATTTCTCTTATAAGTAAACAATATAAAAACAGCATTTCGAAACTAGAGGCTACTTTAAGCATCATAACCGGGTTAAGAGGCTTTTTAGTAATTCAAATAAAATTATTCAATATTATTATCAAAATATTTATTTAAATTTAATGAATAGACTTTTATTCCACACAAAAATATATGTATTTTGAAAATTCAAATTATGGTGAGTAAATGTAGTGTTGTATAAATGTACAATAAAGATAATAAAAAAGTAGATATATTAAAATTCATCCTATGAATATTCTGATGAATTATCTTCGTCTCCTAGATTGATAACGATAGGTTCCACAGTAACGTCAATTAAATTATCGAGTTCCCACATTTTCTCCTTTTCTTTTTGTACATGATGTATACATATTTGCCAGTTATCTGCAGTTACTCGTTCCAAGGAATTTTTTAACAAAATTTTCACGTCACTTAATTTAAACGTCCTATTATTTCGCGCTACATTTCCTTTTACCTGCGCCCAGACTAATTCGATTGGGTTAAGTTCACAGTGATAAGGTGGTAACCGTAGTACCGTTATTTGGCGATTTGTTGCCATTTCATCGATAACATATTTTTTCTGATCTTTATTAAGATTGACAAGTGTCAAAAGTTCCTTTTTCACCATATTTGTTTCAAAAGAAATGTTTTTTTCCGGATAAGCATTGAATTATATCGGCTTTCTTCCAAGCAGTCATAGACGTCCGCTCGGTCTGCCGTGAATGGTAACTGGCATTATCCATGACAGTTACAGACCCCGAAGGAATAAGATTCAACATCTGTGTAAAATACTCTTCGAAAACATCTGCGTTCATGTCTTCGTGATAGTCACCTGTATTTTTATATTCAAATAAAAGTAAACCGCCATCTACAAAACCACTGGTACTACCTATATGTGTCACTATTAATCTTCACCCTTTACCTGAAGTTGCCTTGAACCCTATTGAAAGTCCATCCAAAAATGCTTGTCGATAACTTACATTTTTATCTTGCCATACTTTTGTTACAGTATATCCCTCGTTGACCCAAGTTTCGTCTAGACAGTAAATACTTCTCCCTTCGTCACGGAATTTTCTAATTGATCTTAAGTAGGATCTTCGCCAACAAATAATTTCATCTTTATCGATAAGAACTGGCATCCTGTTCTGCTTTTCCCAGCAAAAATTCAACTCTCGTAAGACGGCCGATAATTTGCTTCTACTGATTTTTGGTATATCGTTGTCCTCTGAAGGTTCACTTAAAATTTTGTTTAGCGGTGGTATTTCTTTTTTAAAATAAAATAAGTGTACTTTTCTGCGAATGACATTTTTGAAGAAATCATCTATAACAACTTTTGACCTCCATGTAGATGATTTTTGGGGGATTTACAGTATCTTGTTCATTTTTTGTTTCCTTTCAAAGTCTGTAGATAGTCGATTTTCCAATCCCTGTTATTTTGGGAAACTGTTCCACGATATCGTCAACACTGTTGGTAGGATTTTGGTGTTTCAAGCTCGACATTTTACCCAAACAGTATTATATCCACTGGCACAATAGTCACTAAACACAAGTCGAATTTTACTCTATTGCACTAGCACATCTTAGTACCTATATTCAGCACTAAGACTGGATCGATCTGTCACAATACACTGGCTCCTGCCCTATGATGTATTCAGTAAAATATACTAATGTACACCCATTACCTGTTAGCCGATAATTACCTGAAACGAAATATTACCACGCCCATGGCCGTTTCTTATCTCGAACGATTTGCATACATAATAAGCTTTTATTACTCTCTTTCATTTCCAAACAGAATATAGTAGAGGGCGCCACTTATGGCACATCATGCTTCTTTTAAATGGCAGAACTTTTTTGCTGCTTGTTGAAGTCGTTAGGACTAATCGTTTTTAAAATATTCAATGCACCGAGGCAAAATTATTTTGGTTTCTGGTAAAGCGCCTTTTCGGCTGAAAATACGGCAAAATATTACTTGAAAAAATTTGCGGTACATTATGGCGATGTGCAAAATTTTAAAAGTGAATTTTCAACTTTCCTTCAGCTTTTGATACGAATATCTACAAACTACGAAATGCAGAGATATTTTAAATAATTACTTGAATAGTATACATTTAAAACAATTACAAACAGTAGTTATTTGTTCAATATAATCGAAACTTAAGTTACCTTACGTTTTTCTTTATAATTAAGACTGGCGTACTATTTTTATTGTAAATAATAGAAGAGTTGCACAGGGTGACTATGCCACTGGTAATAACGGGATTATTTAAATATACTAAATAATTAGACCTGACTTATCTCATTACAGCTTAGAATTATTGTTGTTTTATCAAGAAGGGTACCCAAGTAAAAAAAAATATAATAAAAATTTCAAAATATTTGACACTGTATCTCAGACACAATGACCTTTTGGATATAGATATATTTGGGTAAATCTCATTTATTTTCGCCGTACAATCACCCCTTCCAAGGACGCCAGTAATACCTGAGACATCCCGTATATATTTTGCTTATA
Source organism: Monochamus alternatus (assembly GCA_037114965.1). Classification (NCBI taxonomy): domain Eukaryota; kingdom Metazoa; phylum Arthropoda; class Insecta; order Coleoptera; family Cerambycidae; genus Monochamus; species Monochamus alternatus. The sequence goes on along the minus strand of CM073429.1, from coordinate 53,173,955 downwards.
CAGGGTCGGAAAACGCTGATGGTCTATCTGAGTTTACATGAGAGCGACAAAGTAAAGTATAGAAATCCGTGCGATAGACAAGGATGACTATATTGACGACGTTTTAAAATCTAAATAGTCACCGCCCATTTCGTCATTCAACAAATAAAATCCACTCCCACTTATATCTCAGCGACCAATCGCCATCTTTGCCTTTCGCTTTCGCAAGAGATGTCGCTACTTGTGCAACTCCAACTCCGGTATTCTGATATTTTACCAGCGGTCGAAATTGTGGACAGTGACTAATCGCTAGCTTGTTGACCAGCGCGACGGGCGAAGCGTGCGAGGAGCAAGATTTCATAGGCGTACTAAATTTGAATGCGATCAGATATAAGAAATATATAAAAATGACAAAAATAGTTCCATTACATAATATCCATTATTTTTAGAGTAGAAACAGTGATATAACAGTTTTTACCAATTTCGAGGGGTTAGATAATAAAATTTATAAGAATTATTTCAAAATTTAAAGTTTTTATCTTGTCAATTACCCAAGGTCGAAAATAATAGAACGTGACTAACTCACAACACAGAGATGAGTACGGAAGGGTAAGGGTTCATACCACCCTTATCCTTCCGTGCCACTTGAGAAGAGTTAAAGCACACAAAATTATCAAAAATAAGTTGACGTCGGTACATTAACAATTTACTTTAAGTGTGTCCCTGTTCTTATGGACGGCGATTGCCCACTACCACCCACATACACCTACCTGATGCGCACTCCGCAGATAACACACTTAAGCCTTGCCCTCATGGACGCGAAATTCACGGATTTTTGCACTAATTTTGCAACTTCTGTTTTAATTATTTATGGCGGGAAAATCTCAACTTTTCACAATTGCAATTTGCGATACTGTCAAACACTACAAATATGAATGCCCCTTTCATTATTATGTGGTGTTAATAAGTTTGTTTTGAACATCTGATAATATACCATGGCAGTTTCATGATGAAAATGGTAGAAAATGTTATAGGTAGTTGACAACATTTGTTACAAATAGAGATTTTTCCACCGTTAAATAAATCGCGCAAATATTTGCGAATTCCGCATTGAAAAGGACAAAAGGCTTTAGAATACATACACACTATTTACTATTGGTTACTAGCACTGTCACTATAACGGTCACACATTAACACTTATTATATCATATCGTCCCGCTTTTCGTATGACCTTCATACGCCCATGTTTCGTCAAAATTTAATATATTTGATCCAGATTCTTATTTTTTAATATTTATTTTAATTAGTTTCTTCGCCATATCACTATTTCGTCCTTTCTATCAGTATACTCTTTTCGATTTCATTTATACGGACTAAGTTTCATCTTATAAGATATAGCAATAGAATTTTTATTTGGAAAACTCATTTTAAAAATGCAATCTTCCTTCCGCGAGTTTCCATCACTTTCCGTTTCACAGTTGTACTTCTTTACCAGTTCGAGCATTAAATATCAACTTTGAGGATGTGTGGTTTCAACAAGACGGTTGTCCTGCTCATAATGCACGTCGAGTAGCAGCATATTTAGAAACCACATTCTCTCAGCATCTTATTAGTACAAGAGGCACTATTCCATGGCCCCCTAGATCGCCAGATTTATCGCCCAACGACTTATTTCTTTGGGGGCATTTAAAACAGGCGATTTACGGACATTCACATGATAAGCCACGTAATTTAGTCAATTTACAGGCCCGAATTGAAAACGTCCTACATAATATTTCCCCTGAAATGCTATAACACGTAAGAACCGAATTCTATGACAGATTAGGGTATTGCGAGGCACAAAGGGGGGGCATTTTTGAATAACTTATTAGTTAAACATCAACATTAATTTTTTTCTTTCGTTTTTACTGCCATAAGTTTTAAGTTTATTTATGTTTTAGAGTTTTAGTATTACTTTCTGCCAGAGCGGCTATTAAATAAATACAAAAGCGGAAAATAATTGCAATTATTTTCATACACCGTTAGGTGGTAGGTTTATGAAATAATTCTAAATAGTTAAAAGTACGTAAGAATTTGCTTTGTTTTAAGCAAATGCGTCCTACTCCGCACATAGAAACATCGGCACTGAAGCTGCCAGCTGCCTGAAGCTGACAGAGGCTTGGCAGGCCAATCGGATGCGCTCGGTTAGAAGTGGGAGCGACTGCTCAGATGTTATTCTAATTTATAAAACGTCGTCAATATAGTCATCCTTATCTATCGCACGGATTTCTATGCTTTACTTTGTCGCTCTCGTGTAAAGTCAGATAGACCATCAGCGTTTTCCGACCCTGTATATACATGTTGTTGAAGTTTAAAAAAATAGGAGATTTATTGTGTAGTTATCAATATAGTGGGGATTATTTGATATACACTTTAACTGATTTAAGGTGTAATAAATTATCAAACATGACAATCAGTATTGTGCACTATACCATATTAAAATTGATGAGATTTCTAAACGTAGAGTTTAATTTTAAACAATAAACAAATTTCTCGTATTTTTTGTGATTACATGACAAATTTGATGTCTTCCATTGTTTTTAATGTACTTGAAAAACATAATATTAATTATAATTATTGCCTGAAACTTGTATCTATGGTAAAATTATCTTTCTCCCGGTTAAGAAGCTAGTAATAAAATATAGGTGTTAGTGTGGATATTCTTTTATTCTTTTGTTTTCAACTTAAACATGTATATGGTCCAATTTCAATGTTAAATAAATAATTGATTTTGGTCTTAACTTTCAGTTGAACCTCTACTTTTTAATGCAATGTAGCGATTTTGACTAATTAAAGATGGCGCACTGTAACAGTCCACAAAGCATTTATTTTGTGTGCAAGTAAATATAAATTCGTGAACAAGTTTTGAAAACATTATGAATATGATGGATTATTTAGTGTACCAATGTTTTATGGGTCGATGATCACGAATCAAGTCAAAATATGAACATTCAAACAAGCGAATCTAAGAAGGCGGCCAAATCGTTCAAATGTCGATTTTGTTGATGAAACATAATGAAAATGGAGCCAAGGGAATTTTCGGGACACCGCTGATCACGAATCCGAAATCAGGATTTGAAAATTCAAAATGGTCCGAGATATTAGCCAAAACGTTTTCCATTATGTTGACAAAACACATGAGAAAGCCGAAAAATATATACATTTTCCCACTTTGGCTGTTATTTACAATCAGAGCCTCGATTCTCGAATGCAGTAGACTTTTTTTAGTAACATATTGGTTTATTGGAACATAAATAATTTAAATAAGGAATCCTCCAAAAGGTATAACACAAAACATATATATTTAAGAAAATTTTAGGTTTATATTGTTTAAAAATGGTATCAATTATACAGGGTGGTACAATTTTTTTCTAAATTAATGGGACTAAGTGCATATACCTCCCCCGCTGATTGTTAAAAGTGCTTGATACTAACATATTTTAATGCGCCTTAAGCTAGCTAATTATACATATACTAATATGATCTAAATAGCCCCACTACGTTGTTAACTGTACAAAGTCCGTATTTTTATGGAAGCTTTAACATCATATATCTCCTTCACAAAAGCGGGGGGCTCTCAAGAAAATGGGTTATTGAAAGAGCTCTATACTAACATACAGGCTGTTAAAAAATGTCTTCAAATATCACCAAACATAGAAATCTAGAGGGTTCAGATTAGGCGATCGTGGAGGCCATAAAACAGGTCCGGCCCTTCCTACCCATCTATGTAGAAAAGTTTGGTGTAAATGCTCTCTAACGGCCATGGAAAAATGAGCTGGAGCACCATGATGCTGGAACCACATTTGTTGCCTCTGATTTAAAGGAATATCCTCCAAAAACTCATACAGTGTGTTTTGCAGAAAGTTGAGGTAAGCAGCGCCTGTTAATCGGTTTGGTATAACAACAGGACCTAGAAACCTGTCACCTACAATACCCATCCAAATGTTTAATGAAAAACGTGCCTGATGTCCAGATTCTATTAGAGCATGAGGATTTTCGTCGGCCCAAATATGCATATTGCGAAAATTAAACACTCCATTTCTTGTGAACCCGGGTTCATCAGTAAAAAGAATGTTGTGGATCTTCAGCATCATGACGTAGACACCAGCGGCAAAAAACCAAACGTGTTTGATGATCATTTATTGGATTTAAGGCCTCTACTCGTTGCACATGGTATGGACAAAGCAGTTACTCGTGAAGGAGTCTCCAAACAAGACGACCACTAATTCCTACCTCGGCTGATATTCTCCGCCCACTCGTACCTGGATTCTGCTCTACCAGTGCTAGAATTTCTTCTTCTGCTCTAGGAGTGGATACCGACCTTGGTCTTTCGGATAAATGGCACTGTTAGCTCAAGGAACTGGTATCACGCAGTCTTTAGTGAATTCTTCCAAACATGCGTTGTAAAGGAATCTGGGGATTTGGATAAGCGTCAACATAAAGACGTCGCGCTGCGGTGGCATTCCCATTAGCACGACCATACATGAAATGCATGTCTGTTAATTCTGCGTTAGAGTAACCAGCCATAGCGAAAGAAAACTTGTGCACTGAGAGCAACTGTGAAATACGTACTGTTTATTTCACTAAACATCAACCAACTATTATAAGAAAATACACAACGTTTTTGCAAAATAAAAAAAGAGGCTAAAAAACATAAAACATTCCATATCTCCGCAACCGTTACTTTGCGGACCCATGTTTATTGAGACTTTTCTACTTATTTTGGTTCATACTATTACCTCCTTAAATGTTTTACACTCTTTTTTTAACAGCCTGTACTTTATGACACATTAGCTAGTTACACTGTATGTCCAATATGGCTTAAATATGCCTATGTAACTGTACTAAAGACTGTACATATACTCGTATTTTTGATATCTTCTTCATCCTGAACCTTTCTTATAAATCCCCAAAATAAAAAAAATGATAATAAACTGATATTATTTTTTCAAGTTCTGCTGATCCTTTAAGTTTGTTCATTTAAAATAGAATGACCCTGCATGATATAATTTACATTGAAGTGTCATACTAGCTACTAACGTATAATATTTATTTGGATCACACATTTTTCATCGAATTAATTAAAGCTGCAAATCACTAAGTTATATTCATCTTTTTATTGATAGAAAAACGTTTTATTCAGATAAAAACATCAGTTGTTTGTGCATTTGAAGAGCTTTATGATAAAATTTAATTCAATTTTTTATAAGTGCATATTTACACAGGTTTCGTTGTTGATTACAATTTCAAATTTTATTCAAAATAATTAATAAGGGAAGAAGTTAGGTGCACTTTTCATATTACTTATATTTCATATTACTTATATTTTATATACAGGGTGTCTTACAAGTCGTTACAATAATTTTAGGCGATACATTACTTTATTTTGAGTCAATTGTAACAAACATACCTATATACCAAGTGTTACAATATTTTTAATAATTTAATTTAACCGTGCTTTTCTACGATTATTGAAGTATAGAAGAAAAAAAACCTTTTTGTAACAAATATTTCTATACTTCTTTTATTAGGAATCAATGGATTATTTAAATTATTTAACCAATGAAATCCAAAGTAGCTTCGTTACTTACCTATAACTTCATAAACATGGTTTTTCTACTTTGTAAAAGCGAGGAGTAAAATTTAAACGTGGATTTTATTTAAGGCTTTGTGTGTAGGTTTATTCAGATATTATTAAAAACTTACCTAAGCGATGCTCTTTCAATTCTTAGGAAAAGTTTTTTGATAAGCATTCTAAAAGTTAAGGAAATTAATCTTAACACGTTTAAGTATGCAGGGACCGCATTCAAGAAAACAGAGGATAGTAGTTGAGTATGTAATAAAAATGGTTTAAGAAATGAAGACATTTGCTAACAAGAACGCAACCTTTAGCCGGAGAATTCAAACAGATAAATATTTATTTCAATTATTCAAATCTTATAAGCTAATTTAAAGTTACGGCGTAAAAAGGATAACCAATGTTTCTATTCAATAGCTTGGTATGCCATGAGAAAACAATTGTCCTTAGTTTCCATAGCAACCGTAAATGTAGATCAACTGTCAAACTATGCGTTCGAATCTCAGTTAAAGTGTAAAGTAAAGTGCAAATATCTTTATTTCTTAAACCATTTTTATTACATACTGAACGGTTGTCCTGTTTTGAAGAATGCGCTCCCTACGTGTTTAAACGTGTTAAGATTAATTTCCCTAATTTTTAGAATGTTCATCAAGAAACAGAACTTAAGAACTGAAAGAGCATTGTTTAGGTAAGTTTTTAATAATATCTGAATAAACCTACACACAAAAGTTTAAATAAAATCCACTATTAAATTTGACTCTTCGCTTTTACAAAGTAGAAAAGCCAAGTTTATGAAGTTATAGGTAAGTAACGAAGCTACTTTGGATTTTATTGGTTAAATAATTTAAATAATCCATCCAGTCCTAATAAAAAGTATAATTTGTTATAAAAAAGTTTGTTTTTCTTCTACACTTAAATACTTGTAGATAACCACGGTTAAATTATTAAAAAATTAATTATCACAAATATTGTAACAGTTGGTCGTAGGTATGTTTGTTTCATGCGACTTAAAATCATGTATTCTAATCAACTCCTAAAATTATTGGAACGACTTGCAAGACACCCTACTTAAAATACTTTTATATTCATTTTGTGACAACATAAATTTAACTAAATATATAACTGTGAGTACTTACCTTTTGTATTATGTAAAAAAAAAACAATTACATTAAATGGAATTATATTCCTCCAAATAGATGAGAGAATCACTAACCTTAAATAATGTTTCACTGCTCTGTTCACTGCAGTGTTTTATGTATGTTCATATCCTTATCAAATAAGATAACTACTTTATTCATAGCGTGATGTTATGATGCCTCATTTCTACTTAGAAGACGTAATGAAACGTTGTTTGCATTACAACAACCAAAATATCTTCCTACCACATCAAATAATAAAGCTAACTAGTAAGTATACTTAAGTTGGTGTTCTATTATTTTGATAGAATAGTTACATACAAAGTACTTATATCTATATATATTTTTTTTATTATTTAAGAAATAGTGAGCATTATTTCAACTTGTTTGTGTGCTTGTACTGGCAAAGATTAAGTACTTTTCTAAATGTAAAGACAAATATTCTGGTGTCAGCTTAATGAGAATGACATATGCAAATAAATATTAATATAATTTAAACATTCCCTTGCACCGATCTGCTAAGTATTTGTAATACAATATACAAGGTGTTCCTAAAATAGCCAGAAAGTTCTTATTAACTCGCACTCTTAGAAGATTACATGCCTGCTAAGGGTACAAATTAAACTATTTTTTTCTATTATTGACAAAACGGTCGAAGATAAACAGACAAAATTTACGGAACGTACATAAAATGTTACGTCACATAAAATGAGTTATAGCCTCAAGGGTTAGAGCCAATCGCCTAAAATCTCATCGCTAGCTTGTAGACCAGCGCAGCGGGCGAAGCGTGCGATGAGCAACGGTTCATATTCGTAGTAAATTTAGAGGCGCTCAGATATAAAAAATATACAAAAAAAAAACTATAAAAATGTTAACAGTTTTTGCTAATAAAAATGATAATGATATGATATCCAAATTTAAAGTTTTTATTTATTTTTTAAATTAGTAAAGAGTGACTAATTCACAGCACATAGATGAGTACCGGACATGAGGGTTGCAGGCGACATTATTACCTAGGCGTGCCACTTCAAAAGGATTCATCAAAATTGCCAAAAATAAGTTTACGTCGAGTGAACCCTTTAACAGTTTACTGTAAATGTCCCCCAGTGTCAGTGCCGTTTTTTTGGACAGCGATGACCCACCACCACCCACTTACACACGGATCATACCGCGGATATCATACTTTAACACTTAAGCTTTGTCCTCGTGGACGCGAAATTCAGCGATATTTGTGCAAATTTCGCAACTTTTGTTTTAATTATTTATAGCGAAAAACAAAATTTGCATCCATAAGGACAAGCGGCTTTAGAATACATTGCACTATACATACACACTATTCACTATTGGTTACTAGAACTGTCAATATAATGGTGGCGCATTAACACTTGTTATATCGTATGATTTTCATTTATCCATGTTTCGTCAAAGTGTAATCGATTCTTCGATTCAGATTTCAATCTTTTAATATTTATTTTAAATAGTTTGTTCGGCATATTTCGTCTTTTTCTTTTTTCAGTATACTACTCTTTTCAATTGCATTTTATACGGAAATTCACATACTATAATTCATATGTCACACATAATTCGCAAAAACACCTTTCTATATATTCTAGGTAAAGTTTCATCTTGTAGGATATACAGGGTTAACTATGACTAAGTACAAACATTTTAACCACGTGCTCAGGGAGGCCTAAAAGACAATAAAAAAATGATTCCAGAATTTTAGCTCGATATTTAAAAAATGGGCAAAATGTGCTTATGATAAGCATCGACTGAGATGGCTTCCCAGCTAGCAAAGTAGTTCTATAAATTTAGAGTAATAAGAGCTTTATATTCTGTTAATATTTTATAGTTGTATTTAGAATACTAACATTTATAAGATAACTGCTAATATAGTCCTATAAGTGTGTACAATAACACAATTTTCCAGCAACGGTGCTTACAGAATCAAATTGCTGTAAAACTGATGCAAAATAGTATATTATGCAACGATCATGTATTTAATAACCATTACATGAGAGTTGCATACGCTATTTTTTCTACACCCGATAAATAATCAAAAACCATAAATTTTATATTTTTATTGAACACAATAGGTAACAGTAATTATTCGTATGAACTGTATTTTCTGCTTTCTCCGATATGTGTGGAGGAGTCGATGGTAATTCTTCTATATCGCTGATATCACACATTTTGATAAATTATCGAAGTTTAGCTAGGCATCTACGAAAACTTAATACGTACTGATTTTGACATCTAAAATAATTACATAGGAACCTAGGATAAACGTCAAATGCACAGCATGCTTGATTGAAAAATTATGGGTTTCTATTGATTAAAAATCTGTATCGTAATGGGTATCATTATGAAACGGATTATGGGCATATAAGTGCATTGTTATAATACGGGTGTAGAAAATAGTGCTTTATAGAATTATACCATCTCCTGTGACACTCTTATAAAATTATTCTGTAATGTCGCTTACAGTTTAATTATAGAACTATTGTGTAAGGTGTTGTTAAGTTACAATTCTGCTGCGGAAAACAAATTACAAATATGGATGCTGCTATCGAATTTAAGAGAAAAAGCTCTTTAAATCAGTTATAGAAAATAATAATACAGTTGTTATAAAATCATTATAGAGTAAATATGTAACAAAAGCATTTTTGTTCCATGAAAAACGCTATAGAACTGCCATTTATATACATATCCCCATCTGACGAGACCTGCCTATAAAAGTACGAAATATTTTGATCAAAGTATAATGGGGAAATTTGTATAACATAGTCGTGACTTGTGGAAATTCATATTTGCTTACAGAGATTTAGTAACATATTTTATTTAAACCATTCCAAACCTTATTCATTTACACTTCCACATGTTGAAGTTAAAGAATTTTATTAGCTTTATTAAATAAGATGGAAATAATTGATATTACCACAATAAAATATGACAACATTGTGGATATTAAGTGACATAGAGCTGTTATAGTAGTTGATTTCGAAACATATTTGCTCTATAATCATTGCAATCGACACAAAAATGTCATATTTCTTTCTGTCGCCATATTGTGAAGAAAGAAAACAAATCTTAATTAAAAATATATACAATATAAATAGGTGAGATGACATTAATAATATGGATATACATACTTACTTTCTGACTATTTTATATACAGTTGGTTGTTAAATTCATCAATTTAGAAAACATTTTTTTTATTAAATTTCCAGCATCATAGGAAATATAAGGTTAACTGAGGGCGCGTCAAAAAATTACCATTATGTACACACATTTCACGATAAAACTTTTTCCGCATTAAAATGTACTGATCCCTGATGGACAAACCAACAAAGCAATTTGTAATGATGCGAGTACTCTTATGCAGGCTGATTAGGTCATCTTCTATCTTGGTTCTTATTGGCTAATCCATATTATTTCTAATATGTGCGATGCAGAAACATTTTATTTTTAAAAGATACAATTAAACGATTTTAATATTCTCTAAGTAGAACACCATGCAACACAAATAACGAAGTGGTATAGAATTTTTATGAGATTGCTTTGTAACTGTGAACGTTTATTCAACAATTGTATAAGTATTTCCTGCAGACCTTACGGAATAGCTTAAAGAACTAAAAAGTTATAGTTATATAGCCCATTTTTATGGTATAAGTGTAAGTGTAAGAAAATATTCTTAGAACAAACATTGCTCTACAATATTTGCTCTGGAAACGTCCTTACGATTTTTATAGAACAGGAAATTGTTAGCTGGCTAAGATCTATAGATACAGCTTACATCTAACAATGTCATCTACTATTATGCGGTCGTTTATTTTTGCAACGTTTCTAACAATCTAATAATACCTGATAGGTAATGGTTAACAGTTAGCTACATTTTCACTCATTACAACCACTCGCTTCCGATAAAACACATTTCCCGTAGGTACAGTTAGATAAAATTCCAATTTGTTGTCGAACGAAAGGAATAGATAGATACTAATAGATAATAGAAAAGTTTTAATGCACCCGCGGCAGTCTTGTCCCATAACCGGCGAACTATATTGTGTGAAACTATCTGTACACAAATTTCTTTATTTAATAACTATAAAACGTTTAAAATTCAAATAAGGCACTAAAAACTTAAGAAGAACATAAAACTACAATGTAAACATAGGAATTGAATTATGACATGACAGAGAATTTTACCGTTGTTTTGTTGGTTGCCTACTCTCTCTGTAAAGTGTAAACGTGCGGCGGACGGGTTGCATAGGCGGCGTTAAATAAGGATTTAAGGCTTACGGTGAGCGGTTGATCCAAAGGGATATAGTTTTCGCTCAGTAACTCCTCAACGAAAAATGATAAAAATATGCGGTTTTTTTTAATAGACTCTAAATATTATTTTACGTCGACGCTGTGTTTTGAAATTTTGAAAATATGAAAAATTAATTTAAAAAACAATTAATTTAACACTTTTTCAAAATTTTAAAACACAGCGTCGACGTAAAATAATATTTAGAGTCTATTAAAAAAAACCGCATATTTTTATCATTATCCGTTAAGGAGTTACTGAGCGAAAACTATGTGTTTGTTCCAACACAGCTAGAATCGATTCCGAACCGTCCAGAATTAGTCAGTCAGTTCAGTTGTTAATGTACTTCCGGCGAATGCGATGTAAGACGGTGTTGGTCAAACATTTCTCACGGTTCTGAACCAGTTCTAGACGGTTGTCGGAACAGACCTTATATATCGTTTGATAGAGCGCTCACCGTAAGCCTTACTTTCAAAAATCTAATTCTCAGGTAGCAAATTCTGATTTTATATCTTCTTTTACACAAAAAAGCTGTACTTTTTAATAGTCGCTATCTTGCACCGTTCTCAAGATATTTAGCTTTGGTAATTTGAGTAATCAAAATAAGGTACGAATGTCAAAAAGAACAAGAGTTTATTTCAAATTATAAATTGTGATGAATAATTGAATATCGAATATTAAAATAAATGTTCAACATGTCCGCCTCTAACTTCAATACATTTATTAACGTGTTTGTTCAAAGACTGCCGTATTTTAAAATAGAGATTCTTGTTACGAAATGATTCGGCGGCATTTACAATTTTCTGCCATAGCTCTTCGCGGGTGTTTATAGTTTCTCTATAGACAACTGATTTCATGTAGCCCCAGAAACAAAAATCCATAGGATTAAAGTCAGGACTACGAGGAGGCCATAATATTCGACTCCCACGACCAATCCAACAATCCAGAAAAATGTGGTCAAGATAATTCCGTATTCTGACAGAATAATGAGAGGGAGCTCCATCTTGCATGAAAAATAGATTTTGCCGTGTATTCAGTGGTAAATGGTCGAGGTAATCAACTAAATGGTGCTGCAGGAAATCTAAATACAAGTCACCATTTAGATTTGGAGGAAGCTCATGTGAACCCAAAAGGTGATTTCCTATGATTCCGCACCAAATATTTATCTTAAATTCATGTTGGAAGTGACGCTCACTGACTACGTGAGGATTTTCACTATTCCATATGTGCTTGTTTCTAAAATTGAAAATTCCTCGACGAGTAAAGATCGCTTCATCAGTGAATAGTACGTTTACCAAAAATTCCTGGTCAAGGTTTTGCTGATTGCGCATAAAATGAGCAAATTGTAATCTAGCTGGTAAGTCTGCTGCTAAAAGATTTTGCACGGGTGTAAAATGATAGGGATATAAATTTTCCTTGTGAAAGATTTTGAGAACTGTTGTTTTACTAACACCGGTTTCTCTAGCTACCTGCCTGCTGTTAACTTCTGGATTTCCTGCCACTCTTACTAAAATTTCTTCTTCTTGGTGAACTGTAACAGCACGCCCTGCGTTGCCTCTTTTAGGACGAAAACTACCAGTTTCTCCAAGTCTATTAAAAAGTTCTTGAAATAGTTTCCGATTTGGTTGCCTTCTATTCGAATACAAATCTGAATACCGACGAAGCGCTCGAAGTCCAACATAATCTGATTGCGCATAAACGCAAACCATATCGCGCATTTCTCCATTTGAAAATAAATTATGGCGTGGCATGTTATCTCGCACTACGATTTAGATCATAAAGTAAAGAATACTTTTAATAAGGCACGAATAATGTAATATTACTGACAGCACTAAGATAAGTGGTCAAAATTGGATTTTAACATCAGCCTACTTGAAAATTTTTGCCAATTTGTAATTGAATGCAAATACATTGGAATTTTCAATGGCAAATTTTACGAGAACGGTGCAAGATAGCGACTATCAAAAAGTATAGCTTTTTTGTGTAAAAGAAGTTGTAAAATCAGAAATTACTACCTGAAAATTAGATTTTTGAAAGATAAAAAAGTTCTGTCGTTTTCAACGCATTCGACCTAGCACAGGTGGCGCTCTCTATGAGCTACAAGCAAACCATGGATATATTTCAATCTCTCGCCCCAGAAAACCCCTAACACCAAAATTTCATCTCGATATGAGCATTTATTATGAAATAAATAAGAAAAAAACTAAAATAATATTTTGCATTAAACACCCTGTATCTCTGTAAGTATCAACTTTTGGACTAAGGTGAGTTAGTCTAAATCGCAATATTTTCACGTCAGGAATCTAATCATGAATTTTGGCCCATTACAACGCGATCACCCTGTATAAGTTGGTAATTTTTTTGAAGGGTGATTCCGTTAACTCTTAATTTTCTTTATACTCTCTTAAAATATTTGTACTTAGTCATAGTAATCCAATTTTCTTTTGATTATGGGTCATTTTTAAACTACCATATTCCTTCCTCGAGTTTCCACTATTTTCCGTTTCGCAGTTGTACTCCTTTGCCACTCTTTATTGTACAATACATATATACTATTCACGCACATTCTTGTACAACCACATCACTTACACTCACTTGTTAGGGTAAGGTGTTTACTATTTGGAGAATACGCTGTATATTTTCTACTGTTAAGAAAATAAAATCACTAATACGTTAATTACATTCATAATTAAATTTGTTTAAAGATATATCCGACATTTTTCCACGCACACGCCCATGATAGTGATGGAGATTTAACATATGGATCTGTTAATCCATCACAGCCAATAGAAATCGAACGTTTCGATTTAACACATTCATATTTGCTGTGGCGCATGAATATTTGCTGCATCAAAAGCTGTGTAAACGGGTATGCTCTAAAAGATATGCCGCACATACAATTTTATAGGAAAATATAAGAACTGTTTGTATTTTTCCTTGTGTCGACTGCTATAAATTGTGAGCGGGTTTATAACATGTGTTCCGTTTTTGTATTTTTTATTAATTAAATTTAGTAAATTAATTAAATATTTGTTATTAAATTTAAACTCTTTAATTTAAGAATATCATCTCTTTTTGCTCTTTTAATTGTTAATTGTTACCGCGAAATTGCTGTGGTTCTCAACGCCGCTACTGGCGAATGTCGGCGAGAAGCGAAAAAGGACTCTCGCTTGAACCATTGATGCGCTCTCGTGTGTTATTATAGCTCTTATTTTTCCTCTCTAAAACTACTGTTTTGCGACTGCAATATCTATTGCAATCAACCTACCTCCTTTATCTCCGAGTGCAGTGTAAGAAGACGTTGCTTAGGTAAGAAAACCACAGCCCGTTTTTTCTCTTTTATATATATATATATTGTACCTCGTTCTATTTATTGGCGAGACATAGAATCATATGTAACAACTGAACCAGTCTAGATACAGTCCATTTTTTCCATTTTCAAATTTATTATTCTTTTAGTTATTGTGACCTTGATAACACTGTTGAACATATTAATTCAGATCTTGCTGCCATCAGTAGATTCTAATGCTCATGAATTAATTATTAATGAAAGTAAGACAAAAATTTTAGTGTTTGGTAATCATCGAAATCTTATTCTCTCAAATCAATCCTTTACTATTGAATTAAATAATATAATCTTAGATCCAGTAACTGCTTGTAATAATCTTGGTCTTAGATTGGATGCAGATCTTAGATTCAGTTCTCATGTATCTAATTTAGTTAAAATGTCTTTTGGCAAATTAAAACTTTTTTATATGTATAAAGATATTCTATCTACTGATGTTAAGTTGCGAATATGTGATTCAATCATTCTCTCTCGAGTAACATATTGTGATGTCGTGTACTGGCCCGCGTTATTAGAAAAAGACATACATTCTTTAAAAAAAATTCAAAATGCTTGCCTTAGGTTTTGTTATAATATTAGAAAGTATGATCATATTTCTACAGTTTTCTGTGACTCTCGTTGGTATAATTTACATGAACGTTTTGTAATTATCTGACCTGTCTTGTATATAAGGTCTTAACTATTAAACAGCCTCAGTATTTATATGAAAAGTTGATAAAAAACTCCGACATACATGATTATATTACTAGACATCGTGATAATTTAAATGTACCCAAACATAAGCTAACTTTATTCCAACGTGGCTTCACCTACAACTCTGCAAATGTATTTAATTTGATACCACTAAATATTAAATCATCTTCTAGTATCGTGGTATTCAGAAAAAGGATCAAAGATTTTCTTGTGTCTAGCCGAGGTCATACATAGTGTTTTAGTATATTTAATTATTGTATATACTTTATGTTCTGTTACCTGTTTCAGGTGAAAATTTTTGTATTTATTTGTATATTGCTAATATTTAAATTATATTTTTGCATTAGGGTGGTTGTACTGAGCAACACTGTTGGATACCGCCACTCATTTTGATATAATTATTTGTGTACTGTTGTTGTAATGCAATAAAGACCATATTATTATTATTATTATTATTTCGTAACAACATGAGTCATTCTCATGCCAATTTTGATTATTTATTTATAAATAAGCCCTCTTGTAAGTAAATTAAGTTTGAAAGTGCCATTATTTCTCTCTATTTCTATCTTAATTTACTTGTTGCCAATACTAATTTAAACATAGACGGCTTTTTACACAAAATTTTTAAAAATATGTAACAAATTTATCAAAAAAGTTGTAAAATAGTAGAATGAAAACATTTGCTAAGACCCTTTTCACTTCCTTAAGCGGGACACCTATGATTTAATAACGAAAAATTATCTAGTTCATGTTATAGTATCCAGAGTGCCTTAGTCCTTGTTTCTTAATCCTTCTGTATGTTTGAACGATGATGATGACCTGCAGCCAGTTCCTCTTTTGGTGACGCTTCAGGCTCTGGTTCTAAAACAGGCAGTCCTTTTCTTTGTCAGTATGATTTTACACCATATGTAATATAAGTATCCCACCAGATGGTAATTATTACCGTAACTAAGTTAAAGATTGTGTCCATATTCTGTCGCCTAGAAAGATTTGTCAATATGAAAATGAAACTATATATATATTTTCTGTTATAAATAAAATGAATAAGACGAATAAAATTAATAAAAGCTATATTTCTCCATTTAAAGCTGTCTTCAAACATAGGTATGAATTATGAATATATTTTAGTACCTAGTACTTGGGTATTTAGGAAACAGTATCTATAAATTTAGTGAGAAATTATCTGAAAAAAAAACAGACATGTACGTACACAGTAATACTATGCTACATATACATAAAAAACAATACTTTTAAGTGCATTGCCGATAAATGATATTGCATATATTACTGACTATTTATTCATATCATTATCAGGTGAGATAACTGATTTATTTATACCAAGATTTTATGATAACTAAAACGAAGCGTAAGAAATTATTATTTACATTACAAATAACTTAAAACAGATCAATTTGTTGCCTAGTCATGATTCACACATTTATATTTTCAAATTATATCGTGATGATATTGTTGTACTATTTTTTGCATATAAAATAGTATCTATATATTTAAAAAAATCAATAAAGTTTGTCTATATCAGAAAATCTATTTTCTTAGTATACCCTTTAAGAACTTTAGCCTAACAGACATATTAATTTTTTAGTTTAAATTGATTTTCAGTATAAGCATTAAATTTACTTAATCAATCATCTCGTTACGTCTTTGGTAAATCTTTATTAAACTCTATTTTTGTGCTTCTTCGCTTGTAATAAGAAATGAACGTATTTTATACATGGAATTTATTTATTATATTTATCTACAATATGCCTTATCCGAATGTTGCTGGTTTAAAAAATACAGGGTGTTCAATGCTAGAATTTTTTTTAAATATATCAATAACTTTGAAGCCTGTTGGAGTATTAAAAAAATGGCATAATTATATTTTTTGGTACGGCAAATTAGAATTTTTAACTAATTTTGGCGTCACTAGTAGAGGGCGAAACTTATGGCACAGCATGTTTCTTTTAAATGGCAGAACTTTTTTGCTGTTTAGTGTATCCATCTGTCTATTGAAACAATCGATTCTCCTACCTGTTGTATCTAAAAAAGTTACACCTTGTTGAAGTCGTTGGGAGTAACAGTTTTCGAAATAATCCTATTTGAAGTATTCAGTGCACCGATTGAAAACTATTATCGTTTCAGGTAAAGTGTCTTGTCTACTGAAAGTACAGCAAAAGTTGTTCAGAACGGTAAATTATAGGGACGTGCAAATTTTCAAGGTGATCGGCGAGGTTTGATTTTGACACCATTTTTCATAAAGCACAAATATTTTATCAAAGCAGCAACATTCGGATAAGGCATATTTGGCTCAATTGTCATATTTTTCTGTGTAGTATCTCCAGTTCAGAGATTGCCCATTCTTAATGAATCACCCTGTATAATAATAATAATAATAATAGTCTTTGTTCTTTCTAAAAAAATATTACAATTTTTGTAGGAAGAGGTTTTGCACTATGTTCGGTGACAAAAGAAAAACCGAACGACTTACGTATATAAAAAATACAAATAAATAGAAAGCAATACTTAAGATACATATTTTGTGCTAACTATAAAAAGAGTAAATTAAGAACAAACCCACAAACAAAAAAACCATAACACTATATTACTGGCATATCATTCACTGAGCACAAAAGAGCGAAGTCGCAGAAAACCCATTATGAAATCAGCCAACAACTTGGTATTACTTAGTGTTAAACCATCGAGCATAGCAATAAAAGAATTAAACGTTAGATATCTCAGTTCGGGAGTTTTAAACCGACATAAACAGGATACTCCATAAAAATATGCTCAATGGTTTCTAATTTGTGCTGGTTGCACAATGTACACAATTCAGCAGGATTGATAGAGTATGAAATGCCATTAAAACTAAAATTCATACAAAATTTGTTGCAAAGGCGGAGTTATGAGATAAGTATAATAATGTAAATAGGCAATTGAAGTTCAAATAAGATGTGGTGTCTCTTGTTATATTAAAGTTTTTATATAGAATAGGTGTTGTAGATATCATAACTAAAGCTAGGTCTCTCTGATAAAGCATTTCTTTATACTTTTGTCTTTAGACGAGAGTAAGGAGCCAATTATAACGAGTGTCATCATTTAGTAGTTGCAGCTGCCTGTGAAAACACGCACGAGCATAACGATTGGTTTCCATTGCCAATAGTTTAAAGCCGTTTTAAAAACCAGTAATGACAGACTGCTAATTCCTATTTCAAGTCTAACAATATACCAGGCGTGTTTAAAGGCAGCAATAAAAGTCTTTTAAAAAAACTGACTTGCACCTTCTCTAACAAGTCTGTGTAACGCAGTCCCCAGACTTGCAGAGAATTGGTTAAGTTGACAATAATCGAGTCATACAGAACCAAACGTGAATCCCAAGAGTTTATTTTGCATTTGACCATTAGAGAAATGACAGACCCAACTGCTTGCCTAGCTTTTGCGACCACTAACTCGGTCATTATTCAAAAGAGGCTAGAGGAGGAAAAAATTACTCCTAGATAACTAAAACAATTAACAGTTCCAACAGGCTGATTATTAAGTAGGAAAGGAAAAGTACTGCGACCGTCACGAGAGAAACACATGATATTAGTTTTTTGAGTGTTAATCGTCAATTGATTTAGTGCTACGTATTTTTCAATGATACTGAGTTTACGGTAAAGGTCAATTTCTGAATCAGCTAATAGCACCAAATCATGAGCATACAAGAGCATAAGTATTTCGTGATGGTTATCAATATTGAATCGACTAGCGTTAAACAAATCAAAAAAATCTTCAATATCAGCAATGAAAAGAGAAAACAAAAGAGGACTTAGCGACTCTCCTTGCAGAACACCCGAAGTAATGTTGAATTGAATTGCCTTGTTAAATTACCCTCTGTACGAATTGTAATGTATGCGTGGTATGGTTTCTTAAGAAACGTTACTATATTGGAGCTTAAACCTAAAGCATATATTTTTTCCCACGGAAGAGAAAGATCGATAGAGTCAAACGCACGTTTAAAATCTATAAATGCTGCAAAAACTTTGCGGCTCTTTAATCTAAGCCGAAATTGAACTGTAAAATTTATTTATCATATTTATCTGTTTTACAATGGAGTGTAACATTTTTCAATCCACTCTACTTCGTTAAGCGTAACATTGCTAAATAAATCTTTGAAAACTTCAATCCTGCAATCAAAGGCGCAACCCCTCAAATTTATTGGAACTGCCTCGTTTGCTGGTTTATAATAGCTGTTAATGTAACTGCCTTTGCTGTCCTTTTTCAATTCGAATATCAAACTACTGGCGAAATCTGGAATGTGAGGTTCACTGAAAGCTTCGAAGGCATTTAAAAAGCACGCTATGTTGACATCGTGTATACTATAGAGTTGCACTTTCTGAGACAAGCCACCTGACAGAACGGACTCGAAATGGTCGATTAATGCGTTAATGAATCCTCCTGCCCCTGAAACGAAAAATATATAACTAAAATGAAATAAACAAATATTTAGAATGTGAATGGTTAATTGTCAAATATAACACCTAAAGTCACAGAAGGTATCTGGTCTAGAACCGTATGTAGTTCAATGGAATAGTCAAAACAAATTAACTATTTTTTTGTAGAAAAGGGCAGTGCATGACCCTTACTAATATTTGACATGACATGACATGACATTCATAATAATAATAATAATAATAATATTCAATTTATTGCCCAACAGATTACATAATCCAATTACAGGACAAATATAGTAAATGAAGAGAAAAAATATACATTTAAATAACTTTAACTAATTAACTTTAAGTAAGTACTAAATAATAAACCAACAAAGTAGTATAAGAATAATAATAATGCCGATAAAGAATCTAAATTTACATATTTATGAAAAAGAGAAATAACAAAATAAAGCAATGATAAATTCAGAAATAACAACATAAAAATTTCAGATAAATAACAAAATTCATAACATATCAAAAAAGGTGACTGTGCTCAATTAGAACATCTCGAACTTGATTTAACTTTGCACAATTTATATCACATAATAATGAGATTTTATTCAAATTACTACATAGTATATACAAAGGGGAATGTAAAATCATATTAGTTTTGGCTACTGGCAGTCTAAATATTTGAACATATCGGGATGAACTTCTTGGTATTTGAAAGTATAATTCACTTATAAGATTCATACAGTCAATCTCATTATGTATTAATTTATAACCAAAAGTTGTACTAGATAAAATTCGTCTCATATGTAAAGATGACACTTTAAATGTATCCAGTAATAATTGATGATCAAAGCCCCTCTC
The DNA here is from genome assembly GCA_037114965.1 of Monochamus alternatus. NCBI lineage: Eukaryota > Metazoa > Arthropoda > Insecta > Coleoptera > Cerambycidae > Monochamus > Monochamus alternatus. Next base: position 53,153,590 of record CM073429.1, on the reverse strand, counting down.
TGGATAGGTTCCACAATTTTTGTGATATAAAAACTTTCAAAATTTTCTCTGGACACTTTCTATTCGAAGGATTTGATTATGAAAATATGGGTACCATATAATAGACGCATATTCTAATTTAGACCTGACAAAAGAATTATACACAAGCGTTAATGTTTGATTATTTTGAAAGCTCCGACAATTCCTAATTACAAACTCTAACATTCTTAAAGCAGATGAAACCGTTTCATTGATGTGATCATTGAATGAAAATTTAGTGTCAAATACTACACCCAAATCTTTCACCGTATCGCATCGTGCCAGTACCATACCATTTATTTCATAATCAAATTTGATTGGCTGTCTTTTTAATGTAAAAGATATTGTTTTACATTTTTGACCATTTCAATTCAATCTGTTAATAGTACACCAGTTTTCTATTTTTTTTATTTGATTTGCTATAAACTTATAGTCCTCGATGGTGTCAACTCTACGATATATTTTTAGATCGTCAGCAAATAAAAGAAAATTACAATTTATAACCTCAGTAATATCATTAATAAATAACAAGAAGAGCAATGGCCCTAAATTCGATACCTGTGGGACTCCAGACGGAGAATAAAAATACCTAAAGTCAAAATCATTGTATGACACGAACTGCGATCGGTTACAGAAATATGATGTAAAAAACGTTAACAGAGAATCACTGAATCCATATTTTTTTAATTTGCATAAGGTTAGTCCGTGATCGATTCAAAAGCCTTGGAAAAGTCATTAAAAATTACATCAACTTGACCCTGATCATCAATTACACTAGACACATAATGAGAAAATGTCACTAAATTGGTAATGACCGAACGATTTTCCATAAAGCCGTGTTGCATTGGACTTATATAGTTTTTGACAAACGGATAAATACGGTTGTACAAAGATATTTCAAGCACCTTTGCAAATTACATTAGTCAATACAGAACTGTCACCAGACTTCAGCACAGGACACACTCGAGCAACTTTCCACACATCAGGAAAGGTATGACTTTTGATACTCAAAAACTAGGAATCTGGTCATGACCAGAGGTCATCTTGTTCTTTAATTTATTTAAAGCAAGCAATACCTTACTTTCAGAGAGCTCGGTAATATTTAAAGTTTCAAAGTTATTAAATTCTGAATTTGAAAAATTACATACTGTGGAGGTAGAGTAAACACTGCTGAAATAGTCACTAAATCCATCTACAATTGTCTGAGGTGTATCAAATACAAAATTTTCATGACTGCTGCAGGGTTTTTACCCTGCCATTTAGATTATATTGAAGTTCAGTAGCATCATCAGAGTTCTTAATTGTACTAAAAATTTTCAGATCATCTGCATACATCAGACCACAGTTAAATTATTAATGATGTCATTAATGAATAGGCTAAAGAATAAGGGTCCCATATTAGACCCATGAAGGACCCCCGAGATGGCTCGTACTTCAACAGACGCAAACTCGGTAAACAACTTGACCTCTATTGGAAAGATAAGAGCTTATAAAATTTAATAAGTAGTGAGAGAACCCAAAATATCGAATTTATTCAAGATTATTGTGCAGTCAATTTTGTCAAGAGAAAAGAACCAACTATTCATACCAAGCTTTTGTAGATTTTCATCGTAACACAGCGACTGAGCATACACATCTGACATCTTTGTTAATTTTTCTGGAAAAACACTATCTGTCCATTCTGGTAGAGTGTAGTTAAACCTTCTTTCAATGTGCAGGGTATCCCAAACACTGTAAGCTCCTGCAAGACCATATGTAGGAAACAGACTGTTTTCCCGAATGTACTTATAATCTTCTTCGTTTTCCTTATTGATAGTCTTAAAGTACTCATTGGTCAGTTCCAACTCTAACCATTCAACATCGTAACGTACACATTCTGTTAAACTTCCTACGACCGTAACGGATGCTTGATGTATTGGTATATCAACCTCTTCGTCCGAGTAGAGACCTTTTAAGAAATATTCAGCCGATAGAAGGTTTCTCTCACCGCTGACAGTTCTTACGTATATTTCGTCTTCTGAATAAGTCGTGGAAACGAAACCATCATATCTGTCTCGGAAATATTTACCGAGTTCAGTTAGCTGTATCTTTCCATACTGAAACAGATTACGCAATTATTTCAAAAAGTAAGCAAATTTGATAAAGTTTATTTGCTCTATACAGGGCATCTGTGAAAGGTTTAGAAATCTCGGAGCTGGAGATACTGGTGACCAAAAAAAGTCGATTGAGCCAAATATGCCTTATCTGAATGTTACTTTTTTCAAAAATACAGGGCATATATACAGGGCAGAAGATCGGCGAGGTTTGATTTTGAAACCATTTTTCAACAAAGCATGATTTTATCAAAGCAGGTCGCTCTCTTTGAAATTTTGCACGTCTTCATAATTTACTATTCTGAACAACTTTTTCAAGTAACATTTTGCTATATTTTCAGTTGAAAAGGCACTTTACCTGAAACGATAACAGTTTTCAATCGCTGCACTGAATATTTCAAATATGATTATTTTAAAAATGGTTACTCCTAACGACTTCAACAAGGTATACAATTGTCAGATATAACAGGTAGGAGAATCGATTGTTTCAATAGACAGATGGATACACTAAACGGCAAAAAAAGTTCTGCCATTTAAAAGAAACATGCTGTGCCATAAGTGGCGCCCTCTACTAGTGACGTCAAAATTAGTTAAAAGTTCTTATTTGCCGTGCCAAAAAACATAATTGCGCCATTTTTTTTTAACCGACAGCTTTCGAAGTTACTGAGATATTTCGAAATAAAATTCTAGCATTGAACGCCCTATATTTTTGAAACCAACAACATTCGGATAAGGCATATTTGGCTCAATCGACTTTTTTGGTCACCAGTATCTCCAGCTCCGAGATTTCCCAACCTTTCACAGACACCTTGTATACAGGGTGTTTCAGGAGATGTACATACTTTAGTTTGTTATTTTATGTTAAATTTTAAGCAAAAAATTTCCTATGAACTTAGGTCTGGACCATTAGGATCCTTGTAAATTGCTTCAACTTTTTTGTGCCACGATGTATGTCATTTTGGAGTAGAAAAACACGTTTTCCTGCTTAAGAAATGTACACCTTATTGAAGTCTCTAGGAGCAGCGGTTTCCGTTATAAACTCATTCATCAAAAGATGATGATGCCTGTAAATTATGTGTCTCAGGGCCATCTTACTTTTATCTTAAACACAAGGTATAACACTTTAAAGACTACTATTAGTTTTTAATCAAGGCAACCTTAGAATTTTTTGGAAGGATTGAAAAAATAAAATCTCTAAACAAAATGTACAAATCCTGACTTTCGAGTCTAATACATAATTTGCATGCATCACCATTTTTATATGAGTTTTTAACGGAAACGGCTGCTCCTAGAGACTTCAATATGGTGTACATTTCTTAAGTAGAAAAGATAGGAGAAAATGTTTTTGTATTCCAAAATGACATACACCGTGGCACAAAAAAGTTGAAGCGATTTAAAAGAATCCTAATGGTCGCTTGTGTTGCCCTCATAAAATTTTCATTTCCCGCCCCTATACAAAATGTTATTAATTTAACTCAAGTAGTCGAGAGTTATTAAAGAGAATGTAATTATTATTTTTTTTTAATTTAACATCCTGTATATCCCAGACAGAGGAAATTTTTTTACTTAAAATTGAACGTAGAATAACATACTGAAGTATGTACATCTCCTCCTGAAACAACCTGTATTTTAATAAAAAGTGATGGGATTTATAATCAAATCAGGTTCTACAGGGCATGCAACTAATTACACAAAATACTTTACCTACATTTAACTGCAGTTAGTTCCAGTCAAATATATAGGCTTGTCTAATGGCATAGGCTCAGAAAAAAAGTATGCACCATAGATGAGATCATGATATTCTCATATATTTTTATTCGTTGAAACTGAATATGAAGTCAGTTTAACCTCTACATGCTAGGATTTATCTCAGTTGAAAAAGCAACACTTAGGAAAAACCAATGAAGCTCTAGGGCTTTTATGTGAACACTATAACCCTGGAAAACTTAACCAGTTACTTCTGTGATCAAATACCCCCCTACGACCTTTCTATATAATTAAAACGAGCTAAGATGACTCAGATCTGGATGTTTATCAGTGACAACTCTTATTCCGACAAATGTCATAATTGTCTAGCCTCCAGAGTTTAAAGTGAATCCCTAACCCTGAGAACAATTTAGGATATGAGGATATTATGATCTTATCCAGGTCAATGTCAACTTGAACAGAAAATTTGGCAGTATAATTTTACATCATCTGTAGACAGAAGATAGCGAACTTCTTGAACGAAGAATGTCATTGATGAATACTATAAATAAAAAAGATCTAATATGCAACCCTGGGGCACACCATATGTCTGAAGGAAAGCGTTCAATTTAACACCCCATTATTAAACAAACTGATGAAAATCATTAAGGATTTTAAAATGATTTATACATGTCAGCGCACAATCCAAAGTTTCCATAATAACAACACATGGTCAGTTTTGTCAGACGCTTTAGAAAACTACTCTCTGTAAAAAGCAATATCATTTGGGTACAGTTATAGAAAATGAGAGACGTAGAATATAAGTCATACTGTTTTCAGAATTTCTGTGCTTCGCAAAATCGTTTTGTCTCTCTTTGTGATGAATCAAGGTAATGCTTGGCAATTTCCAAAAAGTGTGAAGTGTGAGAAGGGTTAATATAATTATCATAGGTCCATAAAGGTCAGTTTGCAATGAGAATATGTGCCCCATGTGCATATCGCCATTATTCCTTTTTGTGATTGTAAGCATAGCTGAGTAAAAAATATACAATTTATTCGAAATAGTAAAGGTTACGCCATCCGTTATCTTTTTAAAACATTAAAGCAAATAATCTCCAATGGTTTCCTAGTAGGCTTTGGAGAGAAGAATACAGGAAGATCATATGTGCGTGAACATAGCCCCCCATTTTTTTTTATAAAATAAAAAATAAAGGTTGTGCTGAATTGTGCCGGATTTGTGCTACATTGTGCCGTTTAAAGAAATTTTAAATCTATTTCCGTTCTCCGGAAAATCTTGAAAAACCGAAAATTTTGACACGACCTTGCTGCGCCCCTAATTTTTTTGATAAAATAAATAATAATGATTGTGCAGGATCTGTGCTACATTGTACCGTTCAAAGAAATTTTACTAGTTATCGTGAACATTGTGCTGTTTAAAGAAATTTAATATCTATTTTCGTTATCCGGAAAATCTGGAAAAGGCGGAATTTTTGGCACGACTGTGTCTCCCAATTTGCCTGAAAATTGAAAAACGCGATTGTGCTGAATTGTGCTAATTGTATCGAACACTGTGTGTTAAATAAATTTGAGATCCATCTTCGTTCTACAGAAAATCCGGAAATACCGGAAATTTAAGCTTGAACTTAACCCCCCATTGCATTCGAAAATTAAAAAGCGGGGTTGTGCTGAATTGTGCTAGTTATCCTGAACACTGTGTCGTTTTTTAAAATTTCCCAGATATCACAATGTATTAAACGGCATATTGTTCGGAACATATAGCACAATTCAGCACATCGAAAAAAGTGGATTTTGGTAAAATGGGGGGCTAGGAAATTCTGGTTTTTCCGGATATTCCGTAGAATGGAGGCGGATATCAAATTTCTTTAAACGGCACAATGTTCGGAACAACTAGCACAATATAGCACATTAAAGAAAAATAAAATTTTTGCGAAGTGGGAGGTTATGGGGTAAACACAAGTTTTTAATTTTCTGAGAAAATGGGTATTATATGTTTTTACGGCACAATGTAACACAAATCTGCCACAATTCAGCACATGAAGATCATCGTGACTTCAAAATTAGAAGTGAGAATAATGATCTCTTGCAGAAAATACCATGAAATATTTAGTTTCAACAAAGTCAAACTGAAAGAAATCGCAGGACTTTTATCACAACACTATCTATTAAAGACGCATTTCTATAACGATGCAAAATTGATGTATCTAGATTTTGATTAAGGATACAATTATGCTGTTTATGATATAGTTATCATATATTATTTATTAGGTATGATTAATATAAGAATTAATATCTTAAACATACCTGATATATATTAGAAATAAATATTAAGAGAAATAAGATAATTAATATCAATGTGAACTGTTTAATTTCTATCTAGCTTCAAAATTTAAAACGTAATGAAGTAAGCTTTATTTAATCAGTTCTCAATGATATATCAATTATTAGTAAGAATTATTTTATGGCGATGATAATGCTTTTCACTGGAAATAAAGAGATGTTTCATACAATCAGGTATTTGAAAGACATACTATTTCTGATACATAGTGCTTTAAGCTTTTATGAAATTAAGCACAATATAAAATAAGAGTAAGTCGTAAAAACACTAAAAAAAATCCTAACAATCGTTCCTGAAATTATTGAAAAGGTGTTATTTTTTATTTAACGAGTTTTGCGCTATCAGATATGGATATACAATGATAGATAAATGTTGTACCAACTCTTGAAACGTATAAATTCTTAAAGCTTATTTATTATTTATCTGACATAAATAAAGTATGTGCAATTGCTATAAAAACGTCATCCATCTGTTTGAGTTGTATTCTTTCTATTGTTTGTTGTCTGCCAAAACGTCATTCCCTTCTCAAAATTTATCCTAAAAATATGTATCTGATAAATAATTCAGCAGAATATGTCCAAGTAATCAATTTTTCTTTTCATGAAATTGTATTATTCAGGTTGGGCTTATTTCAATAATTTATTACTATTTTTTATTGTTATGGTACTGGAAATTCGTTTTTATTATGATTATTATAATGTGAAAAATAAGTAATATTTGTCTATTTCTTTTTTTATTAAATTAATCTTTTGTAGAGAAATAATATTGTATGAGATAGGCAACAGATTTTAGCGGTTAGACTTCTTATACAGTGGCAATAATAGTACATTATACTATAAGGGAGAGAAATGCGTTATTTTGGCAGAGGACAAAATAGCATCTCTCCCGAATGGTATATACTATTTTTTCCACGGTCTCATTAACTTAAAAACACATATTTTGTCATTATGAAGTAAGTAGCACCACAATTATTGTATTCGAATTTGAGCATTTATTTAGTAATCGTTGAGTTATTGTCATAACTACAAAATAAACAAACAAAAAGAATTGTCAAATTAAGGTGCTAGTTTGGTTTAGTTTAAAGTTTGTTTAGTGCACAATGAATAATTGTGAGTCGGAAGAGATTGTGGAGGCTGCAAATATTGCAATAAGCAATTTGCTGCCTACGAAGTCAAGATCTTTATACGATATAGCCTACAATCGGTTCAAAAAGTGATGCGCCGAGAAAAATGTTCAAGTATACAGCGAGAATGTTTTGTTGGCATACTTCAGTGAAAATGCAAAGAATTACAAGTCTTCCACATTATGGGTGCAATATTCTATGGTTAAGTCATGCTTGATAATTTACGACAACATAGATATAAGCAAATTCCCCAAGCTGATCGCATTTTTGAAAAGAACCGGTGACGGATATCAAGCGAAAAAATCGAAAATATTGACAAAGGGTGAAATCGACCGTTTTCTATAAAGTGCAGATGACAAAGAATTCTTAATGATTAAGGTAAGATTACTTTTGTTGTTAGGTATTTCAATTATTAAGTATTTTGATTTTTTATAGGTTGGATTCATTCTGGGGATTGCCGGAGTTTGTCGAACTGATGAACCAGTCAATTTAACTGTAGATAATATTGAGGATGTAGGCTCTTCCTTGATTGTAAAAATTCCAAACACTAAGACAAAGATTCCACGAACCTTTCTGGTTACCGATGTGAGAAATATGCTTGAATTGTTTCGAAAATACCTGTCGCTTCGTCCTCCCCGCGTCAAGCATAAGCAGGAAAATGTAGTTCGCAGCCAGTTGGCAAGAATACCATGGGAAAAATTCCGAGTGTAGTAGCTTCGTATTTAAAATTACCTGATGCTGCATGTTATACTGGTCACTGCTTACGAAGATCTTCAGCGGCATTACTGGCAGATACTGGTGTGGATATCACGACAATAAAGCGTCATGCTGGTTGGAAATCAACGACAGTCGCTGAGGGTTATGTCGAGAACTCCATTGAAAATAAGACCAAAATTTCTAATCAGGTTTTAGTAGGTACCACTACTAGCGCAATCACAAAAACTGTAAATGTAAGCGAAAGTAATATTCCTTCTAATATTAATTTTGAAAATTGTACAAATGTAACATTTAATTTAAATATCAATAAATAATTTCACTGTTATCTTTTTTTTGCATGAAAAACGTTCTCCATAATGTAAACTCCCTTGGGAGCATTATACTCCCTTGGGAATAATCGACTACTTCTGTTTTAATTTTGATGTCATAGAACTGATTTCTTATCATAAATCAGTGTTTATTTTACCCTAGTCGAACCCACTGCTCGAATATAAAAACTTATATCGGCAGTCGCTATTTGGAATGCGACTTTGTAACATTTCACATAAACAATGTAACCGCTTTCTATATATTAGTGTATATCATGGAAAAGGCTTTATAAAAATTTAATCCTTTAGCATCAAAAATATTAATTATAATAAATTTGACTTTGATTTAAACTCGATTTCCTGGAAAATAATATACGACTTTAATGATTTGAGAGTAAAGCTGTTTTTTTTACTGAAACAATCACTTCTCTTTTAAATATTCATGCACCTGATATTCTTATGTTAAAAATTATTTCTGAATTTAAAAGTACGGCTATGGTATTAATATTTTGACAATTAATTTGTGATTACCTTATTTACTCCTTTTTATTACACATATAATTAATTTCTGCTTATTCAACTCTTATTCTGTTTCCGTTATCTTGGAAAAAAGCGCTTGTCATACCGTTGCCCAAAGAAAAGAATCCTGATAGTGTAAATAATATACGACCTATCATTATCTAAAATTTTAGAGAAAGTTATTGAGTTACAAATAAGAAAGCGTACTATAATATTATTTCTAAGTATCAATCCGGATTTAAAATTAACCATAGTTATTGCTCTACCTTGCTTAACTTAACTGTTGACATATGTGCAGCTGTGGATAATAAATAAACTACTTTTATTGATTCTGGTTGATTTTTCCAAAGAATTTGATACTCTTAATCATAATCTTCTATTAGCTATTTTAAAATTTAATGGATTTTCAGCCAGTGCAATTCAGCTATTATCAAATTATTTAAACAACAGAATGCAGGCAGTACTGTATAATAGTACAGTATCTCAAATACATGTTAAATGTCACAACAGGAGTCCCTCAAGGTTCTGTATTAGGGCCCTTATAATTTACACTTTACACTTCTAACTTTCCTACAGTATTTTCATCTATTATACTATTTTGCCGATGACACTCAATTATGTTTACCGTTTTATTCAAATGAAAGTGATCAAGCTGTTTCTGCTTTAATGTACCTAATTACTTTTGCTAAATACGCTCGCAGACATTGCTTACAACTAAATTGTAATAAATCTGTAATTATTTGTTCAAAATTATGTGAATAGTATATGTCTTGACGGACAATACATTCAATTTAAGAAGTTACTCAAAAGTTTGAACCTTACTATTGATCAAAATATAAAATTTTCTTTATTTCTTCAAAAATGTCTTCAAAAGTCCTATATAAATTTAAAAGTTTTGTATTCGAATAGATTATTTTTAAACAAAAATTTGAAAGTTATGCTTTGCAATTCTTTAGTATTACACCACTTCTGTAATATCAGCATATGATTGCGGTTGTATCTATATGAAAAAATTCATCACACTCAATTCTTTCGGATATCATTGCTAAAATAATTAATAACCTTCCTTATCACACAAGATCTATGCCACTCAGTAAGTTTAAAAAATATATTTTTGAAGTTACTTTAATGAATGCTTAACGATTACTGTACTTAACTTTCTTTTGTTATATTGATCATAGCTTACAAGTATAGGTACATGGGACATTTATAAAAAAATGATTAATGGTTACAATATAATCTAAATTATTGTCACGGATTTCCTAATCTGAATTTCTCTACTTCCAGAAAAACAATCCGTTAATTAATTACTTCTTTATTAACTATACTCAGTACACTACTGAACACTAATTAGAACTCAATTAAACACTTTTTTAATTAATCGCTATCTAAATCGCTTTGATCTCTCTAACTAAACACTTGAATTCAACACTGTAATACAAGACTAACTAACTCGGTCGTTTATTCTTCTTTTATAGACACAACGAATATTCCAGGTATATTCTAGCATCTCTAGATCTATTTTCTAGCATCTCTCGAACTCTTCTCGTCGTTTCTCAAATTTTCTAGTCCCATCTCGATCCACGGCATTTTGTTTGTTTAACAGAATCGTGTAGGGGTGATCGGGGCAATCTTAGCATTTCGCGATACCACAGTCGTCGGTTTGGGTGTGAGTGGGGCAAATTCCGTGACATTATGCTTATATTTCTACGAATAGGGCTAGATGGTTTTAAGACCAACCTGAACCTCACCCTGTTCACATATTTCATTTTTTTTTGTATGTTTTACTTGTATCTAGTTGTGAAAAATACACTTGTAGGAGGGGTAGGTAGTTCAAACTTAAGAAGGTTATGTAAGATCATAAGGAGTGTTTGTTTTCCGAATTTCACTTAAATCGGATAAGTGGTTCAAAAGTTATGAGGGAAAAACGATACAAAAATTCCTACTTCAACGTCCTCTATATTGGAAACGATGCGTGTTAGGAAAGGAACATTATTTTAACCTGTTCTATTGATCCTTGAAGTTATCAAGATTAAACCTGAATCACCCTGTATAAACAATGGTTCGATCTACTAGATTTTTTTCTATGTTGCTTTGCAAATGAAAACAATTTTATTTCTATCGATACCGATGTACATATGATGAATCATTCTATTAAATATCATTTTGTAGTGATATAAATAATGACATGCAATTATTGCATTCAAGAAAATGGATGTCACTTTGACCATCATTTAAATTAAAGACAATGTCACTGTATGGAAGTTACTTAACTCAAAGAGAAAAAAAAACGATATAGACAACGTAAATTTAACATACAATTTATACGGGGTGATTCAGAGCTTATATAAAAGAAAATTTTTGAATATACAGGGTATTCTTACAAATAAAATTTTGTAAAAATAAAATCAAAAAAGCAGTTCAAAAATGATTTAATAATAGACTTCCTCACGGCACTGTAAAACCTAACAAGACGTATAATCGGCGGCCGGCCAAAAATTAAAAGAAATTCCCAAAGAAAGAAATAAATTACATTTTGCAACATCGATTTTAATGCAGCAAATTCAACTGCTTTTGCAGCTTTTGTTATTAACCTTGACTATAAAATACTCAAGGGTTATTAATTATCAATAGGATTAATTTGTGATTTTAATTAGTAAAATAGTTGGACATACCTGATGTTACAACAACATTTTGGGCCCGTCTTATCTAATTTCTACAAACTAGCAAAAATATTTCTACTTTCTGTCCGTTTTATTGAAAGCAGTTATGCTACGTTTGCGTAAATAATAAATAGTGTTCGCTTTGGTGCAATATACTTCATTTTTTAAATATCCCTACAAAAACAAGTCCAAATATTTTAAAGTCAAGAGATCGTGGCGGCCATGGTACTAATCCGCTTCGTCCAATCCTCTGGTATTAATGCTTGGACACGCTGTACATGGTACGGATATAATTGAGCCTCGTATATTCAAATCCAGATTCAATTCATTTATTTAGCATGTGCTATTACATATTACAGTTTATAAAAATAACAAAAAATTGCAAATAAATAAAATATTTAGTGAAAATACAATTTCATCAAATTTTTTACAAACATATTGACAGAATTTTTAACTTCATCTGGCAGCGAATTGAACAGTCTAAGAACATCTCCAAGCATCTGTTTCTGCATATAAGTTGTTTTCGAAAATGTGATATTATAATTTTGTCCAGAATGTATATTATATGAATGCAGTTCAGCACGTGATATTAGATGTGATACTAAATAATTTGGTAATATATTTTTCCTCATTTTATATATTAAAATAAAATTAGACTTTTCAATCTTCTTCCAAATGGGAATCCACTACAATGTCTTTAACATTAAACCAATAGAAGTATATCGATTACAACTTAGTATAATTCTCATACACTTATTTTGTAACTTTTGAAGCCTATCTATATCTGTCTTTGTACATGATATTAAGAGCGCAATAAATAAAGTGGGGATTGATTAGTGCATTATAAATTAAATTTTTAGTCTCCGTAACTAATGTACTCGAAATCCTACTGAAAAAAACATTTTTTTTACCAATTTTTTTACATATACAGTATGCGCCAAAAGTATGGAATAAATTCAATAAAAACGAAACAATTATTTTTTGGGAAAAATCCTCGAACAGGTCGATTTTTAATTTAAAAAATACATATTTTAGCGTAAAATGCGATTTTCAAATATCATTTGTTTTCGAGTAATGACGTCATCAATTTTTTTTTTTAAATGGCAACACCATATTTTTTTCCTTGATTCTGAAAGATCGTTTAATTCTCTATCAGACAGTACTAAAATTTTGCCCTCTTACATAGGAAAGTTTTCGAGTAAATGACGATTGAATGTTAGAAAACGTAAATTTTATCCATAAAAAAGTAACAATTCTGAGGTATGTAAAATAAAATACAATTGATTAAATTTTATACTTAAATTAAATGTTCGAATTGCCATCCACCAACTTCTTGACAATGCGCAAGTCTGTGAAGAAATTCTTCTTGCACATTATGAATGATTTCTGGGGTAACTCTGCCTATTTCGTCTCGACTGCGATTTTGAAGTTCTTCTAAATTACGTGGTTTATTAATGTACACTTTTGACTTCAAGTATCCCCATAAAAAATAGTCAAGAGGTGTAAGATCTGGCGATCTTTCAGGCCATTCTATCGGTCCGCGTCTGCCGATCCACCTACCAGGAAAAAAGTTGTCCAAAAAATCTCGTACAGGGCGCGCATAGTGCGGAAGTGCACCGTCTTGCTGAAACCATATGGTATCGTCAGGAATGTCAGGGTCATTATCGTTAGGAAAAATTACTGCAAGGGCTGGAACAAGGTCTTTCTCTAGAAACTCTAAATATCTTTGTCCTGTAAGGGTTCCTTCAAAGAAGAAAGGTCCTACTATTCTGTCGTCAACTATTCCAGCCCACACATTTAATTTCTGAGGGTGTTGGGTATGTTCCTCTGCCATCCAGTGAGGATTTTCCCGACTCCAATATCTGCAAATTTGATGGTTTACTGTACCATTCAGACAAAACGTGGCCTCATCTGAAAAAAGTATTTGCCGGTGTAAATTTCTATTTCCTTGACATAAATCGATTAGAATTTTGCAAAAGTGTAAGCGGCGATCGAGATCATCTTCATTGAGTTCCTGTACAAGTTGAATTTTGTAGGGATGATATTTTTCCTTCCTCAAGATACGTAGCACTGTGCTCTGACTAGTGTCATTGTTTAATGCAACCAATCGTGAAGAATTATGAGGATTATCCACCATACTTATCAAAATGTTCTGTTCCTGATTTTCATTAATGCTTGGACGTCCAGGTTTTGGAATATTTACAACAATGCCAGTTTCTCTAAATTTAGACTCTACCTTACTGACTGTTGATTGGCTGATAGGGCGATCTGGATATTTTTCATTAAATAAATCGCAAACTTCCTGCTGAGTTCTAGTCATATTCCCGCATCCGATAAGGATTAAAATTTCAATTCTTTGAGTAACAGTTAAATATGCCATAATACTTTAAATTGAATAATAATTTCTATGTGACTTACAATACTTATTAGAAAGTCGGTGTGACAATGACACTTTGCAAAGATTTTCACCTACGTGATCCATAAAAGAACTATGGAATTCGAAAAACTAAACTTGATAACGTTTTTGCTTTATTTTAATTGATTTACGTTTTCTAACATTCAATCGTCATTTACTCGAAAACTTTCCTATGTAAGAGGGCAAAATTTTAGTACTGTCTGATAGATAATTAAACCATCTTTCAGAATCAAGGAAAAAAATATGGTGTTGCCATTTAAAAAAAATCGATGACGTAATTACTCGAAAACAAATGACATTTGAAAATCGCATTTTACGCTAAAATATGTATTTTTTAAATTAAAAATCGACCTGTTCGAGGATTTTCCCAAAAGAAAATTGTTTCGTTTTTATTGAATTTATTCCATGCTTTTGGCGCATACTGTATAATCAACATTACAACCAAATGTCAACTGAGGATCTAGCATCACTACCAAGTATTTAAACTGTGTTACTTTTTCAATTTTAGTGTCATTTATGTAAATATCTAAGTTCTTATCTAAATCATTTTTACAGTTTTGTTACTTTTAATTTATTACTACATAACCAATTGTATAAAATATTCAGGTCATTATCCTCTTCGTACCCAAGCATAATATAAGATAAAATTTTTATGATCCTGTCCATTTTTATCACTATATGGGTTCTAAGGAAGAAAAATTTAAAAATAAAAAAAATTCTTAGACCTTTGGTTTTTGCAAAAAAATAGTTATCGTATATGATACTTTCGGTCTATATCACTACCAAACAGAGTATTTTTCAAAAATATTTGATTTACTAATCATAAACATAAACAACAAAAAAAGTTACATCTATCTACTTTTTGTGGAATTCAACAAAGCAATTTTTTTCCGTTGAGCAACAAAGAAAAATTTTGCATGCGGTGCAACAAACAAATGTTCATTTTTTGCACCCAGGATTTCTGCACTTTGATCTGCATTTTTGTTTTGTTTTTAAAATCCGGTAAATGTTTGGCACTCGAAAATGCAAATTTCTTATCCGGTATATGTTCAAATCATTTAAGGGGGCATCGTCTGAGAGTGGGAATTCCCCCAAAAGATCTTCATCATCATCTTCATCGTAATTTGGAATTAAATCTGCCTCTATGTCCGAATCATCCAAATTCAAATTTTCAGCATATCTTCAAGCTCCTTCTGAGTTAGAAACCCTGTCAAACAAGTAAAATACGTAAAACTTTTATATCTAGTAAAAAAATATAATAATTAGGTGATAGAGACCCAAGGTACCTTGAGCAAAGATCATTGTCTAGGGCACTAATAAAATGCAAATTGCAATACGACTTAATACAGCAACAAATATATTCACTAGCAAGCTATTAGTAAAAAAATACAGTATTACTTACGTTTCTTTGAATATGTATCCATATTTTAAAATTCACTTGTCACATAGGTTAGGTTTACTGCAAATGTAGTATTATGTCACAAGTTAGAGTCGGCGAATGCCGATGTTTCTGCGCGTGTCTGAAAAAAAGGTATCATATATATAACTATGGGGCTGCGGCGTTCTGAACGACAGCATATATAATAAAATATTTTGCGAGAGATATAATCAATGATACCTTGGGGCCGAAGAGATTATTCAGCCGGTATCATCGGCAAACAGATGATTCATTTAATGCCTTATTCAAATCATTTATATAAATAACAAATAACAGGGGACCCAAAACACTACTTTGCGGAACACCTATTTTGCTAACAACAGTATCTGATAAATTATTATTAATCCTCGTTTTCTGGAACCTATTACTTAAGTAATTACTTAACCACTGCAAAGCCCTGTGTTTTATACAGATATGATACGCCATACTGCTGCAATACGTCGTGTACACCCTGGACCTCCATCTCTTCCACCATTCGGTTGCAAATTTCTCGCGTCATGCCTGCATTTGCACTACACTTGCACTCACTGTACACCGTTGTAAAAGTAGCTGCATTTGGCACATGTTTACCGGGAACCATAAATTAAAACGATACCCATCAACAGCAAGTTGCTATGCGTAAGCAATTTTTGACATTTGAAAGACTAATATAAATACTTGCACCACTAACATGTTAATACGATAAGTAATCGGATATTCAACATCACCTGGCTAGAGACCATAGTAGTTCAGCGATGTAAAGGTTGAAACGACCAGAACCAATAATTTTTTCCTTGAAAACCGTAAGGATTTTACAGAAAATGCGAAATGTAAGCTATCTAAAAGTGATTTGATACGATTTTTTTATTTGCACTACTGTAATGTAATGTCTGTATTTATAATACTAAGCACTTACATTTGTAAGTTGACCAGTACCTAGGCCGTCCCAATAAGAACTGTCTTTGTAAGGATCCGTAGGGTAAAACAGAACAGGAGTTCTTTCACCATGTCTAAATGCCTGAAAAATATATTTGTATTTAGATTTAAAGCTTTTATTTGTTGTATAAAAGTAAGGAAGTATTAATAACAATCTTAAACAAATAGTGTAACAATATCCTACCCACATATTAGCTTACTTCGCTTCTGTCATTGTGGTGATTGAAAAGAACATTTTCAAAGATAGTATAATATTACCTTCAGCTAAAATACAAGATGTTTTGTAAGTTTCGATCCCCAGGAATGAACAGAAGCTTGAATGAATTATAGATTTAAAATCATTTATTTTTGTGATATTTTTGCTTATAATATTTCTTTATTCACGTTTCTGAAAATGTTTGGCTTGACTTGATTGATTGAAAATTTAACTAATTATACAGAGTTAACTATGACTTAGTACAAATATTTTATGAGGGGATAAGGAAAAATAAGAATTAATAGAATCACCCTTCAAAAAAATTCCAAACTTATTTATAAAGCCAAAAAAATTATGTTCAAAACTATATTAAATCCCTATTTATCCCCGTCACCTTCTGTCAGCCGCGAGGTTAGGTATATTCTGCCAGTCAAAGGTGTCAAATATAGTGACAGATTCATTGACACGTGTATCAATTTAATCCGCTTTCGAAGAAAATAAAATCTTTACAAAATGTAGATCTCATTAATGATTTAATGAGATATACGGTATGGTAGCACAGAGAGGCAGCACCTACCTTACTAATATTTATCTCCAGGATTGATACTTGGAGAGATATTAAGAATGTTGAATCATCTTCTGTGTTCTTACTTGTTTAAATTAAAACCTGCAAAGATTTTTGTACTTCCTGTGGACCTCTTCTTCCCCCGATCGTTTTTTTTTTTGTGTAAAGCGGGGTACTTACTTGGATTGGCGGTCTTGACCAGGCCGATTACTTACGTCGGGAAAAAGCACAAAGCATAACAACAAAATACACGTAAATGTACACAAATACATAAAAACACTGCCACACGTTTACCGCCAAGGCATAAAACAGCTGTTCGATGTGGTTCAAAAAGTATTCAGCAAAATATTTTGTATACTCGGGAAACGTCTTTGAGGCTACCGCACGATAATGTGCACTTGTCACACTCCCATAAATCAGCACCTTATCCGTTATATCTAAGCATTTGAATACGACACGTTTGTAAATACACATTGCAAATTTGCGAAAATCAAGTACTGAAAAATTATTTCAAACTAATCAGAGTACCGTAACCGTAAATTTACGTTATTTGACATCTACAGATGACATCTGTCACTAATACAAGGTGCACTCACGCCGATAAATTTTTAAACTTCATGTGTTGTTGTGTAATTAAATTCTGTTAATACTAATAATAGCAACAATATTAACAGTAATCGACGATGTTTGCATAAAACAATTAGTAATATTTTAAACTATAACATCCCAAGATGTTTACAGTGTTCTGTAAAAATGACCCTTAGATTATAACTAAGTTCGCCTTCTAGATGGTTTGGAGCATGGAGGGTATGCAATTAGCAATGCAGTATGGCATAACCTAGAACTTACAGTTACTTTAAATCAGCTAAGTGACTAATTTTAAACGTCTTATAGTAATTAAATAAAGTATTTTATATCGGATATGTTAGTGGATGAATCTGCAAGGAGTGAAAATGTAGTTTGGCAGTGTGCAACGAAAGAACGAATACAAAATACTGCAGCTAACCGGATTAACTGTTATCTAACAGGTACTTAGACATTATTATTGTTAATACAAATGTTTCGTTTCGTCGTTTCTACACTTGACAATGGTGAAAAAACGACCAGTAGTTGACATATCTAGCCATGACGGATGATGATTGATTGCCATAGGCGCCGACTTTCCGTGGGAAAAGAGGGTTTTGCCCCATTTTCGAGCTAGAATTCCGAAATACATTTTTTATTGTCTTTTAGACCTTCCTGAGCACGTGGTTAAAATTTTTGTACATAGTCATAGTTAACCCTGTATAATACCTGTAAGTAACTAAAGGCAAAGTATCACTGAACTGTTAAGGAGAGAACGTTCTATGAGGTCACGGTATAGACGCATCGCGAGCCACTTTGTGTCGAGCTGATCACGGACTTTTACAAAATCAGTGGCGTATGTCATTCTCTATGCGCTTCCGACTTGTTCTGCTATTAGATGTCAAAATATGTTCTGTGTAACATGTATTATTATTAGCTGTTTTATTTCATGCGACTGACCAAAATTATTCAAAATGATTTCAGAGAGACTGCGACACGAGCGAGTCTAGCTCCCGACCTGCTAGTGCAAATGTGTAAATCACTAAACGAGAACGAGACTAGCCAGGTCCGCGGCGCACCTAGACCGCGAGCGCTTAGTGCGTTTCCTTCTTCACACAAATATAAAAACCAGACGGACATACTGGCAGGCATATTTAATAATAGTCTAAAGCGGCATCTTTATTATACGAGTGCTCCTTTAACTTTAATGAAATGTAAACGCGTGCTTCGATATACCGAGTGTCTCCAACTAAATGTTTACATATCCGAATTTCCGTCAGAGTACGCAGCTCGGATCCGAGCACTAGTATAATGTAAGTCCCGCTTCAAACTAAGATCGTCCTTCACCCATCTGTTTACCGAATGAAAAATATTGATTGTCAAACCTAATATTTAAAAAAATATATCGCGACATTAAAAAAGGAAAAAACACATTCAGACCATCCAGATCTATTTGCCGAACTCGCAGAAAGGAGAGCGGAAGCATGCATATTTAGTAATGGGTGCCATTTCTAACAATTTCTGTAATAATGATTTGTTACCATTATTACAGAAATTATTAGTTTTAATTTAGGTAGTTGTAATATGTTAATGTGTTATGTTGTTAGTTGTTGTTTTCTATCAAAATTTCATCTTTTAATAATTAC
The DNA here is from genome assembly GCA_037114965.1 of Monochamus alternatus. Classification (NCBI taxonomy): domain Eukaryota; kingdom Metazoa; phylum Arthropoda; class Insecta; order Coleoptera; family Cerambycidae; genus Monochamus; species Monochamus alternatus. The sequence continues at coordinate 53,134,367 of CM073429.1, read as the reverse complement.
ATGAATTCTCCCGAACAATCCAACGGTTTTTATTTTTTTCCAAAATCTTAAGAGAACTCATATTTTTCAAATTGAACGGGGAATCCAAAAATAATTTTTATCTGGAAGAAAACCATTGGCGTACCATTTTTATATTTAAAAATATTAAAATCAGTGCTCGTGCGCACGCCACTGTTAAAGATAGAAATTATGTTTATACTGCAAAATATGCACCTTTATTAATAATCATTACATACCAAATTTCATGGAAATATCTTAAGCAGTTTCGAAAATATTAATTATTTTTCTTTTTTTCCTAAAACTTTACTTCCGTATTTTTGTAACGGAACATTTTTGGACCATAGTTAATAAAGCAAACTATCATTGATTTTCGATGTGAAATCACCCCCTTAAATATTCGCATATCATTTAGGAACACCCTTATACAGGGTGTCCGGAAATTATGCGTCAATACTTCAGGAGGTGATTCCTCACAAAAAATTAGGGTCACAAAGTCCTATAACAATTTTTCGAAAACTCAATATTAACGGAGTTACAGGGTGTTAAAGTTAAAATTTTATTTTAGATATTTGTAAATCGGGGGTTTTTGCGGACGAGAAATTCAAATATGTTTCTAATTTTGACGTCACTAGTAGAGGGCGCCACTTGTTCTCCTACCTATTTTATTTGAAATGCTCAGTGCACCGAGTAAAAACTTTTTGGTTTCAGGTAGTGCCTTTTCTGCTGAAAATACATCAAAATATTACTTGAAAAAGTTGTTCAGAATCGTAAATTATGGAGACGTGCAAAATTTCTTGAAGATTGACGAGGTTTGATGAAACCATTTTTCAACAAAGCACAAAGATTTCAAAGCAGGCCGATTTTTTAAAAAATTTGCACATCTCCATAATTTACCGTCTGAACAAGTAACATTTTGCTGTATTTTCAGTATAAAAGGCACTTTAACTGAAACCAAAACAGTTTTTACTCGGTGCACTGAATATTTCAAATAAGATTATTTCGAAAACTGTTACTCCTAACGACTTCAATAAGGTATACTTTTTTCAGATATGACAGGCAGGAGAATCAATTGTTTCAATAGTCAGATGAATACACTAAGCAGCAAAAAAGTTCTGTCATTTGAAACATGATGTGTCATAAGTGGCGCCCTCTACTAGTGACGTCAAAATTAGAAACATATTTGAATTTCTCGTCCGTAAAAACCCCCGATTTAGAAATTTAATGTAAATATTTGGATTTCTTAAGAAGTTATTTACAAATATCGAAAATAAAATTTTAACTTTAACACCCTGTATCTCCGTTAATACTCAGTTTTCGAAAAATTATTATAGGACTTTGTGACCCTAATTTCTTGTGAGGAATCCTGAAGTCTTGACGCATAATTTCCGGACACTCTGTATATTAAATTTTATGTCACGTCACATAATTTTCTATTACTCCACAATCAAATCACCTTTTGTATTAACCGTATGCAGTAACACTCGAAAAATATATTTATGTGACATTTGTCACATTCGCCAATATCACTGATATTTGCCACAGAATTTGTGCACGTCTGCAAACCTGTCTACTTATCAACTAATTATCTGTTCGATAACTATCTGCACACCACCTGGGTATACTCGTTACATATCTATCTGTACAGTACTTGTTTGAAGTTATAATAGTTCAAAGACCTTGAAAGTTAAATCCAAGGTCATTATATGCTTTTTTATTTCAAATTCAACTTTGGTAATTTTTTTGTATGTTGACACAATCAATCAAACAGACATTATTTGACGTTTAGATGTGGAAGTCACTTTGACACATGAGTCAAACGGAATCCGAATGTAAACTGATCCCCCTTTTTAGAAGACAACATAAAAAATTTCAAATAATAGGATGTGGGTCTTCAAATAATCTTGAAAATTACCTTTAAGGTCAAATCTAAAGTCACAAGTTGGTTTGTTTCTCCAAACATTTCCAGATGTAATTTAATAATAATAATAATACCTGTATGTTAACTTTTCAAATCCTGTATATCATAGTATACAGTACATTATGATCGTTTGTACAGAAACAACTATTGAATTTCGTGCTTTGTAGCATTTTTCATCAGTATACCAAAGGCCACTTTCTATAACGTGTGTGCAGGATTCTTTAAAATACCTATATAGAAGAAAAGAACGCACTATGAGGGAGCGATCTAGACGCATTGCGACGCATTGCTAGTCTCGTTCTCGTTTAGTGAAGAATCTTCTAATGATTTTAAATGTACAGGTTTGCACTACTAGATCGAGAGCTGGACTAGCTCGCATTGCAGTCTCCCGAAATTTTGCATTACAAATTCAAATTGAAATACAGCTATCCTTATTATTAAATATTTCTAGAGGTTTTAAAAAAATTAATAGTCATTTCAGATTTAGTGTAATATAAGCACTTTTTTCGTAGAAGGCACATTTAAGAATTATTTTTTATAATTAAATGTAAAACAAGAATTATTGATTATACATATTACCTGCACCACTGACAAAAGTGTATCTTCTTCTTCACAAATAACACCACGCACTATGAAAACTAGATTTGTTAAAATCATTAAATATTTCTTTCCCATATTGTTAATGCTGAAATAAATTAAATTTGTTAACTATATTTTAAATGAATGACTATGTAGGTACTAAGTTAAAATGAAAAGATAAATATAAAACGGTACTTGAATATTTTTGATAAGCAAAATACGTCTAAAACAAACATTTATATTAACATAATAGTCATTACAATTTACACTACAAAGGTCAATACTGTTGTTCCTACATTTTCTAACAATTGGATGTGTGGCAATGAAGCAGAACTTAATTAATTTGCAATACTAACGTTTGAAGGTGGCTAGTGGACACCTGCTTGATAAGGACGTGCGTAATGATCTGCAGTATGAATTTATTTACTTTTATTAGCATGTTAGCATATTTTATAGTAGTGTTTATTTCTCCAGATAAACTCTACAATTACAATTTTTCATAGTCTCATCACACTTAGAACTTAGTTCAACAGAACATGAACAATATTTAAATGAAACACATTATAACGGGTTTGCCAGAATAGCAAATGTCCCGCCAATATGATAATCCGTTTGGTTGGTACGAATGTACACCATGGGACCTGATATTAAATTCATCTGTGATAGATTCCATGTAACCAATAAGAAATCAAAATTCTTTAAACGAACAATTAAGAGTGCATTTGTGGATTCCACCACACGAAAGAACTGAATTTAAAAACAGGTCCAAACCTAAATTTCATGTTTTGCAAAAATATCTTATGGCAGGACTAATTTTTACATATTGAATTGTTACATTTTCATCAAGACTAGGGAACCTATTGCAAAAATTGGTTCAATAGTGTATTGAGAACCCATTATTTCTAATGCACCCATTGATACGCCGGAGCTTGAATCTAATAATAGTTCTTAGGGTAGTTCATTTCAAGATATCTGAAGTACATGGATAAGAGCTGCTAAATTCTGAAGGGATATTGTAAATGCAGAAATCTGCGGCCAATCATGTCCCAGACATATTGAACAGATCCAGCGATCTTGGTGACCAGAGTAAACGTCAATCTGAAGTTAATCCATAAAAGCTATGGTTTGTCTGGCAATATGAGGTCTAGCATTGTCTTGCAAAAAAATTGCGTTTTAAATGGTGTGAAAATATAGAATGACAAATGACTACACCAGTTCCTTGATTTATCGTCGAACTGTCATGTTGCCTAATGAAAACTAGTGGTGATTTGCTATCATAAGCGATATCACCCTATACCGTAACGCCTACTTTGTGATAAACATGACGCTTTCTGTCAAATTGTGTCTTTCACAGACAAGGGTGTCTTTCACTGCGTCACCTACTCACCCTTGTGCTACCCATTGTGTATCACCAAGAAGAAACGGGATTGGTCACTAAAAATCACTTGATTCCATTCTTGGTCCCACTGAATCCTCTCTCTACATCCTTGTAAGTGGTTAGCTCGATGTTGATGAATGAGAGAAAGGACTGAATGTGCATGATAAAGACGAAAGGCCAAAACTTCGTATTCGGCGATGCACGTACGCTTACCGAGCATCCCCCCATATTCTTCAAACCACTGACTTGCTATTAGCCCAGCTGCTGCTTTAAAAGTGGCACACAGACTAAGTAGATCAAGCTCTATGGACCTGTCAAAGAAAACTTTTATTATGCGCCGCTAGAGGTCACTTTTATCCATAACTTTTTTCTTGCAAGACATCACAGAAATTTAAATATTATTGAAAAAAATTATGTGTTCTTTATTCAAACCGATAAATGTAACCGTTTAGCAGGAAATCGCTATTGAAGTTTTATTAAATATCAAAGTTTTGATAATTTTTTCTGTAATTGCCATGCTTCAAATGAATATCATTAGTAATTTTGGTGTTACAAATTGTAACGAATATTGTTTAAAGCAGGTATAAGTTTGATTTTTCACCATAATATATGTTTTTCGGATTTGTAATAGGTGTCATGATTTCTTGCCATTATTCTTCAAAGTTCTACTTATCCTCGAATTTGTTCATTAAAAACTGAATCACACTGTACAAGTGGCGCTCGCTACTAGTGACGTCAAAATTAGAAACAAATTTGAATTCCCCCGATTTACAAATTTTATGGATTTCTTAAGAAGTTATTTACAAATATCGAAAATAAAATTTTAACTTTGACACCCTGTATCTTTTTTATTATGCGACTTGGGATATAGGTACGTTAGATTAAATCGATTTATTTTCACCTAAGGAATCTGTGGTCTCATTTTTGCTACTTCATTTAAAAACACCCTGTATAGAGGCAATTTTAAAAATGTATCAATCCTCCCGCAGTATCAGTTCACGCCAGGTTCCTCTACTATAAAACATTTAAATTTTTTGTTCCGGGCAATCTAATACGTACTGTATATCATTAATCTCCACTTCGATGAGGCCCTTCTTCAGTATTCGATACTTGGAACAGATCTCATTATTCCTGCTGAATATTCAGCTTTATTAAATTAACGCAGGAATAGGCCATTAATTTACTTAAACCTCTATGAACGGAGCTCTCAAGTGTTATAAGCAGGAGAGCCCTGTGATCTTATATTATTTAATTTATTCGGGGAATAGGTGAAAAACTAACCTCGTTATCGGGTAAATGAGCAGCTACCTGTACCGGCGGGGTTGCTGTAAATTATTATATATTCTACTCGGCTTCCTCCTAAGGCTTAACAAAGTTTAACAGGTGTATTAAATACATTGATGCGTTTCCCTAGGGCAGCAAAACTTGAAAAGTTTGTTTTCCATACTATTTTGGATCGTTGAAAGGTAGGTACATAGAAAAATTGTACAAGTTATGAATATTTTAGTGATATTCGTGAAGTAAAATGGAGCGTTATCGTAGGGAAATTTGAATTTCGTTTTGTAGAGCTTTAAATTTTAAATGTATGCATTATATTTCCACTCAGCCTTTGCCATCCACTTGAAAAATAAAAGTTTTCTTATAAAATAGCAAGACAAAGGAACTGTGTTGCTAGACGAGCAAATTGAAACTACAGAAATAATATTTCTTATGTAAGAAATAAGTTCTTTCAACCATTCAAACAATTGTAAACATTACGGCAACTAAATAATGGATTTTTAAAAAGAAGTTTTAGTCATTTTTAAATTATGTTAAAGCAAATTATCTGCATTAAGTATTCTCCAGAAAGGTTACGTTGCTGTCATAATAAAAACAATTTTGGTAAAGGATCTTACTGGTAGATAAAATAGTTTTTTTTAACTTTTTATGTATTGTCTTCATGGCTATCTCTATAGCAATAACAGTAAATAGGTATGTTTACTTCAAATAAATGACTTTTTATTCACTACTAAATGATTTTCTTGGCATTATTATGTGCACTTAGCAAGGCTAAATATCATTGTAACAAATTGATTAGTTATCATTAGTGATAGTGATAGTTATATGATATAAAATATGTACCTATTCTACGTATGATCTATTGTTTTAATAAAATAATCACTTAATGTGGTAAATTTATGTTAAATAATTTTTATTATGCTTGGTACATGATATTATAACACTATTAAGAAAAAGTTAAAGTGTAGGAATTTTAATATGCAGTAGAATCAATGTATGCAGGTATGTCCACAAAATTTTGAGGAAATTAAAAATACATTTTACTGTTATTTAACTGTTAGTTTTTTAATATAGTGTGTTAAAAAAAGAGTGTAAAATATTTCAGGAGGTAATAGTATGAACCAAAATAAGTAGAAAAGTCTTAATAAACATGGGTCCGCAAAGTAACGGTTGCGGAGATATGGACCACTATTCGTTTTTCAAACATTTTATTTTATTAGGAATAAACCGACAAAGGAAGCTTTTAACAAACAAAAAACAAAGTTACAGAAGATGTTCAAAGTGCCCTCCGTCCATTTCCAAGCAGGCACGACATCTTCGTCTCAATGATATTCGAACTCTTTCGAAAACACCCTCCTTGGTTTGGATTTCTTGACCCTTTCGATTCATCCGTAGCTGCAGCTCTTCCAGGCTATTTACAGGAGTACCATACACTAATGTCTTCAAATATCCCCAAACAAAGAAATCTAGAGGGTTCAGATCAGGCGATCTTGGAGGCCATAAAACAGGTCCGGCCCTTCCTACCCATCTATGTGGAAAAGTTTGGTGTAAATGCTCTCTAACGGCCATGGAAAAATGAGCTGGAGCACCATCATGCTGAAACCACATTTGTTGCCTCTGATTCAAAGGAATGTCTTCTAAAAACTCATACAGTGTGTTCTGCAGAAAGTTGAGGTAAGCAGCGCCTGTTAATCGGTTTGGTAAAACAACAGGACCTAGAAACCTGTCCCCTACAATACGCATCCAAATGTTTAATGAAAAACGTGCCTGACGTCTAGATTCTATTAGAGCATGAGGATTTTCGTCGGCCCAAATATGCGTATTGTGAAAATTAAACACTCCATTTCTGGTGAACCCGGCCTCATCAGTAAAAAGAATGTTTGCAAAAAAACGAGGGTCTTCAGCATCCTGACGTAGAAACCAGCGGCAAAAAACCAAACGTGCTTGATGATCATTTATTAGATTTAAGGCCTGTACTCGTTGCACGTGATATGGATAAAGCAGTTGCTCGTGAAGGATTCTCCAAACAAGAGGACCACTAATTCCTACCTCGGCTGATATTCTGCGCACACTCGTACCTGGATTCTGCTTTACCAGTGCTAGAATTTCTTCTTCTGCTCTAGGAGTGGATACCGACCTTGATATTCCGGATAAATGGCACTGTTTGCTCAAGGAACCGGTATCACGCAATCTTTGGTGAATTCTTCCAAACATGCGTTGTGAAGGAATCTGGCGATTTGGATAAGCGTCAACATAAAGACGTCGCGCTTCGGTGGCGTTCCCATTAGTACGACCATACATGAAATGCATGTCTGTTAATTATGCGTTAGAGTAACCAGCCATAGCGAAAGCAAACTTGTGCACTGAGAACAACTGTCAAATACGTACTGTTTATTTCACTAAACATCAACCAACTATTATATGAAAATACGCAACGTTTTTGCAAAATAAAAAAACATAAAACATTCCATATCTCCGCAACCGTTACTTTGCGGCCCCATGTTTATTGAGGCTTTTCTGCTTGCTTTGGTTCATACAATTACCTCCTTAAATATTTTACACTCTTTTTTTAACACCCTGTATATTTTGATCGAATTTAACCATTAAAAATAATAGTATGAGACGTTTCTGAGACAACAAAGCATTGCTTTTATTTTAATAATAAAAATTATATTTTCTACGATGTTTTTAAAAGATGACCATGTGACTTTTCTGCACAGTTTAATGTCAAAATGTAAGTTTGGATTTCAAACATGTTATAAAAATATAAAAAACATTTAATCAGCAGCAGTTGGCGAAAGATGTAGTGCAAAGTTCTTCAAATTTTGTATATTTACCGTGTATGTTCCGTTTTTGATAATTTTATGGGAATTTTTGCCAATGGATATAGGCAATTTCTGATGATATTATGGCATTCTTTTTCTTGACTACTAGAATATAAATTTATCTTGAAAAGCGCGTCGTCGCGTCGGTCAGTGGTCGCGCGGTTTAAGACGTCAGTACTTGAATCCATGTGGCTAGGCCGGTGTGGGTTTGAGCCCCTCAGCCGGTAAACCGTATGCCAGCTATATTCCTGGAGAGAATTGTCACCCCCTCTCCGGGTATGGTAGGGTGGAAGAATGTTAGCTAGAGTCAAGGTGAGAAGTTGATACCGGTCGACATTTGACTACCCCCCTAATTAATGAGGCTTTCCAGGTTTCCCTCATTCCTGCTCTGAATGGTGATTAGGGCCTACCAACGTAAGTTGTTCCTGGGCGCAAATGCAGCCTCCTTAATAATAATGTACTGCCCCTTCTCCCACACAAGTCTTCGACATCTGGGCTAACATTCGTGATTAGAATGTGGGGTAGAAATACTATTATTATATTATATTTTTATAAATTGCGAAATCCCAACAACACATCCCTTTTTGTCACTATATCGTGAATAAACTGTTTAAGTAATGTAATATTTATTGTAAGGCTGGCCTTTGCATATTTTTAATATTATTATTGTTGAGCATATAGTATTACCTATATACACCATAAATTTGTTGTAGTTGAAATATAAGGCAAATTAATATTTTGTACAGGTAATAAAGAAAAACATAAGCAATTAAATTTTGTTAACATTTTTTAATGATAAATTCTGTACAATTTGTAATTTAGGACATTTTGTTTTACCATTCCTATTTTTTCCCCTATTTGCAAATTTAAGCATATAATAAATCCTAACTCTGATATGTATGGAAAGTAAATATTTATATGGAAAGTGTGGGCATAAGTGTTCAAACCTTACATCTGAAAATTCTGTTAACTTATTGTTACCGACGCCGCGGCAAATACAAAAATTATTAAAAATAAATAAAAAACTATTTTCCAGAGATATAATAGTGTTTACTGCATTCGTAAGCTTTTAGTTTAGAAAATAATGTATAGTGATTCGAATTAGATACGTTACAGTACTCTAAACAAGCATCACAAGAATATTTTATAAGGTGTTTATGCAAAAAATATCCACCCACATTTACTAGCATATTTCCTTCTTCTCTTAATAAATTTTGGTATCGTATGGTATGATAATTTCTAAACTTTGTTCTTAATATATTTCGTATTATTAGTGTAATAATATTTGTAGATTTTAACAAACGTTTCCCTGACGAAATAAATGATTCATAACTGAAGTGCGCAATATTATACGCTAATGGGCCTATGCAGGTGTTAGTTTGGCACATTTATGTTCTCCGACTAAGCCTAAACTACCTTTCCATTTCTGACAGCTTCAAAATGTACACGATTATTTAACTTATAAGGCATTATAAACATTTTAACTAACACACGACAATACTTTATAATTAAATAAAAAATAACAAATATTGGTAACTGTAAGTCATTAATTTGAATTCCTGTCATTATATGTTTTACAAGTCTTTCAAGATCATTGGAGAAGTGAAAAAAACGAAACGCATTAGCTTTACAATCCATTATTACTGATCAATAAAATTAAATCACCCAAATTTCGCTGGCTGGCTACTGGCGCACCCAGTACAACCGTTTCATAGCACACTGTGTAAAGTGAATAAGGGACATAATATTCTGTTTGTTCATAATACGACGCCAAGACTTATCTGGACTCATTTACTAGCCCATTACTTCTTCTGTTAACAAATTTTGGTACGGTATGATCATTCCTTAAACTTTATCCTTAAATTAATATTACATATTATAAGTGTAATAATATCTTACCATCCAATTCTGGTAATAATTTTATAGGAATTGCAGATTTTAACAAACATTTATCTGACAAAGTCGATAATTCATAATTGAAATGCGCAGTATACGCCTATGGGCCTCTGCAGGTGTTAGTTTGGCAAATTTATGCTCTCCGACAAAGCCTAAACTTCTTACCATTGCTGCACCTTCAAAATATATACGTGTTATTAAACTTATAATGCATTATAAACATTTTAACTAATACAACACAATAGTTTGTGATTAAAAAAAATTTAGATATTGATAACTGTAATTCATAAATTTAAATTCCTGTTAATGCAACTTTTAAAAGTCTTTCAAGATCATTAGGGAAATGAAAAAACGAAATATGATAAATAAATTTAAACCTGAAATTTATCGGACGCTCCCAGTACAAACGTTTCATAGGACATTGGGTAAAGTGAATAGGGGACATAATATTCTGTTTGTTCATAATACGATGTCATGACCTTCGTGGACCTATTTTGTCCAATATCCCTATTTTAAGTAAAATGGAGATGTGTCATTTCTGCTTATAGCAACTCAATGACAGTGAAGTATTATTCTACTACAAATTTTAATGGGAAGGTTTTTTCTGTAAATTAATTAAGTATTTTCTGAAACCAGTACCTATACAGGTTGATTCAGAACTTATTAAAAAAAAAATAATTGAGTGGATAATTTAAAAATACACTTCCGCACGGCATTGGAAACTGTTCCATTGTAAAACCTGATAAGGCGTATAACCGGCTACCGAACAAAAAATTTAAAGAAATTCCCAAGGAAGGAAACAAATTACATTGTACAATACCTATTTTTATATAGCAAATTCAACTGCTCTTGTCGCTATTGTTATTAATTATTAATAGACTTAATTTGTGGTTTTAATTAGTAAAATAGTTTGACATACCTGATGTTACAATAAAATTTCGAGCCCGTCTTACCCAGTTTCTACAAACTAAGACAAATGTTTCTGCATCTTAGCCATTTTGAACTTCTAAGTTATTGGCAGTAACTATGATGCGTTTCCGTAAATTATCAATAGTGCCCACTTCGGTGCAATATACTTCATTTTTTAACTATTCTTAAGTCCAAATTATTTAAAGTGAGGAGATCGTGACGGCCATGGTACTCCTCGTCCAATCCCTTGGTATTAATTCTTGACACGCTGTACATGGTACAGTATAATACGCCACATTGCTGCAATACAAGGTGGACGCCCTGGACTTCCATCTCTTCCACGAGTCGGTTGCAAATTTCCCGTGCCACGGCAGCGTTTGCACTACACTTGCACTCACTGCACACCGTTGTAAACGGAGCTGCATTTGTAACATGTTTACCGGGAAATCGTTTTGCTAAAGCATTTTCACTTCACCATAAATTAAAACGATATCCATCAACTGCGACTTGCTATATCCGTAAGCCATTTTTGATATTTGAAAAACTAATGTAAATACTTGCATCACAAAAAAGTTAATACGGTAAATAATCGGATATTTTAAATCACCTGGCTAGAGACTACAGTAGCCCAGGTGTAATTTTTTTTACGATATTGACTTCTTATGAATTTATAAAAAGTTATTTATGTCAAAGAACGCAGTACGTTAATATTGAAGATACGAAAAGCGAAATAAGAGAAGTGTCATATGGTATTCCTCAAGGAACAGTCTTAGGACCTATACTTTTTATAATATATTTAAATAGTTTATTATGTAGTTATAAAGAAAAACGGAAAATAATTGGTTTTGCAGATGATATTGTTATATTATATAAAGACATTACATGGGATAATTTAAAAAAGAATGCTCAGGAAGATTTTAAATGTGTAAACAACTGGTTAAAATTTAATAAGCGCCGAAAAAACTGTATATTTACCATTTACTTCTTATAGCAAAAACTTACCAAATATGGGACCATTGATTATTGACGATGATACTATTATATTGGAAGCTGAATTTGTTAAATATCTTGGTATAAAAATTGAAAGACATTTTAGATGGGATGTACAAATTAATTATATTATCACAAAATTAAGACCATTGATCTCGCGATTTTATATGTTGAAATCTTTCTTAGATAAGGCACACTTAAGGATATTGTATTTAGCTTTAGTTGAACCTCATCTGACATATGGTATATTGGGATGGGGTGGGGCAAGTGACTGTTACATGAAAGGGTTAGAAGTAAATGGATATTAAAAATAATTTATAATGAAACACTGATGTGTCCTAGTGATCGTATTTATAAACTTGGTAAAGTAAATGATATTCGACAATCTTATTGCTTAAAGATCTTAATAGCTATCAAAACAAATAAAATTAAATTAAAGAAAATTACTCATACTTACTCAACAAGAAAGAGGGATACGGATGTTGAATTATCCAGATGTCATAAAACCATTGGACAGAGATATTATCAGTTTTTGGCTCCCAAACTATATAATGTGTTCCCAGAAAACCTAAAAAAGGAGATTAAACTTCATAAATTTAAAAAGGATGTAAAATATTGGATACTTACCAGTGACAGATCATGTTTTAAGGAGTTAGTGTGTTGTAATGTGATAATTACTTAATGTATATGGCTTAATATACTTATACTACATATATAAGGTATACATATAAATGCATATATATATTTTTTTGTTAATGTATTGTATGTGATGGGGTATGGAGAGAGGGAGGAATAATTATAATTTTATCGCAAAAAAGCTGCAAAGTATTGCGGCTTATGCGATTCTTTGGTTTATTTATATGGAAATGTGTAGTTGATTTTGTGATTGTATTGTAAATTAGGCAAATAAACTTATTATTATTATTATATTATTATTTTACATGATGCATTCCAAACTTTTTTAGATAAGTTGTGAATCGCCCTGTATATATTTCAATTTTATATCTTTATTACAATTTTTAATGAAAATTTATCGTGCAGTTAAACTAATTTATGACATTTTGGAGGAGAATGTTTGGAATTTGCGGACTTTTGACCCGAAGTGGTTCTTTCTTGGTTTCTCTATAAAAAATAAATGGGAAACGCCCTCCTATAAAAGTTATAATGAGAAAAATATTGTCTCCTATATCGTTTAGGAAATACATGCACAGCGTTCATTCATTTATGGTAATTTTATGCACTGCTCCAACGCTGGGTAATTTTTATATGGCCTAGGTTTTTGTGAGTCACTTATGTATTAGATTTGCGGTTCGGTATATTATTTTTGATAAGCTGTTTCCTTATAAAAGTTTTCGAAAGTACTCTGCTGTGCGTAAAGCTTATGCCGTGGAAGAAATCCCTTAATCTCTTTATGGTTTCTTAAAGTTACGGGAAAGTATACTTGAGGGAGAAAGTAAATATTGCCACGGCCAGCTTAGATCGCCATCTATGAATTTTAACTTACAAGTTAATACAATAACATCTTTAATGCTGAATAGATTCATAGCAGCTTGCATTAAAATGAGTATTTTTTAAGTTCTGCGTTCTTCATACTAATAATGCTATTAACTTATTTTTTTTTTATATTTTTAAAAACTTTTTTATTTCTCCAATGTACTGTCTTATATCAAATATACTGTATTATAGATTGCATTGACTGGAATTTATTAAATGTTTATACCAATGTGAACAATGCATTCGATAAATTTTATGAGAATTTGTACTACAGTTTTGATTTATGTGTACTTAAAGTTAAAATTAAATGTCGTTCATACCCACCTTGGTTTACTGCACAAATTATCAAAGACATAAAAGCTAAGAATCGAAATTTAAATTTATATAAAAAAACAAACTAGAATAGTGTTTAACAGACTACAAGTATCTAAAATTAAAAAAGATACAGAGCCAGCGTACAAAAGTTATATTTTTTACGGTTGAAAATGAAATTCAGTATAATCCGCAGAAATTATGATCTTATATAAAATCAAAAAAGAAAGTATATGCTGATATATCAACTGAAATGCACTTGAATGAATCTAAAATTATTGGATGGTAAATTATTGTTAATGCATTTGCTGAATATTTTCACTCGGTATACAAAAGCGAAACGAATAGAAATATTAATAATGACGTTAAGAATGGTAATAATGATTATATAAATGTATCTGCTCTATTACAGATCAAGACATAATAGCAGCTATAGATAAACCAAAAAGTCCATGGGGTATGACTACGTTCTGTCTTATAATTTAAAAGGATGTAAACATATATTGGTATACCCACTCAATGTTTTGTTTAATCTCATTATTAAATTAAAACCTTTTCCTGATGCTCTCAAAACAGCTAAAATTGTACCAATCCATAAATTAAAAAATTAAAAACGTATTTTTTTTTCTGAAATATGCTGCATCTAATAAACTCATGTCTAAAAAACAGGAAACAACATGTGACAGTAAATAATTTTACATCAGATTCTTATATAGCTACTTCAGGTGTCCCACAGGGCTCTAACCTCGGTCCACTACTTTTCCTGTTACTTGTGAATGGCATAGTTGATGTTGTGCTCTAATACTTTGTTATTTGCGGATGATTTAAAAATACACAAAGAGATAAGGCACGTCGATGATTGTAAATTACTACAAAATGATTTAGATAATATCTATAATTGGTCCCAAAAGAATAAATTATTTTTTAATATCAAAAAATGTAAACAAATGACGTACACGCTACAAGCAAATTCAGTTATGTTTAAGTACAATATCAATAGTATTTGTCTGGATGTAGTGGAGGAAGTGAAAGACTTGGGTGTAATTTTTGACACATAATTATCGTTTAATAGGCACGTCATAAATACAGTTAGTATGGGTATTAAAAGTTTAGGATTTGTACTAAGAAATTATCAAAACTTTATAAGAAATAAAACGTTGATAATGTTATATAATTGTTATGTTAGGTCGAAACTTGCATATTGCGCATAGAACCCATTTTATGTTAAGTATATACAGATGACTGTGCTCCGAATGGAGCTCCGAAATCTCCAGACTTAATGCTCCTGGACTACTTTTTATATGGAACATTAAAAAATCAGATATATAAGGCAACCATGAGAAGTTTGGGCGATTTTAAGAAAAAAATTCAACGTGCTTGTGAGAAATATTATTTAAAATTACAGGGAAAGTTAGAAAAGGCTTGGATAAATGTTTAGAAGTAGAATTCATGCATTTCAAAATTTGTTTAAACCAACTTTTGTAACTTAATATTTTGTCAATGTTTTTGTTAAAATGTGTATTGATTATTGCATTATGTGTATTTGTTCTATTTTTCTATGATAAATAGGTCTTTTGTTTTCTGTTAAAACACATATTTCTGCAAAATTATTTTTAAACAACTTTTTAGGAATAGTAAGTTATTTTACATAATTAAGGTACATAATATATAACGTTCGTGTTAAACAAGATAAGGTTATAATTCTTAATATTAAATCATCTTAACAAAGTATGCAGAATGTTGTAAATATGTTTGTTATAGTTTTTATATATTTTTAGATATTAATAATATTGTGTGAAACTAACTACTCAGTGGACAAAAGCCCCAACCTGCGTTGAATTACACCCACAATATCTACCTATATATTCCTTATTATTAGCTTTTGTAACATTTTTTTTACTGTTTTAGAAAGGTATTTTAAGCTAATATAAATCAAATCTCCTACAATTCCTATCAATGAAGTCATATGTATGTTCTCTGATACCAAACAACTAGGTATGCTAATGAACAATTCCACAGACAAAGCTCTATTCAATAATTCTAATTTACTAACCTGGTAATGAAACATTCTATAAATATCTAACTTCACTTTTGGCAGTGGGAACACGACAAATTCAACCACAATAGATGAGACCTGACCTATTTCTGCATTTTTAGGATTGCTTCTTCAGGTGGTCTCCTTTAAGTTGAATCAAATATCTAACTATAAAAATTATTATAAAAATTAAAATTATTTGAAGTTAAATATCTCACTGCTAAAAAGTGAAGTTAGATATTTATAGAGTGTTTCATTAACAGGTTAGTAGATTATTTTCTTTAGATAATTATTGAATAGAGCTTTGTCTGTGGAATTGTTCATTAGCATAACTAGATGTTTGGTATCAGAGAACATACATATGACTTCATTGGTAGGAATTGTAGGAGATTTGATTTGTATTAGCTTAAAATACCTTTCTAAAACAGTAAAAAAAAATGTTTGTTATAATTATAAATAATCGAATTGCAATGTCATTTACAAATAAATTATTATTATAGAAACTGTATCATGAAGTCAATCTCATATCGTTACATACTGATATAAGTTACTATAATAAATTTCTTAATATGTGATTTTTATTAATTATTATTATAATAACTAAATTATAATCTTGTAAAATCCTATTTTCGTTGCTTTTATCACGTTTTATCTTTAACCTTTATTTAATAAAGTCATAAGACTCAACACGTCTGTGATATTTTGTATTGTAAACCAAAGTTATGCAGTCTCATCAGAAGATTAAAGTTAGATAAGCAAGTCCAAAATACATCCATGGACAGTCGCAGTGAAAACAAATGCTATATTAAATATATAATTATATAGTTTATAACTTGCATTCGTGCATATTAGTAATGCCAGATTGTATCTAAAACTATTTGTAAATTAGATAAGGCAAAGGATTAAACTGATCATCTATAAAAAAACTACAAAAAAGCAATTTCTTTACTGATTACCATTTAACGTGATTAGTTAATTACAGGGTGTTTCTTAAGTAGAGGCTAATCATCCAGAGACGTATTTTGTGACCAAAAATAAGGTTTATATATATATATATATATATATATATATATATATATATATATATATATATATATATATGTGGGGTTTTGGGACAGCCATTATCAGCCAGTTACAACGTATCAAAATTTTAATTTAATTTTAGGTAAATTTAAAAGACATAGAACAGATCAAGCTTGGGCAGAATACAAGGAGCTTAGAAATTTTGTCACAATGGCAGTGAGAAATGAAAAGAAAACATTTCTTCAACATAAGTTTGCGGTTGATCCAAAAGGGTTTTGGCGTACTTTCAAATATTTAAATATAAATTCAGTTTCATACGTGTACCCGGGTGATATGAGCAGTCCATCATCTTTTAATAATTATTTTGTTAATAGTATACCTTTTTTAAATTCGAATAACAATAATTTTATTACTGATACCTACGCTTAGCAAAATTTTCCAAATATTATTCACAAATTTCAATTTACCTGACTGAAGAATCTATTGGAAATATATTATCCCAAATTAAATCAAATGCTATTGGCACAGATGGCGTAAGTCTCAAAATGATTTTATTAATTTCACCCTTTCTTACTAGTCATATTACACATATTGTTAACAGTTCTTGTGTCATCTAAGTTTTCATCTTTTTGGAAAAATGCAAATATCATACCTACCAAGTAATCCCACTCAAATAAATCAGTTTCATCAAATTAGTATCTTGCCTACAATATCCAAAGTATTAGAAAGGGTCGTGTACATACAACTTAGCGAATATTTTCATACCAATAATGTTTTACCCACTACACAATCTGGTTTTCGTTCATTACACAGTATATCAACAGCTTTATTACATGTTACAGATGATATACTTAGAGCCTCTGACAATAGACTGAGTACCTGTTTGGTACTATTGGATTATAGTAAAGGCTTTTGACACCTTAAATCATAATATTCTTCCTTTTAAACTTAAATATTTTGAGTTAGATGAAAGTGTATTAAAATTTATGATTAGTTACTTAGATGGTCGTAAGCAGAGAGTCACTTTTGGTAATTCTTTTTCAGATTATTTAAATGTCAATAGAGGCGTGCCTCATGGAAGTATTTTGGGACCACTGCTTTTTGCTATTTATAGTGCTGACTTTTTTCTAAGTGCTTTTCATTTTGTAATTTCCATGAGTATGCAGATGATATGCAGATTTATTATTCATTTTCTTTAGCTGATATGCATGTAGCGGCAAAAAATATTAATGAAGACTTAAGTAAAATTGCTGATGTATCAAAATATCATGGTTTAGTTTTAAATGAATCAAAATCCCAATTAATAATATTTGGTAATGAAGAAATCTATAATAATAATAATTTTAAAATCAAAATGAATGGAATTGACTTCAATCCCGTGGAATGTGTAAAAAAATCTAGGAGTTTATTTAAGGTATGGAGCACATGTGTCACATTTGTTGCAGAAATGTTATTCCAGGCTAAAAATGCTCTATATGCACAAAGATTATTTATCAACTGAAATCAAATTAAGCTGATCGAAAGCATCTGAGTTCATGTCTTCGTGATAGTCACCTGTATTTTTAGATTTAAATAAAAGTAAACCGCCATCTACAAAACCACTGGCACTACCTATATGTGTCACTATTAATCTTCGGCCTTTAACTCAAGGTGCCTTGAACCCTGTTGAAAGTCCATCCAAAAATGCTTGTCGAAAACTTTTACATTTTTATCTTGCCATACTTTTGTTACAATATATCCCTCGTTGACCCAAGTTTCGTCTAGATAATAAATATTTCTCCCTTCGTCACGGAATTTTCTAATTGATCTTAAGTAGGATCTTCGCCAACAAATAATTTCATCTTTATATATAAGAACTGACTTCCTGTTCTGGGTTTCCCAGCAAAAAATTGAACTCTCGTAAGACGGCCCATAATTTGCTTCTACTGATTTTTGGCAAATCGTTGTCCTCTGAAAGTTCACTTAAAATTTTGTTTAGCGTTGGTATTTCTTTTTTTAAAATAAAATGAGTGTACTTTTCTGCGAAGGACATTTTTGGAGAAATCATCTATAACGACTGTTGACCTCCCTGTAGATGATTTTGGGGGATTTACAGTATCTTGTTCATTTTTTGTGTCCTTTAAAAGTCTGTAGATAGTCGATTTTCCAATCCCTGTCATTTTGGAACACTTTTCCACGATGTCGTCAACACTGTTGGTAGGATTTTGGTGTTTCAATGCATTAAATACATTTAATGTAATAATCTTCTCATTCTGAAACAGCGCACATTTTTTCACGCGTTTAGCAGGTACGTAATCTGATGAGCTCGACATTTTACCCAAACAATATTATAGCCACTGGCACAATAGTCACTAAACACAAGTCGAATTTGACTCTACTGCACTAGCACGTCTTCGTATATTCAGCTCTAAGACTGGATTGATCTGTCACAATACACTGGCTCCTGCCCTATGATGTATCTAGTAAAATATACTAATGTACACCCATTACCTGTTAGCATTAGTGTTACCCGATAATTACCTGAAACGAAATATTACCACGCCCATGGCCGGTTCTTATTTCGGGGTTTTATTACTCTCTTTCATATCCAAACAGACTTAGCTGTCCCAAGACCCTGCATTTATATAAAAAAATCCTTTATTATTGGCCACAGAATACGTCTGAATTTTTTACCTCTACTTAAGAAACATTGTATATTGATTTTGGAAAAACGAATATTTTTGTATGTAGTAGTTGCTATTTGTTACTAAATATATAGATTGTTATATGTGTGTCCTTTGTAAACAGTACACTTTCACAAAACGGTAATTTCGCTTAACTTTGCGAGGAAAGAGAGCAATGAGATTACATTCATTTTTTTATAGTATATTTTATCTATAAATTACCTGTGGAATAAATTATTTTCACGTTACGTATCCCCTAGTACTGCAGGATCCAGTCTTCTAAAGCGCTTTGCTTTTCCACTAAGAGTTAATTATAAGGAAGGGGTCCCTCCCCTGGAACTGATCTCACGTAGCAGCACGGGGGGACGTTTTCAATTAGAACCAGAGGCTATCTAATGGTTTACACAAACTGCATTCTCTCTTTCTTATTTTTTTCTTTTCCACTTTCACGCCGTCCGAAGTGTGCACCACGCCTTAGGTCGCTTTGTTTGTTTAAATGTTTCCGTAGATTAAATTATGATGTATCGCCCATTTATGTTCTTAACGGTTCCGGGGGAAATCGTAATCGGTTTTGCCAAAAAAGAAACAGAAATTCTTAATTATTTTTCGGTCGAGCCTTCGTATTATTTTTATCAGCTAAGAAAACGATGAATGTTAGTTACTTATATGGTACGGCAGCCGCCTCTGGTATTTTGGCGAAACTGGTGAAAAGTGTATAGGAAAATACTTTTTTCGAAAACTGTCTTCAAAGGTCGATATTTTCGTTAAATTTTCTGTTGATAGAGTTTTGTTTGTCACCTAGCTGTGAAATATTTTTATGTTCTAGAACGCCAAAGTCTTTCGTTGTAGAACATAAAATACATGTCAAAATAATTTGTCATTTTACCGAAACTTATTTATGATTTTATTAATTAAACAATATACATTTTAAGTAATATAACATTTCATTACAAACAGTAACTATTATAAACAGGACGTTTACAATTTTGCACTACATGTAAATTGAAAATGCCGATATTGCAGTGAGTTAAATTTATGAAAGATCTAGTGCTGTTAGTTATCGTAGCTTTTAGTTCTAGGTGTAAAATGGTTACTGTAATTGTTTAAGTTTACTGCGTATGTTGTATTATTGGGAAGTTTCGTAGGCTCTGATGAAGATTGTAACAATTTATTTGCGATTGAAATTTTATTTTGTATAGAATCTTCTTTTTCACTTTTGACATTGATACTAACTTTGGATAAATACGTATTGAAAATGTATAAACTTACAGTGACAAATGATTCGGACAGTTGAACAGTTGTTTATATTTCGTGAACGAAATCTGTGCTTTATAGTGTTTTGGAATGATTTTTTCACATTCTCGAGCACCATTAAAAAACACTGAATATGAAAATAACCATTTATCTACGACTGTTCAAAGACGACAGCTTTTTACATTCTTAATTTCCCGTGTAAGAAGCTTTTGCAAGAGCCGGTACAATAAAAATTTGTATATAGCTTGGGTTTTGAATAACTCATTCGTGAATCTGTTTGCAGACGACACAGTAATTTCAGTTTCTGGGAATAATATCCAAAATATATATCTTGAATAGTGAACTTGATATTTTGTCTAAATGGTTATGTGTTAACAAACTTAAACTGAACTCTTGGAAGTACCTATATGTAGTAAATATTGAGAACTCAGAATTACATATAATAATTGTATATATGAATAATAAGATATAATTAATTAAAAAATAAAATATTTAGGAGTTATATTGGATTATAGTCTAAATTTTGCTGACCACGTGGATTATCTCTGTAGAAAGATTAACAAAAAAGTTGTTTTTTTTCCATCGCATTTGTTTTAATCTGACAGTCAAGCAAACTGGTAATTTAAAATACGTTAACACTTCTTCATTTTAATTATTGTGTGAGGAAACTGTTATAAGATTGAAACTACTGCCATAATAAGACAAGTGTTCTCCGCTGTGACAAATATACATCAGTAAAATACATGCAAAGAATTCCGAAATATCTAACTAGAGCTAAAATTCACTCATAATGTGAGAACTAAGTGTAATTACAATATTGATTTTGTTAAAACAAGTATGTTGCAAGAACATTATTTAACGAAATACGAATTTTTAATTCTTTACCTGAGATCACGTGAAAGAAATTATTAATGTGAGGGAATTTTCCAGAGAGGTTATAAAATTGTAATCTCGATAAATTGTATCAATTTCATGTATTGTTATTATTATTATGATGTCTCAGCTATTATCCCAATTTTTTAATTTGTATGGAATTGTATAAATGTGTATATATTTAAAAGCTACAGCTAATAATAAAGTATTATTATTTATTATTATTAAAAGTGTGCTACCTGAGATTTTTGGCCACACCATGAGCTAAAAAATCAGGTGATAATTCTAGACCGATAATAAATGCTACTTCTTTCTATAACATTTCTTCCAAAACTGATCATTAACGGAGTTACAAACTCGCCCACAGTTTTTTCGTATTTTGTAGAGGGCGCCACGTACGAGCCTTTATTTTGATTTGAATGGTTCCAACTTTTTTCTGCTACACTTTATGCGAAATTTAACTGAATATTTTTGTTCTCCTAGGCTTTTAACATAAAAAAGTTGTACTTTACTTGTTTCGATAAATCCAACCGTTTTCGGGAAAAACGCTAAAACGCTAAAATAACATTGCATGTTATGCATGTGATGAATACGAAATTATTTTAATTTATTTTCTACATTAAACATAGCATGCTTTGGAAACAAGCGCTTAGTTGCCTTGGAAACAAGTTTGTGGAGAATTAGTTTTGACAGATAGTAATTTTGTACAAGTTCTTTTGTAGTAATTGTTATCATAAAAATAATAATAAAAATGCGAAAAAAACAGTGGGCGAGTTTATAATCCTCATCCCGAAAAACCCCATATATGAAATTTCATCAAAATATTGTGTGGCAAAAGGTATTGCAAAGAAACTGCAAATAAAATTTAACTTTTACACCCTGTAACTCCGTTAATAATCAGTTTTGGAAAATATGTTATAGAAAGAAGTAGCATTTATTTTCGGTCTAGAATTATCCCTTGAATTTTTTGCTCATAATTTCCGGACATCCTGTATACATCAAAATATCGACTTACTGGTTTCCATTATATCGCTACAAAAATAAATTTCCAATTCAGTTCTCCAGTTTCACTCTCATAAAAATATTAAACGGTTTTACCAGGCCCTATAATAAAAAATCCATTACCATAACTCCGAAATCATGTGTTCGGCGTTATCAACGCCGCGCAAGGTTCGGGAACGTTTGGATCCGCTCGCGAGGTCTAAATTAAAGAGAATTAATACAATCTGATAGGAAACGCAGACAATTATATTTGCACCTAGCACGCGAAACCGTAATCTTATAACTTTTAACGATTACGCCACCCACATGACACTTCCGACGAATACCGATTTTTCTGTATAGCGCAAGTTACATTAAAAATTGATATATTGCATAAAAACGAAAATTTGTAATAGAAATTTGAGGTAGATGTTTTTTAAAATGTTACGATCAAGATGAAATTTCAAGTTTCAATATACTAATAGTTAAAATAAAAATGTACAACTGCTTTATAAGAGCCTCATTACAGCATTTCTTTGACACTGTTTCAGTTGAATAAAGAAGGTCATTACACCACTAGTGAAATATTAAAAAAAGAGATCACTGATTAATGGTTAAGAATCAACAGGTTTATCAATTTGACAATTAATAGATAACTTTACTTAAATTACTTGTCATAAATATTAACAACATAACTTTGGCAATTCGTAAGATGACTAGCAGATAAATGGAGCTGGTCTGTATTTATATTAACAATGTTTAAATTTTCTTCAAGTACTTGAAGTAGCTTCAATGATGGCAATATCTTTTCCAAGAAAAAACGTTTCAATATAGTCTTCACGCACGGTGTTGGACCAAGCCGAATTATAGTTAGAAGGTCTGCTCCTGTGTTGGCTAGAAGTGAAGTAGATGATCGTCGAAAACAGTGCCCTGTTGAGGCTGTAATAAATTGAGAGAAAAAAGCAATCTCCAAGTCCAATAATTAAGGCAACTATAAATTATGCATTTATGAATTTCAAATAGCAAATATTTTCTTGTTACCTTTGTTAAGAATTTGTAAAAAATTCTGAAACATCCCCTTTCGTTAATATTGTTGACCTTTTGGGTTTGTCTCCCACTGATTGCTTTTTCAGAAAAGCAATTATTAAATTGTTGAATTTACTGATCAATATTTTGCCACATACAGATTGTAGATCGCATCATAGAATAGAACGCCTAAAGACTAGATGATTTGTACATCTTGGATAATTCTTCAAAAAATGTTAATAATACGTTTTCATTTGCTTGATGTTTTATATTCTTAGATGCACATCAATCAGTGAATCGTTTATAAATTTGTACTGCAGTTGCAGCAGCTTTTTCAATTTCAAGAGGCAAATTTTCTGTTTCTGAATTACTCAGTATTTCAATCAACACCACTATTTTCACAAGAAAATGTAAAAACGAAAACTCAATTTTGTTTATAACAAGTTTGACAGGAAGTTTGGCAGATTACCATAACAATGCCTTTGCTTCTTGATTTTGAACCAAAACTTACAAACTGGATCTGATTTTGGATTTTTCTCAATTTAAGGTAGTTGTAGATGAAATGTTTTGCAGTTCTAGATACAATTTTGTATAGTACATATGGGATAACAGCATTTTTATTACATTTGTGAAATTACACGCAAATAACTCACAAAGTTCTGTTCTTAATTGAACCACTGTTACATTTGTTTAATTCTTGCTTCAGCTAGTTTTCCAAATATTGTGTGTCCTATACTTAAAAGAGTGGTCTTGCAAATTTGAGAAATTATCTTCATATAGCAATATTTTCTAAGTCTTTTAGATGACACAATATACTCAAATTCTTAGTATAGTTAATGTCTCCAAACCAACATGGTTTGGTTCCGATCCGACTGTACCTAATATAGCACAATTTACTCAGTATGTGTTAAAGTTGAAAAAATGTTTTCGATTTTTTGCTATATTTTAATAACGTATGGACCGATTGTTTCGAAAATTTGTAGTCTTATGTTTTTTGAGGTGACAATTACGAATATGCAAATAGTGTTAAAGTCGCGACTAGAGGGCGCTAATTATACTGTACTGTTGATGTAAAAATATGTATAACTTTCTGTATTTTACGCTTTTGAATTTTTTAATAAGAAACTATTGAACTACCTTCAGTTCTATATAGAAAAGGTATACCTATTACAAATCGATAAACTCAATCGTTTTCGATAAATAGACTATTTAAGTTTTTGAGTTTCGGCGGGAATTACGTACTTAGACATAGCAATAGCAGACAATAAAAGCAAACATAAGATCAGCAGCAGTCAACCACTTAATGAAGTCAAAACATTTGTCCAGAGAGGTAAAATTTGGAATGTACAGAACAATTTTGAGGCCAACAGCGCTGTATGGCAGTGAAACCTGGATCTTAAGAAGAATTCTATGGGGAAAGAAGATGGAGGAAGGCTATGTAAAGAGAAATAATGAGGAAAATATGCAATGTACCAGGCACCAAAAAAATAGACGAAGTTGTAAAAGCCAGAAGAGTGCAGTGGCTACGGCATCTAAAACGTATGAAAGAAAGGACAGTTAAAAAAGTTGTAGGGAGTAAACCTAACTACAATAAAAAAAGAGGGAGACCGGGGAAACGACGGAGAGGCAATAGGAATAGATCTAAGGGAGAAAAATGTAAAAGATTGGAAAAGAAAGGCGAAGAACAAAACGGAGTGGAGGAAAACAACGTCGTTCTGGGCCTAAAATGCATATAAACAGCTTTATATATACTTTTGTAAATGATATTGCTGTATTTTCATGTATAATCGATGTCATTATATATCAAAATGGAATCATAGCTTCGACTATACTCGCGACAAGAATTCAGCCGACTTACGTCATACGAACAAATGAATAATTCATTGTATTTTCATCAAAATATTTAAGAAACTGCAACTGATAGTAATAAAACTATATACTACACTACAAGTTTGCATTATATATTGCATTAAATTGCAAACAATTATTGTTTTTAACGCGACCAAATATCGAAAATTTCGTTGACAATAAAAACAAATGTGTAACGTCAGCCATGACGTAAGACGTCTGAATTCTTGACACGAGTATAACAACACGAAGTCGTGTAGCGGTGAATATTCAGCAATAGCTAGTTGTTTGAGGTGTATTAGCATAGATCCTGGCTCTTAGATATCTCCATAAGAAAAAATCAAAAGGTAAATCGGAGAACCTTGGTGACTAGCTAATATCACCATGACGTGAATTTTAAAACTTCCAAATTTTGTTCTTAACAAAGTGAGTGAAGTTTCAAGCGCAATTTGACATGTAGCTCCATTGTGTCAGCTAAATGTCTAATTGGAATACCCTCTATGCTACACGAGTCCCTATAAATGACATGAAATATATTCGCGGTGCTAAAATGTTGCTGCCAATGTCGCTTTTTACTGAAACTTCTACTGTATGAAAGATATATCCTCATTGAATGTCCATTTTACTGAAAAAAAAAAAATGAACGGCACACTATAAAATCCATTAGCCACATAAAGCGGCCAAGAAAAAGAATCGCCCTTTCAGGCAATTCACGGAGCACAAAGAAGCGAAAATATGCTGTAAAGTCCATTGTTAAAATAAAAAATGTCCTTTTTTGTTATCAATTTACGTCCATTATGCTTGAGACAATTTTCTTGGATCTCCTTTAAAAGAAAACATCTTGACCAACGAGACGCCCCGCTTGTGAGCCAGGGAACGGCCGCTTGTGAGCCAGGGAACGGCCTTCAAGACGCGGAGGCGAGTTTAAAGTGACACAATAGGAAATCAGTGCGGACAACGCCGGGTATTTGGAGAATAAATACGATTACCGTCTTCGGCGCCTTGTTCTGGGCAAAAACGGTGGACTGGATGTTGTGTACAGCCCGCTATTTTTCAATGTTTTTGCAGGTTATTTGGAAAACCGAACCGGATGTCATAAATCTAATAATGCAGTGTCTTACTGTTTTAGAGTTCAATATGTTTTCCTTCCGTAAATCGCTGAAAAAATAATTGATATGGAAATGCGTACGTTCGTTGTTATAGAAAACAGTAATTTGGATATATGTCCGATTTTCATTATTTAAGCAGTTAAGAGGCTTTAAAGTTTTGTTTTAGAATTTAAAAAAATTGTTCAAAACTCAAAATTACGGGAAATACATTTGTAAATATAGTAAATATTCAAACAACAACGCACTAAAGACTTTCTCACTCGAGTCAAAATATCATTGTTATTTCTAATTTGAGCAGCAGCACTGTGTATTCTTTATGTCAACTGTTCTTTTGTATTAATTTCTTCTTGATGTACAATTTGTGACATATGACCCCATAAAAAATCCAACGGCTTTAACTCTGGGAATCGTGGTGGTCTGCAACCACCACTTCCGATCAAAATTTTGAAGGCTCCTAACTCTATAAATAAGCAAAATCGGACATATGTCCAAATGATATTTTCCTCTTAAAATGACATGATCTTTCATCTGGCCGAATTTGTCGGTAAGCTATTAAGTAAGCTAAGTAGAAAGTTATAAGGCCATACTTACGTATGTACCTGTTTTGTACTGTGTGTGAACGCATTATAAATTCTTCTGACAAAACTAAAGTGACAAGATATCTGAAGAGCCATATCTCGTACAGACGCCTTTCCATGGCATATATGCCATTAATAGATATTATGGTTTCTTAGTGCAATAAGAAAATAAGAATTGGCAACCGGCAACCATTTTATATAACTGTTACTGAAATATTTCATTACTTATCTTACATTATGTGGTGGAGCTCCATCTTCCTGCCATATCATCCCGTCGACTTATCAAATTGGGTAATAAAATCATTTGTTTATGATCCAAAACATAAATAACATTGACCTTTTAAATTTACCTGACGGTACCATACGATGGCCAGCGAATACTCCAGACTTGACACCATACATTTCTGTGCGACTATTTAAAGAATAGTGATTATAAAAATAGTAGTAGTATTCAAGGTAGAATACAAGAAGCTATAGATTATATAAACCAACACTCAAAAATGATTCATAATTGTTTAAATACTTTGGAAAAACGATATAGGTTCTGCATAGAAAACCAAGGAACTGTGTTTGAACAATTTTTATAAATGATTCTCTAAATTGCTCCATAAGTTGGATTCGAATATAGTTTTGTATTATTTATAATAAAAAAATAAAATTTAATTACGGAATTACTCAATCATGAACATCTTGTGAGCAGTAAAAGATAATCCATTCCATGTTTATATCAATGTAATCAGGAAATATGCAAAATCCAAAAATATAATAATGTACAGGGTGTTGTTACCTATCGATTGCTTTAAACGATAAATAAACAATTCTGCTCTATAGTCGGGGCACTTTTTAAGTCGTGGGTTCTTGAATAACAAATTAATAAAAAAGAATGTTATACCTGGGCGCCACCTACAGAGTAATCCGTTCGGTTTACCTTTCTACCCCTGTAGGAGTATAATAAATTTTGCTTTAGTCAAAATGGGTTGAAATAAAATAAATCTATAAAAAATAAACACAGTTTATTAACTTGCCCACCGGTTGATCTACAGAAGTGTAATTGGAGAAGTTGACAAGTTCATCCGTTGATAAACGTTGGAGATGACTCCGAGAAGGGCAGCTTTCCTGTCGTACTTGGACTAGTGCCGCTTACAATTTTGATTTTCAAAGCTGTGCTTCGAGAAGAGCAGCCTTCATGTCGTACTCGGAATAGTGCCGCTTACAATCTTATCCAGCAAAAATTGAACAAAATTCCTACTTGAGAAAAGGATTCTCCAAATTTACGTTACTCGACGTAACTCCAATAAAAGTTACAGTTCCATTTAATCATGGTTAAAATTCCATAACATTAATACATTATTTAATTAACTATTAATTAATTATTTATTCAATGATGAATTCATTGTTTATTAATTATATATTGATTATTTAATTGATCTCTAAAGTTAAGAAAAAGACAAAACAAAATAAAAAATAATTACCATGTTAGGTTAGCTATTTTTATATTTTCAATTTCAAAAAAGTAACAAACAAATTATTCAAAATGAAATCTATTATCGATAATCTTAATTAATCAAATATATTACCTCCTTATTGATGACTAAATGTGACTACGCACTGTAACTAAATCTGTATTACGGAAATGCCTTCAATCGACCAAAATCAGAACGAAAAGGGCTGAGAATTTAGGTTCATGTAGGTTTTATACCCTACAAAGATCTAAAAACTCACTGAAATCTGATTGATTTCGTTTCTATGAACTTTCGGGCTAATGCTAATCGGAAATTTTAGCATATAAATTAGTCCGAGTTATTGATTTTAATTGCAGTTACCTTAACCTTTCTTTTTGCCAAAACAAAGCTTAATACAATAAGTGATAATAATTAAATAATAAACTGTTAACAAATTACTCCAGGATGTTATACAGAGTGGAATAAATTTAACATAACGATATACTGTCAAGAATGGAAATTTCAGTAGAAATATATTTTAATAAATTTAGAAATTATCCTCGAAAGCATCGACCCAGTTTTATTCAAAATTATTTTATCATATTTTATTTATACAGGGTGAATCTTAAATAAGTACAAATATTTTAACCAGCAGTATAGTTTTGTGTGTAGAACACATAATTAATAGATTTTTTACAAAAAAATCAGAAATAAAAAAGTGAAATTTTAAATAAATTTCGTAATTTTTCAGTAGAAAACTTGTTGAGGACCGCTGGCCTAGACCGACCCTTCATACTTTTATGAGTCATAGTGCTGCAGACTGAACGTGTGGTTCACAGTGTTGCCAGTATTACACAAATGTCTTTGCTTCAAGGAAGAAAAAATCTCAACTTTTAGCGAATTTTGTCAAGTGTAACATTTTATATTATTTTTTATTATCAAACTGTCATTGACTGTCATGACAGATTATCGGAAGCCCAAGTCAAACTTGTTAACCGCACATAATGCATGAAAATAGCAATAAAATTTGCTAAAAGTTGACATTTTTTCCATTTTAAATAAAAAACGCGTGCATAGTTTTTCGTTATTCTTCATAAAATAACTTAAGGAAATTGTGTTTTGTGTCCCTTTCTAACAGTGTACAATGACATTTAACTTGTGAAATGTGGATTACTGATTAAATAGTTAATTTTTTAACAAACAGGTAAGCTTGTGTGCACGTTTATGTATAATTTTTGAACATTGGACATAGTAATATCACGTAATATCTTCCTAAATATTTTACGGTAGTATTGAACTTGCGGAAATTCATTTTTAATCGTTGAAGTATAGTAAGGTTAGTTCAGATGTTA
This sequence comes from Monochamus alternatus, assembly GCA_037114965.1. Lineage (NCBI taxonomy): Eukaryota > Metazoa > Arthropoda > Insecta > Coleoptera > Cerambycidae > Monochamus > Monochamus alternatus. The sequence continues at coordinate 53,104,604 of CM073429.1, read as the reverse complement.
AAATTTATGTTAATATTGCTGCGTATCATACTACATACCCAATTTTACTGTACTTATGCTTAAAACAAGTATTTTTATAATAGAACTATTACGTTAAAGGAAACGTAATATTTATATTGGAGGAGATATGGCAACCTCGCAACAAATCATATGTTTCATTACGTTGATGGATGAAAAATCAGCCAGCGGTCCTCAAAATGTGGGTATTTTTTTAAAAAATTAATATCTCCGTAAACATTAGAAATTTTTAAAAATGACTTTCACTAGACTGATTTAAATGACGAACTACACCAGCAGTTAAAATATTTGTACTTATTTAAGATTCACCCTGTATAAATAATATTGTTAAAGTTACAAAATTATAGCATTCCAAGTAGTTCGGTGACCAGTGATTTCCTGCATAGAGCGTAATGTTGCTGACTGGCCATCGGGGACATGGCAAATGCAGCGAAATTGTTGTTAACAGGGTCGGTGCTCAAAAAGTGGGAGACAAAAAGTCAGTCGGTTTTAGGAATACAATCAGGTACGAGTGCCGCCAAAAAAAGTGCACCGAGCTGCCCCCCTACCGCCATGAAGGCTGGTTAGCGGTAAGTAAAATTGTATACTAGGCTAAACCTTTCAGCTGGAAATTAGGATTGATATATTTGCTGTTCTGTTGTGTTCTGATTCTGATTTTTATAATAAACTATTTATATTTTTCTAAAACTGCCTTCTGAGTTACCCTCTTGTGCGTAGACTTTTAACGTATACGTAACAATACATCGATGTAACTGGTTCACAGTATTGGTAAGTAGACAATTAATAAAATATTTATCGTACATAGTGTTTGCATTTTAGGCCTACTTGAAGAAATCTAAAGTTACATAGGATACACTGGATATGGTTTACACTTACTTAAAATACCAACATTATACAGGATGTGCAAAAACACCTTGTTACTAGACGTTTCATATTTAAATTGTGACATTCTTAACTTTTTAATAAAAGGAATGTTACAGTGTTTAATATCAATTTATCTATAATGCGATGCTCGATTGTTTTTTTGATAAGAAAATTGAAATTCTTGTGAAAAATTAGTCAATGAATGCATGTTTCAATTTTTCGATACCTCTTAAAATAACAAAGTTACATTTACGCGGGATCATTCTGTACGATTTTTTTAAATGAATGAATAATGCCAAAAATAATAATAATAAACCAATTAGGACTAATTTATTTTTACCTATTTGACTTTGACAATTTATGTACGGTATTGAGAATGTTCTGGAAAATTGTAGGTAAATAAATTCCTCCGAGTTTTCTGGGAGGGCCCCATTGCGGAATTTCAGCTCTCGGGGAGAAATATTGCCGAGGAAACATGAACCGATTTCCTTCATTTCCTGTTCGACCGAAGTGGTCAGACTTACCGTGCTGTAAATGCCCTAATGGATCGCTTTGACGGACCCACGAAAGATCCGGGCTCACAATGCGCTTTGCATTCTTTGCCCGCCGACCTTCTCCGAGAGTTTTAAATAGTTAACGTCCCTCAGGGTATGTGGTTTTCGGCGCTTCTCATTTCAAATTCGTTCTAAAGGAAACGATATTGATAGATAACAAATGTGTGCTCGGTGGCGGTGCTAGTGGTGGGCGCGATTGGGCGAGTCCCTAACCAAAATTATTCTCGCCCAACCCAACCACCCAACCTTTTGAAAACCGAAATCAAGCCAGGAAGACTTAAATTTTCATATTTTCACCGAGTAAGGCATAAATATTATATTTAAAATAATAATAATTATAATAATAATAATAATGATAACGATAACGATAACGATAATAATAATAATAATAATAATATTAATAATATTAATAATAAATGCCTTTATTTACCCTGGCGGGATTTCAGCGAGGATACGCTGCTGTTAACTCCAACCAGCTTTTTACAAATAATATATAAACATACAATGATAATAACGTAATAATACAAAGCAATAGCAATAGCCAAACAACATAAGTAACTTACTACTTCATTAAGATTACAAGTACACCCACACTTCTTTTACTAAACTAATTTTAATAACAAATCAAAAACAGTAAGTAATACTCATATTTCACCTATTAGATTTCTAACTGATCTTCTAGAAGTAAATTCTTGAGGTTTCTTTTAAAAAGATCATGCTTCAATAATTTAAGATCTGCAGGGAGTTTATTGTAATACCGTGCTGCGCTGTAACAGAATGCCGACTCGAACCGTTTAGACCTATGTCTAGGTATATGCAACATGCCTGAGATTATTTTCGTGTACGTACGACCTAAACATAAGTTTTTGTCGCAGATACATGGGAGTCATTTATTAGAACAGAGTGAACCATACAACAAAAATGTAATACAGACCTCTTCTTCATATTCAAAATTTTATATTTATGTAAGACCGGTGTGATATGATCTCTTCTATTTGTTAAGATAGCAAAACGTACACAGGAGTTTTGGAGTTTTTGAGTGTACATAACCTGGTTTGATAAACATATTCTATATACCGAGTCGCAGTATGCAAGAGGGCAATCCAACGAACTGTCAAATCACTTTAAAAACGGCGGCTGTAGGACAAACAACTCGACATATGACAAGCAGAAATTTGTTATTTTGTGTAGAATGTGTGTTTGGCTCATTATATTTTATACCTATTTCGGAATACCAAGGATAATTCAGACTATCATAATGGTTTTGTTTTGTTGTGTTATGAATTGTTGGAGTAGAGGACAGCGAGAAGATCAAGTTAGATTTTTTAGGATTCCTGCTGCATTGAATTATAGACATAGAACTGATTTCAATGAACTCTCTCATATAAAATGGCAAAAGTGGCTTTGTGCAATATAACGGCAAGACCTAACTCAAGAAAAAATTAAATAGTGTCGTTTGTTCAAAACATTTTATATCGGGTTAGTTAATAAAAAGTTATATACAACAATTTAAAAACACATATTTCAGGTAAACCGGCTGCTTTAACAGATAACTTACATCTTGATTGGATTCCTACATTGCATTTGGGTTATCAAATTACCACTGCAACGTTGTCAGAGACCAATATTGGTAGATATAAACGAAAATGTAGTGTTGTGCTAATGTTTTCTGAAGTTTTAAATATCTGCAATATTTATATGTAAAAGTAATATATACCTACCTATGCAGGCCCCTATTTTCCATTGGGCACTGGGCAGGGCCCTGCGATTAGTGGGGCCCCCTAGTTCCTGCCAGATCAGCAACTCTTTCATATCTCATATTAGAAAGTGTAATATGAGCCTATTTCTCATATATTTTCATTATAATAAGAAAAAGTGGGTTTATATTTTAGGTAAAACGTTCTAGTTGCTGAATATTCGTAAAATTATTATTATTCTCAGTATTCACTGCACTTCGGTATATCTACAATTTTTTTCTTTCAAATGGGCCGAAGCAAGAAATAGTTGACTAATCAAAAATGAACTTGGTGCATTAAATTTTGATTTTCCCTGCTGTTAATGTTTTTTATTGTGCTGTAACAAACTTTAAATTATTATTGCAATGCCGCAATTATTTAAAATATCAAAAAACTAATTGATTATTAAACATTTTGTACTATTTATCTATGTACCCAATTTTTTTAGAATTGTATATATAACTTATTTTTAATATTTTTTATTAAATATATTTTAGATTTTTTCTATCAAATGGACTTTTATTTATTATTTATAATTTCTGTCAAATATATGTGAATTGGAAACTGTGGCATTATTAAGAATTTCAAGCCCCCGCAGAATTTTTCTTTAACTGAAAATAAATTCTGCCATGCATCTATGCATAAATAATTGTTATAATCAAATTACGTACATCTGTAATAGTTTACTAATTAATTATATATAACTGCCAATATTGTTATCAATATATTTTTTTATTAATATTATATATAGTATTGTCCAGGACCCTGAATTGCTAGGGCTGGCGGGGGTGTAATTATGCTACTAGTTGGAGAGAAAAAAAGAACTTAGGTACCTATTTATAAATAATATATTTAAAATTTGTACACTGTATTTAATTTTTTCTTGAGTTAGGTCTTGCTGTTTTATTGCATTAAGCCACTTTTGTCGTCTTATATGAGAGTTCATTGAGATCAGTTCTGTCTATAATTCAATGCAACAGGAATCCTAAAAAATCTAACTTGATCTTCTCGCTGTCCTCTACTCCAACAATTCATAACACAACAAAACAAAACCATTAAGATAGTCTGAATTATACTTAGTATTCCGAAATAGGCATAAAATATAATGAGCAAAACACACAGTTCTACACACAGACCAATAACTAAAAGTTCTACATAAAAGCACAAATTTCTGCTTGTCATATGTCGAGTTGTTTGTCCTACAGCCGCCATTTTTAAATTGATTTGACAGTTCGTTGGATTGCCCTAGAAAAGACAATATGAGTGATTCGACTAACTTTAGTTTAACAGAAGTTGACAAAATATTCCTATATTGATACATAAATCGCAGTTTGGAGTAACAGACCTGAATTAGATGATTTATATGATCACTAAAAGTAAGCAATGTATCTATTCTAATACCTAAGTTTTTAACACTCGTAGAAAAATCTATAGTATTGCCACTCACATTAATATTTATATTATTTAGATTTAATTTACTTAAGAGCTTTTCGGTACCTAGATTTAAAGCTGTAGTTTTCTGCGAATTTAATATAAGACCATGTCCTACCGAATAATTGGCGACTGCTTGAAGATCAGTATTAAGCATATTAAAACTGTTTAAAACTTCCAACGGAGAAAAAGATATATATAACTGTTGGTCATCGGCATATGAATGAAATTTGCAGTACTTTATTTTATTACTTATATCAGACATGTATAAAACAAATAATATAGGGCCCAGAAGGGAACCCTGAGGTACACCTCTTTTTACTGTTACAGGTTCAGATATAGACGTACTGTTTTCTAATGTGATTTTAACCTTTTGATTTCTATTATTCAGATAAGATTTAAACCATTTGACTGCCTTTTCTGTTAATCCAAGATATGGCAACTTTGCAAGCAACAAATTATGATTCAGGCAATCAAATGCTTTACTATAATCTAACAATACTGCCGTAGTAAATTGAGATCGGTCGATTGCTGTGAGGTAGTCATCAATAATATCAGATAACACCGTAACTGTACTATGTTGAGCTCGAAAACCTGACTGACGGTTAGGTAACAAATCCGTTTTATTTAAAAAATCAACCAGCTGCACGTAAATAACACGTTCCATAACTTTGGATAAAACAGGTAATAAGCTAATTGGTCTATAATCTTTAAAGTTCTTAGGATCATCAGTTTCAGCAATAGGGCAAACAATTGCACTTTTCCATTTGTCAGGCACCTCATTTTCATATATAGACTGATTAATCACATGAGTAACGGCATTCAAACAATAAGGCAAACATAATTTTAACTGCTCCCTCTACCTCTCTGCTGGATACTTGTTTAAACTTAAATAAATTTGAAACATCTACATTTTCATGAAAATTTGTATTATAATATGCTATTGTAGAATCGTCAGTTAAAGGTATAGAAGTTATGAAATAGTTATTGAACTCATCCGGATCACATAAATTATAGGGAATATCAACGTTGTTTGTTTTTTTATATACACTCAGATTTTCTATGATTCTCCACCACTCTCTAGAATTAGATTTTTCTCTCCCAAGATGCCATTCCAAATAGGCTTTTTTCTCCCGGCGAATAGAAGACGTAACCAAGTTTTTTTAATTGTTTATAATAAACCCACTTCGAATTTAACTGTTCCTCGGTAAATTTATTGTTTTTCAAAGCTTGTTTATATTTTGAATAAGCACCATTTCTAAGCTTCATCATATATTTTATGGTACTTGTCAACCACGGAGCTGGAGGCTTAGTATTTTTATAGTTTTTTCAGGAGCAAATTGATCAAAAAGTGAGATGATGTTATCATTAATAAAATTTAGTTTATCGTTTATGGTATCAAAATTTAAAACAGCCAACCAGTCAACATATCGTCCTAAAAAATCTCAAAAAGGAATACCACCTAAAAATCACATTAGCGGTGGAAGCATCAAGTAGTCGTTGGAAAATAATTGAATGTTCGTTGATTAAAGTGCATAAATATCACAAAATACTTGTCATTACTCAATACGAACGTCAAACGTATAACTTTTGTACTTAAAAAATGTTTTCTCATTGGGGAGAAAGGTGATATGTTGCTAATTTATGGCTAGTCACAAAAACATTCGAGAAGAGCTATCGAGTTATTCCTGCCATAGAACCTTAAACAATATTAGAGGCGATCTCACAACGAAATTAAAATGCATTTTCTATTCGGAAGAATCAAATGATTAACCGGAGGGTAAGAAACAATGTTAATACAGCTGGACTCTTACAGTATTTCGAACAAAATCTACGAAAATCTATGACCAAAGACTAGTGGTATCATGAATACAAAATTCACAATTTGGAATATTTTTCTGAGCGTCATATTGAAAGCAGACTTAATTTTCTAGGTCAAATTTTAGTAAATGCAGCACGTTCGTTGGACGGACCAATCGGTTTGTCAGTAATGGTATGCCAAACAGATGCAACGAACACTATTGGTCCATTGAATTCCCACATTGTATATCCAGTCCAAAACCAAGATCATTTTGGAGTAAATGTATGGTGCGGCATCATCGGTAGGCATTTAATTGTTTGAAAATACATTGAACAGCGTGATTTACCAAAGTTTCCTACAAGAAGAACTTCCTGCACTTCTGGAGAATGTCTTCACAGCTAAGGAGAAACCTATGGTTTCAGCACGACGGAGCTCCACCTCACAAGGCCAGGATTGTTCAGCAATATTTAGATAATATTTTCTCAGAAAAATGGAATGTATATGTACTATAAAGTGCTAACAAACGACAGAACCTACGAACCTAGTAGTTTGAAAAAGGAACTAATAGGTACAACAAAATATTGTTTTGCTGTGAGTATCAAATAGTCTTAATTTAAACAAAATATATTTTTATGTATGTATAATTTTCTTAGCCAATGAGATGTATTTAGAAATCAACAGAAATAATTAGTTGGCTGAAACATATATTTTGTTGTGCGTATATGACCAAATAATTTGGTTAATGCAATCAAAATTTCTTTGTTTTGATCAACTAGCTTTCTATGCATAGAAAGTATATAATATGTTTTAAATATAGCCGGTATAATACTGAAACCATCACTAATTCGAATCCCGTCTTAGGTTCTGCACTTTGAGGTCAGTATCGTGCATCATTCAAAACTTCATTCCCTATTTACTCACAAGATATTTACAGATATAACTGTTTTAGAAATCTTAAAATGATTCGAAGACAATATATATAATAAACTATCGAAAGGTGTTTCGCGATCGGCAGTGGTGTACAAAATAGCAGCAGTGAATACGGCAGTTAAGGCAATGCTGTGAACAATGTTTGCATTGATTAGGTAGTTGAAGGTATTGAATAGGTAGTGAACGGCGGTGGACGGTATTGTCGGCAGTGCTTTAGGCAGTTAGTAACAAATAAATTCATTATTTTTGAAATTGAGTTTTCGAAGAAATTCTCTGGCACGTCGATTTTGTTTTTAAAACGGCACTTTTTGACATACGACCCACCCTCGGATCCACATTTGTGACGTCATCGTTGTTCGAGATATGACGTCATCAACAATTTTTTAAATAGCAACCCTCAATTTTGACTATGCCATTTGAAAGAGCGTGCCATTCTACATACATACATCATTAAAATTTATGGTGTTACATAACAAAAATTTCAAAAAATAATGCTTGAAGATTTTAAAATTTAATTTTCACAATACTGTGCACCTCCCTATTATGCAACACCTGTCCGTGCTTATTTAGATGAGCTGTTCTCGAATCGTTGGATAGGGAGAAGGGGACCGATTGAGTGGCCAGCCAGATCGCCTGATTTGACACACCTTGATTATTTCTTGTGGGGATACTTAAAAAGCAAAGTATACGTTACTAGACTGGTTAATTTAGAATATTTAAAAGCAAGAATTTGTCCCAAGATACATCGTATATCTCCTAAAGTTATTGATAATGTCCAAAAAGAATCTATTAATCGTCTTAGCTACTGTCAGGCAGCCAACGGTGCACAATTTGAACATTTAATTTAGTCGATATTTTACATAATCATTACATATCATTTTCAGTATTGTGAAAATTAAATTTTAAAATCTTTAAACATTATATTCTTGAAATTTTTGTTATGTAACACCATAATTTTTCATGATGTATGTAGGTAGAATGACACGCTCTTTCAAATGACATGGTCAAAATTGGGGGTTTGCATTTCAAAAAATTGTCAATGACGTCATATCTCGAACAACGATGACGTCACAAATGTGAGTCCGAGTGTGGGTCGTATGTCAAAAAGTGCCTTTTCTTTAAACAAAATCATCGTGCCAGGGGATTTTTTCGAAAACTTCTGAATTTAAAAAAAAATGGATTTATTTGTACTTTTCGAAATAACTGTATAAATATAAGTAGTGAAGAAAGTGATTCAATCAAAAGAGCAACGTTTGCTATACAACCGAAGAGATCGAAAAATGTATCTAAATCTTAACAAATTAAGTAAAGTGGTAAGTTGTGTATTTTGCGAGGTATTTTATTATTCGTAGCGAGTAAATAATATTTCGACAGTTCGCCAGCAGATACATGGCTGTCTGTTTCCCAAGTGCATAAGTCGGGTAAGCATGGGTTGGCCGACGAACTCTAGGTAGATACAGTATCTTGCATATTTGGCACATAAAAATTACAAAGCATGTCGACCCAAACCTTTAAGGGGTGAGTGGGGTGTAATTAAGTATTGTACATTATACATAACAATATCAAATATTCTATATTATCTCGCGCTAAAATTACCATTACATTAAATTTAGATAAAATATGTTACGTAAGGCACACGATAAAGTAAAAAAATCGATTTCACTAAAATGTCATAGTATTTAAAACCATTCTGGATAATTATTTACATTAGCGCAAACCTCCCCAATCTTAATAAAAAAAATTCCTACCCCCACATTTTTGAGGGTGCTGAACATGAATATAAAATTAATTTTGTGCGGTCTATTCTAGTTTAGTTTAGTAAAACACCCGAGTCAGAAGATGGCCAAGTCAATTAAAAAAAATCTATATGTGAGAACAAAGTGAGAATCACCAAACTCAAGTCATTAAAATTAATAATTAAGTAAGCAGCTGTTATACATACATAATTTTAATCAGTTAATAGTTTTTTTATTGACAGTATAGCATATTAGCCAATGCATATCTAATTAATAATTTTGTACATTATTTTTTTGTTAAAAAGTTTTGTAAAAAATATGCATATAATTATTACACACAATATATCTTTAAATCGTTCTCACTTTATTGCCCAATTTCTCTAATACTGTTTAAAATTGCATTGAGGCAGTGACGGCCTGCATTAAGGCAGTGGTGACCAACATTAACAGAATTATGGTCGACACTGCCGGCATTGAGGTAGTGTCGCCGGGCATTTAGGCAGTACCTAGCGCATTGGTGTAATGGCGGTAATTTTTAAAGAGCTCTGCCTAAAACTGGCAGTGGTGTACAAATTTTTAATACGTGAAACACCCCTTGTAAACTATATTTTTTACTTTTCCTCTAAATACGTGACTTTTCGTGGTTACATTTCTAGACTCCCCGTATATTGTGTTAACATAAACCAATTTGACCAAAATGTATGCGGTGCATTTATTTTACGGAAAAATATACTCCAATAATATATATTCCCAACACTTGAATTATGCGAAGTGAAACCGACCCAGGCTTTCAGGTTCTCAAGCCGTTCGCAAAATACACAATAATTTTTCACTTTATTCCCTGGGAAACGGAGGTGGCACGGATTCTCGGACACTATGGAGCACGTGCGGAAAATTTGTAGCTCGCAAAGGTATTGTAATATGTCGGAATACTTTGAGAGAAAAGAAGATATTGAGTGTTAAATGAATGCTTGAATTTAATTTTGCACTCATGTATACATATATGAATAAGTTTATCTAAAAACAGTTGAGGGTTGAATAATCTTTGACTGTTAAAGATTCGTTCTTAGGCAGAAGTGGATATTATGTTTCAGAAAGGGATACAAATAATAATCAATAAGTGCATAGCATACCTAGATGTTTGGTATCAGATAATATACATATGACTTCATTGATAGGAATTGTAGGAGATTTGATATATTAGCTTAAAATACATTTCTAAAACAGTAAAAAATGTTACAAAAGCTAATAATAAAGAATATACGGGTAGATATTGTGGATGTAATTCAACACTGGTTTGAGCTTTAGTCCACAGGGTAGTTAGTTTCACACAATATTGTTAATACCTGAAAATATATATAAAAAAATGATTGATTTTTGTTCTAAAACAATGTTTTAATATGTTTTTCTTTCTTTTTCAGGTAACCTTCTTTGTTTAGTATCCTTGGGTAAGTTGTTATGTGCTTCTGAAAATACTTATTTTCCTTATTAAATATTACCAATACAGTCCGATACACTATTTTTTACATCATATGTTAAATATAGTGTCCCATGTTTCCCAACGTTTCACCTATGACTCCGTAAAGGCTTCCATGGAAGCATGGAATACAAAGATCACTACGAGATCCCTCAGAAGACCACTATTATAGATGCGGCAAACAGTCGACTTACGTTATACAAACAAATGAATAATTAATTATATTTTCATCAAATTAAGAATCTTCAACTGAAAATAATAAAATTATACACCACTAAAATATTTGCACTTAACGCGACAAACTATCGAAAATTATGTTTACAATAAAAACAAGCCATCAGCCGTGACGAATGTCGTCTGAATTCTTGCCGCAACTATATCAAAGGAATGCGTAGCAGTTGTACTAACAACAGTAGAACCCGAAATGAATTCACGGGCGGGCTTAGAAGTACTGATATCGGATCTACCCTCACCAAGCTTAACCTGAAAATAACAAGAGCATGTCTAAGAGTCTTAGTCAAAGCTAGGAATGTGCACATTAATCATGTTACTGGCAGTTGTATATGTCGCATCGCAGTATAATAACCCGGAAAACTATTATACAGGGTGATTTTAAATAAAGTAGCAAAAATGAGACCACATATTCCTTAGGTGAAAATAAACCGATTTAACCTAACATACCTATATCCCAAGTCGCTTAATAAAAAAGATACAGGGTGTCTAAGTTAAAATTTTATTTTCGATATTTGTAGATAACTTCTTAAAAAATTTAAATATTTACTTAAAATTTGTAAACCAGGGGTTTTTGCGGGTGAGAAATTCAAATTTGTTTATAATTTTGACGTCACTAGTAGAGGGCGCCACCTATGGCACATCATGTAAATAGCAGAACTTTTTTGCTGCTTAGTGTATGCATCTGATTATTGAAACAATCGATTCTCCTACCTGTTATATCTGAAAAAGATATACCTTGTTGAAGTCGTTAGGAGTAACAGTTTTCGAAATAATCCTATTTGAATTATTCACCGATTGAAAACTGTTATCGTTTCAGGTAAATTGACTTTTTTACTGAAAATATAGCAAAATGTTATTTGAAAAAGTTATTCAGAGCGGTAAATTATGGAGATGTGCAAAATTTCAAAAAGATCGGCCTGCTTTGATAAAATCTTTGTGCTTTGTTGAAAAAAATGGTTTCATCAAACCTCGCCGATCTTCTTGAAATTTTGCACGTCTTCATAATTTACCATTCTGAACAACTTTTTCAAGTAATATTTTGCTGTATCTTCAGCAGAAAAGGCACTTTACCTCAAACCAAAATAGTTTTTACTCGGTGCTCTCAGCATTTCAAATAGGATTATTTCAAAAATGGTTACTCCTAACGACTTTAGCAAGGTATACTTTTTTAAATAAACCAGGTAGGAGAATCAATTATTTCTATAGTCAGATGGATACACTAAGCTGCAAAAAAGTTCTGCCATTTAAAAGAAACATGATGTGCCATAGGTGGCGCCCTCTACTAGTGACATCAAAATTAGTAACAAATTTGAATTTCTCACCCGCAAAAACTCCTGGTTTACATATTTTAAATAAATATTTGGATTTTTTAAGAAGTATCTCCAAATATCGAAAGTAAAATTTTAACTTTGACACCCTGTATCTTTTTTATTAAGCGACTTGGGATATAGGTATGTTAGGTTAAATCGGTTTATTTTCACCTAAGGAATATGTGGTCTCATTTTTGCTACTTTATTTAAAATCACCCTGTAGATTAAATAACGTCGAGCCGTGGAAGTTTGATTATCTATACCGAAAATACAGTTTCCGGTAGTAACTGACCAAATTTTTGTATAGCTTTGTATAAAGGTTATATTTATTACACATGCTAATTCAATTATTGGCTCCCTATATTCTTTTCCAAATATTTGTATTTAAAAAACTGTACGTGGTAAAGCAAATACTGCAATATTGAAAAGGAAATTTTGGTATGAGCAAATATTGTTCCTTTTTCCTTCCGATACTAGTTTCTAGTTTCTAATATGTGACAAAGTTTTGTGTAATTGGTAATAAGGTGTGATACAGTAGGGTTTACCGCAATTTTAAAATTCGACCCATGCGTTTTATAACACCAGAGAGTAGTATGCACCAAAGTTTGCGGAATAAATATTTCGTAAACTTTGTATCCACTATACATGATTATGTGTTAAAATATTTGATGAGAGCTATTTATAATTTTTCTTTGAAGAGATTTGACGATTTTTTGATAATATTATATTTCTATCTCTTCTCTTCCTCTATTCATTCCTCTCTCTTTCTTCCTGCTTCATTCTGCCTTTCTCTCTCCCCCTCTATCGTATCCTCTCTCTCTCTCTCTATTCTCTCTACCTACATACCTCCGTCCCTCTCCCTCCTCCTTCTTTCTGTCCTTCTCCTTTTCCCCTTCCTTTCCTTCTCCTTTCCTCTTTCCTTTCATTTGTAATATACAAATGTGCTAGAGTTTTCCAGGAAAAGGAATAATTTTAACTATTTTACAAATTGATTTATGTGAGTGTTGCAAATTGCCACACAATAAAATATTACCGAAGAGAGATGTTAACAAAAGCTATCTATTAAATTAATGGCTGCGAGGCATCGCCTCTGTTTTAGCCGTAACCGCGATTTATGCAAAAACATAAGATCTGCTTAGAATAATACAGCTGTGGGACAACTTCAAATGCGGCAAGAGAGGAAACAAACAATATTTCTCGGGCCGCCTCAATTATGAGTTTGCGTTTTAAGTTTAATGTAAAATATCCCGGCGTGAAATAAACAGTCCTCTTTGAAATTCTCATAACTGGTGAAGTGTAAAGTTGGGAGGAGGGGGGAGCCGCATCTCCAAATTAAATTTTAATATCTATCACCCTCTTCCGAACACGAAGACAAATAAATGCCGGCTTAAAACTTTGCCGAACTAAAAGCTGACGGTTCGCGGAGACAAAGAACAATTTAAAATTAGCATATAACAGGTAAGGCGAGAGGAAGAATTTGTTTTTTTAACGGTGCAACTTATTTCTGTCAGAAATATTAATGATGAAAAGTTTGCTTCATTTATCCCACTTCTTCAGATTAGATCATCATTGGAATTCACAGTGAATTTCTGATTTAAAATTGATATGTCCGTTTCAGTTATTTGTTTATTTTATTTTATTGAATATTGTACCACTTCTAAAAAAATTACTTCTTAAAATATATGACTAATTCACTATCAGGTAAAGCAAAGTAAAGCCGTGTCCTCATAGACGCAGTTTTCGATTTAAATTGTTAATGGCGAGAAAGTCTCAACCTTTGGCGAATTTTGCAAAAAATGTTATAATAGTATCACTATTTTCATCATTATCTAGGGTTAGTAATTTTACGCTTTTAAGAACAATGTTCTCAAATATGTTAAAGTATTAGGTTGATGCAAAGTACGTAGCATGTATTATTGAATTCAAATATATGTCCTTTTAAGAAACGAGGCTCATAAACAAATAAATTAACCATTATTGCTGCGATAGTCTTTCAATAATCTGGCAGTTTTTCTGTTTCACACCTGAGACAATTCGGTGTTACTGGAACCTGATGAAATAAAATCAGCTTTTGTGATAATAAATGAGAGCAAAATCATTCAATGATATTTTTCCGGTCTGTTTTTTTAACTGCTGCCAAGACGATGGTTTATGTGGTTTTTAGCTTTTGCTCTGGTAGCTTTCCATCGTTAATGCAAAGAACAGAAGGGAGTAATTTAGCAGTAATAGATACTCCCCAAGTAAGAGCTAGTACCCATGCGTGTAAGCTGTTGGTGTACATCTGGTGGAACATCGTCTACTAGGAATTGCTTCTGAGGGATGTAACAATCGTTAATAATCGTTGCTGAACTTTATTGCCAAAATTCCTTCATCTTGAGGAAGGACACAGAAGGATAGATAATATGTCATTATATGATATGATAAACTTGTCCCCATGCATATTCAAGAGCTCGGTTGGGACATTGTTCCATATCCATTAATTCTATTCTCCTGATTTGTATAAGCAAACATATTTAATAATGTAAAATCGTACATATCACCAAATCAGCATGGCGTTTTTCCTAATCGTTCAACTTTATAAAATTTGTCGGAGTTTACTCAGAATTGATTGATTAATTATACAGAAGTTGATGTCGTTTACACAGACTTCTCAAAGGCTTTTGATAAAGTAAATCATTTATTGCTTCGCAAGTTGAACGGTATGGTTTCAGTACAGCTTCAATTGCCGCTTATTCTTTTTTTATCCGTATCAATATTTATCTCTCTAATGTAGGCCATCGTTCTCCCAACACGAATTCTCTTGCTGACAAAATGGTAGTACCCTCACAAAGGGCGTGAAATACTTTTTCGTCTTCCTGTTCGCAACCCCTATAAATAGTTCCTACTCTAGGAACTATTTGTTTCTTATATTGGGTTCAATTCAAACACCTTTATTGCGACATCAGGAGTGTCCCAAGGTTCTAATTTAGGGCCACTCCTTTTTATACTATTTATAAATGATTTATCCCTTTTTTTAAAATCAAATTATATTTGCCGACGAATTGAAATTGTTCTTAAATATATCTGTAACTATTTGATTCTGCATGATTCTTGTAGATCACGGTAATACAGGGTTATATGACTAAGTACAAAAATTTTAACTACGTGCTCAGGGAGGTCTAAAAAACAATAAAAAATTTATTTCGGAATTCTAGCTCGATATTTAAATAATGGGGCAAAACCCTCTTTTCCTACGGAAAGTCAGCGCCTATGACAATCAATCATCGTCCGACATGGCTAGATATGTCAACTATGCGGTCATTTTTTCAACATTGTCAAGTGTAGAGAGGGCGAAAATAAACATTTTTATTAATAATAATAATGTCTAAGTACCTGATAGATAACAGCTAATCCGGTTAGCTACAGTATTTTGTATTCGTTCTTCGTTCTTTCGTTGCACACTGCCAAAACTACATTTTCACTCCTTGCAGATTCTCATAATTATCCACTAACATATCCGACATAAAATACTTTATTTAATTACTATAACACGTTTAAAATTAGTCATTTAGCTGATTTAAAGAAACAGTAAGTTCTAGGTTATGAATACTGCATTGCTAGCTGCCTACTTTCCATGCTCCAAACCATGCAGAAACGCGAAGTTAGTTATAATCTAAGGGTCATTTTTACAGACCACTGTAAACAGCTTGGGATGTTATAGTTTAAAACATTACTAATTATTTTATGCAAACATCGTCGATTACTGTTAATATTGTTGCTATTATTAGTATTAACAGAATTTAATTACACAACAACGCAAGAAGTTTAAAAATATATCGGCGTGAGTCCACCTTGCATTAGTGGCCTACAGATGTCCTCAGATGTCGTCTGTAGATGTTAAATGGAAGTAAGTTACGGTTACGGTACTCTGATTAATTTGAAATAATTTTTCAGTACTTGTTTTTCGCAAATTTAATTTTTCGCGTATTTTTTATGTATTTACAAACATGTCGTATTCAATGCCTAGATTACGGAAAAGGTGCTGATTTATGGGAGTGTGACAAGTGCATATTATCGTGCGACAGCGTCAAAGACGTTTCGAGTATGCAATATATTATGCTAAATACTTTTCGAACTACATCGAACAGCTGTTTTATGCCATGGCGGTAAACATGTGGCAGTGTTTTTATGTATTTGTGTACATTTACGTGTATTTTATTGTTACCCTTTGTGCTTTTCCCGACGTAAGTAATCGACCTGAGCAAGACCGCCAAACCAAGTAGGTACCTAGCTTTACACAAAAAGAACGATCGAGGGAAGAAGAGGTCCACAGCAAGTACAAATCTTTGCAGGTTTTAATTTAAACAAGAAAACAGATGATTCAACATTCTTAAAATCTCTCCAAACATCAATCCTGGCAGTAAATATTAGTAAGGTAGGAGCTACCGTATTTCTCATTAAATCATTAAATAATAATCTACATTTTGTAAAGATTTTGTTTTATTTCAAAGTGGCCTAAACTGATACACGTGTCAATGCGATGACTTTGCCTTTGGCAGAATATACCTAACCTCGCGGCTGACAGAAGGTCAGTGACGGCGATAAATAAGGATTTAATATAGTTTTGAAAAAAAATTTTTTGGCGTTATAAATAAGCATTAACTGGTTATGAGGAAACTAAAGATGATGATGTTGTGTTTGATAGCAGATTATCTTTTTCTTATCATATTAATTCAGATATGAGATATTTGCGTATACTACTCTAACCTGTTTTACGTTTATTGTGCACCGAGGTAAGTGTCTTCAGCCGTGCAATAGAAACCGTCAGCCACCGTCAGTAGTGGCAAAGCAATCCTATACAATAGACGACAATATATCCCTGATTAGTTCTTAAAAAGAAATATATTTTGAATTCAATAAAATCGGTGTAACCTTATGCATCAGCCCATTAAAAAATACATGATTTAATAGAAAACGCATGTGAAAGAGATGAGACCCAGTTTCTGAATTCCAGTATAAATTAAAAAGGGGGACGATAGTGAATCATGGGAACGCATGAAGCTGCTAGGGTCCCGTAACATTTGCAACATTTACAAACAAAGTAGGGTCGAGATAGTCCAATAAACCAGCACCGTTGTGCAAATTAGGCGGCATCACATCTACATACGATACCCTGTCGATGAAAAACTGTGATGCTTTGTTGTCAGCTTGCGGGGGTGGCTTTTAATTAGTGATAATAGTCGACATTGTGCATTGCAACAAATTCTGCAAAGAGTACTAATTATAAGTAGATATCGAAAATCAGAAATTTACGAAATCTATGTTGAAAATTTTAATCAAATACAAGTACAAAACACATATTAAAAAATATTTTTATTGTGTCTGATCTTATTAAACTTGTCAATTGCTGTTTTGATAAAGCTAAAGAATTTAACTATCAGTTCTTGGAGTTTTTAAGTTGAAACCAAATCACACACCAGCATTATTATTGATGTTGTTTCTTGGTCTGGTGATAGGTCAATTTCAAGTAGAAAAAACAATTTTTTACATATTGTCTACGTTTCGGCTTATATTTAAGCCATCTTCAGGGCTCTAGAAATGCAAATGCGTTACATAAATAATATAACATTACAATAAATTAAAACAAAACACATTGAAAATTACACATTAAAAATACAACTTTTAACTTAATATTAAAGCAAGCTAAGCACTTAGTAATATTTATTTTATTCTATTTATTTTAAAAAGAAAGGGACAATATAGGCAAACATAAATTAAGCTGAAACCAAATTACAGTTAACAGTTTTATAAATTACCTGTAGTTTAATTTTTCTTTGTCCAATTTAATATAAAAATTAATTGTTTCTTACATATCTTACGATCTAACTTAATCGATAGAATTAAACAATAAGCAATAATTACACCACCCGGTATATATAAAACATAGCAATTCTTTGTGTTTTCTTTCTCCATTTTTACTTAAAGATGAAAAAATTACAACGCCTCTGCACCGTATCTAGTCGATGCATTATTTTAAAGTTCTCTATTCTTATAGATTGCTTCCCATTGATGTTAATTAGATTTCTGTATATGTCAATACTTTTCACTTGTAAAAGACACTTGTAAGAAACAATTAATTTTTACATTAAATTGGACAAAGAAAAATTAAACTGCAGGTAATTTATAAAACTGTTAATTGTAATTTGTTTTCAGCTTAATTTATGTTTGCCTATATTGTCCCCTTTCTTTTTAAAATAAATAGAATAAAATAAATATTACTAAGTGCTTAGCTTGCTTTAATATTAAGTTAAAAATTGTATTTTTAATGTGTAATTTTCAATGTGTTTTGTTTTAATTTATTGTAATGTTATATTATTTATGTAACGCATTTGCATTTCTAGAGCCCTGAAGATGGCTTAAATATAAGCCGAAACGTAGGCAATATGTAAAAAATTGGTTTTTCTACTTGAAATTGACCTATCACCAGACCAAGAAACAACATCAATAATTTATGAAAGGTCACTAGATACAACATAAAAAACCAGCATTATTTCTTATTGAATTGCACCCGTCAACTATCCGATTTCTCCAATTTTCTTCATTTTACAATTTCTTTCAAAATACCAATTTTTATTAAGAACCGTTCCTTTCCCACATTTTGTTTTTCGGTTCATGTTTTTAGGTGCATTGGTTCATTTTTAAGAGCGAAATGAACTTGTCATCAGTATTTACTTTAAGAAATGTTATTATTTGACGAGGTGGCTTTGCTTGTTGTTGTCCTAATGTCACTTTGACAGTAATTTTTCTTACGCCAGGCCTATACTCCTACCATTATTTTAAGTTTGTATGTTCTTGTTGAAGATGAACGTAATTATGAATTTCTTTGCAAGAATCCTTCATTTCGATCTACCATCAAAAGAGTAGTCCAACATTTTAGATAAACTGGCAGAAATAAGAGTAGGGCAGGTAGTGGCAGAGCATTAACAACTATTTTGCGGGATCATCATTTAACACCACTGTAGTCAAGGAATCAACTCTAAGAGGTCCTAGGTACAAATGTTGATGTGTGGACAGTTCACCGAAGATTGAAAGACTTTAGTTTAAAAGTCTGCAGACCAGCAACTGGACCCAAATTGCTTCCGCATCATCGTGTAATTTGCCAGTGAACCCATTGGAACTTAGAACAATGAAACAATGTTGTTTTTACGGACGAATCAATTTTCTGCTTACATTCTGCAAATGGACGGAAAAGAGTATAGAGAAGGAATAGAGAAAGATTTGCAGAGGGTTCGTTCAGTCCTCGTTTGAGCTATGGAGGAGGTTCAGTAATGGTATGGGCAGGAATAACCCAGGAGGTCTGCACTGAGTTAGTAATCATCGATGGATCCATGACAGCCGATCGATATATTGACGAGATATTAACCAATTATGTTGTACCTTTTAGTGGATTTTTTGGCGACGACTTTATCTTAATGCAGGATAATGCGCAGCCCCATATAGGCAATGTGTGATACACAATACTTCGCGAAAATTGGTATTAATAAAATGTACTGGTCAGCATGCTTGTTTGATCTCAACCCTATAGAGCAAGTGTGGAACATGTTTGGCAGATAAGTCAGAGTCAGGTAGAGGAAGAGAGGAATAGACAACAAGTATCTGTTACAGATTTTTAACTTAGAGAGTTTAGGATATCGTCGAGTTTGCTCGTTAATCATGTTCCTGTTTAAACTTCTTGATAATAAAATTGATTGTTCAGAAATACTTTCCCATATTGGCTTTTTAATACCAAGACTAAATTCAAGACAGAATATTACATTTCATCTCAATCATCCAAACACAAATGTTATGCTAAAGTCTCCATTGTACAGTATGTGTAGTAATTTTAATAAAATATCTAGTACATGTGATATTCAGAATTGTTCGAATTTTTTTTTATTGAAATGTATTAAACAATATTTTCATAATGTGTAATAATTGTAATGATGATTGCATAGTAGATTGTCGTATGATATGTTTATTATAGGTGTAAGTTGTCCTGTAATTGGGTGTCTACCTGTTGGGCAAATAAATTATTAAAAAAAAAAAAAAAAAAAGTCAGGGATTGTGAAGTAGCCCTGGCTACAGTAAATGAGCTTTCAGGAGGAGTAGCAAAATATTCCTCAAGATTTTATTCGCAACCTTATTGACAATATGAACAGACGTATGCGGGCAGTTATAAAAGCTAGTGCTAATACAAAATATTAAGCTAAATTTGTTGTAAAAAGTATTTTTTTTAGGTTAATTAAGTTACAGTTCAATTGGTTTGTTTTGAATTTAAGTTTACATATATAAATTTTCTTATTTTTTATGGAAGTTGCAATAATTGCTTATTAAAAATTCATTCACCTAAAGACATGAACCAAAAAGCAAAATGTGGGAAAGGAATGGTTTGTAACAAAAATTGGTATGTTCAAAGAACTTTGTTACAAAATTTTCCACAAAGTGTTTTATAATTAGAGTTATACATCAACCTTTTAATTAACCTTGTATAATGACTAAAACGCCAGCATTTAACAAAATACACGATATACAAGAAATCAGTCATTTTATCTACAGTTTGCTAAAAATATTAAATTAAGAAGTGACCTATCTTAAATGAATAAAATATACATATGTATTTCAAAAACTATAACTAACTATACTATTAATTACATTTATTTGGTAAAATGTACCTATTTAATTATATTCTATCCATATAAGGAATCAGGAGTTATTATTAACGAATGTAAAGGCTACGCCAAATTACGAATAATAAGTAAATTGGTGGTGTTTTTTGTTATGTTAAATTAATAACGGGAAAATGAGTTCCATTTTATTAAGAAGTTGTATACATTTTTTTTATACATTATGAGCAAACGACATTACTGTTCTCGAGCAGTACTTTTCTCTCTAAATACAAAATATATAACTATTAAATTTTGTATTTACAAATGTTCGTTCCCGCGAAATGCGTTGAAAAAGCAACATATTTTTAAAGCTTTTAACGGCAAATTCCAATTACATAGATTTTCGCCAAGCGAGGTTCTATTATGTAGTCGCATACATGCGGGTTTATTAAATATTTTTGTGAGAAAGCTCCCAATCGAGTTTCTTTTGTATACCATTCCTATTGAAATTCTTTAAAGCTTTCTCCGGATATTATATGCATTCCTAAGTTTTCAGTTACCTGGATTTTAGATTAAATTTCAGGATTGTATGAATATAAAAGCTGAAAGTAGTATGCATTTTATTATAGAGAACATTGAAAAGGGTGCAGTATGAAGCAAAGCAGTATTACTGGTTCTAATAGCGCATTGGAATCTCCGGTTTCTACTAGCAAATTAAAAATATTTCTCGACTTTCTAAAGGTATTGGATGGGATGGAAAAGAATTCTGAATTCCGCTTGTCAATATATCTACTTAAAGAAAATAGATGAATGAATGGAAGATGATTTATTAAGAGAGAATTAAATCAGCAGTCTAACCAAATTCTTAAGAATAAGACCTTTACAGCAAATAACTCACTTATTTTTTGAATGAGTGATGAAGAAAAAAATGTAAGTTTTTCTACATGGAATTTAGCAATTTGTAAAAATAATACTAAACAAACATAATCATTTTTACAGTAATGAAAATACGAAATATATCAATTAATCAAAGCTGACTGATTGTTAAATCAATGGGCATATTCAGACGAGGTCAGCCGCTGAGTAAGAAATCAGCTAAATGCGTGCATTTGATTGGCCTGGATTTCTCAGCGGCTCAACGGCTGACCTCGTCTGACTACGCCCATTTATTGTAATAAAAAAACTCCTGATTTTGTAGAATTCTCGCGAAAATAGGTATTTGTCGTTATGGAGAAGGCAGACGAATAAGTGGGTTAGGAAATGCCGTATCCTAAGTCATCTTAAGATAGTAAATGAATGAATAATTTATCGGACAGGATGTGTCAAACTCGATAGTATGGGCCTATTGTGAAGATGCAAAAAATTTAAATAAAATTTGGGACACGTGGTATTAAATGGGATGAGGTTCCATTTTCCAATCGAAGGTATTATCTTTGGGATTTGATAGAAACAACTAATGACGTCATCAATTATATTTTTTTCAGAAACGTACTCCTGTTAAAAACTCTCTTTTTCCAATAAATTTTTATTCGAGATTTTTTCTGTATTACTTTCTGTTTAAAAGTTATAAGCGTTTAAGGCATATCTTAAGTCCGTGGTTCACAAGACACCTTTTGAGTAACGAACCAGAAGAATTTTGACAGTAGTTTCAAGATGCAATGAGTATACTTTCATACACTAGCGGAAAAAATTAAGGGATCAAAAAAAAATCTAAATTTTTTGCGATTTTTCAAATGGCTGTATCTTTGGTAAAAATGGTCGTATGTGAGTGAAAAATAAAGCAATTAGAAGCATGAATTGTCTAGTTTATGGATCTTGCGATAAAGAAATTTTCTAAGCAACAGTTAGCGCAAAATCCTAAATGAATATCATGGAAAGAAAATTTTTCGAATTTTTTTGCACTCTTATTTTTAGAGTACGGACTTCAAAAAAAATTGTTCAGCCTAACCATTATATGGATTGGATAGGTTGTTCATTTAGCTTCAGTTTATTTTTTTTGTCGGCCTCGACACGACCATTCCTCGCTGAGTTATCAGCCTTTGAATGAATGGTCGCTCAGAAAATGGAAGAGGGGTTTCGGAAACTTAAATCCATTCTCTACAATGTTCTGGTTTGTTTTTTTAGGAAACAAATTTTTTTTCATTCTTAACATGACTGAAAAATTTCGAAAAACAGGACTGTTTGAGGTCTTTCAGAAAATCACGTGCCACATTGAGAATATTGGGAAAATGACTAATGTTAAGTGTGCGTCTTATAGGCCATTGTACCCTCAAAAGCCCTACAAAGTATCAACCTGATCCATCAAGCCGTTGTATTGTTTCATTCGATAAAATTTTGAAAAAATTGAAGGCCCGCATTTTTTGCCTTTAGAGCTCATAATCTGTAAAAAAATGAAAAAAAAATTCTCCTAATTTTTTTCGACATTTTTATTGTGGAAGGCGTTTGAAGTCAGGAAAAAGTGCAAAAAATTTCGAAAAATTTTCTTTCCATGATATTCATTAGGATTTTGCGCTAATTGTTGTTTGTAATTTTTTTATCGCAAGATCCATAAACTAAACACTTCAAGCTTCAAAATGCTTTTTTCACTCACATACGACCATTTTTACCAAAGATACAGCCATTTGAAGAATCGCAAAAATTGAGATTTTTTTTGATCCCTTAATTTTTTCCGCTTCCACGTTTTATACATTTTGGAAAAATTATAAGAGCATTTGAGTCTCATCAATGATACTTTTATATCGTAAATGGGTTACCTATCCTTAATTTTATACTTATTTAATCCTTTTAATCCATTTGAAATATTCAATTACAGAAATACCTCCGCTCTATAAACATACGGATTAATAATATTTGTAAGAGAATTTTTGTTTTTTTTCACTTCAGGGACGCCTAAAGACACTTTGTATAACAAAAAAAATATATAAATGGACTCTCTCACAATGCAAAAACCATAATAAATAGGAAAAATATATGTAATTGAACAAATGAACAATGAGATAAAAACGGTAATTATAAGCATACATAACTGTTAAGAAAGCTAATGATGGTAAAGCCTTTGATAAATTAATTTGAACTGAGAATTAACGTTTTTCTTCAGTATTGCTGAATGTCATAACAATTTGTTGTGGAACTCTTAGATCATCCTCGCCTACAGCACCAAAACACAAGATTTCGCAAAGCAGTATCATCTGACGAAAAACTTTAGCAGTTTGTTTAAGGTAAATAAATAGATGTTGTTGATAAGCGAATGCGACAGACATTTCAGCGACACATCCACAACTTGATTGGGCGAAAATGTGCAACAGTTTAAAACCAATCCCTCTTGTAGGCACAGACATTGCAGGTCACCGACACGACCTGCAACCTCAACGGTCGCTGCAGATGACGGTGCGTGGTGCTGCAGGTCTAATGTGCGATGCTTCATTAATAATGGATTAATGGATACCTTTATGAATAGGCTTTGCAGATCCTGCTGGTCCATGCAGGCAAAATGTGCAAGATCTATTAATTAAAATTTCAAAAAAAATCAAATCATATTTTAAGGAAAACTTGTACTTTCAAATTATGTCCCAACTTCTGATTTTTTAATTTTTCAATATGATCAGGCACTAAACGGCACTTACTATCTCTTTCACTGTTTAAATAATGCCATCAGAAGCCAAGAGATAAGAAGACGTGGTGACAACAACTGACTAACTACTCTGTTTTTCGAATCTACTAATTATTGAGAGACGTCAGGTATAATCTTTCTTAAGGTTGGTTCTTTATTGAACAAATCAAAAATGTACAAAAGGAATTTGTTTAGTTCATTATAAACTGATATTTATTTTTTATAATGTTATATGCAATTAAATTTCCGTATTTAAAATTAAAGGTTGATGTGTTCAAACTATTTGTGTGTTTAAACTATTTTTTAGAATTTGATCCAGCCTTTACTCACTGTGTATTATTTATATCCTACAATTTTGTAGATGTAGATTACTTAAGTAAAACTCTAAATCAACTGATCCGTATTTAGATTGAATGAACAAAGGCAAATAGCATTCATTTCATTTGTAATCCTTCACTACTGTTTCGTATAATGGTCGAGCTTGTGCGATGGATAGCACTGCTTTCAGTTTGATTCAATAGTTCCGAGGCAAATCACTATTCAGCAGCAGTATTTTTACCTTTACCGCAGTTGCTCGTCGTTCACAACCCAGCATGTACTCCCATGAAAAGTGGCCAAGTAATTTGGCAGACAGAGAATTTCACACTCTCCTATGATGTGACAATATTTTCTGTGGATATTCCAGAAAAAGGTAGTAAAATAACGGAGAGTGCTGTAAACGGGAAACGTTTTATCCAGAATATGAGCTGCTTTCAGATTTGGACTTCATGTCTATAAATAATGGCTCAATGACGCAAGTTTATTCAGCTCAATAAAATCTCTGCATTCGAATCAGGTCTTATATAACGCAGTATCCTCGTTGGAACCATATAACACATAGACAACGGGACGGAATCGTAAAAAATTATTAAAAAGACTATTCTGGCAGTTTAATACTTATCTATGGTGTCATAAAACAGTATTTTCTAGTAGATTTTTATAGGATATTCAGTGTGTCGACAGATTACTGACTGCAGAGGAAAGTTTCTTTATTTGCAATATTTTTTGACAAAATAATTTTAAATGCTTATTATTTTTTCTGTGCTACATTACGATAGAAGATTTGATATACAGGATGTCCAATTAATAAAAAAATATGAGAAACTAAAAAGTGATGTGGTTTCAGTTTTAAATGTACAAAAACATGCCGTACTAAAAATTAGTTTAAAATTGAATATGCAGGGTTACTATGACGTAAAAATACTTTAAGAGGGGATCGAGAAAAATATGAATTAAACGAATCGTCCTTTAAAAAATTCCTAAAGTTATTTATAAAGCGGTTGTATTTTTTTCTGTATTAGCTATTAAACTCCTATTTATCGACATCCATGGCCACTCGCCAGACACGAATTTAAATTTCACTATCATAGTTATGCAACAACAACAACAATGTCATATCTGTGTTGCCAGTTGTAGTAATAACATTTTTTTGCTTTTACGTACTGTCAAAATTGTAATGGATGTATTACGTTTCGTAACAAATGTTTAATGTTATGATCTAAGATTAGTTTTTTTAGATATTATTTTTCTTTAATGATGTTATAATATTTGCTTCAGATAGATATTTTCTGTGGTATTTACCCATATTTATGTTTATTATAGGTTTACTTCAATAAAATGAATCATCGTAGTAGCAAGAATCTGAAATTTAAAAATTTTAAATAGCTGCTTGGATTTAACAGAAAAACACCATGTGATGATGTTCTGCTGGTGGGTAATCATGACAGACTTGAAATGAGTAAAAATGTTGATTTGATAGATTGCAATGACGCAGCGAAGAACGAATATAAAATTTTGCAGCAATCCGGATTATCTGATATCTATTAGGTATTTTTATTAACAATATGTTCAATGCTTCGACAATATATCAACGCCGCGAGTGATTGTACAGTTTGAAGCCATCTCAAACGAGGGTAATCATAGACGAAGATTTTCTGGGACAAAAAGGATTTTTGCCCTATTTTTTAAACATCAAACTAATATTACGAAAAATGTTTTAATGCCTTTTAGGACTCTCCAAACATGTGGTAAAATTTGTGAACATAGTGATAGTTTACTCAGTATGTAGGTTTGGTAGGTATAGGATTATAAGTTTACAATTCGATCTTTGTATTAATATTATTGTATTTCTTGGAGTGTTTTGAAGAGGGCTCAAATACAGCCGAAACGTGGACTTGCCAATAAATTGGTTTCCTTTAACTTTGACCCTATTCCCAATCATATTTCTTGTATTGTATTTTTAGGTTTGTAATATTGAAAATACAGCTAGACCTACGCATAGTTCAAATCTTTTTTAGGTTAACTGTATTAATTTTGTATTTCATCTAGCGAAATATTTACAATGATGTCTTTAATTTTGATATTTTTCTGTAAATAAGCATTATTAATTATAACACTTTCAGAAACTTTTTGTTTCAAATACCACCTGAAATAAAAAGACCATAGTAGGTCCGGTACTCCGGTACTTCGAGGTCGGCAAAGGTTACGGCTATACCTTCCTATCAATGTATTCTCAGATGTACGACCACCAATTTTGAATAGTAGAAGTTGAAGGGGAAATCATCATGTTGAAATTTAATTTGCGCCTCATTTAACTAAAGAAATTTTTGCCAAATCTTGACAAAGTAGTAGTAATATTGATTTAGATTTTCATCAAAACATAAGCCAAACTTTTTTAGCAGTTTTAATCTTGGGACATGGGCCTTGCAGTATATTTAATCTAGAGTCAGTTTGTATAGTAAATGTTTAGTATTCATGTATAAACATTGTAAGAATATTTATACAGGAACTATTCAACCAAAATTGGTACCATATTATATAGCACTTTAGTCACCGTGTTTTGTAAGGTCTGTCGGAAACAATTAATAAATAGTTGTATAATGGCAACAAATCAACGAAGCAACAATTTTATAAGGGCTCTATTTTGATATCTTAGTAGCAATAATACGACATTTTTGTAGCACAAAATCTAACAACTAGTAGTTATTTATGCAACAAGTACAAAAAGTAAGAGTTTATTGCACGCGACGTGAAAGTCCAACGAGGTCGTCAGGCTGAGTATGACAACACGTCGAGTGTAATAAACACTTTTTGTACGAGTTGTATTCAATATTTTTTCTACGTTTATGCAAAAACCAAAAAATGTTTTATTTAGATGACCCTTAGGCTAGGAAAATATGACGTGGATTTCAACGTTAACGTTTGTCATGATGACAAAACGCTGTAGTAGAATGACAGATGAATGAAATAAACATTTTATTGCACTAGTCCAATAAAGAACTACTTTTTCCACTAAATATAGTTCAACTTCTGATTTTTTAATTTTTCAATATGATCAGGCACTAAACGGCACTTACTATCTCTTTCACTGTTTAAATAATGCCATAAGAAGCCAAGAGACAAGATGACGTGGTGATAACAACTGATTAACTACTCTATTTTTCGAATCTACCAATTGAGAGACGTCAGATATAATCTTTCTTAAGGTTGGTTCTTTACTGAACATATCAAAAATGTACAAAAGAAATTTGTTTAGTTTATTATAAACTGATATTTATTTTTTATAATGTTATATACAATGAAATTTCCGCATTTAAAATTAAAGGTTGATGTGTTCAAACTATTTTTGATGACCCTTAGTTTAGGAAAATATGACGTCGATTTGAACGTTAACGTTTGTCATGATGCCAAAACGCTGTAGTAGAATGACAGATGAATGAAATAAAAATTTTATTGCGCTAGTGCAATAAAGAACTACTTTTTCCACTAAATATAGTTCAATAAAGTTTTGTTTTTTTTCCATGAACGTAGAAAAAGTAAATTATTTATTAACTGTATCGTAAAGGTATCAGAATGTAAAAAGTAACGAGCATGTCTGTTTGCGGTTTATTACTCTATATTATTTTATTCGTTTTACTGCACTCTGTTTAATCAATTTTTATTGCGGGTGAAATTTTATTGTGATTCGTATGGCTCATATCTAGTGAATTTTAGATGCGCCGCATGTTAAATTATTATTACAGTATTAAATAAAAAAAAGTTTTTTGAAATCTCAGGTACGTCAGTGGAAAATTACATAAACGCATGATATATGACTGCACCAAAAGCCTGTTGGTTTCGATGCATACAAATGCTGCCTATTCGGTCTCTACATTTGTCCAATAAACAACAATGTTTTCGTTTTCAGATTGGATAAGAAGTAGAAACTCTACAAAATAATAACGTTACACAAGTGATGACATGGTTTTTGCTAAACAAAATATGTTTTTTATAAATTTGCATTAATCAGTTGCATTTTTAACTTGTTCCACTATTTGTTTTAAATTCCAATTATAAACTCTTTATCAATGTTTATGCAAAGTAGTTTATATATTTTTTTAAGGACTCATTTGCATGTTATGTATTTTTCTACTATAAACTGGATATTCTTGTAATCGCAGTTGTATTCCGAAAATAAAATTTAAAGTATTTTTTATACTTATACAAAATGATTCAGAGAAAAGTTTTCATTTGAAGTATTTTGATAATTACTATTTTTATGAGAGCAACATACGTAAACAAAGAAGGCTTTTAAGAAATAGGTACATTGAAATATAAAGAAAACGAACACAGAATGATTTTATGTGACCACCGAGACCGACCAGTTAGTAATTTACCGCAAAACTGTGCATTCATTTCGTTTTATTTGGTTTGTAAAATTTAGAGGTGCTGTGGAAAGCCCTAAAAGTGCAACCGGAATAAAACAACTCGAAGAAAAATCACTGGCCGCCTTATCGCAAGTGCCATTGTAATATAGAACGCTCCAGGGTCATTATCTACAGTATAAATAAAAGAAATACTAAGTCTTGCTTTACTAAATGAAATAAAATTACAATGTGCATTTAGTGCAAGAGAATGAATGAGAATGATCCAGATTGTTGCATACAGTTTTGTGACGTTATGACGAAAATCACAGTTTATTGTTTTATGTGATGAAGCCATTTTTTCCTTAATTGTTTGGTAAGTAGTTATTAATTGTCATAACAGCAGGTATTGGTATTAAAATAGCCACATTGGGTTCAAGAATCGCATAGCCAGCGCCAATATAAAGTAAATGTAGTCACTGTCATAAACTTACCAGTATCATACATTCAAAATGTTATCAAACTAGGATTTTGAGGGATGTGTTGGACATACCCCAATTAATATCTTTTTATTTTTCACAAGTCCAGTCAAGTTTAGCATATAGGATTATGATATGGGGAGGTTCATGTAGGACAGATAACGTTTTCATTGCCCAGAAACGTATCAGATGTATAGCTGGTGTACCCTCTACCCAGTCATGCCGTCCTTTATTCGCAAAATTTGGAATTCTTCCGTTGAAAAGTTTATACATCTTTGAAATACTTCTATATATTTATAAAATAAGGAACGTTTTATTACTAATGTATCTGTCCACTGTCATGATACTCGTAACAAACATAATTTTTGTGTCCCTTTTAGACGCCTTGGCATGTCCTTGAAGGCTCACAATGTTTTGGGACTGAGGCTGTTTAACCAGTTACCTCGGAATTTGAAAGACATAAACAAATTTCATCTATTTAAAAAGAATTTAAAAATGTTTTTACTAAAAATTTGTGCATACTCCGTTCAGGAATATTTTGACTATAGCTGTTAGTTTTATTTTATTATTGTAGGTTATGTTTTGTCGTATATTGTATTATTTTAATATCTATACCTTAATGTATGTGAATAGTCGTAAGTCTTTCTTTTTTTTGTTTTAACTTTCAATTACATTGTATTTATTAGACTTGACCTATCCAATAGCAAAATTGTATTGCTCACGCTGGACTAATAAATCTTATTATTATTATTATTATTATTATGAGTTGGAATTACGTCATACCTAAACCCTTTCTTATTTGCTACTGCTTAGATTCTCTATGCTTTGAGTTCCAGCTTCAGCTGTTCTTCACGCAAGCAATGCTGATAATGATATTTCCCACCCAATATTATGTTTTCAATTAGACAGATACTCCCCTCACTTTGGTGTTGATGTCCGAACATTAACAATACTTTCCCTGGCAGATGGATATGGCAACTAGAACCAACAAAATGGCCACCAAGTCCACCTGATTTAACCCTCCTGGTTTTCTTGTGAGGTTTCTTAAAACCGTGAATTATTTTAATACGCCAAGTAAATCAGAGAACCTACAGTTACTAATTAGAACTGAAATACAAAATATCAACCCACAGATTCTTTAACATTCAATACAAAGTGTTTAGACTCATGCCGGCCTATTTTGGATTGTTAATGGTGGACATTTTGAACACTTTAAAATTTCTGTCATAAATTAAAGCCGCACGTTGCTTTTAACTTGTATGTTTTTGAGCGACCATAAGGTATAAATGAATTTGAAAATTTTCTTCATTTTTGGACGATCTGTCAAGTTTTAACAGGCATTTCCTCTGACTCGATAACTGTATCAAAAATATTATTGTTCTATTTAAAATAAGAGAGGTAACGTCATTTCCGGGAAAACCGGAGTACCACATAAATGTTGATAACTTAAAAGGAGGTCATTTCTAAAATTAAAATCGACCTATTCTTCCCCAAAGATCGTTCCCAACCGTTTATCCGTTTCAATGAGATTGTCCATGAATTTATTCTATTTGTAATTTCTCTAACTGTACATTTAGTTAGGCAAATAAATATTTATTTGGTTTAAAATTTCTTAATTGTTTACTATGTTTGCACTACTGTTAAAAGTAAATCACTTCTTTTATTTTTATCACCAGTGCCTTAAAATGATATTTTATACACTGACAACATTACAAATTATATTTTTACTGACGTTTGTTTAAAAATTTGAATGAATGGTCTGTGAAAAATAAATCTTCATTTAGATAAATGGAAAATAATGTCATATTCGAGGTCTAAGGGTTCTACCGTTTTTTTCCTATAAAATTAGTGACACCCATTTAACTAGATGTTTAATTAGACAAGATTTTGGTATTAGTTTTGAAAATAACTTAAAATTTAATCATCACACTCAAACTATCACTGTGCGGGCAACTTATAATTTTAAAAATATTGATACTATAAAGTACTTATATAATACCTTTGTTCGTTCTCGCCTAGAGTATAGTGATGTCATTTGGAGTCCATCCAAACAGTCGTCCAAGCCAAGATTATTATTAATAACCTTGAGTCCAAGCAACCATCGAAACTGTTCAAAATAAATCTATACTATCTATATACAGGGTGATTCAGGTTTAATCTTGATAACTTCAGGAATCGATAGAACAGGTTAAAATAATGTTCATTTGTGATATAAACTTATTTCCTAAAACGCATCGTTTCCGAGATAGAGGCCGTTGAAGTAGGAATTTTTTTCTCGTTTTTCCCTCGTAACTTTTGAATCACTTTTCCGATTTAAGTGAAATTCGGAACACAAACACTCCTTATGATCTTACATAAGCTTCTTAAGTTTGAACTACCTACTCCTCTTAGAAGTGTATTTTGTATGCTACCCCCGTCTTACTTTATTTCAAAACTACAAAAAAAAAAAAAAATAAAATAAAATAATTTCAATAAAACATCTACACACCACTTTGACCTGATTAATTTCGAAACTTTTTCGTCTCCTGTTTTTTTCTCGACGTTTGGTCTTGTTTCTGAGATATTCAAATAAATTGGTGACAGTGTAGCGCACCAGCCGCGTAAATTTCATTTAACGTTATAGCAACCCATGAAAGCAAAACTCACAGATTTGTATAAACTGACGCTTGTGAAAATCATTGTCAAAAGTATTTTTAGTGCTAGGAAAAAATGCGAAGAACGTTTACAAATGCTGAATATGCCGATATACATTATGTTTATAATTTCTGTGACGGCAATTCTAACGCGTCAGTTCGAGAGTACCGAACATGCTTCCCTAATAGAAGAATTCCAAATGCACAAGTTTTTATAGATGTACATCGTCGATTTTCGGAATATAGTTTGCGCCGCTACAATGACCATAATCGTAATGTACCATCAAGAAATAATCAGCAAATGCTTAATCTTTTTGATATCGATATAACTTTAAGCACACGCCGAGCAGCTCAGCAACTCCATTTATCTCAATCAAAAGTACTCCAACCAGTTCAAGGTTTGTTACCAGGAGATGCTAAAAAACGTGTAAATTTTTGTAGATGGATTTTAGATTCAACAGAAATTAATCCACAATTTCTGCATAAGGTTTTATGGACCGACGAATCTAATTTCACAAAAGCTGGAATTGTGAATTACCACAACATTCACGTTTGGAGTGAAGTCAATCCTCGATGGGTCAGACAATCTTCATTTCAGCAACAGTTTAGTGTAAATGTGTGGATAGGTGTTTTAAGTAATAACCTCTGTGGGTCGCATATTTTGCCTCCTCATTTAAATAGGGATTTATTTCATGAGTTTCTGTAAAACTCTCTCCCCGACGTGCTTGACGATGTCCCCTTAAATTTACGCCAGGGGAACTGGATGCAGTTGGATGATGCCCCTGCACATTACGGAAGGCAAGTACGGCAGTGGATGGATGAGAATTATCCTCGTCGATGGATTCGACGGCAACCCAACAACCAGCCATATATGATTTCTTGTGAAGGACCAGTGGCTTGGCCTCCGCGCTCGACAGATCTTAATCCTCTGGATTATTTCGTTTGAGGCCATCTAAAAGCAATTGTGTATGATACGCCAGTACATACCCGTCAGGAATTGATTCAAAGGATAAGACATGCTTGAGATGACATGAAAAACAATCTTGTTCAAATAGCAGCTGCTGTTAATACACTAGTTCGTCGATGCCAAAAATGTATTGAGGCTGGAGGAATGCACTTTGAACAATTATTGTAATTTTTTTACTAGTTGATAAGTTTGTTGTAAATCTTGTAATAAGTAGTTGTTACTAAATTTATGATTGAGGTTATTGGCATTTTTTCTTAACCCTAAGAACACTCTTTAAATAATACTTTTGACAATGATTTTCACAAACGTCAGTGTTTTTTTTTATGAGAGCCGTCCGACAGTGTCCCCGGAAGTACCGCAGCTTATAGACTTATTGTGCATCTCTCGACGAGCACAAACATCCTTGGTACTACAGTGGGATTCGAACCCACACCGACATAGCCGATCCAGACTGGTTTCACGAGCAGTCGTCTCCCATCAGTTTACACAAATCACTGAGTTTTGTTTTCATGGGTTGCTATAACGTTAAATGAAACTTACGCGGCTGGTGCACTACACTGTTACCAATTTCTTTGAATACCTCAGAAACAAGACCAAACGTGGAAAAAAAACAGGAGGCGAAAAAGTTTCGAAATTAATCAAAGTGGTGTGTAGATCTTTTATTGAAATTATTTTTTTTTTGTAGTTTTGAAATAAAGTAAGACGGGGGTAGCATACAAAATACACTTCTAAGAGGGGTAGGTAGTTCAAAGCCTATGTACGACCATAAGGAGTGTTTGTGTTCCGAATTTCACTTAAATCGGATAAGTGGTCAAAAGTTATGAGGGAAAAACGAGAAATAAATTCTTACTTCAACGCCCTCTTTATCGAGAACGATGCGTTTTAGAAAATAAGTTTATATCACAAATGAACATTATTTTAACCTGGTCTATCGATTCCTGAAATTATCAAGATTAAACCTGTATCGCCCTGTATATACCTTAATTATAAGAAACATCGCACGAATCTACCGTTTAATCATTATCTTGCTATTCGAAATGGTCTTAAAGTACCGCGACTTGATAATAGAAGGAATCAAATTATTCTAACGTTTTTGCACAAAAATATAAAGTAATATTGTGGACAGGCCTTATCTACTATCTAAATTACAATTCTATGTTCCAGATCACAGCATAGGTCCCCTGTACCTCTGTTTTTAAAGTTTCCTTAAGTTAGTCCCTTGTGAACGGTATTGTAGGTAACAAGTATCTTAATATTCTTACTTCTGGAGTTTATAATATCCGTTTTAAATTTTTTAAAATGTTGAAGTTTAATTCATACCCGTCCCCTGCAGTTACTTGATTATTTGCTGATGTTTGCCATATATATGTATACAAATTTTCATGTTATACTACGTTATATTTTATATTAACTAAATTGTTGCTCTGTTTTGGGTAAGGTACAACCACAGTATAGGGAGACCAGTAGAAACACTCGGGCCGAAATAATAAGCCGCGCATAGCAGCTCGCGCATCCATTTCAAGCTGCAGACTGCAGAGACCTCAGTTTACATCCAACTCTGGGAGTGCGAACATCGGTTATAGATTTATTAGACAAGCTGCTCAGGATTAGTAATAGTTCATACAAACTATGTCAAATACATTTTTAAAATAATATGTTTTCTAACTATTCGCGCAATAGATTACGCAAAGAGGCCGTTCCAACGTTTCCTGCACAAGACGGCTCATCTTCAAATTATGTAGATGATCATATTTCTTGTAGCCACTATAATGAGAGTAAGTCTCAAAACAAAATAATAAAAAATATTTTTTTTTCTAAATTTACATTTTACTGCACTTTTATCTCTAATTTAACAATTTGCAAAGTTAATTAAACATAATTTTCTGGTTCTGGTTTACGTAGATCATTTAAGACAAAAAAAAAATCATAATAAATTATTTGTCCACTAAACTTCAAACGTCAAATTTTAAATTAAAAAAAAAACAAAAAATGTAATTATCACTAATAATAAAAAAGTAAATAAATAAATAAAAATGTTTTGTAGTGCAATAATATATATTTAAAACTCTTTTTTTTAAAGAGTCCAAAGAAGTAAATCGAATTTTCACGCTATATGTTAGTAGCAGTAAATGATAGTATATAATATATGTTGAATTACCCATTTATAACTGTATAATGAATTATTACACAATGTGGATAGATATAACGTAAACTTTCATGTGGAATAACTATGCTTTCACGCGCAAATAAAAAATTCTTATTTCGGTCCTAATCACCGATTCTGTAAATTACATCGAATGCGCTATCCCACTCACATTTCGAGGTCACCGCAGAAAACTGAAAGCAGTTCAAAGTGCCGCCGACAACGGAGTGAAACTGCTGGTCTACCTATGCTGTGGTACAACTACAGCCTGTTTGCTTCAGCATTATCATTATTAAATAAATAAATCTATTTTGTAAGGAAATTATGAATATTGTGCGGAACTTGATAACCACCCGGTGTATTAAAAATGATTATTGTACATCTCCTATTAGACATAGTAATATATATTCGAGGTACAATAGCGTTTTTTAACTTTATCGGGAATATAATTTATGTTACTCCTAATACACACGTGTGTTTCTGATTTACCCTAATTGAATTTTCCCGTCGGGCAATAAATCATAAATCACATCCGGGTAAATTTGGAGAAATATTTTCCTGAGAGTTCCCATCGCCAGATCTGCACACCTGTCTATCCGTCCATATATTGAATTGTGTTTGCACATGATGTGATGTTATAGATTAGATTTGTATAGCGCGCATGTCATTTCACAGCGGCCGTTCTTCAGCGGCAGAGGTTTCAACTTTCAGGCAGTGTTTCAGCAGTAAGCTTTCAGCTTCGCCGTTCGCAGAACGCTCCGCCAAATCGCGCTTTCACTGTGCGGGCCGCAGCTTTCGTCGTGCTGACGTGTTTCCTTTCCCCCTTGGTGTTGTGAGTTTCTGCTTTTGTGAGGTGCTCTGTCAGTCGGCTGGTTATGTAAAAATTATGATCTCTCTTTGTCATGTCTGGAGCGGGTTCATGGTATTTCCTATTTTATGTTAAACCTGAAAACTACTGAAATTATGTATCGGTCTTTGCAAATGACAAATACGTCCTGGAAGAATATTATACCACAATATTATGCTGTGAAATTAAACGTCTTTATATTAAAATAAAAATAAAAGCTTGATATTTTAATTATTTTATATCTACTTGTTACGCTTAGGACTACATACATATACTAGATATATTCTTTTGAGATTTTTGTTATTAATATAAAATATACTTTTTTGACTATTTCATTTATTGACAGATTTATTGAACAAACTTGATAATAAAATTTATTTTTGTGGTGCTACAAACTGCGTGAACGGAATTATAAATTAACCTAAGGCAGAATATTAACCAAGTAATTGTAATGAGTACTTGAATACTGCGTACTAACTTAATATCTATATTCATTTATTAATAGTTACGTAAAAATTATGATCTCTCTTTTGTCATCTCCGGGTCTGGAGAGAGTTTATGGTATTTCCTGTTTTATGTTAAACCTGAAAACTACTGAAATTATTTATCGGTCTTTGCAAATAACAAATACGTCCTGGAAGAATATTATACAACAATATTATGCTGTGAAATTAAACGTCTTTATATTAAAATAAAAATAAATGCTTGATATTTTAATTATTTTATATCTACTTGTTACGCTTAGGACTACATACATATACTAGATTCTTTTGAGATTTTTGTTATTAATATAAAATATACTTTTTTGACCATTTCATTTATTGACAGATTTATTGAACAAACTTGATAATAAAATTTATTTTTGTGGCGCTACAAACTGCGTAAACGGAATTATAAATGAACCTAAGGCAGAATATTAACCAAGTAATTGTAATGAGTACTTGATTACTACCTACTAACTTTAGTTAAAATTACCGACGTTTATAGTTTTTCTAATATGGAATGACAGTAATGTTTGGATCTATGTCTAAAAATTAATATAAATAATTCAGAGAAAGGGCTCTAGAATAAAACTATGTATGGAAAAATGCGTTCAAACAAGCAATGCTGTATATAAAATTATTCGTGTTCATTATTACGTCTTCAGAAATCTGAATTGGCCTACCTTCTTAATATCTATATTCATTTATTAATAGTTACGTAAAAATTATGATCTCTCTTTTGTCATCTCCGGATCTGCAGCGGGTTCATGGTATTTCCTATTTTATGTTAAACCTGAAAACTACTGAAATTATTTATCGGTCTTTGCAAATAACAAATACGTCCTAGAAGAATATTATACCACAATATTATGCTGTGAAATTAAACATCTTTATATTAAAATAAAAATAAAAGCTCGATATTTTAATTATTTTATATCTACTTGTTACGCTTAGGACTACATACATATACCAGACATATTCTTTTGAGATTTTTGTTATTAATATAAAATATACTTTTTTTGACTATTTCATTTATTGACAGATTATTGAATAAACTTGATAATAACATTTATTTTTGTGGTGCTACAAACTGCGTAAACGGAATTATAAATGAACCTAAGGCAGAATATTAACCAAGTAATTGTACTGAGTACTTGATCACAATGTACTAACTTTAGTTAAAATTACCGACGTTTATAGTTTTTCTAATATAGAATTACAGTATTGTTTGGATCTATGTCTAAAAATTAATATAAATAATTCAGAGAAAGGGCTCTAGAATAAAACTATGTATGGAAAAATACGTTCAAACAAGCAACGGTGTGTATAAAATTATTCGTGTTCATTATTACGTCTTCAGAAATCTGAATTGGCTAATACCTTATTAATATCTATATTCATTTATTAATAGTTACGTAAAAATTATGATCTATCTTTTGTCATCTCCGGGTCTGGAGGGAGTCCATGGTATTTCCTGTTTTATGTTAAACCTGAAAACTACTGAAATTATTTATCGGTCTTTGCAAATAACAAATACGTCCTGGAAGAATATTATACCACAATATTATGCTGTGAAATTAAACGTCTTTATATTGAAATAAAAATAAATGCTTGATATTTTAATTATTTTATATCTACTTGTTACGCTTAGGACTACATACATATACTAGATATATTCTTTTGAGATTTTTGTTATTAATATAAAATATACTTTTTTGACTATTTCATTTATTGACAGATTATTGAACAAATTTGATAATAAAATTTATTTTTGTGGTGCTACAAACTGCGTGAACGGAATTATAAATGAACCTAAGGCAGAATATTAACCAAGTAATTGTAATGAGTACTTGAATACTGCGTACTAACTTTAGTTAAAATTACCGACGTTTATAGTTTTTCTAATATAGACTTACAGTATTATTTGGCTCTATGTCTAAACATTAATGTAAATAATTCAGAGAAAGGGCTCTAGAATAAAACTATGTATGGAAAAATGCGTTCAAACAAGCAATGCTGTATATAAAAATTATTCGTGTTCATTATTACGTCTTCAGAAATCTTAATTGACTAATACCTTATTAATATCTATATTCATTTATTAATAGTTACGTAAAAATTATGATCTATCTTTTGTCATCTCCGGGTCTGGAGGGAGTTCATGGTATTTCCTGTTTTATGTTAAACCTGAAAACTACTGAAATTATTTATCGGTCTTTGCAAATAACAAATACGTCCTGGAAGAATATTATACCACAATATTATGCTGTGAAATTAAACGTCTTTATATTAAAATAAAAATAAATGCTTGACATTTTAATTATTTTATACTTACTTGTTACGCTTAGGACTACATACATATACTAGATATATTATTTTGAGATTTTTGTTATTAAAATAAAATATACTTTTTTGACTATTTCATTTATTGACAGATTTATTGAACAAACTTGATAATAAAATTTATTTTTGTGGCGCTGCAAACTGCGTAAACGGAATTATAAATGAACCTAAGGCAGAATATTAACCAAGTAATTGTAATGAGTACTTGATTACTACCTACTAACTTTAGTTAAAATTACCGACGTTTATAGTTTTTCTAATATGGAATGACAGTAATGTTTGGATCTATGTCTAAAAATTAATATAAATAATTCAGAGAAAGGGCTCTAGAATAAAACTATGTATGGAAAAATGCGTTCAAACAAGCAATGCTGTATATAAAATTATTCGTGTTCATTATTACGTCTTCAGAAATCTGAATTGGTTAATACCTTATTAATATTTATTTTCATTTATTAATAGTTATAAATCTATGTATTTTCCTATCAATTTAATCTTCATAGTTTATTTGAAGGAAACAAGAAGTAAAATAATTTTGGAAAAAATAAATAAGTCGTGGCGTCTATTTTTTGCACCTAAATTCTTTTTGGTAATATGTACTTATTATTACTTATTTCATATCATATTTCACTTTTGTAGAAGTATCTGTTTGTATAGTACCAGATAAAAAAATGTAAGAAATTAGATATAATTATATTCGTAACAAGTAATAAAACATTCTACTGCATTATTTTTCTGCCTTTCTATTTAGACTAAAAAAAATTGGTAGTACGATAGATTTTTCAATCTTTCTTTTTTTCTGATTGGAGCTATACAGGGACGTGTATAAAGGGACGTTTTCATCTGACATTAATTGCACGATATTTATGTCGGACAGAAATTATTTTTAATCTGAACAGCGAAGAATTTCTGTCAGAACGATATGTTTGCTGAAGTGTCTGCTATAAGTGTCGACATATCTGTACGATTAGATACAAACACGTATTATTTTCATGCCGGCTCATCTGATACAAATTGCTGTAGTTAACTTGTTTTGTGGTAGTAGATTAAAAACAGTGAGTAAGAAAATTCATATTGACTTATTTTTTTATTTATTTGTTTGTTTGCTTTTACTCACATGTTCACAACAATTTTGAAATATAAGTACATATTATACACAGGGTGATTTAGAAAAGAAATACTATAAAAATAATTGGAAAACTTAAGAATTTTATTTTTTTGGGGCTCTTACAATCCTGAGCAAGTATTACTTGATTTTTTAATATTCTATAAGTTATTAAAATTCTTTTAAAAAATAATATGCACCAGTATAATAAAAATGATTGCAAATTTACACGGTCACATCATACATTAATGTATAAAATACTAAATCCATACTATAGTATAACAATCTCCATATGAATACCGTAAATTTACATCCTTTATGTAAAATTACATGATTATTTCTAAAAATACATAATAACGGTTTAAATACGGTATTGATACGAAAAAATGCATATTTATAAGTTGTAATTTTCCATTGCAGTTGTAACATTGCATTCTGGTGTGTTATTTCATACTATTGAGCTAGGCAATAAATAGCTAGCAATCCACCGTGTAATATAGTTAATAACTTTTGTTAGTGTAGCGGAACACAACACCACTTGACATCCACCATTCAATCGGTTTGAATTATTTTCGCAGGCACCTTTTGTATTTTATTAATCTTCAAGTTTGCCAGTGGCAGCTTTAGCTAAATTTTCTATTAAACTAACCACTAAATAAAAAAGTTATATTTTTTGTAGATAGTGAAATTGTGCTTTTAATCCACTCCTAAAAGATTTAGAGGGAAAAATAGAAAATACAGTTTTTGAAAGAACTGAATAATATTACTCATAATTAGTGTCCTATCTCTGTGTTATTTGATAAAACTAATATACACTGTAAAAAATAATTACAGTTAAAATAGATGGCAATTTATTTACCACTCATTATTGCTGTAATTTTCTTATCGATTGTGACTTTACAAATAAAATGTAAAATTAAGTTGTAAATTTATTTTGTGGTGTAATTTTAGGTTTTGAAATTGTAATATTACTTTGTGATTTTACAATACAAAAAGTATTTTTACAATGTAACTTCCACAATTACTTATAAAATTACAAAGTAACTTTACAGGCAGTTGTATAGTTACATTGTAATAATACATTTTATATTATGACTACAATGTATTTTTTTTTATTTATTGTACAGGATGGTCCAATTTGGACACTTAGGTATAGAAGGTTTCTTCTATTTTTCGAAAGCACAGAAAAAAAAGATATTTAGAGCTTAATTTCTGAGAAAAGTTGAATAGCGAGAATCATATTTCGATATTTTGATTTGTTTAAGAAATACCTACTTGATATTTTTAAATTTTGGTCGTTTTCTGTGGTAACTTTTCTACTTATCATATTAATATTTATACATTGTAAAGACATTTTTTCTCTATGTGTAGTATATAGTGGCTTGAGGAATATTTTTTTTATAACTTCTAGTTTTCCGCTGCTATATGTTTTAATGAAACATCATACGTATGTAACATGGGGCATCATAGAAAATGCCTAAAATTAAAAAAATGCTATATAAAAACTAATCAAGATATCGAAATGAAATTTTCGTTATTCAATTTTTCTCAAAAATATTGCCGTGACATTTGGACTATCTTTTCGGAGAATAAAAGAAACCTCTTAAAAGTGTCGAAACTGACCTAACTCGTACACAGACATCTTGTTTACAACATTCGAATTCACTAACAGTGCTTTGACATACCTAGATCCCTAAAAAAATCTGAATAGCAATTCATTTATAACTAATAGATTAATATGCCTACATGAGAAAAATTTAAATATCGTAAGGAATTAACGATTGTTACCTTAAGTAACATATCAGGCTTTTCCGTGAGTTTCTCAATAGCATCACTGCATCAGAATGTTATTTCAAAAGAAAAATATACTCATATTAAGTAACCTAAGTAACATGAATGTAATTGCTTCTAATGTTAATAAATACACATAATAGTAATATTGAATTTTTGATATGATATCCCCAGTGTCAAATATTTTCGAACCAATAGATTTGTTTTCTATATGCTTTTCAGATTTATATACAAAAAATTAAGTACTTTCGAATTTATGACGCATTTAGTTGAAAATAATACTTATTTCTATTATAGCCTCGATGTATACCTTAAAATCAGCAGAATAATCCTTTTTAAATTTATAATTAAAATTTTTGGACAAATTGTGTAAAAAACATTTGTTACACAAAACCGTACTTTTCCTAACTGATTATATAAATAGCTATTTTGTACTCCCATTACGGCTCAGTTAGCTAATTAGTAGTTACAGCTTTATTATATCTTATATCTAAGTGCCCTTTGCTTATTTTTTAGCTTATAAATACATGTACATACAGGTACTGAAGTAATAAAATATGGTTTTACAGCATTTTTTTATTAAAATTTGGTACCTACACTTTTAGGTTATTTGTACAAAATAGAACACTTAACTTTATACAAGACATATAACAATGTAAAAATATATTCGTAGAACTAAAGTTAACATTTTATAATATTCATACGAAATCTATGATCTTATACTAACTATTAAAAAGTAATATTAATTATATAAATGTGCATAGAGAATAAGTAGATACCCAGAACTTAAATCATGCTAATCCTCTCCTGTTCAT
This sequence comes from Monochamus alternatus, assembly GCA_037114965.1. NCBI lineage: Eukaryota > Metazoa > Arthropoda > Insecta > Coleoptera > Cerambycidae > Monochamus > Monochamus alternatus. The sequence goes on along the minus strand of CM073429.1, from coordinate 53,062,013 downwards.
CAAATATGTATAAAATATAATATAATAGAAAATATATAATAGAAAATATTATATTTTTATATATTATGTAAGATGAACAAAACAACAGTGGGGTACCCAATTTTTGTAGATGCAATGTTTCTTTGTTTCAATAATTATGTATAACTTACATACCTATTAGTTCTTAATGTCATTGAGGTTATGTTTAAACAAGCACTAGACAAAACTATTTATAGTACTAAAAACACTCATTTATCACTCTAGATATGTTTATATTGCTCTCGAACCCTTTTTTTCTTCTGTAAAATCTTCAGGACAATGGCACTGACAGCAATTGAATGGATGTGTATGACACGAATGTATTTAATAAATATCTAAAACGGCTCATATATTTATCGTAAATTTAAAGCGCCAAGAGAAGTCATACGCATATCCATGACACAAATTTATAGCTTGTATTAGAATGTAAACTGTCATTAGTGATGTATGTCTGACACTTGACATATACGTCCACATACAAGTGTCAGATGTAAATATACCTTATATGTACTGCATTTTGCTCTGATAATAATTGGAAAATATTTTTGTTTGTGCTGATGCTGACTCTGCATGATGGATGCAATCAACTGGCTATGGAATCAGTGCATATTTATAAATATTTAATTATTTTTTCAATGTATTTGTTATCGTAAGAACATTTTTTTCAATTGATTTCTAGGTAAAAGGAAACAAATATGATATACAACTTTATACATAAAGAGTAACTAGTACTACTACAAACTGAACTATTAATTAGAGTATACAGTATGTGCTAAAAGTATGGTATAAATTCAATAAAAACGAAACAATTATTTTTTGGGAAAAATCCTCGAACAGGTCGATTTTTAATTTACAAATACATATTTTAGCGTAAAATACGATTTCGATTTTTCGATTTTTTTTTTAAATGGCAACGCCATATTTTTTTCCTTGATTCTGAAAGATCGTTTAATTCTCTATCAGACAGTACTAAAATTTTGCCCTCTTACATAGGAAAGTTTTCGAGTAAATGACGATTGAATGTTAGAAAACGTAAATTTTATCCATAAAAAAGTAACAATTCTGAGGTATGTAAAATAAAATACAATTGATTAAATTTTATACTTAAATTAAATGTTCGAATTGCCATCCACCAACTTCTTGACAATGCGCAAGTCTGTGAAGAAATTTTTCTTGCACATTATGAATGATTTCTGGGGTAACTCTGCATATTTTGTCCCGAATGCGATTTTTTCTTCTAAATTACGTGGTTTATTAATGTACACTTTTGACTTCAAGTATTCCCATAAAAAATAGTCAAGAGGTGTAAGATCTTGGCGATCTTGCAGGCCATTCTATCGGTCCGCGTCTGCCGATGCACCTCCCAGGAAAACAGATGTCCAAAAAATCTCGTACAGGGCGCGCATAGTGCGGAGGTGCACCGTCTTGCTGAAACCATATGGTATCGTCAGGAATGTCAGGGTCATTATCGTCAGGAAAAATTACTGCAAGGGCTGGAACAAGGTCATTTTCTAGAAACTCTAAATATCTTTGTCCGTTAAGGGTTCCTTCAAAGAAGAAAGGCCCTACTATTCTGTCGTCAACTATTCCAGCCCACACATTTAATTTCTGAGGGTGTTGGGTATGTGCCTCTGCCATCCAATGAGGATTTTCCCGACTCCAATATCTGCAAGTTTGACGGTTTACTGTACCATTCAGACAAAATGTGGCCTCATCTGAAAAAAGTATTTGTCGGTGTAAATTTCTATTTCCTTGACATAAATCCATTAGAATTTCGCAAAAGTGTAAGCGGCGATCGGGATCATCTTCATTGAGTTCCTGCACAAGCTGAATTTTGTAGGGATGATATTTTTCCTTTCTCAGGATACGTAGCACTGTGCTCTGACTAGTGTCATTGTTTAATGCTACCAATCGTGAAGAATTATGAGGATTATCCACCATACTTATCAAAATGTTCTGTTTCTGATTTTCATTAATGCTTGGACGTCCAGGTTTAGGAATATTTACAACATTGCCAGTTTCTCTAAATTTAGATCTTACCTTACTGACTGTTGATTGGCTGATAAGGCGATCTGGATATTTTTCATTAAATAAATTGCAAACTTCCTGCTGAGTTCTAGTCATATTCCCGCATCCGATAAGAATTAAAATTTCAATTCTTTGAGTAACAGTTAAATGTGCCATAATACTTTAAATTGAATAATAATTTATATGTCGCTTAGAATACTTATTAGAAAGTCGGTGTGACAATGACACTTTGCAAAGATTTTCACCTACGTGATCCATAAAAGAACTATGGAATTCGAAAAACTAAACTTGATAACATTAATACTTTATTTTAATTGATTTACGTTTTCTAACATTCAATCGTCATTTACTCGAAAACTTTCCTATGTAAGAGGGCAAAATTTTAGTACTGTCTGATAGAGAATTAAACGATCTTGCAGAATCAAGGAAAAAAATATGGTGTTGCCATTTAAAAAAAAATCGATGACGTCATTACTCGAAAACAAGTGACATTTGAAAATCGCATTTTACGCTAAAATATGTATTTTTTTAATTAAAAATCGACCTGTTCGAGGATTTTTCCCAAAAAATAATTGTTTCGTTTTTATTGAATTTATTCCATACTTTTGGCGCATACTGTATAAGATAGGCAATAAATGAAAGTAACTGCGTACATACAAGAAATAAGAATATTATTTATATGCACTAAAAATCGCTATAAAATACGTGCTAACTTGAACATTTGTACGAATGTTGTTAGCTTGTAACTGACGATAATCATCGGGAGATACGAAACGGAAATAAATTCTTGGATTGATTTATAAGGTACTGTTTTATACAATTTTATTTTTACGTCTTTCCTGCCTTAAATTATTGCATGTTTCGATAAACGATTCGTGCTGCAGTGTAGATTATCCCAAGAAATTCGAATAATAAATAAATTCTCTCTGTATGAAAACTAAAAATAGTGCTTAAATGTTAATGGTTAAAGCTTGTTTAACAGTATTTTGTTTATTAGGCCCGATACAGACTATGCGTGAATTCGCGAATCGCGATGTGTGATATGCGAGGAATTCGCGAATAGTGTGTAGGATCTTGTTCGTTAAAAACCCATTCATAGAAACTCTACACACGATGCACGAATTCCTTACAAACCACGCATCGCGCATCGCGAATTCATGCATAGTCTGCAGCGGACCTTACAACGTCGATACTACTATAAGAACTCAGTTGCACGTCCTCACTGAATTGAGCAATTTGTTTGTTGAGTTATATATTCCTAATAATAGCAAACAGTAAAAATAAATGTATTCAAATATATACAGGGTTTTTATATATTTTTAGGTATTAATAATATTGTGTGAAACTAACTACTCAGTGGACAAAAGCCCCAACCTGCGTTGAATTACACCCACAATATCTACCCATATATTCCTTATTATTAGCTTTTGTAACATTTTTTTACGGTTTTAGAAAGGTATTTTAAGCTAATATAAATCAAATCTCCTACAATTCCTATCAATGAAGTCATATGTATGTTCTCTGATACCAAACATCTAGGTATGCTAATGAACAATTCCACAGATAAAGCTCTATTCAATAATTCTAATTTGCTAACCTGGTAATGAAACATTCTATAAATATCTAACTTCACTTTTTGGCAGTGAAAACACGACAAATTCAACCACAATAGATGAGATCAGACCTATTTCTGCATTTTTAGGATTGCTTCTTCAGGTGGTCTCCTTTAACTTGAATAAAATATCTATAAAAATTATTATAAAAATTAAAATTATTTGAAGTTAAATATCGACAATGACAAAAAGTGAATGTCAATGAATTAAATATAGAATATTTCATTACCAGGTTGGTAAATTAGATTTTCTTTAGATAATTATTGAATAGAGCTTTGTCTGTGGAATTGTTCATTAGCATACCTAGATGTTTGGTATCAGAGAACATACATATGACTTCATTGATAGGAATTATAGGAGATCTGATTTATATTAGCTTAAAATACCTTTCTAAAACCGTAAAAAAATATACAGGGTGTCTCATAATTAGCTGCCAACCCTGAACAGTCCGATTCTATTATCAAAACTAAGTAAAAAAGTTCATATGAACATGGATCCGGAAATGCTTCCTAAGGGCACAGGGACCCATTGAAGAGGGAGGAATGGAAATCATTTTATTGCAGCATCTCCCAATCGCGTTGTGATAAATGAATGAAATTTGGTATACACAGCTAAATTTTGATGAGCAATTTGATGGACTAATCCATTTATTTCCACAAGGTCCATTGGGGTGGGTACGGAGGGCCTTGGTATTTTGCGTATGTAACTTTTTTGCAGCTTAGTGCATCCATCTGACTATCGAAACAATCGATTCTCCTACCTGTTTTATTTGAAAAAGGTAGGAGAACTTTGCTGAAGTCGGTAGGAGTAACCATTTTTGAAATAATCCTATTTGAAATGCTCAGTGCACCGAGTAAAAACTGTTTTGGTTTTAGGTAAAGTGCCTTTTCTGCTGAAAATATAGCAAAATGTTACTTGAAAAAGTTGTTCAGAAAGAAAATTTGGAGAAGATCGGCGAGGTTTGATGAAACCATTTTTCAACAAAATAGGTACAAAGATGATTTGAAATGATTTCCATTCCTCCCTCTTCAGTCCCTGTGCCCTTAGGAAGCATTTCCGGACCCATGTTCATATGAACTTTTTTACTTAGTTTTAATCATAGAATCGGCCTGTTCAGGGTTGGCAGCTAATTATGAGGCACTATTTGATGTAGTGTAATATTTGAGTATGAGGTCCGCCACAGACTATGCGTGAATTCACGATTCGCAATGCGTGGTTTGTAAGGATTCGTACATCGTGTGTAGGGTTTTTATGAATGGATTTTTAACGAACAATATCCTACACACTGTTCGCGAATTCCTCGCATATCGCGAATCGCGCATAACGATTCGTGAATTGACGATATCATTCTACTCATTGCAGTATTAAGTCAAGTCTGTAGTCAGTGGTTGTCTATAAATCAAGCCAAGTATTATATTTCAAATACTTAATCTGTTTAATACTTACATTGATTACTTAAATTTCAATCTGGCTCACTTTACATGGAAACATTCCTTCTTAATTTGGTTTAAATATTTATAACAAAAAATGCACTGTACTATACATAGTAGGTATACAGGATCTGGACAAAATTCTACCACAAGTTCCTGAGACAAGATATAATTATCTAACCTAATTTACCTTAGTCTAAAATATGACAGTGATTCAATTTAGTGTGAAGAAATGCAGTGATTTTATGTTTAAGGAAAAAACCTTAAATCTAAATTGGTTATTCGAAATGGCATTTATCAAGTATACTTTTTTATGAAATAACGTAAAAAACTAAGAATTAATAATAATGGAATCAATATTTCAGGACACAAGAAAGTTATGATGGTTTAAATGTATGTAAAGTACTGTAGGTGGCGCTCTCTACAATTGACAACAAATTCTAGGAATATTTCACTTTCTCGTGCTAGAAAATTCCCCCTCTACCAAGTTTCATGTATTTACTACAATGAAGTTATTGAAAACTTAAATAAAATTGTAACTTCAACATCAACACCCTTGTCTAAGTTAATCTAAATTCTAAAATATATTTAATAACGTTACAAAGTTGCTAAAAAATAAATAAGAATGCTTGTTGTTTGAAATTGATAAAATTAACAGTTTAAAAATTTAATATTTTATGTAACAGTGCATATTTTCTGCGCTTCCACCATTTTTGAGGACAACCTTTATCGTAAACATAACTGTGGATATTAATATTAGATAAAAGTGTTTAAATAGGTACTAGTTAGTATTACAAAATTAAAAAATATGTATATTATAATCTACCTGCTGTGTATCTATTCGTTTATTTAGAAAATAGATAGGTATTTTATTTTACTCTTACGTAAATAGAATAATGTCATATATTATAATAAATTTAAAAGCTTTATTTCATTTCTATCTTTTAATTATTGCTATAAGTATTGACAGAACATACATAGGTAATTTTAATGAATATGCGGACATACATATCATCACACAACAATATGTAAATATATATTTACTGTATCGATTGGATTCTGGTAATTTATTAGAAGCCGGAAGGCTTTAAGCTAGTTACGGACGGTGAGCTATAACATATATATTCGGTATATTATAAAAATATCGCTTTTGATTAAAATACATAGAACGTTACGCATTGACGCTATAATATATATTTGTATCTATGCGGTTTACTTGTCTGTGGGAATATATCTCATTACAAAGAAATAAATATATATATTATATTATCGCTCGCCGTCCATAACTAGCTTTATTCTAAATTATTTCCTGACAATGTTATCTAATTCTACTTTTATTATTGTTGATCGCAGATTACGAAAGTTTAATTTACTATTTTTCATTTTTAGTAGGTATGTAATAACGATCAACACTTAAAATATTAAATGATATTTTCTATTGCGCTTTAATAACAATTATTGACAGTCATGTTAACCATAGCGTCAGTCGTTACAGAAATTGATGGAGGTACAGGGGGCATACACTGAAACAGTTCATTTTATTGAATTCAAAGCAGAATATATTTTTTTTAGAAAATCATTGGTTGATATATATAACCTGGACGTCAACAGTGTATTTCCTGTGAAAATGTGTGTGTTCAGTAAAGAATGGGCCATACTTTAGGCTGCTTTCTTGGAAACCTAATAAAGTACTTTTTTAATTATTTCTACGATAAATTCCTTATTACTTGAATAATTGTACTCAGATTTTGAAAGAGAGGTTTGATTTTTGCGTTGAATGCAGAGCGTTCTGAGCGCATATGTCACTATATTATTTCTTTCAGATTTTTTTTAAAGAGATTTTTAAAATGGTATTACTTCTTTTGAAACAAGTTTTGATTAGCTTTAGAAAAAGGTATACTTTTTCCATGCCGCTAAAATGCATCATTTTAGAACAAACTGTAATCAACGTACGTGGTATAGGAAAGCTATCTCTAGCGACCATTCAGACACGAAGGGTTCTACATCGCAATAGAAGCTATTGAGAGCTAGCGACCTCTATCGCAATTCGGCGATAACGATATGTTGCAAACATGGAATCTCATGAAACAACTACCATGGGGGTTAATGCCTCAATCAGTATTGGATTACACCTGGAAAACCTATAGCAAACAACTAATGTCACTCGTCAGTACCGCACCAGACATATACCGGTTTCGAGGTTATTAGCTCTCATCAGTATGCCATAGGTGAGCTAACCGACGAATAACCTTAGCTGCGCATACTCATGGTCCCTTTTGTCGGGTTAGACAGACTTAAATAGCTAGAGTTATTCTTCAGATACCTCACCTGTGTGATGCTGATGAGAGCTAATAAGCTCTAAATCGGTATATGTCTGGTGGACTGCTGACGAGTGACTTCAGCCATTTGCTATAGGTATTTCAGGTGTAATTCAATGCTGGTCGAGCATTAGCCCGCTTTCGCACACGGTATATGTCTGGTGTGATTCAATACTGGTCGGTGTATTAGCCCGCAGGGTAGTTGTTTCCTGAAATTCCGTCTTTGCATTCAAGGTATTTGTTGCTTGGAAATCAAATTATGAATTCAGAAAGTTATTACAGTTAGTAATGTGTAGTATCTAACTGTCTAGCGAATATTACAAAAATACATTTAAAATAAAAGTTTTGTTTTTGCTATTGTGTTTTGGTTTAAGTGATTATTTTTTATTTTATTATTTTTTAAATGTTGCCTTTCTTTCATGTTGTCATATTTATCTACATTGTATTTCATACTTTTTATAAGAACAACATCACTAACTGTAATAACTGTTTGAATTAATAATTTATTTCAATTTATGAATTATCATTTTCCAAAAATCTGAAAGAAGTAATATATTGGCACAGGCGCTCAGAACGCCCTGTACATTTAACGCAATAATCAATCAGATATTCGTGTTTATTTCACAAAAAAACTTATTTAAAATTTGAGTAGAATTGTCCAACAAATATTATCGTAAAAAATAAATAAAAATGTGCTTTCTCAGACCTACTTAGAATTTCTTAAGGAAGCGGAATTGTATTATGTTAAATTGATTTACATCACATTATCTTTGTCAAAGGAACCTAGCCTTAAAATATGGCATTCGTTACTGAACACTCTGTATATCAATAGACACAAGTCTTCTCTGGAGTTAATGTGAGTTGAGTTGTCATAAAAGAGAACTTATATACACAGGTGCCATCAATCACTAAATTTGCATTGTATTCAAGTGCATAGTTTGAATATTATAAACAAAAATAATGTTTAAATTTACAGGTTTGTAAATTAGTAATAAAGGTTCATGGAGAAAGAATTTTATGAATTGTTGGCAAAATACCTTTACAATACAGTTGCAATTTACAAAAGCTAATAATAAAGAATAATGGGTAGATATATTGTTGGTGTAATTCAACTCTGATCGGGGCTTCAGTTTCACACACTATTTTTAATACCTAATAAAAAAAATGTATGTATTATGCATTGCATTAATTCATAAAGTCATTTTTGACATAAAATACAATTACTTTATGGTTCAAGGGACTGACGAAACAGGTAGCCTTTTAACTGTTGAATACACTTCGTCCATAATTGCTCCGCAATCGGGGAGGAAGGGAACAGTCACCTAACACGATATTTAAACATAATCCCCGACCGGGCGAATTTAAAACTCAATAATATCCATTAACTTTCTGTATTCATCTAATTCTATTTGCATAAAGGAATTCCTCAAGGCGGGATAATTTAAACGACTTGATTAACTTTTAACAATGGGAGGTAAATAGCAGCCATTATCTTTTCAACTCACCAGATATTGAGCTGCTTTTATCCTAAAATACAATGGATGTATTAAAAAAGGAGAAAGTCATCTCGTAGACGACTAATGCTCTTTATAGTAATATAAAATAGTCTTGATGAATGATCAGGCACATTATTCTAACGATAGCTATATCTGATTGAATAATGCAAAATCTTTAAATCTGACTTACTGATTTTTTCTAAGACATCAGATTCCAATTAACTATTTAAATAAAAATTGTCCTCCGTACAAAATAAGTGTAGGGACTGTTTTGGCTCTGGATGCCGGTCTATGAAAGTTAACGTGATCTTTACAAACTGTTTTGATAAAAACAATTTTTTTTTTAAATTTGTATCTAATTTTTATCAAATTAACGACTTGATGACACGTTATTACTTGATTTTTTTATTTAAGCAACTCTTCCCTCCCTCCCTTTTTTCCTCTCTCTGTTCCTCTCCCATCGTTCTCTCTCATTTCCTCCTACCTCTATCCCCCTTTCACCCTCCCTCCCTCTATCCCCCTTTCACCCTCCCTCCCTCTATCCCCCTCTCTCCTTTCCTGTCCACCTCCCTTTCACTATTTATTTATTTATTTTACTTATACTATTCAAAGACCCACTTAGAGAATAGGAACACGCACAAAAAAGCATACATGAAGCAAATTACACAATATATTTTTTTTACTGTTTTAGAAAGGTATTTTAAGCTAATATAAATCAAATCTCCTACAATTCCTATCAATGAAGTCATATGTATGTTCTCTGATACCAAACATCTAGGTATGCGAATGAACAATTTCACAGACAAAGCTCTATTCAATAATTATCTAAAGAAAATAATCTAATTTACAAACCTTCTAATGAAACACTATAAATGTCTAACTTCACTTTTTGGCAGTGGGAACACGACAAATTCAACAACAGTAGATGAGATCTGACTTATTTCTGCATTTTTAGGATTGCTTCTTCAGGTGGTCTCCTTTAAGTTGAATCAAATATCTAACTATAAAAATTATTATAAAAATTAAAATTATTTGAAGTTAAATATCGACAATGACAAAAAGTGACATCCTGTCAATGATGTCATATCGTGTTCCCACTGCCAAAAAGTGAAGTTAGATATTTATAGAGTGAGTAAATTAGATTATTTTCTTTAGATAATTATTGAATAGAGCTTTGTCTGTGGAATTGTTCATTAGCATACCTAGATGTTTGGTATCAGAGAACATACATATGACTTCATTGATAGGAATTGTAGGAGATTTGATTTATATTAGCTTAAAATACCTTTCTAAAACAGTAAAAAAATGTTACAAAAGTTAATAATAAGGAATATATGGGTAGATATTGTGGGTGTAATTCAACGCAGGTTGGGGCTTTTGTCCACTGAGTAGTTAGTTTCGTACAATATTATTAATACCTAAAAATATATAAAAAATTACACAATACTTAGACATAACACATGTGGCAAATATGAAAAATAATCAATCTAAATATCTAGATAAAAGCTATGTCCTTCTTTCTCTCTCGTTCTCGCTTTTTCCCTCTCTTTCTCTCGCTCTCTACACTTTTAAATAAAGATAGAAAACAGTAGCTTATGATTTTAGTTGTACCCTTTATTAATATATGGCTCATGACTTAGTCTAGTACATCAAAAACTGTTTTCCAAATTCGTTTTATTTTTATATTGCTTAAATTGCCCGTTATAAAAAAATTAATAATGAAGGCAGTTTTTGTTCATTATTGGTGGCTAACACCGCATCGAAAATAACTATCTGACATTATTATTGCACCTAAATATTTTTGTGTACCTATATGTTGTTATCTCATATATAAATATAAACTCATTAGTATTATCCTGCAGTAAACTTGATAAAAATGAGCTGTACATTACAAGTAGAGAGGTTATATTTCTAATACATATTTATGAAATACTGGCAGAAAACTAAAAAAAGCACATTTTCCTTCTGTTTACATCATCGTTTCTGTGCGTCGTAATAGTTACTACCCTGTATAGTGTCACACTGTACAGTTTTTCTGATAGATTCTTTGATAGATGTTGATTTTTTCTTCACCGTCTATTTGTGTTCATATCATATTTCCTCTTTTATTTGATAACATTGTTTATAAACATTGAACATTGTTTTTTCCTTTGTGCATTATTATAATTATATTTTGTATATTTGTGTGTTCTCCATTTTGTTATGTGTATCAATATTATTTCGTTGTGTATTTATTTACTCTATAGTATCTAACCGGATTTCCCTTTCAATGAGTAAATTGCAAATACAAGTAAATAAATAAAACATGGATTTCCTGAAATTATCTGCTTTAATTTATTTTATAATTAATTAAACATCTTCAAGTATCGTCAATTTTTCGGCAAAAAAATATGGTTGTGCCAAGAGTTTGAACGTTTTATTACTTTTGATATTTGTGTTCATCTATTCTGATATTTACATATTGTATTTCCAAGATATGCAGTATGAAACTATTTAAATGTTGAACTTCAACATCAATTCAACGTTTGTCGAGCTAAAACATAAAAAATTGAATTCACAAAGTGGTGTTAGAATAACGCCCTTGAAGTACACTATTGTCTCAGGGCGTTATTATTATCCTTGTAATGTGCTTGATACCTTAATTACCGTGGTAATTTTTCTTTACTATTATTTAAAAAATTCAATGCCTTGGTAATTGATGAGAATATTTTCTTCCTTTTATTTTTGGAAAAAATTTAAATCAATTAAATAAAGCCCTGCGCCAAGATTGACTCAGGGATTGTTTTTATGAGATTAAGCTGATCAGAAATCTAACACTGGAAAATTCATTTCATAAATTTGATTGATTTTTTTACGTCTCGAAAATGTATCCATTTTCATTTTGAAAATCGCGGTTTATTTTTTATAAATAAATTTGACAGATTAAAATCTGTTTAGCTTCTGCAAATGTAGACCAAATCACTTCACATGATATTTGTGTTCATCTATGCTGGTATTTATATATGCACATTCTTTTTCAATATGATGTTTATTGTATATCAACATCATTTCATTATTTATCAAAATTATTATATTTAACTTTTTCCGCTGCTCTTTTAGGGATTTAAAAGAAAGCTAATGACTGAAAATGTATTTATAGTAATCTTCCAGTACTTTGGAAATGTCCTAAGTGAAGAGCTGTAAGAGTAGTTCTTACCTAAGCAGAAATTGGATTCTATAATAAAATAGTGGATATGTAGTGTATCTAATTAGAAATAACGCCCTGGTGCATTACATTTGAAAGAAAATAAATCATTTGTAAACAGAAATTAAACGAAAATTAAAGGTAATACGAGGTAAATCATAAAAAATTAACTTAACAAAGTAGCCCTTGAAGTATACGCTTGCCCCAGGGTGTTATTATTACTAGGGTAATCTTTCGTTGTTGTTATTTAAAATCCAATGCCTTGGTAATTGACAACAAGAATATTTTCTCTATTTTATTTTCGGAAAAAATTAAAATCAAATACCAGAAAGATTCAGTCGGGCAGCATTATTTTTATGAGATTGACCTGACCAGAAACGTTTGCACTGAAAAATGCATTTTAATAAATTTCATTACTTTGTTTACGCCTCGAAAATATATCCATGTTTATTTTGAAAATCACAACTTAAGTTTATTTAATAATGTTGATAGAATATTTTTTTTAGCTTTTACAAATATATAAAATCACATCACATGATATTTGCGTTCATCTATACTGGTATTTACATATGCACACTCTTTTAACCGAGGGGTCAACAACTACCTCAAAAAATGTACACCGATTTCCATTTTTGGCAATCATATCTTATTATAATTAGTGATTCCTTTGATTACCAGTAATTCTCAATGATTCCCAAGTATTACCATATGATCTCTAGCTGATTTTCAAATGTTCTCATGATTACTAGCTGATTTCTAAGACTTTCCAGTCAATTATGGAATGATTTCCAGTTTTTAAAAGTTGATAAAATTAATAGTAATTCATATTTCACACCACATTTAAATGAAATTTCTAGTTTCAATAAAGCCTCTTTTATATGTGTATGTGGTGCTTTTCCTGTACTTTATTTGTATTTTGCAAATTTATTTTTTGGTTTTTTTACTGTACAAATATGGGCTACAATTTCATTTTTGAACTGTGAACTTCTCATTTCAAATATTTTATGTAACAGCGAATAACTAAAGCAATGCACTTCTATTAGTTTGATTAATTATGGGCTAGTATATAGTTTAGACCTTAGAGAAAGCACATGAAGAACAAAACAAAAAAAGAGGGTAAAATTACGCAAAAGAAGTTTATTTGAAATTTTACAAACCTTTCAACACTGGAAAATTGATTTTAGTCTTAAACCTGAAAAATCTCAACCAGAAAATAACAGAAAACTTAATTTACGAAAATTAGGAACAATAATCGCGCACATTTTCAGCACCATCACAGTTTATATGAGCCCATAGTCTGCACATAAGGCACTGAAGTTTCCCTCTGGCATCTTCTAAATATATTCTATCACAAAAAATGCAGATTGCATTATCACTATTAACATGATTTCATGGAGGAACTACTTTTCGATGATATTTCATATTGGCTTGACTATATATTCTTAATTTTTCGATCGATTTTTTGATGGTGCACTTTTTCTAATTTTTTTCATCGTAGATTCGCTCAAAATGTTTTTTGTAGCACCATCAACTTTTGATTTCAGTGCAATGCCTTCATTTAGGTTGTCTTTGTATGGGTAGGAGGTTATAATTATCGAAGTGCAACCCTGCATTTCTCGATTATTGGTTTCCTTTTATGTAATAGGCACTGAAATATGAAAAGGCGAAACCATCGTGCTTTTGGGCGAAAAAATACTCTGGACCGATAAATTCGCTCCAAAAGAAACAACTTCCTTATATTTTTATATATCTGGATCCCCGTTGCTAGACTTCTAAGGAAATGTTTCAGAAGTTGGCAAAGTTACAACTTGACAGTTGGTGCATTCATAAACCTACCCTTGAACTTAGCTGTGCTATAATCAAAACCACAGCTAAGTAGGTATTCTCAAAATGTAAACATACAGTCACTAAGAGCCTAGGCACTACTTATTCCGACAACGCGTGTACTACTATGCTGCACGCCCACTGAGGAGAAGCAGCGCAAAGCGAAGGGACGCGTCATGTTAATCCTGGGTCCATACATTGACACCAAGCAACCAAAGAAAAAAATACCATATGGCTTTTATACATCCACATCGATCAGAGTCAAAAGCTACGTAGTATTTTCTCTTCCGTCGCTTTGTCCTAATGAGTGAACCAGGTTCAAAATGACGCTTCTCTTCGCTTCGTGCCGTTCTCCAAATACCGCCTACCTAAAACTGCTGTAAACAACAGATGATTTCCAGTTGATTCCTTATCGATTACCAGTGATTACGCCTAATTCCCAGTGACTGTCAACTGATTCCCAGTAATTACTAGTTATTTTTCATTTTCATGTGATTTCTCAAACGATTCCCAACGATTACAATTAAAAATGTACATCGATTTCCACTAGTGGTTGACCCCTTGCTTTTAATCTATGTTTATTATATTTCCAAGATATCCAGTATGCAGTATTTAAGCTGAGCATCAACATTTATCACATCGGATTTGTTATATTTAACTTCTTCCGCTGCTCTTTTCGGGATTTAAAAGAAATCTAATGACTTTGAAAATGTATTTTAAGTAATCTTCCTGTACTTTGTGGACTTTGGAAACATCCTAAGTGAAGAGTTGTAAGAGCAGTGCTTACCTGAGCGGAAATTCGATTCTATAATAAAATAATGGATCTCTAGTGTCTCTCGGGTCTTTATCCTCTAAAACTTTAATAGGATTCTAAGAGTCGCAGACATAGAACATTTATTTAGCCACCATCCCATTTTATTAAAAATACGAGACGTTTAAAGTTCTTAGTCTTCTTTGAGATTGTCAGTCTCTTTGAAATTAATATCTCCGAACTCTTTGTCTCTTTTCTGTCAGCCAAGCAACGTTTTTACGTAAGAGCTTTTGGAAAGATGACTCGCTGATTAATAATAAGTCTTTTATAGTATCGAAAAAGATTTCCAAATTGCGGTATGTTATGTAAAATCCCGATTTAATTAAATGTTTCTGTCCCCCTACTTAATAAATCACGGACAACCCTTTTTCTTTTCATGTCGGATCATGAATATTGAATTTAAAAGTTTTGTGTGCAGAGTTCGGCAAGAAGTTCGGCCTTTCTCTTTTCTTTTGGCAATTTAAAGAAAATCTTAGGGAAAACGACACGCAGTAAATTGCTTTTATTAATGATGTTTACTTAGTTGACTAGGGAAAATTCGCCTTTCACCCAAAGTGAATCAGGAAAACCTAAAAAAATATCCATCTATCCGCCTCAGCAGGTGACCGGAAATTGTTTTTCCAATTGCGAAAATTATAGTGGAACTCAGTTTATTTAACATTTTGTGTAAATTAAACTATTTGTCTATTTTTTCTCATCATTCGTCACGTACTGCTATGTGGATTTGGTTTATTTTAGGTGCTACAAATTAATAGCTTGTATAGGGACTTATTTCTTTAGTATCCGTCGCATCAAAGAAATTAATATGATTGCAGGTAATTATAAGAAAGTTTTTTTTATTATTTTAATATTTTTTAAAAAATAACATTAATTCTACTTTGAAAAACGACAATCGATCTCATAAGAAATTGTAGGTCCGTTTCTATTTATGTAATTTTTATACAAAATTTGAACTTATTTTAATTTAAAATTCACTAAAAAATGTAAGGTCTGATGTATAAATTTTGTATAAGTAACTTACATTGCATGCATGCGCGAGATTTTTGTCTAGGTAAAAGGTACAAGTTCTAACCCGGCATATGTCTGGTGGCACCGTTGACGACTAACCGTGGCTGTTTGCTACAGGGATTTTTCAGGTATAATTCAATTCTGGTCGGAGCATATGTCGTAGTTTTCAATAGTACCCACAGTCTCTGCTCATGTATGCATATAAACGCGCCATTGCTCATTTTAACACTTACAATACGTTACGTGTATACACGCACTGTACACTACTGGTTATTAGCACTATCTCTATAGCGGTCACATACTCGTATACCACTTATTATATACTACACTATACTTATTATCCAGTGTACTATACTACACTATATACATTACCTGGTCACTAGCTCTGTCATGATCACTGCCATCACTAGAACTGTCGTGTTCATCACTAGAGCTGCGTCTTCGAAAGTTATTAATAAATACTGTAATCTCATGACCTGTGGCCTTTCATCCACTACATACCTAATGTATTGGCATTTTTTTCTCTTCCGTGGTTTAATCTGCCTGCGTTTCGTTTGAGCATTCTTTAATCTAATTCGATCTTTTTCAATTTTAACCAGTCTATAATTTTTGCCTTTTTTTTTCATGACTCTAATCGTCGGCTATGGTAGGATGCATTATCCATTACAACTATAGCACCGGGTTCCATATGTGGCACATTCAAACCATTTTACAAATATGGTATTGTTCTGTTCGTCCTGAGTCAAATACAGGTAAACCCTGTTCCAAAAATTTTGCTGTACTTCGGGGATGCGTGATTATTAGGTGCCATTCTTTTCGAGAATGTGAATTTAATCTAGTCCAAAATTCTTCATAAAATGCTTGCCGTTTGTTTTGGCAGTCGTGTCACATTTTTGTTCCCATATATGGTCTTGATTTATACATATTTCGTCCGTGTAATATATTTTTCGATTCAGATTTCGTCATTCTAATATTTGTTTTAAAAATTGTTTTCGCCATATTACTATTTTTCTATCAGCATATGCTCGATTTTTTCTATTCATGGCATGCGTAATTCGTGAAAGTGCTCTTCTAGAAATTCTAGGCAAAGGTTCATTCTGTAAGATAGCAACCTGGACTTTTTTTATTGTTGGAAACTCATTTTTAAATTATCATCCATGAATTGTTCTATGAATCGCGTATTTTGTGTCGTCATCAACCTCTATCTTCTGCCTTCAGCGAGTTTTCACTATTTTCCGTTTCATCACTCTTTATTTTTTTATCCTTGGCAGGATAAATGATCTCGAATGAGCGGGGTCGAGAGGGACTATCTTTCTTTACCCACTTCATCGCTGTAGGCCTGGGCGCCTCGTAGAGGTGGGTTCCCTTCTCCGGTCAGCCTCGACCGCAATTGCGGCCGATGCATGCGGCTCTGGGAACTTCCTCCTGTCCTGGCAAGCCCCGTCAGCAAGGGCTTAACTTCTGGCGCTCTTCTGTCTTCTCTTCTTTCTTCGTCGACTCGTTAACCCCCGGGGGTAGTCATGTTTTGGCCGCGGCGCGATACTCTTTATTGCACAATATACACTACTGAGAGACACTCTTGTTAATAAACTACACAGTTCAATTGCATCACATACTCGTAATTTGATCTCGCGATAATCACTTCGTGCACATTTTTTGTCAGATATTCGCCACTTGTTAGATTAGGGTGTTTACAATTTTGAGAAAATGCTGTAGAGCTTGAATTGTTCGTCATTCTTAAGAACACAAACACAAAATCACTAATAAATTAATTACAATGACAAATAAATTAGCAGAAAGATATACTCCGACTTTTCCCGCACGTAAGCCCAACAATTTTAATGGCAGTCGTGCAGCTAATCGACGTCGAGAATTCTCATCTACGCATGCGTATTTGATTCGATTAAAATCGGACTGATTATGATTTATTTTGTTTATTAAGAAACAGATGTAAGCAGCATTTTACACTGATTTTTAGAAATGTACACATTCTATAGAAAATAATTTGTCTAGTAATTTAAAAAAATGTTGGCATTTCATAGCTGTAAAAAATCGTAGTAGCGGTATTCTAAATATCATGATGTATCATCATGCCACTGCTTAAGGTGGATGTGATGTAAGTAATTTATTCTCACATTTCTTTCAAAATTCTTTTGAACCATACAGTCATACTATTTGCAATAATGTTAGTAACTTTTATGACAATTGTATACCTTATTTAGTTAATAATATATTTTACTACCGCTGAGCAGGTTTTAGAAATGTTGATTCATTTGGATGAAAATAAGGCTGTTGATTGGTTGATGGCATTCTGTCATTTTTTGTTAAAAATTATGCAGTTTATATGTCCCATTAACTATTATTTTTAAAATCATTTGAGCAATGTGTTTTCCTAGGTTATGGAAGCAGGCTTACATAATTATATTAATTAACATTGTCACTAACTATAGGCCTATTAGTAAAATAAATATATTCAGCAAGGTATTTGAAAAAATGATTGTCTCCTTAGTAGTAAAGTAAAGCCTAGTGTGATTGAGCAACAACATGGATTTTTACCTAATAGATCCATAGAGTCTAATATTAATAAATTACTCTGAATACATTTTGTCTGCACTGGACTGTCAGATACAGATGGACTCTGTGTTGTACATTGATTTCAGTAAAGCTTTTGACAAGTTAAATCATAATATACTCATTGCTAAATTAATAAAAATCTGTGTGCAGGGAAGTCGTCTTCATTGGTTTTCGTCCTATCTTTTCAACAGATCACAAATTGTATCGTTAAATGGATTTCATTCAGCTCCTTATGTAATTACTTCTGGAGTTCCCCAAAGTTCACACTTGGAGCCACTGCTTTGTAATATCTACCTTAATGATAAACATTAATGTTTTTATCATAGTAAATTTTTAATATACGCTGATGACATATTTTCTGAAATAAATAGTTTAACTGATTGTTTTACTTGTCCAAAGTGATCTTGATAGATTTTTTGCATATTGTAATGTGAATAAACTGTTTCTTAATATAGAAAAATGTTTGTTTATTACTTTTACTAGGAACATTAATAAATACTCATGTGACTGTAATTTTAATTAAATTAATCTGATACAAGTGTCTGTAACCAAAGATTTAGGTATAATGTTTAATAGCAAAGTGTCGTTGCAAAAGGCAATAGGATGTTGGATTTTATTATAAGAAATATCAGCTCTTTTAAATTACCCGAGGTATTGAAAACATTGTAATTTGCATACGTTCAAAGTAAATTAAGTTTTGCTTCTGTAATTTGGTCCCCTCAGTATAACATTTACATTTCTACAATTGAATCAGTTCAAAACAAGTTTCATTATTTCTTTAAAGAATCAACGAGAATTAAGTGCACTGCGAGGTATGCGGAACACACAATCTTGTTTGTTTGAATTTGGGAATGCCTTATATTTCCTTTTGTGTTGACTATTAGAAATTATGAGCGGGTTTATAAAATGAGTGACTCTACCATGAATTAAATAACCTTAATGTAATTTTAATCACGCCAGTTTTAATGTCAGTATTTGTTTTGGAAGGAAGGAAAAATGAAAATTTGTCTCCGCACATGTAATGCATCCAGGGTCTTTAGGGTTTCAAATATATCTAACAAAATACTTCCAATAGAACAGAGTGATTGAATAGAGAACACTCCCATGAAAACCAACAAATGGAATTCTTATTCGGCACTGCAGAGGTATCCATTGACAGTTTAATCAAATGTTTCGTTCGGCTCGCCAATAACACATCGACCAATTTCCTGAACGATAAATCGTAAACACATCCCTGCAATCACGTTCTGCTGTGTAAACTCCACGACAAAAGTTAGAGGCACTACAAGTGTTAACCGTAGTCGTAGTGTGCGAAACTTGTTAAATTGAAAGCTTGGTTATAAGAAAAGGACAGTTATTTTTGAGAATTTGATAATATGGCAAGTATCTTTTAACTAATGAGAATGAAAAAGGTAAATATCCAAAAAAAAAACCAAAGGTACACATCCTGAAGCCACGGTGATGATGTAATTTTTTCACTACGTTTTGCGTTTCGTAGGGATAACAGAAGAATTTGAAATATAAATTGTTATAAAAGATTGTACCTATAGCTATACACAATAATTTTTTTATATAGTCTTCTTGTTTGTTCCCTTTACTAATATTATCTGAAAGTATTTATTAGTGATATTTTCTTCTTTTGGTATTTTATCTCACTGTAAATTAAAAATTACAATTACTTGTTTTTGCTTAATTCATTTCTCACTAAAACGTTTTCACAATATACGTACCTGTATACGTTAACATATATTTTTGAAATGAATGCGTTACTGCAGTGGGTAAGGACTTAACTAACGAAATATTCAGCTTTTATTAGGCAACCTGTGGTCTATAGTGTCATGTGTTCCAGAAAATAGATGAATATTTTTTCCTGAGTTTTTAAGTTAGGCCGGTCCTGCATCACCTGTTTTACAGTAAGTAGCTTGAAAGTGTGTATCGGAAGGCGGAAGCGTACGTGCGTATTTTAGTTACTGTCACAGATTCATTTGCATCATTTAACATTAAAATGTCTTATTCAAATCAAGAGTTAGCAGACATGGTATTATCTAATCCCATTACAATGCAAAACATTCATTAAATTAAACACTAAGTATTGGTGCTTTGGATACCATTATCATGCATCTTTTTTATAAAATTTTATTTCATCCGTAGAGTAAATTCAGATTGCTATACAATGCCTATTGTTTTGATAAGTTATTAATATGATGTGCAAAATGCCAGTTTTAATGATAATAAAATAAATTCAAATTTGTCGTCAGTAAAGTCCGCATTTCGTTCGCAGATCTCAGGTCCCCTAGCGATGATCTTAATATTAAAATATACTTTATATTAAAACAAATTTAGTCTTATTTATGCCAGCTAATCGACAAAATATCTTATTTATTTACCTACAGGGGCTCGATTTGATTCATTTTGAGTTTAGTGGAACACATTCCCTCAGAATGTGACGTAAATTGTCATGAGAAAATGCAAATCTGTATTTTTGTCCATTCTGATTTTAATTATTTATATAGGTATCCACTTCGGTGCGATACACTTAATTTTTTAAACATCTGCACAAAAAGAAGTCCAAATAATTTAAAGTAAGGAGATCGTGGTGGTCATGGTACCGATCGTCCTCGTCCAATCCCTTGGTATTAATGCTTGAACACACTATACATGGTACATATATAATTTAGCCTTGTATATTGTAATACACTGTGGACGTCCTAGACCTCCATCTCTTCCACGATTCGGTATCAAATTTCCCTCGCGTTGCACTACACTTGCACTGACTGCACACCAAGGTAAAACTAACTGAATGTGGCACATGTTTATAGGGAAATCCTTCTGCTAAAGCATTTTCACTTCGCAATAAATTAAAACGATATCCTCGAATTGAGAGTTGCTATACACGTAAGCCGTTTTTGACACTTGAAAAACTAATGTAAAAACTCACTTCACAAAAAAGGTTAATACCTACAATAAGTTATCGGATATCGGATTTGGAATCGCCTGGATACTACAGTAGCCCAGCGATGTAAAGGTTGAAAATAGTACAACTTTTACATCGCATGATACATAGCATTTTACTAAGAAACTATAAGGATTTTACAACCATTTTTTAAGATATTGACTCTCCATTTTTCATGTATTCCCAAATTTTTTTACATAAATTCTGAATCACCTTGTATTTAGCAACAGGTTGAGATATATCCTATTAAACGGTGTACCATAATCAAATGGTACAAGTAGTGTGATGTTATCAGCATCGCTATGATTATACTTAAAAAAAATAATAAATATGTATTCAAATATAGTGCGAGACAAAGAAAGTTAAACACCCATTAAATATTATTTTATTTTGATAATTTTTCGCATGTTTACTTCTCTTGGTGAAAGTAAAAGTTGTTTTTTTTTGAGTTTGCATAGATCCCATTTTGATAACGTAGCATTCTTTTTTTTTGAAAATTTGTGCCCATATTTGTGTTGCAAATGTTGTGAAGCTTGTTGCAAATGACTTTTTTTCTAACTGATTATGCCTAAGATAACTTAACAGATAAACCTGAAAATTTTATAAATTTATTCCTTCACCGAGAAAAATTAACAAGCAAAAAATTATCAAATTAAATAATTATTTATGCAAAAAGTGCAAAAAGTAAGTATTTATTGCACGTGACGTGAAAATGGACAACACGTTGAACCCAATAAACACTTTTGTACGACTTGCATACAATATTTTTCAACGTTCATGCAAAAATCAAAAAATGTGTTGTTTAGGTGGCTCTAAGTGTAGAAAATTAAAATGCGTAATTTAATAGCAAAATATTTAATAATTAATTGGCACTATCGATTTGCATTAAGAAAATTAGGAACTAATATGTTAGGAACAATTTAACTCAAACTTTATTTTTACCAGTAATGTTAAATGTAAATGTACAATTTGCGCAATTTTCATTAAAACGTAATACAATATCACAGAAAATGGACTAAATATGGCGTCGATTTGAACGTTTATGTTTGTTATGATCACAAAACGCTGTAGTAGAATGACAGGTGAGCAATACAAATTTTAATCAATAAAGATTTTTTTGCCAAATATAGTTCAATAAAGTTTTGTCTTCTGCGTAAACGCAGAAAAATGAAACTTAGTGAGTGTTTACCTTTCTTTGTTACGTAATATAGTTCCGTAAGTAGGTATGTATAACTTTTTCAAATATTTTTAAAAGCGCACTGAGAACACTTACAGGACGTAAATCTTTTAACACCTGGAGTGCATCTTGTTTGGTATAGGAGTGACGTGATATTATTTTTATTTTAATCCGTCCGGTTCCTAACTTTTTTCTCGCGCCGTAGCGCTCTTCACCGAAAAAGTGTTGCATTATTCTTTAAATAAGTAGCCTAGCAGCACGGCGCTCGCCCCACTTGGGCTAAATATTGATTAGTCAGTTGAAACCGACCCACATTCTGTCATCACCGCCGTTCCCCGAAAGGGGATGTTGCCCCGGCCCTCTCAGCGCGGGAATATGTATGCCACACACTGAGAAAAATTATGCGACGGCCAAAGGGCGGCGTTTGGTATTCATTTTGGTTTGCTATTTTCGGAAAAGCGGCAGTCGGAAGCGAGGTGATAAATCGGGTGGGCTAATGAAATTTCTAGTTAGGAACACGTGGAGGTTAACGTCTGAGTTCTCTAAGTAAAAGCGAAAAAAAAATGATAGCACTTAGAACAGATAGTATCTCCGGATGCAGTACCGCAGTCTTATACATCTTTTTATTGTCTATTTTTAGAGAAAAAGTTATTATTGATAAATAGTATTGCTTATGTTTGTAAGTCAGATATGTAATCAAACATACAAAGCGTTTAGTTTATAAAATAAAACGTAAAATTATTTTTGTCCAACTGTCATTTAAAGAAAATTTACCATTTTTTAATGGCGATGAACAAAAGGAAGCTATTATGAAAAAATGGAAACAAAAACGCCCGACTGGAAAAAAAGTTTTTTTCTCACAGTTGGAGTACTTTTCTTCACAATCATGTCATTTTTGGCATTGATACACGTCTATTACCCTGGCAAACCAACATCAGCGACCGCCAAAAACAAGTACTGGATATTTTGTTGCTATTTTGTTGCTAATTTGTACCACCAGTTTCAATTTTGTACCAAGTGCCGTTTTCGAGAAAAATGGTGGCCGCTAGCGTAATATTACGCTAGCAGCCCATCGAATTACTCCGCAACTAACAACGATATCAAAGCGTTTTTTATACCATATTTTGTTGTTCGTCGAGTACTTTCTGCCAGTGCATAGTTTTTTTTAAATATAAAAAATTGTCCATTCGACTCATACTATCAGTTAAAAATTTGTTGCTGCTACTTTGCGCTCATGTAAAATGAAACATAAGATACTGCCGCCAAAAACATGTGGTGGATATTTTAGTACTATTCTGTTGCTAATTTGTTCCACCAGTTTCAATTTTGTACCAAGTGCCGTTTTCGAGAAAAATGGTGGCCGCTAGCGTAGTATTACGCTAGCAGCCCATCGAATTACTCCGCAACTAACAACGATAGCAAAGCGTTTTTTATACCATATTTTGTTGCTCGTCGAGTACTTTCTGCCAGTGTAGTATAATTTTTTTTAAAATATAAAAAATTACCCATTCGACTCGGACAGTCAGTTAAAAATTTATTGCTGCTACTTTGCGCTCGTGTAAAATGAAACATAAGATACTGCCGCCAAAAACAAGTGGTGGATATTTTGGTACTATTTTGTTGCTAATGTGTACCACCAGTTTCAATTTTGTACCAAGTGCCGTTTTCGATAAAAATGGTGACCGCTAGCGTAATATTACGCTAGCAGCCCATCGAATTACTCCGCAACTAACAACGATAGCAAAGCGTTTTTTGTACCATATTTTGGTGCTCGTCTAGTACTTTCTGCCAGTGTAGCATAATTTTTTTAAAAATATAAAAAATTGCCCATTTGACTCAGTCAGTTAAAAATTTGTTGCTACTTTGCGCTCGTGTAAAATGAAAGATAAAATATCGCCGTCAAAAACAAGTGATGGATATTTTGTTAATATTTGGCTACTTTGGCTTTGACTACTATATTGGCGTAATGTTACTCTAGCACCCACCATTTTTCTCGAAAAAGGCACAAGATACAAAATTGAAACTGGTGGTACAAATTAGCAACAAAATAGTAACAAAATATCATTTCATTTTAAACGAGCACAAAACAGCAAAAAAATTTTAACTGACTGAATCGAATGGGCAATTTTTTATATTTTTTAAAAATTATACATTGGCAGAAAATACTCGACGAGCAACAAAATATGGTACAAAAATCGCTTTGCTATCGTTGTTAGTTGCGGAGTAATTCGATGGGCCGCTGGCGTAATGTTACTCTAGCACCCACCATTTTTCTCGAAAGCGGCTCAAGGTACAAAATTGAAATTGGTGGTACAAATTAGCAACAAAATATCCAGTACTGGTTTTTGGCGGCCGCTGATGTTGGTTTGCCAGGGTCATTGATACTAACTTCAGATAATTGAAAAATAATAAACCTACAGTGGCGAATGCTTTGGACAGTTGGACAAAAAAATATTGTTTATATAAATCAGTGGTTTATGGGCTTTTGAATGATTTTTTCTCGCGACAAAAAAAAAATTAGTAAATAATTTAATTTATTTAAACATAATTTATTCTCGGGAAACTTTTATGTAAAAAATAAATTGATTTCTTTGGTAAGCAAATTTAACTTTTTTGCTTGTTTAAACGGAACGAATAGATATTCCATTTGAACATTTTATGAAAATATATTTTTTCCTTTCTCTAAACAATTTGTTTTTTGATTTGAAATGAATGTGCATATTTTAATTTAAGGGAAGTGAAAAAGAGAAATATGTAACCTTTTAATTATTTTTGGAAAGTTTTTGAATGAAGTTTTATTAGGTGATATAATAAACTTTCGAAAAACCGTAAATAAAAAAGTCAATTTCTTAATATAGTATAGTAGGAAAAATATTTGTTTGAAAGAAAAAATTCGTATTGTTTCTTATAAATAAAAAATAATTGTCAATTGGTGGCCACTAGATGTAGCTGTGCTTGGACCTGGTGGCTGCAGTATGCTTGGTTGTCAGGTTTTGTTGGAATTATTAAGGATTTTGGAGCTCTACTTAAGAAACATTCTGTATAACTAGATAATAATATATATGTATTTTATTTACTATATTCTTGATGTATCTTGTTTTAACAAAAAAATATCTATACAATTGCAGCTAAAGGTAAATACTTTCCTTTGAAATTTATGAGACACTTACCTAAATATCTACATCTCCAGATCAGTTAAGTATTTTTAAATTCGTAAGCTGAATAAAACTAGAAATTATTGGCAGCATTTACATTTATAACTAACAATAAACTTATACAAATACGGACAATGTATTATAACATACAGTCTACCGTGTAACAAATAGTAAACTTGGAAAATCAATCAATCGCCAATCGCACAGAGGAAATTGAAGGAAATTGCATTAAACTCCTGAGGAACATCGAGGAAATTACCTAAGCGATGAAAATCATAGATACAAATATAGAATAGCGAGTTATAGATTGATTATTGTAGAATAGAAAAACACGTGCGAGTATATTTGTACGTTTTTTTTCTTTTGGTTGGAGCCTCAAGATAAGGTGAGTTTGGCAGTTGGTTATTAATCCTCTGGGAGCAATACGTATTACATAATGGATAAGAAATGTTATCTTCACGAATTCTAGATGTAAATTTCTTTCTATGCCCTAAAAAATGGAGTGTATTAGCTTCTTAAGGAGTGAACGCACTATAAGGTCACTGTCTAGGTGCATCTCGGACTGCTATGTGTGCCGAGCTGATCACGGACTTTTACAAAATCAGTCACATATGTCGTTCTCTATGCGTTCCTGACTTATTATACTGTACTGTTTAGATGTGAAAAAATGTTCTGTGGAAGATGTACTTTTATTAGATCACACACATACAGAACACATTGTGAGATCTAAATATTACAATAGAACAAGTCGAAAGCGCATAGAGAATGACATATGCAACTAATTTTGAAAAAGTCCAAGATCAGCTCGGCAGAGAACACCTGAGTGCATTCTCTTGTCTTCTCTTAATCTTTTGGCTACTAGATGTAGCTGTGCTTGGACCTGGTGCCTGCAGTATGCTTGGTTGTCAGGTTTTGTTGGAATTATCAAGGAGGACACCCACAAAGAATTTAGAAATCGGTGGGATGAAAAAAATATCTATCAATTTGCTAAGGAGTTCCTTGAGTACCCCTGCAAGGAAACAGGGAAAAGGTACCTGGCTATGTCTAAGATGAATCTTCGCCTGGTGACAGATATTCAAACTGAACACTGTTGGTTAAGGAAGCACCTTTATTATGAGGAAGTGTGAAACACCTCTTTGTAGGAATTGCGAACCGGAAGACGAAACAGTACTCTATGCACTCACAGAGTGCACTGCCATTTCGTCAATAAGAGAATCCGTGTTGGGAGAACGATAGCCTACATTATAGAGATCCCCTCGAGCAACGTCACCACCTTCTTCTGGCTGGTTAGTGACTTAGGTGGACTGATCTTCTAATGGGAGAAAGTACAAGGGGCCCAATGGGGTCTAAGTACTATAGCCTCTTAAGTTATCCTCCTCACAATTCCAGACTATTGGTTAAACCACTAAAGATGCAGACAATTTTGTTACAATGCAGTTCCCTTCTACTCGTGAATTACCTTTAGTCTTTCATAGTTCGGAAAATTTTAGAAAAAAACAATGATCTTGATTCTTTTGTTTTAGTTGAAAAGGAATAGTCCTGAGTTTGTCGCAACCTACTTACCAACCTATCTAATATTTATACAACTAGGTATTTTAGTGATGGGGGAAATATTACAACGCACAAATTATTGAATTAAATTTAATATTTTTCTTATTTGTACTATAAACATAGTTTTATATACGAGCTGCTAATAGTTATTGTTAATAGCATACCAAAGCTAATACAGCCCATTTTTTAATGTTTAGAAAAAAATTTATATCAAGAATTTGTGAGAGAATATTTCCTGTCCATTACAGAACTGCTCCCAAAAGATTAAGAGAAAACAAGAGAATGCACTATCAGGTGTTCTCTGCCGAAATGATCTTGGACTTTTCCAAAGTCAGTTGCATATGTCATTCTCTATGCGCTTCCGACTTGTTCTATTGTAATATTTAGATGTCACAATGTGTTCTGTATGAGATGTACTTCTACAAGCTCTTTTCTTGACTCAACAGGTCTAAATTCTCCAAAAAATTTTTTGCGAGACCGCGACTTGAGCGAGCGAGTCCAGCTCGCGACCTAGTTTCGGTCAGTCGTATCAAATAAAAGATCTAATAAAAGTACATCTTCCACAGAACATTGTTTCACATCTAAACAGTACAGTATAATAAGTCGGGAACGCATAGAGAACGACATATATGACTGTTTTTGTAAAAGTCCGTGATCAGCTCGGCACACATAGTCCGAGATGGACCTAGACCGTTTCCTTATAGTGCGTTCACTCCTTAAGAAGCTAATATACTCCATTTTTAGGGCATAGAAATTTACATCTAGAATTCGCGAAGATAACATTTCTTATCCATTATGTAATACGTATTGCTCCCAGAGGATTAATAACCAACTGTCACCTTATCTTGAGGTTCCAACCAAAAGAAAAAAAACATACAAATATACTCGCACGTGTTTTTCTATTCTACAATTATCAATCTATAACTCGCTGTTCTATATTTGTATCTATGATTTTCATCACTTAAGTAATTTTCTCGATGTTCCTCAGGAGTTTACTGCAATTTCCTTCAATTTCCTCTGTGCGATTGGCGATTGATTGATTTTCCAAGTTTACTATTTGTTACACGGTATGTGTATGTATAATACATTGTCCGTATTTGTATAAGTTTATTGTTAGTTACAAATGTAAATGCTGCCCATAATTTCTAGTTTTATTCAACATACGAATTTAAAAATACTTAACTGATTTAGAGATGTAGATATTTAGGTAAGTGTCTCATAAATTTCAAAGGAAAGTATTTACCTTTAGTTGCAATTGTATAGATATTTTTTGTGTTAAAACAAGATACATCAAGGATATAGTAAATAAAATACATATATATTATTTTCTAGCTATACAGAATGTTTCTTAAGTAGAGCTCCAAAATCCAGGGTTGTATTCTGTGGCCAAAAAATAAGGTTTTTTTTAACAACAAAATAATTAATTAACAATGGAATTACTTTACTATGATTTATTATAACTAATGTTGGAAATGGCCACCTTTAGCCAAAATACATGCTTCAGATCGAACACGTGCAAAAATTGTAGGAGTTGCTCTTATCACATTACAGCTATAATTTGTTGACGTAAGTGCTCCTCAGGTTCAATGTGAACCTTGTAAATTAATGTTTTGAAATGTCTCCAACAAAAAAATCGATAGAATTGGATTCCCAAATTTATTTTTCTGCATTTGAATGAGACAGACAATGGGTACATTATCAACTAACTACTTTAACATTTTATTTTAAATTGGAACTAGATGTTAGAATAAAACAGTTAAAGTTGTGAGAAATTGTAACGAATCATTCCTTAATATTACCTACATTAATCTTTTTTTTTTATTTAAAATTAATGAATCTCTTTAAATTTACAACCGGTAATGACTTAAGTTTCATTCTAGCATTTAGTTCTTGTTCTTGTAAAACTAAATTATTAATTTTAGAACCAAGAACTTTGTATCAGGTAATTATGTGCCGTAAAAATACTTTAAACTTGACGTTTCCTATTTCCGGTACCAAAATATATCAAACAGTCACAGATGTAAGAGGAAAAGGAACGAAAAGCAATCGTTTTCTTTTATTATTTTAATGTAAACAAATATTATGTGTACGCAAATTTTATTTAGTTAGATAGGTACTAAAATTGGATAGTAATATGGATAACAATGCCAAAGCAAATGATTATAATAATATGTAAACGTTTTGAATAACTTTCTTAAAATTAATATAATATACAGTGTGTTCATTTTTTATATTGTTACTTGGTTAATTTCGCTATCTGATATAAAATGGTTAAAAAATGTAATATAAATGTCTGACAGATTCAGTTTTAAAAATAAAAAAAATATATTTATACAGAACTCAGAGGAAAAGTTATGGATAGAAAATGATTAACTTATTTTTTTATTAACCACCATATGTCTATTATTTGAAAAAATGAACGAAAATGTTTTATACTGTTTTTGGTATAGAAATAAAGCGTTATTTTTTAATTTTGTTTTACTGCATTTATTTTGTTGTAACTTAATAGTAATAAACTTGGAAATATTTATCTTCTATTGTAATAAGAATTGAACTCTGGCGTAGAAGTAAAGAATATAATATGAAAATTTATCTAAAAATTTTATACTCTTTTTTGAAATAAAAAAACAACCGTTTGCAAGAAAATCGACAATAAGTTTTTTGGACATACTGATGAATCTTATTTCTTTAACGATTGAGAAAAATATACTTGAATGATAGCTGCCATATTGTTTTGACAGTAATTTCTTATCTTATATCCTTCGTTAATAAAAAATAAAAGCAGAAACGCAGCATTTTATGACAAAAAATACATTCAACTAATTAATTCTACCAGAATAAATTAGTTAAATGTCCATTTTCTCATAAAAGGTACGGCGTTTTTGCTTTTATCTTGTATGAACGAAGCATATAAGATTTGAAATTACCGCCAAAGCGATATGACAGCTGTCATTCAATTGTTTTCAAAGTATACTATGCTTAATCGTGAGATTCATCAGTATGTCCCAAAAATTAAATGTCGTTTTTTTCGTTAACGGTTGTTTTTTTTTTGGCTTCAAACAAGAGTATCAAATTTTTAGATAAACTTTTATTATTTAAAGAAATGCCATCAAAATCTTAATAAAATTAAAAAGAAAAAGCGTAGCTCCGTTAATATTGACTTTGACACATTTTTTCGAGTATTATCACCCCCTACATTTTCTGCGTGGAGTTTCCGAATACCCTGTTTAACATATTTTATAAATGATAAAAAATGATTTTCTTAGTGTACAACACACGTCAACACGTACAGGTTTTGACGAAATATCCCCGTTCACAAATCTAACATGGACCTGACACCTGACATGAAAATGCTCGCCTCCATTAAATAACGTTATAGATTTTTTATATTGGAAAACGTTATTTGGGGAACTGCGCCATGGCGACAGTTCTGTACGCATTATAAAAATAATAAAATTCTATGAAAATTTTATAAATATATGTATTACTGGCAATAATACTTTCAGGTACTTTAAAAAATTGTATATATCTATATATTTATGAGCTCATTGTATAAAACTACATTTTCAAAGACATTGAAACATTCTATCCTATTACCATTTATGGATGGACGTGAATTGATTTGTATGAAATGAGATGGTCCAAGGCAAATTAAGTTATGCTTAACGACTTTGTCTAACGACGATGTTTTTATCGATTGCTCTATTTATTTTTGTTTCCTATTATTATGATTTATCGCGTTGATACCTAATGATTGCTGTCAATATGTTAATTAAAATAATCAACAGCAATATAAATTGTAGTTTGCATTTTGAATAAAAAAATAATGTAGTGCATTGTAAATTAAGCTTTAAACCTAAAGTCATTGTATTTATTTTATATATTTTGGCAGATTTTTGTGCCAGCAGTTCTAAAACTAAATTGTTAATTTAGATATATTGATTATACATTATACAGGGTGGTTAAATTTCCATGTCTTACCATTGGCACCTCGGAAACCGTAAAATATGCAGGGTCTAATGACCATTAAAATCAATCAAACAAATCCAAGATATTTGTTGCCGTTGCTAAAATATTGTGAAGAAACTGAAAATAACGATTTTAGGAAATGCCATCTTTCACAATAGAAATGATTGAAATTTAGTACAGGCGTATAAGAATGTATATGTATCGATTTTCAAAAAATAATCCCAAATCTGTAGGTCCGACCATGTTTATCATATGTTTATGGGATCGCTGAAGGTTTTACATAACCTCAAAAAACCCAATGATGTAAGTTTTTCAGCACTATTAAATACATATAACGCTACAATTTAAACTAAGGTTTGAGTTATAGGATTATATGCGTTTAATAGTGCTGAAAAACCTAAATTATTGTTTTTTTAAGGTTATGGTAAATTCTGACGGGTTAAACAGAAGTATTCAGATTCAGCGACCCCAAAAATGTGTTAATATATTTCGAGTAAAAAGGAACAACTGTGGTAAATTCAACCGTTAGATCTCTGGGTTATTAACAAATTTATTAACAACACCTTTTATAATATGGTATAAAATGGAGTTTTATATAATGTCACGTAATTTAGAATGGGAAAAACTTGATTTAAAAAAAGTTACAGAATAAAATGTCAGTACAACTAGAGCTCTCTACTTTGTACAGAGAAACTGATTTTCTACAATTATTTTACGCGCCCTGTATCTTAAAAATGGGTTCCTCTAGAATATACGTTATTAAGCAAATTCCACTTATTTTTTAACATTTTCTCAACTCTAGCAATATAGTCTTCTTGAAACATCTTGTGTATTATGATTTTTTTTTGTTTGTAATCCATACTATATTACAAGAATCTCCATGTAAATACCGTTCATTTACATTTTTCCTGTAAAATTATATGATTTTTTCTAAAAATACATAATATCTTAAAGTTAGGTTTTTCCCATTATAAATTGCATGATAATATGTTAAACGTTATTTTACACAAAAAAGGTGTGGAAAATTTGTTAATACATTTCGAGAAAAACAGAAACACGGTATTATTAACAAAATTATTAAGAGCATTTTTTATATAAAAGTAAATTTGTTCATAGTAAAAATGAGCGTAAAATTTTGCAACAATTAATCAAATTCGTTCAAAATTCAAATGATTTTGCCTCACTGTTAAAACATTGTCACCATATTTTGTAAACACCCTGTATAATCAAGGTTCCTAACTTTGAACAGCAGTACATAAATACGTCGCTACATTTGAATGGTATTTTAAGAAATTCCGACGAAACATGATCAACAAATAAAATTGTTCTACTCTTATTTATTTTATTTATATATCTAACAATTTATATAGAATTTCATTTATGGAGACAACTCTGTTGCTATTGAAAATCAATATTTGACCATTCCGCTCCAGACCAAACATTTTCATCTTGAACTTATCTAAGACTGTGAGGTGCAGTAAACAAAACAGTGAGTGTCTCACCGTCGCCGAACTATGAGTAGGCAGGAGACGTCGACAGGTGGCGTCTTGTGACGGCGCCCGGGAACCAGCCGGTGTCCACCTGGTGGACAAGCGGCGTCAACGTTGGGTGGAGGCCTTCCTCTACACATGGTGCAGCCGGGCAACAATAACAACGGAGGCTCCGACATGGACTCGCTGGAGGACATGCTGCGGAAGGTAACTGGTCACTATTTTTTTTTTCATATTTGTTCATAGTTCTGTTTCATTGTATTCGTCGTTCCAATTGGTGAATTTTAAATTTTGTCAATACTGCCTACGGCGGTCAGGCGATCAGCCCGATCGATCTAGCTGTACAAATTTTATGTCCATGACCACTTTTGTTGGTTTAAAGTACCGGGTGGATTAACAAGACATGATTTTTGTTAATAGTGTTTTGGAAATAGCTCAAATAACTGTAGTTATCGTATTTTTATATTGAAAATTGTAAACTTCGAAAATGTGAATCAAAAGTCCTGAGAGAATGACACGAGTTTGTTTATTAGGTTTTTGTTAATATTATTGTGTCAGTGATTTATGAAAAATGTCAGAATCTTCTGCTAATAACGATAACATGGATGATGATATAAAAGAATCATAAAATATCGCTATTCAATCAGTATCGCCGACAAAATCCAAATATAAATATGAAAGAGCGTATCACTTATTTAAAGATTGGAATCATTATATTGACATAAAGAAATTTTCAAATTTAATTGCTCTTCTTAAACGTAAATCAGTAGGACATAAGATCCAGAATAAGATAAAAAAAATCAGAAGTTGAGGAATTTTTGAAAGGAGCAGATGATAAAACTTGAAGAAGGTAAAGTGTAATTTTCACAAATATTGAGTTTTTTAGATTGTGCTGATTATTGGTATCAGTGGAGCATACCGTCGTGAAGAACTAATATTTTTTCAGCTTGAACATATTAAACACATAGGAGAATATATATTGATATAGAATCCCAACACAAAGACGAACGTGAGAAAAGAATTTACTATTTCTAATGGGAACGTCGAAGGAGTCAATCTTGTCGAAATGTTTCGAAAACATTTCTCTCTTCATCCGTCACCAATTGAGCATTCAAATTTATTCCTAGGATATAGAAATTGAAAATGTTCAAGACAATGCGTTGGTATAAATTCCATAGGGGGTTTTCTTAGAGCGTCTGCTGCGATACTGACTGATGCAGGAACAGACATCACTACTCTTAAAAGGCATGTTGAATGGAAAGCAATCAACGTGGCAGAAGGATATATACAGGATTCCGTTCAACAAAAAACACAAGTTGTCTCAAAAATATTGTCTCAAAAAGAAATCAATATAAATACAAACTTGGCCTCTACTTCATCATCATCATTTATAATAATGATAAGAAATGATCTAAGTTGACAATAAATAGTTTAATTAGTTTAAGAATTATAATGCATCTTTTGCTTGCGAGAAAACTTTTCCCACACTAATTAGGAAAAATCGAACTTTTCCTCAATAAAATTAGTTACTAAATGTACAACTTTTCAAGATACTATTAAAAAAACCTTTTTGTTGGATGATATGCAAAATGAACTGCCATCTACTAAAGGTTATGTGCGTTTATTGACAGAAAGACTACAAAAGTTTGCCAACATTTTTGTAATTAGTGAATTATGTAAAAAATTACACATTGCTAGTAATTTTTACTATGTTACTATCACTATTGGCACACACTACAAATTTTTTTATGTGTTTTGCTTGAATCACCATTTTAACTTGCCAAGAATATTTCGATTTTTAAATTTTAGTAAAATATGTGTTTAAATTTATTCATTCTGAAAGAGTATTATTACCTTATCAAAAAAAAGCAGTAACAGTATTAACATTATAGTTCTGTAAAACATTAAAAGCACTGATGTGCAATCATTAAATTCCTGTCACTGCATCACATCTTCCTTGATACTGAACCTACTGGACAATTAAAACTTAAAATCTACGGATAATATTGTATCTTATTCCGAAATTGCTCAACATATTGTCTAGCGGTGTATTATTAATAGGTATTATCTAAGTATTTTGTATTCAATAGATTTGTTCCTGCAGCGGTTTGAAACTGTTAGAAATATTGAGTTGAGAACGAGTTACCAGTGAATCTAACACAAATAGTTCGACGGACACTGCAGACAGTTTCAACTGTTTCCGACTGCTGCAGAACCTAATATGAGACACACACATGTAGATATACTATTAACAAACCAAAATCGTTTATAACCAATACACTCAAAGACAATAATAGAAAGCCTACTTCTCTATATTTTTTTCTAAATACATACCATAAAACTTAGTGATGCCGAATTGAACTGATTCACAATCCTTTGGAACATTTCGGCTTTATTTGTGATGTATTCGGCGATGACAAGTGAACAAGTTCACTTATTGCAGCAACATAATTAGTTGGTACCGATCTGCACTGTTGTAATAATAATGGGTTCCACTTGTGATAATAATTTATTTTTCAATAATTATTACCAACTACAGTTAATAAAATAATTACAATACAAGTAAACTAATGACTTGCAGGAAGTGAATTTTAAAATTCAGTAAAATACTTTAGTAAACCACGAGTGATCGCTTCTCAGTGGTATATATCGTGTAGAAATATTATTTTACATGTGGGTAATATTTAAGACTACTAGAACAGGTCATAAGAGATAGTCAGCTGAACAGAGAAGGAGATATTGTTTAAAAGTCGCCAAATACTAAGTTATGCAGATGATGGCCATAATTGAGATAGTAGGGAGCAGCAGTCATCCACTTAATGAAATCGAAAAATTTGTTCAAAGGAGTAAAATTTAGAATGTACAAAACAATTTTGAAGAAAAAATATTTACGGTAATTAATTTTGTATGCAACGTAGTTTACTTGGAGGGTTTTCTCAGCGTATAATTTCAGGTTTAGTTGGAATCAAAGAGTAACCGCAAAAAACCCCATTTTTCGCCCGTAGTGTGTAGCAAGAATGGGGAATGTCGTCCAGAGGTCTCCGTGGGCTTAAATTGATCATCATGAAAAATCTAGGTGAGCATGATTCGATTTTTCCAATATTTGTCCGACGTACCTCTACTTGAGGGGTGGAAAATGGTCGATCAATTCTTGGTAAAAATTGGCGGGAACTTGAATGGCAAGGAAGAGATCAGAAATGTTCTTTTAAAAATGCTCAAGGTGAAAAACACACCCCGCGTGGGGGTAAAACCACCCCTATTGCCGAAAACCGGCGGCAAATAATGTTCCCTTCATGAATTGCCTTTTTTGTGCCACTCTTCCTTATAACTCCAAATGATATGAAATACATGCCTCCATAATTCGTTCTTCTGTCGGATTCTGATCAGTTACCCCTATTGACGGAGTGGAAACCACCCCTAAAACAAGAAAACAGAAGAAATGGTCACCAAAATCTGGGTAAAGATTGGCGGAATTCCACATGGCAAGGGTAACATCAAGAATGCCCTCCTAAAAATGGTCAAGGAGAAAAACACCCCCCGCGTGGGGGTAAAACCACCCCTATTGCCGATAGCAGACGGGGAATGATATCCACCTCATGAAGTACTTTGTTTCCCCCACTACCCGACAAATGATACGAAAGACGGACTCGCAAAAACGGACGGATTTTGCGGTCACTCTTTTATTCAATAAATAGCTGTAAAGCATCTGATTTGCAACCTCTCTATTCATGACAGCATGGCTGCACTCGGCAACTTGGCAGATAGACGTTATTGTAAACACCAGAACGGCGTCGTCACGTTTGACGTATTATGTATTCATAGTGTCGATATGTAAAAATGCCGTCGTATTCGGCGCCGCGTTGCGGTGTCGGCTCGCTGCGAGCATTTGTAGCAATTGACATGTCCTATATCACGCGAATCTCGCCGGAATTGTCAACACGCTGTTATTTATAGTGCCTCTGTGGATATCATACGCATACGCGTTCATCATACACAAAACACGCGGCAACCGCCTTGAGAATTCCGGGTTGCCGCAGTTCCTCGCAATTTTCCCGTTACACCGCAAAGTAATAACTTCCTCCGGCTCATTGCTGGGCTGGGGCTAAACGTCCCCGTTACAGGTTTGTATTTGTCGTAGTTTTGAGCGTATGAATGCAGCGCGTTCAGCGTTTCAGCTGTTGTTGTTGAGTTGTTTGTTAGTTTACTGTTATGTTACGATTCCATAATGAAATAAATACCACTGAAGTATGTTCCTTGGCTACACAGTTTGTTTTATACAGGTTCGAAAAGTTTTTTTTTATGTAATCGATTGTATCCGTTTAATACCTGTTTATACACTTTTATTTTCGTTTGTACCTCAAACACTTAGAGGTGGCAAATAACTATCATTTTACGTATCATCGTACTTAATAATGAAAAAATTGAAATGGGCATAGATTTGTAATCGTTAGTACCTGTTTGTACCACCTTTATTTTAGTTCTACCTTAAACACTTGAATGAAGGAGGGTGAAGAATGAATAAATATACAGGGTGTCCTCGAATAAATGCAACATAGAGCAAAAGTAGATCCCGAGGTAGATCCTTGACGGCAAAATATTGCGATGTTACCGAACTTACCTTAGTGAAATGTTGATGGTTATGAAGATACAAAGTGTGGCAATTAAGTTCCGGGAATTTAGATGTAACTCGGAAACTGGCAACACTGTATCGTTCGTCAACGTGTTTCTAGAGAGGGGGGACCTTTCTTTTAGTTTCAGTCCAAGGTTGAAGTCTATAGCACATTTGGTTTGTGTTTTATGTGTATTTTTTGGAACTTTTTTAGTGGCGTCGTGAAAATGAGTGACTCAAAGTACAAGCAACGTGTTGTGATTCAATTTTTAGTGAAATCTGTCGAAAAACCTCGGAAATCCGTCGAAAATTGCCGGTGGTGTATGGAGACGAGTGCATGTCGAAAATACGCGTGTTTGAATGGACAAAACGGTTCAAGGAGAGGCGTGAATCGGTAGAAGACGATCCACGTGAAGGAGCTCCCGGCACCTCTCGTACTGACGTGAATGTTGACCGACTGATCTCGTCTGAGATCCATTGTCTGACGAGTTAAACGTCAACAAAGAAACCGTTCGCAAGATGTTACACGAAAATTTGAATATGCGAAAGATTTGCGATGGTGCCAAAAGTTCTCACCCGTGAACAGAAAGACATGCGAAAATCGATCTGCCAGAATTTGTTGTCCCGCATTCGGAGCGACGGTAGAGACTGGATGAGTCGGGTAGTCACTGGAAATAAGACTTAGATATTTGAATATGACCCCGAGACCCGTAAACAAAATCGGTAGTGGGTAGAAAAGGGTGGGGAGCGGCAAACGAAAGCGAGGATGTCCAAGTCACGACTGAAGGCAATGTTGATCGTTTTTTTTTCGATATCCACTGCATCATTCATCGTGAATATGTTTCTGCCGGCCAGACAGTGACTGGACAGTTCTATGTTGGCGTCCTGGAACGGCTGCGGGCCCGCATTTTCCGTATACCACACGAACTCGCCGAGAACGGTTTGATCTTGCACAACGACAACGCGCCAGCCCATTCCTCGTTCATTGTGCAAGAGTTTTTGGCAAAAAAGGGCATTCCAACGTTGCCATACTCACCCTATAGCCCCGACATTGCCCACTGCATTTTTTTTATTCCCCAAGATGAAGCCGCACCTCAAGGGAACTTATCATGGCGGCGTACAGGAGGCCAAAGAAGCTGTAACCGTGGTGCTGAACGGGTTAACTGCGGATGATTACCAAGAGTGCTTCCAATCGTGGGAGCAACGTTGGAATCGTTGTGTAGAGTTAGAAGGAGACTATTGTGAAGGTCGATAAAAAAAATGGCGAAATTTAATTTGCTTGTTTTTTTCATTAATAAATTCCCAACTTAATTGCCACACCTCGTATAAGACGTCGAAGTTAAAATTTTATTTTCGGTATTTGTAAATAACTTTTTACAAAATCCAAATATTTGCACAAATTTTGAAGATGTTTTGTGGCGAGAAATTCAAATTTGTTTCTAATTCTAACGTTACTGGTAGAGGGCGCCACTTACGGCACATTATGCTTCTTTTAACTGACAGAACTTTTTTGCGGTTTAGTGTATCCATCTGACTATTGAAATGTCGATTGTCCTACCTTTTTTATCCGAAAAAGGTATACCTGGTTGAAATCGTTAGGAGTAACCGTTTTTGAAATAATTCCTATTTGAAATATTCAGTGCACCGAGTGGTTTCAGGTAAAGAGCCTTTTCCGCTGAAAGTATAGCAAAATGTTACTTGAGAAAGTTATTAAGTAATAGTAAATTATGACGCTGTACAAAATTATAAGAAGATCGGCGGGATTTGATGAAACCAAATTTTCAACAATGGTTTCAACGAAGCACAAATATTTCATCAAAGCATCGTGGTTCTAAAATGGGCTCGAAAACAAATATGAATAATAAATAAATATGCCTGGTTTATAATAAGAAAAATGAGACAACAAAAGTAGTACAAACAAGTACTAACGATTAAATATTCGTTTCCGTTCGAATTTTTCATGTCTGGCAAATTCCGAGAATCTTGTATTT
Organism: Monochamus alternatus; assembly: GCA_037114965.1. NCBI lineage: Eukaryota > Metazoa > Arthropoda > Insecta > Coleoptera > Cerambycidae > Monochamus > Monochamus alternatus. The sequence goes on along the minus strand of CM073429.1, from coordinate 53,022,814 downwards.
TTGTTCATCTCCCCAACCCCCAAAAATTTGAGGTATAAACGAAAACAAAAGTGGTACAAACAGGCACTCACAATTAAGAATCCGTATCCGTTCGAATTTTTCAATTCTGGCATATTTCGAGAATTTTATTAATAAGTTTGATGATACGTAAAATTTTAGTATATAATAATAATATTCTTAATATCTTTTAGTATATAATAATAATATTCTTAGTATCTTAATATTTGAGGTACAAACGAAAATAAAAATAGTACAAACAGGTATTAAACGGATACAATCGATTACTTTTTAAAGAAAATCCATTATATATCTACGTTCGATGTGACCTTTACACAGTTAGCTGGAAACTAAGAGATCCCCAAATAAAACTACTCATTTTGATATTTGATTTAAATCTGAAGGAAGTATATGATTCATATTTTCTTAGTCATGATTAGTTGTTTCTGGGGATTACATTTTATCGAGTAGGCGTTTGTCTCAAAACAGTGAATAAATTGTCACTGTCATAAATCCGAATCAGTAACACGAACGGTAATTTCTCCAACTAAGTTTTATTATTTTTGACAAATTTATGAAATTTTGTAATATTATGGATTATTCAGTGTGTTCTCCGTGGAGATCTATATTAGAACTGGTTTAGTAGACTGTGCACTTCAACGACAATTTGACAACAATGATAGGGGTAACGCGTCAACGCTCAAAGCAGTTATGGCTTCGTCACAGAAGTAAAAATAATTATGTGCAGAGCATTAAAAATCCTGTACGTGAAAGAATGGTGAGAGCTACTTTTACAAGAAGTCCTAACAGATATGCTAATAGGCAATCACTTGCTCTAGGAATATCCAAGTCAAATCTTCACAGAATCCTTTATCACGATTTAAAATTACATCCTTACAAATACCAAATGGCGCACCACTTTATCAATCGAGATAAGGAAGCAAGACTAACATTTTGTCAGGAATGTTTATATCGGCATAGAGAAGCAATACAACAATTTATTAATGACCGATGAAGCAAATTTTCATTGCAATGGCGTTGTTAAACAGAATTTTAGATATTGGGTCACGTCTGCTCACGTATGTTTACCATGACAGTGGAAATCTATGATCAACCACCCTATAGTCTTAAATAGAAACTTCGATCTGTTCATACACTTCAGCATTAGAAGGAAATTTAGAACCTGAAAATCTCAATATAAACAGAGTTTCGGTATTCGGGATACCCGGTGAGAGTATTTACGTTCATAAAATGACCCATACACACTAGGTTGGTTCATGCAGCAGCTGGAAACGATTTGAAACTGTGAGAAATATTCGACCACCAGTTATGTTGAGAACGGGTTACCAGTGAATTTGGCGCAAGAAGTAGTTAGTAGGACGGACATTTCTGACAGTAAACTGTTTCCAACTGCTGCAAGAACAAACCTACTGATTGATGCACAAATCACAGCCAGTAGCGAAGCATGCATCAATTTCTAAGGATCATGATACTTGATACTTAGTATTACAGTGAGGAAAATTGCAATTATTAACAAGAACAGTTCATTTTTATCGAGATAAAATTGATATTTTCTGCATTCGTTTTGATATCATTGGTAGGACATACGTTTCTTTTAAATAATCTGAAAAAAACAAACCAAAAAAGAAAATGGACATAGAGGTGATTGGTGGAAAAACTAAAGTATCTATTCGAATTTAAAATTATTAGATGAGATGCTAACTTTTTTTATAAATAAAAGGGCCACAGTACCCAGTTCCACGCCACTGGCAGATGTGCTACATTACAATTAAAGTAATTGACATATCTTAACTCATGTATACTACTAGAAGTAGTAATTCGTAGAAAGACATATTTGAAAATTTCTTGGTTGTTACAATAAAGCAATGGTTGTTTCTATTTTATTTAGAAAAATATACCACCAATAGGTAGCATGTATCTCTACTGCGGCATTTAAATTTTTGGAAAGGTATTTTAGACAACATTTATATGTAACCAATTTCAAATTATTTCACAAACCAATTTTTGAAATATTTGAAAAAATAATTTTGTAATTTTAACAATTTGTATCTTTTCCTACGTTCATGCAAAAAAACAAAACTTTATTGAACTATATTTAGTAGAAAAAGTGGTTTAAATGTTTGTTGCATTCATCTGTCATTCTACTACAGCGTTTTGTCATCATGACAAATATAAACGTTCAAATCGACGTCATATTTTCCCTAGAGTTAGTGTCATCTAAATAAAACATTTTTCCACGGTCGGGAGTAGAAATCAGTTTCTATGACATCAAAATTAAAACAGAAGTAGTCGATTATTCCCAAGGGAGTATAATGCTCCCAAGGGAGCAAAAAAAAGATAACATTGAAATTATTTATTGACATTTAAATTAAATGTTACATTTGTACAATTTTCAAAATTAATATTAGAAGGAATATTACTTTCGCTTACATTTACAGTTTTTGTGATTGCGCTAGTAGTGGTACCTACTACAACCTGATTAGCAATTTTGGTCTTATTTTCAATGGAGTTCTCGACATAACCCTCAGCAACTGTAGTTGATTTCCAACCCGCATGACGCTTTATTGTCGTGATATCCACACCAGCATCTGCCAGTAATGTCGCTGAAGATCTTCGTAAGCAGTGACCAGTATAACATGCAGCATCAGGTAATTTTAAATACGAAGCTACTACTCTCGGAATTTTTCCCATTGTATTCTTGCCAACTGGCTGCGAACTACATTTTCCTGCTTTGTAGTACAAAAAAGGCGCTTATGCTTGACGTGGGGAGGACGAAGGGATAAGCATTTTTGAAACAATTCAAGCATATTTCCCACATCGGTAACCAGAAAGGTTCGAGGAATCTTTGTCTTGGTGTTTGGAATTTTTACAATCAAGGAAGAGCCTACATCCTCAATATCATCTACAGTTAAATTGACTAGTTCATCAGTTCGACAAGCTCCAGCAATCCCCAGAATTAATCCAACTTATAAAAATTCAAAATACTTAATAATTGAAATACCTATCAACAAAAGTAATCTTACCTTAATCATTAAGAATTCTTTGTCATCTGCACTTGATAGAAAACGGTCGATTTCACCCTTTGTCAATATTTTCGATTTTTTCGCTTGATATCCGTCACCGGTTCTTTTCAAAAACGCGATCAGCTTGGGGAATTTGCTTATACCTATGTTGTCGTAAATTATCAAGCATGACTTAACCATAGAATATTGCGCCTATAATGTGGAAGACTTGTAATTCTTTGCATTTTCACTGAAGTATGCCAACAAAACATTCTCGCTGTATACTTGAATATTTTTTTCGGCGCACCATTTTTTTGAACCGATTGTAGGCTATATCGTATAAAGATCTTGACTTCGTAGGCAGCAAATTGCTTATTGCAATATTTGCAGCTTCCACAATCTCTTCCGACTCACAATTATTCATTGTGCACTAAACAAACTTTAAACTAAACTAAACTAGCACCTTAATTTAACAATTCTTTTTGTTTGTTTATTTTGTAGTTATGACAATAACTCAACGACTACTAAATAAATGCTCAAATCCGAATACAATAATTCTGGTGCTACTTACTTCATAAAATCAAAATATATGTTTTTAAGTTAATGAGACCGTGGAAAAAATAGTATATACCATTCGGGAGAGATGCTATTTTGTCCTCGGTGCATTGTAGCCCTCGGGCTTCGCCCTCGGGCTTCAAATTGCACCTCTGCCAAAACAACGCATTTCTCTCCCTTATAGTATAATGTACTATTTTGATTTTTGCATGAACGTAGAAAAAATATTGTATGCAACTTGTACAAAAAGTGTTTATTACACTCGACGTGTTGTCCTACTCGGCTCACGTCGCGTGCAATAAACACTTACTTTTTGTACTTGTTGCATAAATAACTATTTTAAGTGTCTTAGAAACCTTATATGAGATTTCTTTCTTAAAGCACCATTTATGAATCTTCCTGTATATATACAGAGTAGTTACTTTTACGTTGTCTAAAAGTCCCAATACAGGAATCTCGGACACGGTAATATATAGAGTGGCTTAAATCAGGAAAAGTTGCGCATTTGTATGACTTTCAATTTTGTGAAATTATGATATCGTGATATTCTGTGTTGTTCGTGACATCAGCCATGAAAAAACCAAAAGTTCACTATGACAATTTAGTAATCGAATAGGCGTAGAATTTTGTTGCCATTTCCACTTCGATTTTGATGATTGTGTTCAAGACGTAAGGGCCAAAATTAACGCGCCTATACATATTTGTATACTGACCTCAAAACCTAGAAACAGCCTGTCAATCCTAAGCAATTTACAAATACCCCTCATTAACTAAACTCAACTATTAATTTTGATGTCAGTGCCATAAATAAACGTAACCAGACTTTGATGCATTACAGCTCGTAACACACGTCAATATTTGATTGAATCGGTTTAGTTGTGGAAAATAAATAATGACAGGGTTATTTGCTTCATGTAAGGGCATTACCTGAGGGTGAGTCTCCCCTTGTCCCCGGGTGGTTCATAATGGGACAGGCATTTATCAGATCACGATGTATCAATAAAACTAAACAGTGTGGTAAGTGCTGGAAAGCATCTACAACGGAAGTGGCTTTTCGGGCTATTACTGATACCCCAACGAGTTTTCTTTAGGGTGGTTCGATTCCTCGGTATTGGTAATAGTTATTTACGTAATTGCGTTGATTTGCAAAAGCAATGTGATTTACATGGCTTTAAATCAGTAGGGTTAAGTGGGGTAACTTCGAGATCTCTGGGCATTTTAAATTCACTCCTTTGGCCAGATACGATACGAATAATTTTGAGAACATCTACATACAGGGCATTTTTATAATTATTGTACGTCTAATACTAGGTCATGCTATAACAACCCGAAAAACACACAGGGTTAATTAACTATGACTAGTACAAACATTTTTACCACGTGCTGAGGTGGGCCTAAAATACAATTAAAAAAATTAGTTCGGAATTTTAGGTCGATGTTAAAAAAATGAGCGCTTGTGACAATCATCGTCTGACCATGTTTAGATCTGTCAACTACCATACCGTTGTTTTTTACAGCGTTGTGAAATGCAGAAAGTAATACCTACTATTAGAAAATTTGGAATGCACTCGCAGCAGCCTTTAATTATACAACTTTGTACGAATGCTGTAGTTCCGTTGGGCTCTAATCTCTAGAAAAACAAACAGCACATGTTTTATGAAAATATCTGTGCTCGACACATATTCCTTTATTTCATTACTATAAAACGTTTAAAACTACAAATTAGTCACTAAAATTGAACCATAACCTAGAATTTTGCGTTGCTACTTGCATACTCTCCAAACGTCAAATAACACTGGTCAAAGCTTAGAATATTATATTCTAAAGGTAAAAAAAGGATTTTTACAGAACACTGTAAACATCTCTGAATGTTATAGTTTAAAATCGTACTAATTATTTTATATGAACGTCGTCGATTATTGTAAATATATGTTTTTCTTTTAAAGCAGCGTTAATCGGTACACGTCACAATGCGATGCCTTTGAAAGCTATGACACAGCTTAAATAACAATCAGCTCACAGACTCGTATGAGCGAGAACGTCTCGCGCAGATCTTCGCGCATGTCGCCATTTTAGGATAAAACCTTGAAATAGGACCAGGGCCATCTTGTGTCTGTGTTTTATTTGTGTTACTCTGTGTTTATTGTGGTTTCGCTTTCTAAATTGGGACATTTTTTTAATCTGGCCCTGACGTGTATCCTGAGCGAGAGAGAGACAACAAGCTTCAAGGACAAATTTTCGATGTTTAATACTTCAAAGGTGCCGCTGCAGAGTCAGTGTTGCCAGTGGTGGTACCATTGTACCAGATTTGGTACATTTCAATGTGAAAAGTACATCTGTACAACTATAACAAAATTTGGTACAAAACCAGTATTCTTGGCAAAGCAAAAAACCTTTTGAGTTTGGGAGTATGAAACCGGCTTTCTTACTGCCGCCCTACTAACTCCGTGGTCCGTGGACCCATATGTTTCGAAGAGTTGAATTTACATCTATATTTACATATCATCTATGGTCCACGGCAACATTTGAATCAATGATCGTAGTTAGGGATCTATGATTTGTCCATAGACACTAATATATCTATGAATCTATCCCTCTTTCCGTTCTGTGATGTAAATCACAACAATAGACAAGAGGACAAGAGAATGTTCTCTTGTCTATGCGTGTAACCTAAAGTCTGAAATTTTCTGCTTTATTTATTCATCTAGCACAAAAATGCACAAAAGAGTAAGTAAATGTTAGAGTTACCAATGATTTGATTTGTAATTTGGCAATAAAATCTGGTACATTTGTCTGAAATCTGGTACAATTGTCTGAAGGAATTGGTACAACATTTTCTTCGGCGCTGGCAACACTGCGCAGAGTCTGTGAGCTGATTGTTATTTAAGCTGTGGCTATGACTTGCGGAATATACCTAACCACACGACTGACACAAGGCCAGATTCGGCGATAAATAGGGGTTTAATATAATTTCGAAAAAAAAATTCACTTTATAAATAAGTTTGGAAATAATTTGATGAACGATTTCGTTTATTCTTATTTTTCTCTATCCTCTATTAAAATATTTGTATTTAGTCATGGTTAACCCCCATATATTACAATGATTTCCTCGTATCGAAAAGTAAATATTAATATTTTGATAACAAAGCAGTTTTCTTGACATGTAGACTAACGTGATATAATAAAATAAATTTCTTATTCTACATATCTGTGTATACAGAAAGCTCAGACGTACTTAACCTAATGCCTCTGACAGGCCAGTCAAAAAATCAATCGCATAAAATCATTTTTATGTCTAAAATTGGGTTTTTATGTGGAATAGGCCAATTAATATATTACTGTGCACATTCAAATATTGATGTTTATTGCATTGGTATTGCCAAATTTACAATTCTGGTCTATTGGTCTTTTTAATATCAACCAAAATATAAAATTGATACAAACGATTGAAAATTGCACTGTGTGCGTTATTAAAAAAATTAATAAAATATAATTGTATGTGAGATAAACCATTATTTATAGCACACCAAAATTTATATACCTGTAAAATAAAATATAATGTACATTGTACATTGACCATAGTACTAGAAATTGAAATAATTTTTATGAAGTTTATGAAAAACCTAAAATTTTTAAGAGTTTGTTTTATAAGGGTGTAGAATGAGTATTTTTATCAGAAATAAAGTGGAAGTTTTCGTAACTTTGTGGGTTTATGTTATAATTGTGTGAAAATTATTCTTAGAAACCGATGTTTCCTTATACAAATTGATATTATCCACGCACAAATTTAATATTATTTAGCTCGGTGTTAAAAAAATGAAAAAAATTGGGGCTTATGACAATCATCGTCTGAGCGGGTTTAGATCTGTCAACTACCATACGGTTATTTTTTACAGCGTTGTGAAATGCAGAAACGACAAAGAAACATTTTTTTTTATTAATTATAATACCTAAGTAACAGTTAATCCGGTTAGCTGCAGTATTTGGCATTCGTTCTTCGTTCCTTCGTTGCACACTGCCGAAACTACACTTTCACTCATTTAAGGTCCGTCAAAATTATCCTAAAAACCTAAAACTTTTAAGAGTTTGTTTTATAAGGGTATCGGATGAGTATTTTGATCAGAAATAAAGTGGAAGTTTTTGTAACTTTGTGGGTTTATGTTATAATTGTGTGAAAATTATTCTTAGAAACCGATGTTTCTTTATACAAATTGATATTATCCACGCACAAATTTAATATTATTTATTGTTATTTGTTTTACTTTATTTTCTGTTATTTACTCATGGAAACAGTTGCTGTGCTTTTTTAAATTAATTATAATAATTAATTAAATTTCATATTATCTTATTAATTTGCAAACAGCATTTTGCTAAATATATGTTTATTATTATTGATGAGTAAAATGATCAAATAGTTACAAAAAGCGGTCTACCAATACCTTATCTTATTTCGACCTAAGATATACAGTACGTCCCTAAAGTCACGCACAAATTCATTGTTAGGTAAATAAAAGACGTTATTGAAAATTCCCGATTTTATTTTAAATGGGACACTACATTTGTTTTCTAATTTCCGGATTGTCCTAGCTGAGCTGTTTCCAAAAATATATCACAACTTGCTCCTAATTGTTACATGATGGGGCAACAATACCCAAATTATTTTCTAATACCAAAGTTATTTACATATGAATAAACGTACTAAAAAATTGATTGAAATTACCACGTCATTTTAAAGTGTCTACTGGAATGTACTCAATTTATAAAAACGATGATATTTATTTGTAGAAAAACGTAGAGAAACGTGATCGATCGTATGAAATTTTATTCTTCGCTAATAAAACCTTTGGATACAGAAACCTAAATTCAATTTTCAAATTGTTAACCATTTAGTGCCAAACAATGCCCAGACGAGAATTCTTGTTGTACATTTCGTTTGTGTGAAGTTATCCACGGTTTTCTAGCCACGGTTTATGACGTGCAGGAAATTGTATCCGAGACAGAGGAGTTCAAAGCACATCATAAGTAAGCGGCACTTTGTGCTACTCCAGCGTCATGCCGGCAACTAAATACTTTTAAAACAGGACGTCTGAATAGCATCAAAATGTTACTAGTCAAAAATACAAATTTCTTTAATTCACACCGTAATAAATATATAAATTATATCCCAATACCAAATCGACTGTGACCCCACCGTACATTTCTAGTAACTTCAGGCGGGATAGCACGAACTTCTTGTCGAATTAGTTCCTTGATATTGTCAAGATTATTTGGCTTAGTGACGTATACTTTGCTTTTTACATATCCCAAAGAAAAAAACCTACCGTTGTTAAATCTTGTGACCTGGCGGGCCATTACTTAGGTCCTCTTCTGCCAATCCACCGATGAGAAAACACGGTCATGCTGTAACCAAATTATGTCATTGGGCAAATCTAGTTCTTCATTGGGGAACAGTACAACCAAGGAAGGAACTAAATCAAATTGAAGAAAATTTAAATATCTTGCGCCATCTAAATTTCCTTCAAAGAAATACGGCCCCAAAATTCGATTCCGGTCCAAACATTGACCTTATGGGGACGCTGAGTGTGTGCTTCCATCGTTCAGTGTGGATTGTGATCTGACCAGTATCGAAATTTCTGTTTATTAACGGTGCCACTCAGATAAAAAGACTCCTAGGAAATTATGCGTTCGACAAAATCCGGATCTGCCTGACATTTTGCCATCATCATTTCGCAAAACTCTGCCCGTCTGTCGAAATCATCGTCGGACAATTCTTGCAATAAGTGAATTTTGTAGGGATGTCACTTGCTTTTGTGAAGAAATCTACCCAATGTGCTTTTACTCACACTTAAATCACCTGCTAAGACTCTCACAGTGGAATGCGGGTTTTCATGAAGGATCAGACGGGCTTGTTACTAAACATCTTCATTTAGTATACGTCGACCAGATTGGGCAGATCTTTAACGTGACCATGGTTGCCAAACTTTGCTTCAGTTCCGCTTACAGTGGATCGTTTTATTGGTGGACGATTCGGATGTGTTTCATTAAACAAAACACAAACTTCCTCATAAGTTCTAATTCTATCATTATACCCGATCATCATGAGCATTTCAATCCGTTCCGTTTCACTTAGATTCATGTTTTTACAAAACGAAAACAAGTTAATTAATTAAAAAATACTTAATACTTTAAAAAGGAACCAGTTAAAATGGATTCACTCGTACAATCTTGGCAAACTGTTTAAAACTGATTGCCTGTAAATGCACAAATATGTTCTATCAGAAATGTAAAATTAATAAAGCATCCAAGAAATTATCACAAAAACTTTGGTATTTGCGAATAATTGGGTATTGCTGCCCACCCTGTAACAGTTAGGAACAACTTGTGATATACAGTATGCGCCAAAAGTATGGAATAAATTCAATAAAAACGAAACAATTATTTTTTGGGAAAAATCCTCGAACAGGTCGATTTTTAATTTTAAAAATACATATTTTAGCGTAAAATGCGATTTTCAAAGGTCATTTGTTTTCGAGTAATGACGTCATCGATTTTTTTTTAAATGGCAACACCATATTTTTTTCGTTGATTCTGAAAGATCGTTTAATTCTCTATCAGACAGTACTAAAATTTTGCCCTCTTAGATAGGAAAGTTTTCGAGTAAATGACGATTAAATGTTGGAAATCGTAAATCAATTAAAATAAAGCATAAACGTTATTTAAGTTTAGTTTTTCGAATTCCATAGTTCTTTTATGAATCACGTAGGTGAAAATCTTTGCAAAGTGTCATTGTCACACCGACTTTCTAATAAGTATTGTAAGCGACATAGAAATTATTATTCAATTTAAAGTATTATGCCACATTTAACTGTTACTCAAAGAATTGAAATTTTAATTCTTATCGGATGCGGGAATATGACTAGAACTCAGCAGGAAGTTTGCGATTTATTTAATGAAAAATATCCAGATCGCCCTATCAGCCAATCAACAGTCAGTAAGGTAGAGTCTAAATTTAGAGAAACTGGCAATGTTGTAAATATTCCAAAATCTGGACGTCCAAGCATTAATGAAAATCAGAAACAGAACATTTTGATAAGTATGGTGGATAATCCTCATAATTCTTCACGATTGGTTGCATTAAACAATGACACTAGTCAGAGCACAGTGCTACGTATCTTAAGGAAGGAAAAATATCATCCCTACAAAATTCAACTTGCAGGAACTCAATGAAAATGATCTCGATCGCCGCTTACACTTTTGCGAAATTCTAATGGATTTATGTCAAGGAAATAGAAATTTACACCGGCAAACACTTTTTTCAGATGAGGCCACATTTTGTCTGAATGGTACAGTAAACCGTCAAACTTGCAGATATTGGAGTCGGGAAAATCCTCATTGGATGGCAGAGGCACATACCCAACACCCTCATAAATTAAATGTTTGGGCTGGAATAGTTGACGACAGAATAGTAGGGCCTTTCTTCTTTGAAGGAACCCTTACAGGACAAAGATATTTAGAGTTTCAAGAAAATGACCTTGTTCCAGTTCTTGCAGTAATTTTTCCTAACGATAATGACCCTGACATACCTGACGATACCATATGGTTTCAGCAAGACGGTGCACCTCCGCACTATGCGCGCCCTGTACGAGATTTTTTGGACAACTGTATTCCTGGGAGGTGGATCGGCAGACGCGAACCGATAGAATGGCCTGCAAGATCGCCAGATCTTACACCTCTTGACTATTTTTTATGGGGATATTTGAAGCCAAAAGTGTACATTAATAAACCACGTAATTTAGAAGAACTTCAAAAGCGCATTCGGGACGAAATACGCAGAGTTACCCCAGAAATCATTCATAATGTGCAAGAAGAATTTCTTAACAGATTTGCGCATTGTCAAGAAGTTGCTGGATGGCAATTCGAACATTTAATTTAAGTATAAAATTTAATCAATTTTATTTTATTTTACAAACGTCAGAATTGTTACTTTTTTATGGATAAAATTTACGTTTTCTAACATTCAATCGTCATTTACTCGAAAGCTTCCCTATGTAAGAGGGCAACACTTTAGTACTGTCTGATAGAGAATTAAACGATCTTTCAGAATCAAGGAAAAAAATATGGTGTTGCCATTTAAAAAAAAATCGATGACGTCATTACTCGAAAACAAATGACATTTGAAAATCGCATTTTACGCTAAAATATGTATTTTTTAAATTAAAAATCGACCTGTTCGAGGATTTTTCCTAAAAAATAATTGTTTCGTTTTTATTGATTTTTTTACTTTTGGCGCATACTGTATTTTTGGAAACAGCTCAGCCAGGGTAACCCGGAAATTGGAAAGAGATGTGGTGTTCCATTTAAAAAAAGATGTGATGACGTCATTACTCGAAGGTATGTCACTCTGTATATTAAATTATTATTTGAAAAAAGTAAATTAAAAGAAAAAATCGACCTGTTTCGGGAACTTTCAATAATGTCATTTATTTACCTAATAATGCATTTGTGCGTAACTTCAGTGATGCACTGTATACCACTGTTACATAAAATATGCGAATATTGAAGTTTAGAGAGCGTAGAATTTCGTACACACTGTATAGAAACGTTGAAAGTAACCTTGAGGGCGTCTCGAACTAGATTTTAATATACGGTTTACGTGCATTTTATGGAAACAACGCCAGGTTCTACATAATCGCCTGAATTATTAATATTTCAGTCCCTTATTATCATGATACAATTTACGTACGAAGTAAACCCCTTTTATCTGATCTAAACACGTGTTACACTGGACGGGCACCGCATTGGTCTATTAATTCTGTTTTCTGCTAAATGTGCGTGTAAAGGAAGTTATTTGTTAAAACCTTTGTTAAAACCCTCTAATTTATGAATTAAAATATTTGCATAACACGTAAATCTAGATGTTATATGGGGCACATGTCCCAAATGAAATATTAAATGAGAAATAATGGGCACACATTTCCTAATAGGAAGTTTTTAGGATGTATGATTAAACATCAAATAAATGTAAGGCTAATGAAATTTAATATTATGTTCGACAGGAAACCAATTTCAGCTTCCTCTGAGATTTCATATCAAGAAGGATTACATTTCGATCGTAAGATGATTCTATTAGTTACGGATTGTATCTTGGATTTCATGAATGTATTGAATTGGTTTGTCTCCTTTCGCCGAACTACAGAGTCTTCTGAAATATTATTTCAAAGGCGAACCATATGTTTCAGAAAATGAATAAAAAATTATTACGCGAAACTTATACCTTACATTTTGAATGACGTGCTTTAAAATACAAATAACTTATTAATTGCTGATAAAGTGATTGCAAATTAGGATTTAAATTGGGAGATAATTTTACAAAGCCCGTTTTTTGGGTCTGTTCTCGAAATGGATGATTAAGGCCATTTTAGACGGTCAGCTCAGTTTTTCATTCCGTTTTAGTTCAATTGTGTCTGTTACTTTTATGTGTAAAATGAAAAGAAACTCAGTGTTTACTGTTTACACATAAGTTATAGAAAGCAGTCAAAACTGAATGGAAGTACTTTGTTAAAGGTCATTTTAAGCAATTAGTTCAATTTTCCGTTCAGTTCCAGTTCATCTGCTAGATATTTTTATATGTAAACCATGTCAGACATTTTTATGTGTAAACAATGTGTATATGCGTATACAAATAAATTGAAGGAAATGTGTGAGTTTTTACACAGAGATAGCTGACAACTGAACTGAAACTGAATGGAAAACTAAATTGACAACATTTAAAAGTACCTTTACACTCAGTTCAATTTTACATTTACTTTCAGTTCAGTTGTCAGATTTTTTTTTTAGAACCACAACAATAATGAAAGTTTTCGAGTGTTTCACATAAAAATAGCTGACAACTAAATTGAAATGTGTGGGGAAACTGAACTTACCATTCAAGAGTAGGTATCCTTAGACGGGCAGGTCAGTTTATATTCAGTTGTCAGGTTCTTTCTGTGTAAAAACAAGAAAGTATAACGAAAGTATTTTTTGAATGTTTACACGTAAAGATAGCTGACAATTGAACTGTAACTGAATGAGAAACGGGACTGTCCATTCAAAAGGATCGTTAAAAACGATCCTTTTAGACGGTAAGTTCAGTTGTCCCATATCTTTATACGTAAACACACAAAAATGATAGTGAATTTATATTTTTTAGCGTTTACACATAAAGATGGCCGACAACTGAATTGAAACTGAATAGAAAACCATCTAAAATAACTGTTATGAAAAGTATGTTCAGACGGTTAGTTCATGTTGAGTTTCAGTACAGTAGTTAGTTATCCATTATTATGCATTACCTTTCGTAACATGAAAATAACCGACAACTGAACTGAAACTAAGAATGGATCTAAAATTGACCTGACCATCTAAAGATCCGTTCAGCATTCCTTTTAAATGAACAATTTAAATTTCTCATTTAGTTTCAATGCAATGTTTTCAAAATTAGATAAAGTGAAAATTTCTATCAATCCGGTGCAGACACATGCGTAGATATGCATAAGCAAATATAAGCATTGCTTAGGGGTCCGGGCATGACCCGTGAGGACTCCCGTTGACTCTACATTGCGAAATATAGTGTCCGCAATAACAATTTTAGTGAGGTTATGTTACTGCTTTTATTTTTTACTCCACCTGCAATACAATTCAATGGGATCATTCCCAACAGCGCCTTTCCTTAAAAATGTTTGCGCAGAGATTGTCGATGATTGCTTGATTGGACCGTTAATGTTACGAAATTGAATGGATGGGGTTCAGTATCTCGAGTTTTTTCGAAACGATCTGCCTGGACTTCTAGAAGATGATGTTCTTAGCTGTCCGACTCCGTACTCCGTATGTTCGACAAAATGTTCTGAAGTATCTTAATGATGTTCAAGAGGTACGATGGATTGGACGAGGAGGACCGATACCGTGTCCGCCAGGATCTCCTGACTTAATTTCTTCCGACTTCTTTTTGTAGATATATTTAAAACAAGGATCAGAAGTGTTTGTGTTAGTTTGTACAAACTGGGTAAGTCGGGTCCAATTAAAACCACAAATTAATATTAATTAATAATAACAAGAGCAACAAAAGCATTTGAATTTGCTGATATATAATAGGTTATAAAATTTTATTTATTTATTTCCTTGGAAAATTCTTTCAATTTTTGTCTGCTCATTTTTTATCACTCTTTTCCGCCGTGGCAGTAGCCGACTGCACGCTTTGCCTTACGCAGTTTCAGATTTTCAGTGCCATGCAGAAGTGTATTCTTAAATAATTTTCGAACTGCCCCTAAGATTTTTTTTACATTTTGTATTTGTAATAGTTCGTTGTATATTTTTTTTTAGATAAGTCCTTAACTTAGACCAGGACTAAGGTTCTGAATCACTGTATTTACTGATATGGCCGATTTCTCAACTAGTAGATATTAAATAAACTTATCGCTTTCATAAACTGGAGATGTCCCATGAATTCGGTTTCTGAACCATTCGATAATGCTTATCTATTGCATAAGTTATCGAAACATATCCAAAGAAAAATGGCAAGATATTTGTCCAATAAACATTAGCGCACGCGCGCAGCGATTTAGCTCTTGCTTGTTTACATCTTTATTGTAAGGCTTAACCCAAGTTTTTTTGATATTTTCGTGACGATAACTGTGCAATGGAAAATTCTGATTCCTCTGCCTCATCAGATGAAGAATATTTAAATATAGTCAGACATCTTGAACGGCCAAGACGTTATCGTGAAAGATAAAACCAGTATGAAAACTACAGCGACTCAGAATTTCGAGAGAGGTTTCGTTTAAGGGCGCCGTATTCTTGAAACAGTGTCTTCTACAAATACAATTTTAGACATTTAAGAACTGAATAATATAGAGTTTAGCAAATAACAATGTTATCTCATGTCACTGGCGAATATTCAAAGGTACCGAAGTAAAATCAATGTATAACGTCAGAAAGCGATCTACCCAGCAAATTTTTTAGGTACTGAAATCTTTCAAAATACGTATTTTTTTAAATTCAACTATAGATGTAAACATTGTTATAACAAACTTACATAGTTCTGCATATAAGATTGTGCACTTTTGTCTATAATTATGTGAAAATGTGGGGTTAGAATAGCGAAATAATGTGTGTCATGCAAGTGCATTTTCAAAGTTATTATATTATTTGAAGAGAGTTTAAATAGTAAAAGTGGATAAAGAAAACATCAGTAATTTTATTTTTGATATTACTTTTGTTCTACGTGTTTTATTTTTCAAGATTTCAGTACCTAAAAAACATCACAAATTTTATCATTTTACGGCGAGAAATACTGCCACCTTAACGAAAGAAACTGTAAATTTACTGATAGATTTAATAGGAGAGCTAGTATTCAAGTGTTTAGTATCAGAACAAATTCACTATCAATATTAGAAAAGATTTTAATAACTTCGTTTTTATGCAACAGGTTTGTATATATTTTTATTTAGTTTATGTGATGTGATATCATTAGGTAGGCGATAGTGGCGCCATCTACAATTAATTATTTCTTGAAAGTGCCTTAATTCTAGAAATGGTATCTGCATTTGCTAGCTCCCTCTATGATTATTGCAGATATTAAGATATCCATTCAACTGTTATGTATTCAACAAAATTTGGAAGGCATGCGTTCAGAAACCAATATAAAGTTATTGGTCTGATAAATTTATGTACTCGATAGTTATCGAATGGATTAAAAATTTACAAAAATTTTACCCAAATTTTCTATAGTATCGATTGTAGCAAAACTAAGCGACAATGAGTTTCTTCATAGCTGCAAAGCGTGCCAATTCGTCGTGTGGTAAAACGCAAAATGCCAGTGCATGAGAAGTTGCAGGGGTGGGAGTAAAAGAGCTTATCTGATTAATTATTCCCCAGATTTACGACGCAATTGATGGCGGCAGCTCATCCGATAATGCTTTATTTAACTTCGATATTCATTAAGGCGCATACAGCTGAGGCGTGATGTGCAGATTTCGCGCACAGAAAATGGAAAGATAATGCGGGCAAAAACTGAACGTGGATTGGTTAATGTGTGAAACAAAAACGTATCGCATGCACAGTATGCAGCGGGAGAGCGAATAACACAATAAAACAAAGGAAATTACGTGCATAGCGGTTAGAATAAATACCAGACACTTCGTACCTATTAATCAAAGTCACATTTAATGTAAAAAATCTCATCGCATTGTATAATTTTTTAATTATTCATGGCTCATGTTTTAAATTAATTAACATACCTATATTTGTTTTTCTCAACTGGATGTCGTGTGTACAATGGCATGGTTCTTTCATGCTGATATTTATAAGTTTTTTCTTTAGAAGTTACTGACCCGTGTCACTATAATGTCGCCGTTAGAATGTGGAATTCAAGCAGAAATAAATAATGCACAATTTCCACCCCTCTAAATTGCTATTTTTAGACGCACTTGTCAAAACTCTGCCTTGAACTTGTAGAACTGAAATTGATAGTATTCGATGTAATTTTAAAGCTATAAATTTTTAAACGAAAAGTGTTAATAAAATAAATTATTGGATACTAGAATGTTCAAAAAGTTCTTATACTTAAAAATATTTTGAAATTTTAAAGTAATCTTTAAAAATTAATTTGTCAGTTTGTCAAAAATAGAGAAAACGAATATAGTTGAAAATTTCAGGTTTTATGTATCACAATCTTCGTCATCATCATTGTCATCTTCGTCGCCATCATTGATGTCATTATCGTCGCCATCATTGTTTCCACTATTACCATCAGATTATCATTATTATCATCATTACCATTATCATCCATCATCATCATCATTTGTCATCATTCTATTTCACAAAATTTTAAAATGTCATTTTTTCCTGCTCCTTTTTTATGATTAGAAAGACTTTATTTTATTAAATCGAACATAAATATACAGGGTGTTGCATAAAAGTAGTTGAATATAAACAAATTAATTTTTATAGAAACATAATACTTATAAAATTACATTTCGAGGCATTTCCCGTTTTGCTGGTTTGCCATAAGGGGTAGAAAAACCACTCCGTCCATATTCAGTTTCCAAAACTTGTAATATTTTTAAATTTCCTAATCGAAATGAAATTCTAAGGTAGGTTTGTTTATTCAGGAACTTTTGAGAAAATATTTTTTATAACGATCCAACATAGTAATCATCAACTTCTAAGTTTTTGTGCAATTTATTCCTAGTAGCTTTATGTCATTAATAGTACATTATACTATAAGGGAGAGAAATGCGTTATTTTGGCAGAGGTGCAATTTGAAGCCCGAGGGCTACAATGCACCGAGGACAAAATAGCATTTCTCCCGAATGGTATACTATTTTTTTCACGGTCTCATTAACTTAAAAACACATATTTTGTCATTATGAAGCAAGTAGCACCAGAATTATTGTATTCGGATTTGAGCATGTATTTAGTAGTCGTTGAGTTATTGTCATAACTACAAGATAAACAAACAAAAAGAATTGTCAAATTAAGGTGCTAGTTTGGTTTAGTTTAAAGTTTGTTTAGTACACAATGCATAATTGTGAGTCGGAAGAGATTGTGGAGGGTGCAAATATTGCAATAAGCAATTTGCTGCCTACGAAGTCAAGATCTTTATACGATATAGCCTACAATCGGTTCAAAAAGTGGTGCGCCGAGAAAAATGTTCAAGTATACAGCGAGAATGTTTTGTTGGCATACTTCAGTGAAAATGCGAAGAATTACAAGTCTTCCACATTATGGGCGCAATATTCTATGGTTAAGTCATGCTTGATAATTTACGACAACATAGATATAAGCAACCGGTGACGGATATCAAGCGAAAAAATCGAAAATATTGACAAAGGGTGAAATCGACCGTTTTCTATCAAGTGCAGATGACAAAGAATTCTTAATGATTAAGGTAAGATTACTTTTGTTGTTAGGTATTTCAATTATTAAGTATTTTGATTTTTTATAGGTTGGATTAATTCTGGGGATTGCCGGAGCTTATCGAACTGATGAACTAGCGAATTTAACTGTAGATGGTATTGAGGATGTAGGCTCTTCCTTGATTGTAAAAATTCCAAACACTAAGACAAAGATTCCACGAACCTTTCTGGTTACCGATGTGGGAAATATGCTTTAATTGTTTCGAAAATACCTGTCCCTTCGTCCTCCCCACGTCAAGCATAAGCAGGAAAATGTAGTTCGCAGCTAGTTGGCAAGAATACCATGGGAAAAATTCCGAGTGTAGTAGCTTCGTATTTAAAATTACCTGATGCTGCATGTTATACTGGTTACTGCTTACGAAGATCTTCAGCGACATTACTGGCAGATGTTGGTGTGGATCATAAATCACAAAAACTGTAAATGTAAGCGAAAGTAATATTCCTTCTAATACTAATTTTGAAAATTGTACAAATGTAACATTTAATTTAAATGTCAATAAATAATTTCAATGTTATCTTTTTTTTGCATGAAAAACGTTCTCCATAATGTAAACTCCCTTGAGAGCATAATACTCCCTTGGGAATAATCGACTACTTCTGTTTTAAGTTTGATGTCATAGAAACTGATTTCTACTCCCGACCGTGGAAAAAATTACTTTTCTTTACTAAAATGCGCTGTATTTTGATTTATTTAGTATTTTTCTTCGATTTACCTAACAAGTGCGAGAAGTGATACTTTTCCACACGCTGATTGCAGTTGACCGAACGACTTGAAGCGGAGTTCGGTCAGCAATCAGCGTGCGGAAAGACACTTCCTGCACGTGTTAGATACAATATTTTTCCTCCGATCATAACAATTCTAATCAGGCAAAACAGTTTATTTTAATTATTAAGTAGCATATAGTAACTAATAGAATATGTTACGATATATTACGAATATGAATACGAAAAACATTGAAATTAAATGTAAAAATTTTGTAAATTCAGTGCTGAGGTAATACCAGCTTGGGGATGTTCATGTTCAGTCATTAAATTCACTGTTGACAAAGTATATGCTACAGGATTAATTTGTAACCTCAATGATGAGGAAATAGCTGCTAGACGCTTCTTCAGTCACAGAACATACTGTTACTGTTAATATATTACTTGCTTTAGCACGGTTCTGTTGAAGTTCTGATGATTGATTTGATGCTTTGAGAATGCTGTGGGCTATTTTTTTTTGTTATTCAAAGAATCCTCAACCAAACTACCGCTGTGGACCAACCATCATGCCGTTTTACGAAAGCAATGTCCTGTATACGCTTCGGGGTTTGGGAGGCCTAAGTAACCAGCGATGTTAGATATCATTTTCCCGAAGCTGTTGATACACACACATTCCTTAGTACATTTACTCTCTTTATATAATAAGAAAAACCGATCATGAGAGGTATCTCTAGGATACAAAATAGCATAACTTCGATAGGATCGACATATTTAATTGTTTCTTCATTTTTCACCACAAATTTTCTTGAAACATTGGTTTTCGTGTTTGGTATGGTAAAATAAGCACATCCCCTTTATCTATATCGTGGATCGTCACATTTGCTAGTTCTTTGCGGCAAAAGACACCAGCAATTTCAAATATCGTAACTACTTTGATCTTAAGCATACCTTTGATTTTTTTGGCTTGTAACCAACATTTGATTTCTTCAAATATGCTACTAGCTAGAAGTATTTTCCAATATGAATGTACTTCTTTACTTTGAAGCATAGTTTCAACAACGAATACTTTGACCATAGAGTTGACGGAGAATTACGTTTTGCAATGTCGTGGAAATACTCCAAAACCTCTTATTTGGTGCATTGGTCGAAGACAACACGCTCTTTTTCATAACAAATTCTTGATTTTGCAGGATGTAATGCATTACTTGCATCATTAGCGGCCTCCAATATCTCTGTCGGAACATCACTGAGAGACTCTTCACTCATTTTGGGTTGTTTACGATGAAGAGAGATGAAAAATAAATCAAACGCAACCTTCAAACTGAACTGATTGAAAATTTTAAAACTTATGACAAAAAATATTAACAAATAAAATTGCACGTAGTTATGGAAACGACAGGATTTTTTATTGGTGATTTTTTGTGTCCAGGGTAATTCATTGTCGCAGCAGCTTTACTGCTATTTACTGTAGATGGTAAGCTGCATTGAGCGATACTCATAAGTGCCTTGAGAAAAATGTAGCGCAAATTTATTCGCTTATTTCTGCCTGCATCCGCTGAATTAAGTTCGAAACCAGTATTGCCACAACAATACTATAGGCTTACTGTATAATGTAACAAAAATCGTGCTTCTTTCACCACGAAAAATCGTGCGGAAAAGTACATTTTCCCGCATGATCGTCCGTAAACTCATTGCATACGAGTAGATTAGCTCACTGATCATCAGTACCTTGACTGTTCGCGTCCGTCTGCAGTGGAGCTTTTAAATATCACCCTAATTGTACGAAGGCCATCGTTCTCCCAACACGGACTCTCTTCTGTTTGAAGACTTCCATTGGTCATTATTATTTTTTTTTATTAAATATTTATTTTTTTAGCGAATTCCAGTGATACATCTTTAGACTAAACATATCACAGTTTTTAGTTTTACTTATTTCGCGATTCACTAATGAATATCGACAAAAGTTTTATTTTAAAAACTTTAGAACAACATATTTTAAATGATTTTTACAAGATTAAGTGAATCTTTCCACTCATACCGCGTGTTAAGTTTCATCGGCGATGGGGTGATATGCAAATTCAGATATCGAATCAGTTGATTTTCACTCGCCTCCACAATTGAATGCGGGCTCATTTACATTTAATTCGCTGTAGTATCGATGTAAATGCATCTATGTTCAATTTATATCATTATAAATGTGAATATATCCACATTATATGCAAATTTATATGAAAAAACAATAATTTGTGTTGACGGCGATTCTATTTGTATAATCTATTAACAAATATTTGCTAGATTATATATGTTTGTGATAATGACCTTTGTAATCACGGATGAGTTTTAATTAAATAAAATGTAAAAAATATATACTAGTATCAAGATTAATTCAGTTATTGCAACATTAGCTTAGTTTCACCATTTCTTAGGTACTGAAATACTTTATTGCTAGATTAACTTATTCTTGTATAATAAGAATACATATTCTTCACTTAGTAATAAAAATTACTTGAAATCCAGAAAACTAATATACTTAATATGAGATGAAATTCCGGTTGTATAAAGAATTGTTTTGTTTTACAATATGACAATTGTTATTCTCACAGTAAAATTGTGCTTTCTTTATTTGAACTCGATTTGAACTTTTAAGTAATTTGAATTAAATAATATTAATAATAATATCTCTACCCCTCGTTCTAATCACGAGGATTAGTCCAGAAGTCGAAGACATGTGCGGGAGAGGGAGCGGCATATTATTATTAAGCAGGCCGCATTTGCGCCCAGGAACGACTTACGTTGGTAGGCCCTAACCACCATTCAGGGGAGGAATGAGGGAAACATGGAAAACCTCATTAATTAGGGGGGTAGTCAAATGTCAACCGGTATCAATCTTTCACATTGACCCAAGCCAACATTCTTCCACCCGCAGAGAGGGTGACAATCTCTCCTTAAACCGTGTGACCACTGAAGGATTCAATTACTGCAAGTATTTGAAATAATATTAAATAATTTTGAATAATGTAAATAATAACATTACATTAAGAAAAAATGAAATTTTAATACATAATTTGTATTTTTGCTTTAAATATACATACATATATTGGATTATACTCCTTCCTAGAGCAGTATTTAATTATTTATAATAGGTGGGTCACAAAAAACAGATGTCTATAAAATAATGACTTACAGCAAACTGCCATTCATTAGCGGCATGCCAGACATATACCGCTGTCAAACTTGTTAGCTAACAGAAGCGAACCCGATTAGACGTGATGTACCACATCGCTATATCGTATGTTCACATGCTGAACCTGGCGATTCCATTTTTGCACACGACCACATACTACTTTAATACAATTTGTATTGTGTCTCTATAGTTTTTGTAATGTTTTAATTGACGGTATTACCATCTATAAATATTTATTTTGCTTTATAAACGCATTTTACAATATGACATTTATTACAAAATATTAATCACTTTAATTCGTGCAAATCTATAAACTTATAATTTATGGAAGAACAACTTATTCTATGTTTAAAAAAATATTATTCATATTCTAACAAAATATTAGGTACTCTATAAGTAAATCTTAAATTTAGAATGCCAAGAATATGTAAGTATTTGAATCAAATATACTTTATTACTCAATTGATACATATAAGTAGGTACACTTCAGTAAAGTTAAAATTTCAATTATTATATTATTGCAATTTGCAATCTGCAACGGGCCTAATTATTTGACGTGTAAGCCAAATACATGAAATACTACAATATCACAAACTTACACGAATGGAATGCATTAGCGTATTGTGGACTTTATTAAGCATAAAGCGACAATGCTTTCAGACTTTTGCAAGTACAATATAATAAAAATATAATAATATTATGTAAAAATACATCATCTTGTTCAATAAATTGGAAAATATCTATAAGTGTGGCCGTCTCCTTTCAAGGATAAAGTTTTATTTATCTAGGAAAAACAATATTAATACCACTAAGATCTCATCTAAGTCCTGTATATTTTATCTATTTACCAGTTTTCTTATATGTACATATAAATAAATAACGAGCTTTATTAAATTTGAAATTTCAGAATCCAAATCCAGCAGAAATGTAAACAAATATGCTTTGATGAAGAGAAGCGATGCTTTTATATAAAAGTCCTCAATAGTTTTGTATTACTTGAGTACTATTGATAGTATTAAACTTTTTCTTCCAAAATATATTTATGTATATACCAGAGAAAGATTAACAAAACATTTCTCTCCTATGAATCATACTTGTAATCTTCATTTATTTGGCTATATAAAACTACACCACCCTGTGTTTCGAAAACCAGTAGTTTTAGTTAAATACATTTTGCACGCACATATTACTAGTAGACTTTTAGAAAAAGATACCAACAACTAACAAAAAAAATATCCCCGTCTTTGTGGGACTTAGTTCTACCTATCATCAATTTCTTGCATTATTTACCTTTTGTGGTAAAATGCATTTATTTTTAAAAATTTGTTGTTTATATTTACAATACATATAAAACATAGATATATATTTTACTTCTATAACTGTCTATAATTGTCTTAGTTCATTATCCAACGGAACAATATTTAAAGCTATTCATATACCTATTTTTTAGATTCATTCCAAATTAATTAATTCAGTGTATTTTAAATTTTATAAAGCGGCATTTGATGTAATGCCAATATCTTTTAATCAAGATAAGAAATATTGTTTGCTACATTTCAGAACAGGCAAGTAAAACAAAATCAATACGGAAGATATTTACAGTTTCTTAAATTTAATATTCGCGAAACTCACGAATTCATTCTTACAAATTTCCATGCCGCTGGAGATAAATACCTTCAGATGTTCTCCGCTTACATTTTTGCTGGCAAATTATGTATTTTTTACTCTTCAGTCTGCATTAGCTCTCCCAGACTTTTTAATTTTCTTCTCAGTCCTAAGTTCCTCGAGCAGAATTATTAATGTCCAGGATTTTAGATTCCATAAATAAGACAATTACGCCTCGCTTAACAACATTAGAAAAAATAAATTAATATGGTGACGTATTAAATTAAATATACTCCATTTTATTTAAAGCATTGAGAATGGAGCTAAGACCGAGGTACAATACGAATTTGTCAACGGAATGTTAACATTTTTAAGGTGAAATTATGACATTATTCTTTTGAAGTAATGGTATAGTTGTAACCTAGATCACTACAAGGGAAAAATTGAGTAGATTTCAGAGCCTCTTTAGGTATAACAGGAGTTATGGCGTCAATTGCAACAGTTATTGCCTTGGAAGTTATGTTAAATCTGCCACCACTACATATTGCTCGAGTTATACCCTTATTTAAAAAAGGGGATGTTAGTGATGTTGATAATTACCGCTCAATTTCCATACTCCCCATCTTCAGTAAAATTTTTGAAACAATCCTTGCTAATAGACTAGTTACTTACTTAGACAAATATTCATTCTTAAATCCGTCACAGTTTGGATTTCGGCGTGGTAGATCGACTACGCAAGCAGTACTTAATATTATCAGTTACATTGTTGATGGCCTTGAAGGCGGCCGGCATACAGCTATCACCCTATGTGATCTGTCCAAGGCGTTCGATTGCGTTTCTCATGGTAGGCTCATTGAAAAAATGCATTCACTCTAGCCGTGGTATTCCCTTACTCTTGTTCCAGTCATATCTATTTAATCGTAAACAATGTGTTACTACTACTAAGTCTCAGTCTGAATTTTTAGAATTAAATCATGGTGTGCCTCAGGGTTCCGTTTTGGGACCTCTATTATTTTTAATATATGTGAATGATTTCTCCCATTATATGTCTCCTAATAGACATGTATTATTTGCAGACGACACTACTCTTATGTACTCTGATGCAAATGTTGAAAGACTATTGCGCCACTCCACACAGAACGAAATTCAGGCAAATCAATGGTTTTTAACCAATAAACTGAAACTAAACGCAGAGATTAGTTATCTCTTCTAACAGCTCCTTAACAAGAGGTGCAAGTGTAAACATTTTGGGTATATACCTTGATGACAGATTAAACTGGGCGTCTCATGTTGACCATTTAAACTCTAGGTTAGCAAGTTCTCTCTTCCTACTTAGAAGGCTAAGAAATTTTTTAGACCTTAGTACTCTGAGATTGGCTTACTTCTCACTTTTTCATTCCCATCTTACATACGCTACTGTGATTTGGGGAAATTCACAACATGCAACTAAATCATTTCGGTTGCAGAAAAAGGCTGTTAGAATAATTTTTGGTGCTAATTACAGAACACACTGTCAACCTATATTTAAAGAATTGGGCATAATGCCTCTTCCCTCATTATATATCTATCACAATCTACTTGAGATCCATAGGAGTGCTCCGGGTCTCGCTATTCAGGCTGATATTCACCAATATAATACTCGTAAAGCTAACTCTCTTAGAACACCTCGTTACAATTTAACTCTGAGTTCAAAAAATTCCCTTAATTTTAATTTGTTCAATCACTTACCTTACGAGCTTAGACTGTTAAATTCGGTGTTGTTTAAAAATGCTATTAAAAAAATTATTCTCAAATATTGCTTCTATTCTATAGAAGAGTTTCTGGAAATGCCACTTATTTAAGTTACTGTGTGTTGACATGTACATACAAATTCACCTATATACAATACCTTGACATTTATTTATTCGTAAGAATTGTGTTGCTACATTGATATTTTCTTTTATTTTTTATTATTGTTTTATTTTTTTTTTCTTGTTCAATTGTTTATCACATTTTATTTGTGCTGTATGCGTATATTTACACTTATATTGTGTTTCTAATTATTACTTTTATAAATTCAGTGTTTTTTTGTAGTTTTTTACATTAAAATTGTGACCTGCTTCAAATGCTTATGTAAAGCATAATGTTGTTAATAAACACTATACTATACTATTTTACTAGAGAAACAAAAATGGTAACTTATCAGGAACAAAATGGAGTCGTATATATATAGAGAGTATTTCTATATCATAAATATGTTAGTGTCGAAGTCTGAGCTGGTGAATTCTTACAAAATAATTGAATGGATGGAGGATTGGAATGATGGAGAACATAAGTTGATATGCTATGCATCGTAAAAATGGAGCCTGGTATGGGTTATGGATGTCTCTAAAACAGAGTGCAGCAGGAGTTGGAAAAGTTCCATTCTGAAATTTGCGCTATAAGTTCTTACATATTTAACAGATAAAAAGGGGCTACACATATTACCTTACCTTCATATTCTCATAGTCCAGCTAAGGCCCTCTAATGTTCAAAACTTATTTGAGATTGGTTCCAATTTCTAAATGAGCTGACGAATATCAACGCGCGCTGTGTTAGCTGGTAGAACACGAGGTAATTGAACAAAATAAAAAAATAGATGAATTTACAAAAAGAGATCTACAACATTTTTCCAAGGACCAGCATCAGCTTTTGGCAGGAAATGTGTTTTATTTTTGAATACTAAAACTGGAAACCAAAGCAGATTCAAGTAAAGTAAACACTGAATTTTCCGTAAAATACAATAATTGAAATGAATAAAATCAGACTCAGAGAGGTTGCTGTACTTTTAGCAGGACGATGTTAACTGAAGAACCGTGCTTACAACTGAAATTAGTACATACAAATGACCGAAAAAAAATGCTATTACTATACCTGCAAACTTTAACAGTTATTTGTAACCGTGTTTCACATACTACCTATACGTATATGAATTAAGACCAATTTTGGGTATCTTTGTGGACCAAAACGCTCGATATGGTGAGTCATTTTAAACTCCTAGAAACTTAATTAGTAGGAATAAGGGGAACAGTTACGATCTTATAAAGTCTTATATCAGTAATCGTAAGCAACGTGTTGATATATAGGGTTGTAAGTCGAATGGAAGTGATCGAGTACGGTGTTCCACAAGGAACAGAATTAGGTCCAATTTTATTCAATATCTATATGAATAATTTGCTTAATCTTAAAATTTCCGGAAGACAATCTGGTTTGCTGACGATACTGTGACACTATTTTCTTATTCTATTTTTCTTATTCTTAGCAAAAAACTGATACCGCTGAAAAGGAATTAAAAAAAAACGTTATTTGATTCCCGCATCTTAACACTAAATTCATCTAAAACAAAGTATTTACGTTTTGCAGAAAGTGAGACGTCATTATCATTTTCGAAATCATTGCAAATTAATATGGACAATGTAAAATTTGAAATACCATTTAAAATGGAATTTTCACATAAAACAAACTTATAACTAAAATTCGAAGCTTTGTTATCGAAATTTAAACGTATTAGCCGATGTATGAATAGAACGAATTTAATGCCGATAAAAAAGGGCTCGGGACTACTCATCAAATTATTTTTAAAAAAGTGCAAATGTATTTAACATTCGGCAACTTATAGTATTGTAACCTCTACGTTGACTTTCCTTGAAATACGTCACGTAGAAAAACAAACTTTATTATCGCCACTTGATTATACAAAGAATGTACTTCAAACAAATTCAAACTGTAAAAATCTGTACTTTAACGTTTATGTTACTCTCGTATGACTCGTATTCGGATGTTCCATATAAAATGAACTGTGACGGCAAAACCGATCCGGTTATATAGGTTTTTAAAGTTCTAAAAGTTTCCGCGGCCTCGAGAATCAAGTAGAATATGGCCTGGAATGTGCTAGAAAACGTCAAAATAAAGGCATCACAGAAATTACTCTAAGGTAAACAAGAACGTAATTTGTAAATGATACTGCAGGAAACAACTACTTCGCGGACTAATGTCCCGACCCGCATTGAATTACTCCTGCAGTATCTGTGTGAACAGCCCAGAACCCTTTCCGTATATCTCACCTACACTCAGTTTATATGTGAACATACATATGAAGAAACAGCGAGTTCAATTCACACAGATACTGCATGAGTAATTCAATGCAGGTCGGGGCATTAGTCCGCGGAGTAGTTGAATCCTGCAGTATCATTTACAGATTTTATGGCTCATCGCCCAGGGCGAGAGGTCTGCGTTAAGTACCTGCTGCAATGTAGGTCGCTTCCTGTAAGTCGAGCCGCTTAGGCCGAGCAGGAAGTAAGCCGACCACTTATATATCACAGGAACATAATTAACAAACTAAAAATGTTGGTGAGTATTATAGTTATGACCTTCAGGAGGTACAATTATTCATCTAGATACATTGAAAACACACCCTTAAGTGTCCCAAAACCCTATACATCAATAATGCAATAATCTTTTCCTTTTATTGGACCTCATCTCAATAACAAATAATAATAATAATATCTCTACCCCTCATTCTAATCACAGGGATTAGCCCAGAAGTCGGAGACTTGTGCGGGAGAGGGGGCGGCATATTATTATTAAGCAGGCCGCATTTGCGCCCAGGAACGACTTACGTTGGTAGGCCCTAACCACTATTCAGTGCAGGAATGAGGGAAACCTGGAAAACCTCATTAATTATATTAAGAGGGACATATATACATCAAATAATAAACAGTGAAGGAATATAAAAATTACATCTTTTTCTTGTCTGATTGCAAAAATATATATATAAAAAGTTGAGGGAATATACACAGATTGAGCATGCTTAAACGCGGACAAGTTTTACTTTTGTGTGTATGCTTCATTAATCTCGTTTATTTACCTGAATGTGATGATTGTTGTATTTGTCAATTGAAATATCTTTTTCTTTCAATATTAATTTCATTAATGTTACTTATTAATAGTTATTAATGTTCATTTTACTTGTAACAATTGGTAAATAAATATTATTATTAAGTATTATGTTATTAATAAAATCGTTTACCTCTTTTAGGATGCCCATTTATTTTGTTCTTTTTACGTTTTAAACCCTAGTTTATTCCTATTAAAAAATATGATTTAGGACATCCCAGAAACTGATTTTTTTTCTAATAAAACTACTGCATGTCGCATCAATTTATTATTATTATTATGAAACTATTATTTTGAAACTATTTTCAAGATACCTAACGGTGCACCTTAATATGTACTTTTATGAAATACGATTCTGAATATGAATTAAAATTTTTTAGTATGAAATTAAAATTCCCTTACTAAAACTTACAGCTTCAAAATTATGTTTTTTGTTCTTCTATTTTTCATATCTGTAATCTTCCTGGAATATCTGTAATTTTCAGATTTTTATAACATCAAAATTTATTTACTGTTTTAGAAAGGTATTTTAAGCTAATATAAATCAAATCTCCTACAATTCCTATCAATGAAGTCATATGTATGTTCTCTGATACCAAACATCTAGGTATGCTAATGAACAATTCCACAGACAAAGCTCTACTCAATAATTATCTAAAGAAAATAATCTAATTTACTCACTCTATAAAAATCTAGCTTCACTTTTTTGGCAGTGGAAACACGACAAATTCAACCACAATAGATGAGATCTGACCTATTTCTGCATTTTTAGGATTGCTTCTTCAGTAAGCAATTTTCCAGGAAAATATATTTTTTATTTAATTATGGAACAGTCCTCGAAAATTCTAAATGTGTGAATATGAAAACATATTCCCGTTTTTCACAATACAGAAATGGGGTTTATGGTGTGTTGGAGCAATTTTTTGTTCGAGGGGACTGAAAGTGTAGAACATAATAGATAAAAATGTTAGTGCCACCTAAAACCTGTAAAGAGAACGAAACTGCCTTGGTCCCAGGTGTTGCTCTATACGTTGCGTTATAAAATGCGTCACCACCTGGCAGTAATCAACACCCTTTGTAAGTGGGAAAGGTTTAAGAGTTACAGGGTGACCTTTTACAGTTATCACGTCCCACCTTATACATAAAGATATAAGTTTAACTACTTGTTGTTAGTGCAGGTTATGTTTAAATCTGCAAATATTTACAAAAATAAAAAAATTAGTTGTATGGGAAAGCCCTAAAAAAATGTCTATATATGCCTGAACGCGCGAAATCCTCTGTGGCGTCATACAGCGGAACAGGCTAGCCCACGAGAATAATTATTATTGATTAGGTTTTCATGTAATATCCTGCCAGGTATGCAGATGCTTTATTGACGTTTATGTAGCTTTGTGTTCATCGTTTTGTAGTTTTCTACATTTTATTTAAGGTAAGGAAATTTACTAAATTGGAAGATTTCCAGAGGGCAAACTCATATAATCTGCCAACTGTTGATGTTGCTATGATCGGTTCGTTCCAACAGCAGTCAAGGACTAGTTTTAAACTGTCCGCCTACTTCTTAAGTTACATTCAAAACTAAAAGCACATTCACAACTTAACTGGTCGAATATTTCTAACAGTTTGAAACCAATTCCTAACTATTGTTGGAACAGACCCCATATGTAAAAATTTAAATCAGACAGTGTTGTAATGGGTGCAAAAGCGAAACTTAAAAGTATTGTCCTGTATAAATAAGTACTATACAGGGTGAGTCATTTATAATAGTACATAACTTAAGGGCAGATTGTTAACGTCAAAATAAAGCGATTAAGCTAAACATGCCTTATTCAATTGTTGCTTCTTTTCATTCTACAGGATGTTAAATTAAAAAAATTGATTTCGATTTTTTGCTATATTTTAAGAACGGGCCGATTGTTTTGAAAATTTGTAGTTTTTTGAGGTGGCAATTACGAATATATAAAGAGTGTTGAGGTCACGACTAGGGGGCGCTAGTTATACTGTACTCTCGATGTAAGAATATGTCAAATTTTTTGTATTTTACACTTTTCATTTTTTTATAAGAAACTATTGAAGTACCCTCAATTCTAAAAGGAAAAGGTATGCTTGTTACAAATCTATAAACTATTCAGATTCGGCGTGAATTAAATTTCACACTACTATTTTCACAAGAAAATGTAAAAACGAAAACAAGTTTGACAGGTAGTTGTAGATACAATTTTTTGCAACTCTAAATAAAACTTTGTATAATATACGTGGGATAACGGTATTTTGTATTACATTCGTGGAATTAATGTCTCACTGATGTATGATAATGCCTATATCCCACTTGTAGTTTAAATAACTATTATTTATAAGTAGACTGCTTTATTTGCATCTTATATTTACTTAAAAATTTATATTTTAGTTTCTACCAGAGAAAATCATAGTGACTCAGCCATTGGGTATGTTTAAGCGAAAACAGTAAAAAGTAAATTTACAGCTGGTGGTTCCTTCCGCGATGTGACATCACAAGTGCTAATTTTGTTGGAGGTAATGTTTACTAGCCTTGTGAGTTTCGATGTTTTTATTTTTAGTTTATTTTGAACAAAAAAGGCATTTTTAGTTAATACGTGGCTTTAGAACAATTATTTTTTTTTGTTTTAAATAAAAAATAGTAAATTAACCTTATCTATACAAATAAAATATTACTTTGCACCTACTTTTGTAATTTTTCTTTATTTCTTTTATTTGACTGTTGAATGGCGTAAAATAAAACCCACAGCAAATCTTATCACTTTTTGCAGTTTATGGTATTTATTTGAGATAAAATTGTTTTTTAGAACTTGCATACATTTTGTTCAAAAACCAGCTGTATCTCCATTACTGTTTAATAAGTTCAATTTTTTTCTTTCAATTTCTGCGTCAATTTGTATATGTATATTTTACAGATTTAAAATATTAATATTATATTAAATATCAAAATTATTGTTGCAATATACAAAATATCAATAATTTTTAAAATATATAATTTATGTTCAAAATAGTCGTTCGTTTTTATTTGTTGTTGCATACATATATCTCTGATGTTACAGATAATGTTGGCTTTGTTAATTTTCAGTAACCTCCTATCTTCCTTTTTTTATATATTTTTAGGTATTAACAATATTGTGTCAAACTAACTACTCTGTGGGCTAAAGCTCCAACTAGCGTTGAATGACATCTACAATATCTAGATATTTATAGTGTTATCATTAAACCAGGTTAGTAAGTTTAGCTAGATTAATTTTTTTAGATAATTATTGAATAGAGCTTTGTCTGTGGAATCGTTCTTTATCATATCTAGATGTTTGGTATCAGAGAGCATACATATTCTTCACTGATAGATAGAAATTGTAGGAGACTTGATATATATTAGCTTAAAATACCTTTCTAATGCAGTAAAAAACTTCTATCTTCCGCTATAATACATAGTTTTGTGTATTCTGCATATAATTTTGCTTACTGTGTTTCACAAGTCTTTCTTTTTGTGTATCCAAGCCGTTTCATTTGGAAATGTACATAAGTTGAGAGTGAATACCGGTTTGGTTAATAGACAAATTCCATACCAATCGAAAGTATGAAGCCCATAGAATATGCAGACGTTATGTTGACAATTTTTTCCCGTCACAACTCTTGGGTAGGCAGGTATAAACAGGTAAATCGATACTAGTAACTTGCACCGGTGTGGTTAATAAATTCATTTTCAAGGACAAATACCATGCGCACTCCCTTTCTTTCAATGGACGAACTACACACAGCTGCAATGCTGTGTACTCTTCTATCGCATGGCATGGTTCGCTGGGACCTCTCTGTCCCACGTATTCACTCGCAGCAATATTTCACTTTTTAAAACTCGACAACCGGAATTCAGGACTGATTTTTCGCAGACAACCCTATACCACCGTGTTCGTAATGAAATAATCTTTATTTTAATTTAACTTTAATTTATTGACCACACCGGTGCAAGTTACTAGTATCGATTTACCTGTTTGTACATGACTACCCAAGAGTTGTGACGGGAAAAAAATAGTCAACCTAACGTTTGCATATTCTATGGGCTTCATACTTTCGATTGGTATGGAACTTGTCTATTAACTAAACCAGTGAAATGTTTAAAAACACAATTTTTAATTGTTAATTAATCATATTCTGGACTGACAACCCATTTGCAATATATTTATTGACATATTTAATTGGATATAAAATACTTTTCATCCATTAATCAGCTCGGTGAAGGTCGTTTTATAGTGGGATCTTATACTATAATAGATATCTTGGTAACGACAGTGGTTGGACCCTTAAACAATAGGTTTTTTTGAGGCCTTCTAGATGCCCTGTGTTCACTGTTGACATATGTACATTTCCCAATGAAACACCCTGTATACAGAAATAAATTATTTAAATTTAATACATTGTTCTTATTACCTAGAATTGATAACAAATACAATTGAGGGTATTTCCATAATCTTCTTTATCAACATAAATAATGCAGTAATGTTTTTAAATCTTAGTAAAATTTGCTTTATTGATCATGTACAAATATTTTCCTCAGTGTTTAATAAACTTAATATACCTAACTTGGAATTTATTTCAATAATGAACCTTTGATAACACTAAATCACGCGCCTATTGTGTTTCGCTATTATGTCTTCCTAAATTATGAAATGCATTAATTTTACTGCAGTCCCAGTTAATTAAGAGTAATATTGTTCCCTCGCTTTCTGAACGAGTTCTGTGTGTTCTGTTCACAAGAAACTGCGAACTGAAAATAGTGCATTCATACGAAAACTTACCCCTCTCATTCCTGTAACTTTGTGTGGAATTAATTTTTAAAAATATTTATCTCTTCCGCTCTTTTTGTACTTAGCTATCAGTAAGTACAAACATTTTAACCACGTGCTTAGAGAGACCTAAAAGAAGCCTAAACGGCAAAAATACGGAAGAGCGCAATAGTGACGTGATTTTTGATATTTTTTACTTATCTGCTTTTTTCAGTGTGAGATTTTTTGGTTAGGCAAACTTAGTTTAAAAAATAACCCTTGACTGATCCGTTTGGCGCAAGGGCTTATTTAATTAATCTTTTTTTCAGAAGTGTGGCAAAAATCCAATAAAATTAAGGAAAAACTCTAGTACGATGTTTAAAAAATAGTGCAAACCCTTCTTTTTCCTCGGAAAATCGGCATTCATGTCAGTCATCCTCCGATTTGGCTTAGATTTTTCAACTACTATGCGGTGGTTTTTTACAGCGTTGTCAAATGTAGAAACGACGAAAACAAACGTTTTTATTAACCTACCAGATAACAATTAGTCCGGTTTGCTACAGTATTTTACATTCGTTCCTTGTTGCAAACTGCGAAAATTAGATTTTCACTCGTTACGGGTTAAAATTACCCACTAACAGAATAGACAGTCCGCGTGCAGTTAAATAAAATACCTATTAATTCTAAGAAAATGGAAATTTAATGTAGTAGTGTATGTAATAGAAAACTCGGAATGCGCCCAAAGTGGTCTTTAATTATAAAATCTTGTACGATTACTGTAGCTCTGTTGGATTTGCTCTCGACTCTAGAAAAACAAACAGTAGATAGCATAGGACGAAACATATCATATCTGTACTATAAAATTTTTAAAACTAAAAATTAGTCATTAAAAACTGAACCACAAGTACATACACAGGGTTTCAATAATTATGACAACGAATTTTGCATTGCTGGTTGCAACACTCTTCAAACATCAGACGTCTTGTTTGTGAAAGAATACTGGTCAAAGAAAGTGTTTTTACAGAACATTTTAAACGTCTCGAGGAGTTACAGTTTCAAATAGTACTAATTATTTTATGCAAATATCATCGATTATTGCTAACATTGTTGCTACTATTACTATTAACAGTATTTAATTCCCTAACACAAGAAGTTTAAACTGTTATCCTCTTTGAATCACATGCCAAGCAAAAAATTGAATTACAAACCCAGCTTACTTCATTTTTATAAACCTATAAAAGAACTTGGAAACATCCAGTAAGTTAAACCCATTAAATTAATAGGATTCCCAGCCTTTATTGAAATTTGTTTGAATGAACAAGATTGACGAACCGGTTCCGAACCGACCTCAAGATACAAAACTGAAGTTAAAGTTACCACACCCTAGAAGTTAACGTATATACCCGATTTTGTGAAGATATAGCAAAAAAATGTAATGGGGTTCAAAATAACCCTGGCCAGTTCTATCAAGGTTAAATAAACATCTGCATATTATATTTTTTTTTCATTTAAAGCCTACGTAAATCAATACACGTGACAACGCGATGTCCTGCCACTACCATTGACTTATGCAGAATATAATATCGCTGCTGACAGGAGGCCAGAGTCGTCGATAAATAAGGTTTTAATATGGTTTTGACAAAAATTTGTTTTCACTTTATAAATAAGTTTGAATTTTTTGATGGACGATTCTGTTAATTGTTATTTTTCTCTATGATCTCTTAATACGTTCAGTGTCAGTGACGGAAAAATCCGTCGGGGTCGCTATCACTCTGGTGCCGCTGACGGAATCTTCCGTCGCTTCTCTGGTGTCATTTATAGCTGGGTTATTTACGTCAGCACTGCATTTGACGAACGGTAATTTACATAGATACAATGAAAAGGTTTTATAACATAGTTTTTTGCGTACGGTTTATAATTTTTGCTTGTCTTTTTTTAGTTAAATTAATAAAATGATCAGTTGTAATATTAACCCAGTAAAGATTCAAAAAAATAGATGCGGCCAAGCTGATTTTTTCAGAGTAAATGAAAGGCTGTCTTCAACCAAAAAATCACTCACGACACCTTTGTGGTTTTTCGCTATTTTGCTTTTATTTACTATACTTATTATGGTTCAGTAAAGATACAACAAAAGGCTGACCAGCTGGTTTTTGCAGGTTTCTTCAAGCACTGGCTTCTGAGTCTCCATCCAAAAAAATACAGTCCAACCCCTTCGTTGTTTTGCGCAATAGGGGTGGTTTATTATTACTGTGTCGTCTCTAAAATATTTTGTGTACATGTACTAAATGTCTATTGTTTTAAAAACATTTAAGTATATTTAATACGTATTTTGAGGCACGCTAGTTTGAACCAATGGGATGTAATATCTAAGTAACTTTGTGTTTTCAGTGCTGTGAAATGTTAATTGAACTCATTTCCTTACCACACATACCACCACCCTTATTGCGCAAATCTGTCTTTTTTTTTGGTCTGTACTCAGGAGACAGTCCTCTAAGAATCCTCCAAAAACAGTTCCTAAGCCTTTTGTTTGTATCTTTACTGAATCATAATAAATAAATATCGTTTTTTTTGTTATTTAATGGACGGTGAATCGTCAAATATGTAAAAAAGTTAATATATTAATATTATTATGTACAAGTTGGACAAACAATCCCAATTCCAAAGTAAATAAGAAAGTACCCCTATTGCAAAAAACGCACGAGGGTCTCTAGTGTAATTTTTTGGTTGGAGACAGCCCTCCATCCACTCTGAAAAAATCCGGTTGTGTGCATGTATTTTATGCACTATATGAGTACTTTGTGTAAGTACGGCAGTTTATACAGGCATTTGGAAAAGGGTTTAAGAGATAGGTTTACACGGCTCGAATTTCGTCTTTTTTATTAGAATAAAACTGGAAAACTGGCAAGGTTGGTACTATATCAACCTCAAAAAGAGCCCGAATAATCCACTACAATACAGATGAAGGGTTCTTGCAATTTTCAGAACATAGTTGTTCGACGGAGACGAAAGCGACACTCGGTATTCGGATGAGTCAGATGATGCAGATGAGGTGAATAAACAGGTTCTTGCAGGCGACAAAATAATGCAATTTACTCAAGTTATCTTAGTCCAAAAGACACAGGGTTAAATTTTATATACCTCTTGACTATTTTTTATGGGGATACTTAAAGTCAAAAGTGTACATTAATAAACCACGTAATTTAGAAGAACTTTAAAATCGCATTCGGGACGAAATACGCAGAGTTACCCCAGAAATCATTCATAATGTGCAAGAAGAATTTCTTCACAGACTTGCGCATTGTCAAGAAGTGTTGGTGGATGGCAATTCGAACATTTAACTTAAGTATAAAATTTAATCAATTGTATTTTATTTTACATACCTCAGAATTCTTACTTTTTTATGGATAAAATTTACGTTTTCTAAAATTCAATCGTCATTTACTCGAAAACTTTCCTATGTCCTGATAGAGAATTATAAGATCTTTCAGAATCAAGGAAAATTATGGTGTTGCCATTTAAAAAAAAATCGAT
The DNA here is from genome assembly GCA_037114965.1 of Monochamus alternatus. NCBI lineage: Eukaryota > Metazoa > Arthropoda > Insecta > Coleoptera > Cerambycidae > Monochamus > Monochamus alternatus. Next base: position 52,985,571 of record CM073429.1, on the reverse strand, counting down.
GACGTCATTACTCGAAAACAAATGACATTTGAAAATCGCATTTTACGCTAAAATATGTATTTTTTAAATTAAAAATCGACCTGTTCGAGGATTTTTCCCAAAAAATAATTGTTTCGTTTTTATTGAATTTATTCCATACTTTTGGCGCATACTGTATATCCATAAAAGAAATTCAAAGGATTTAAAGTCAGGAGATTGTGGCGGCCATGGTACTGGTCCTTCTCGGCCAATCCCGTACTAATGCTTGGGCATATTGTACATGATGCTGTTATAATTCAGCCTCGTCTATGATACACCTCACTGCTGGAATACGTCGTGGGCTCTCTGGGCCTCCACCTTTTCCACAATTCAATTGCAAATTTCCGGCGTCCTAGCACTCACTTCACACCACGGTAAAAGTAGCAAATCATTCTGATGAAGCATTTTCACTTTATCGTAAATTAAAACGATATCCATCAACTCCGAGTTGCTATATACGTAAGCTATTTTTGACACAAAAACTATTGTAAACACTCGCATCACAAAAACGTTAATACTTGAATAAGTTGTGAATCACTCTGTACTTTAACAGACCCGTTTAATTAACTAATTTTTTTCGGTCTATATTTATTTATTTATTTATTTAGAATACACTACCCAGACAGAAGTTCCAATTGTAGGGTAAGAAAACAAAAACATGCAAATCAACAGAATACGACAAATACTTTACAAGCAAAAAACAGTATAAACATTAAATAAGTTACAAGATAACACTCCTTATTTTTCTTATATTTGTACAGTAAATATCAAATTCATTCTGAACAGCAATATAATTAAGGCACATTTTATGTACAGGCGAAAATCTCAACAGATTAGACTGAGGAGATCGTAAGTAAAATGTATCAATAGATCGACTATTTAAAGATCTATCTGGATAAACACTATCGTTTTTCCACCATAAGTACTTACAAAAACACCTCTGAATTTTCTACAATTTAAATTTGTGAATTTCATAACCTGGATTCCTAAAGTATTATTATCTGTGAACTCTTTCGAGTTTCTAATAATAACCCCAAATTTCTGTAAGCACCAGCTGCAATATCATTCACATGAGAAACGAAACTCAACTTTCAATCAAAAGTTACGCCGAAATCTTTAACCTGATTATATCTATTCAGAATTACATCATTTAATTTGTAATTGAATTGGATGACGTTAATTTTCCTAGAAAATGAAAAGCAATTGCACTTACTAACATTCAAAGCTAGCCGATTCTCTATGCATCATCTGTCCAATTTTAAGAAGTCTTCTTGTAAATTTAAGCAGTAATTGACATTGTTGATACGCGTAAATAGTCGGCATATAAAAGTGTAGACCACTGTAGGTCCAAGTTGATGTCATTTATGAAAATAATGAACAATAGAGGACCAAGCACTGATCCTTGAGGCACCCCAGATGTAGCTATTAATTCGACAGATCTGTGACTACGGTATGAAACGCTTAGTGTTCTATTAGATAAGTATGATAAAAAAAAAGCAATAAATGATTTTGCCAGTCCCATATTATATGACTTTTGCAAAAGATCACCGTGATCAAGTCTGTCGAACGCCTTAGAAAAATCGGTGTAAATAACGTCAACCTGCCCACCACAATCAAGTTCTTCCGCAGTTACCTGCGTAACACATGTCAAATTTGAAACTGTCGATATTTCTGCAAAAAATCCGTGTTGACTAAAACTCAATTGCGATTGAACGTAGAAGAAAATAATGTCATATAGAACGGCCTCAAACACGGCAATATATTTGAAATCATCCTTCAATAATCATGAACAATACCAGGATCCGACGGTAACATCATCTATGAAGTAATGTTTTGTTTACTTCTTCCAAATTAGTGCAAAGTAAGATCGCAACTTGCCCTTGTATTAAATAGAAAATTAGTAAAAAATCAAACCACGTGTTGCGTTGCCTTAGTTTTCCAAACACGTCTCCTTGAGCTACCTCCAACCCTCTTTCAGCCTCAGTTTTCATGACGGCTGTAAAATAAAACAGCACGCTGCAGGACCCTATCCTAGAATCCAATAGCTCGATCAGTCGCTGCTGAATTTAATATAGGGAAGCAGTAAAAGAGTATTCCGAAAGTATAAACACTATAATTTAAAATAGATTCTGTTATAGAATGTGTCCATATCTGATACAAAGTTACTGATTTTGATTACTCAGTTTCAATCTATAGCAAAATGGTAAAAATAAACTTATTATACAGGGTGTCCCAAAATAGAAGGCCATACCATTAACTACATATTCTTTGGAAAAAAATAATGCGACTTTCCTTATGTCATTTTTTATTTGGGCATCCCTGTTTCAATATACAGGGTGTTAAAGTTACATTTTAAAAAACTGTTTTTGTTAATAATCCCATTGTTTTCTAAGATACACACTTGAAATTTTGCACGTTATTGTATCTTATTGCGGCATACTTATCATATAATTTTAGTGAAAAAAATTGAAGGACGAATGGAGGTAACTACAGTACCCTTTATCCCCTCCAATTATTTATTAGTACGCCTATGCAGCTGTTTCTTGAAATATCAAACGTAGAATTTTCTTCTGATCATTTTACCTTTAAGTAGCGAAAACGTTATATTTTGAAAGACATTCTCTTTTTATTTTAATTAGCAAATATTTATTCAGTAAATATTACGATTTGCTAAGTTGCCAAGGTTTTGTAATAACAGGTATATCCACAAAATTTTAGTTTCACTTGAAAATGGTAGATTTATGAGCACTACAAATTGCCGTTTTTCTCCAAAACGAGGCATTTAAACAAAAAAATACAAAAAAGATAAACTGATCAGAAGAAAATTCTACGTTTGATATTTCAAGAAAAAACTGCATAGGTGTACTAGAAATAATTGGAGGAGATAAAGGGTACTGCATCCCTCAGTTACCTCCATTCACCCTTATTTTTCACCAAAATTGCATGATAAGTATGCCGGACTAAGATATGTGCAAATTCAAGTGGGTATCTTACAAAACAAAGGAATTATTAACAAAAATAGTTTTTTAAGATGTAACTTTAACACCCTGTATATTGAAACAGGGATGCCCAAATAAAAAATGGCATAAGGAAAGTGGTTAATGGTATGGCCTTCTATTTTGGGACACCCTGTAATAATATCAGTAAAGCGTTTGATAGACTTGATCACATAATCTTGATGAATAAACTGGGAACTATGGGGTTTCCAGATAACTTGCTTAGACTACTTAAATCTTATCTTTCATTGCGCACGCAGTTTGTAGAAATTCGCAGTCTCAGATCTCCAAAGTTTTTATCATCGTCAGGGGTTCCTCAAGGATCCTGTTTAGGACCCTTGCTCTTTGTAATTTTCATCAACGATATATTTCAGTCACATGATGTTAACTGTCTCATGTACGCTGACGATATGAAGATATTTACTAAAATTTATTCATATTGCGATGCCCAAAAATTGCAGACTTCGCTAGATAGCATTAATACTTGGTGTATGGATAATAATCTTCCCCTTAATATTAGTAAATGCCATGTTATGACATTTACTCGGAAAGTTAATTTTCTGAATAACAATTATTCCATCGCCGGTTCCCCTCTATCTAGAGTTACTGAGATCAGAGACCTAGGTGTGCTTTTTACTTCGAGTCTGAGCTTTACAGAACATATTAACCAATTAACAGCTGAATGTTCCAGAAGCTTGGGATTTGTTATTAGAAATTCACGTTCTTTTACCGACTGTCGTGTGTTACTTAGTATATATCGCGCTTTTGTTCTTCCTAAGTTAGAATACGCTAGAACAGTTTGGAGTCCACATTACTCAAATGCTATCAATAAGCTGGAGAACATCCAGAGAAAATTTTTGAAGTATATGTCTTTTAAACTCGATGGCTTTTATCCGGAAATTGGCACTGATCACAATATGTTGCTAAGGCGGCATGGCGTACATAGTCTTGAAAACAGGTCTGTTATGCACTCCCAAATCTTCCTTTTTAAGTTGATTAATAATTTAATTGATTGTCCTACTTTATTAGAAACTTTAAGTTTCCATGTTCCTAGAGTGGACACGAGGAACGATGCACTGTTTTACCTTAAGACACCAAGGACCAACTTACTCTCAAATTCCCCAATGTATGTCATGTGTAACATAAATAATAATTTATTTAAAAACAAAATTGACCTGTTTAACTCATCAGTAGCTAATATTAGATCAGTGTGTACGCAGTTTTTGTAACTAGCTTGATTTAACTTACTTTTCATGTTTTGTGCTAATATTGTTTTTATTGTCATAGTGTATCTTTATAGTATAAAATGTGTATTTTTATCTGTTGTCCCGCCTGTAATTGGTACAGTGTACTGTAGGTTGGTGTATTCTAAAATAAAATAAAATAAATAAAATAAAATATTGAATAATGAAAATAAATAGATATCTACTTAACATTAACCTAATTACCTGACTTGAACGCCATCGAGTTTCTTAATTTTGGTTCTAGAAAAATTAAAGATGAGGAGTTCAAATCATTAAACTTGGTTTGACATTAATTGCCACAACTTTGTGGACTGTATTATTTGGATTAAATATCCAAACTTTTATCTAACGAGGTACAAAAATTAGACTTACTAATGTTGGCGGTGGTCATTTTGAAAAAAAAAACATAATAAGATATAGGAAAAAGGGAAATTCTGTTATTATTCAATAATGTTTTTGGCTGGATTAATGCTGTTGGCTCTAGTTAATGTTATTCCTTATCACTTAACCATTTACAGTGAACAAATTGTCCTTAGGGGTTAGGGAAAACATCGGTCCGTTTTACTAAAATCGTCATTTCTAATCAATTAGTCCGGGTGGATTTTTACTAAATGTTATAAAGTAACCAACAACGTCGCTCGGTAACTGACATGGGAAAAATGTTTGACAACATCGCAAAAATTTGATAACTGCCTTTTAGGCTCGACTAATGGCTATATTCAACGACTTTCTAACGACTACTTTTTAAAATTTAGATATTGAATAATAGCTCTAGGTATATATTAGCTTCACGCTGTGGTCAGTAGTACTACTAAATATTTTAATAGATAAAATTCTGACGGCGTAAACAAAACTCATTTATTAATTTTGCTTATTTAGACCTTAAAAAATGCCTACCACGAACCTCCATACAGTAGTAAGAGTATAGCATTTTAATATATGCTTCGCAAAAGTAAAATGAGATAAAATATTCCTTAATTTTGTCTATAATGCAGCTAAACAGAATAAGATCATTCTGAAGTCAGTTATTGTCCAGGCGTCAGAGATTCTGTAGGCTGCAAAATTTCTACTGAAGGTTTTTTTATCGCCTTTTTTCATACTTAAGAATAAGAAAATAAACTGTTTGAACCATTGAGTTTTATCATTTTTCGCAAGTATTTTCGAAAGTATAACTTTAAAAATATATAAAATACAAAAACTAAATTCTGCATAAAATATGTTTTTTAATTGTGACAATAGTTCCAAGCTATACGTTTAATAAACCCAGCGCTTCATCTCACACGTCACACCATTGCAAGATCGTTTGGAATTACTGAGTCTAAAAAAGATAACTGGACAATGTTTATTATGACAAAAATGATACAGATGGAGAAGTCTTTATTTTTCGTATCTCAGCATGAATGAATGACATTTTTTTCGATGGAAGAAGTAATAGATTGTACCATTTGAATTTTTATGTCATAGAATGGATTGTGGATAGAAATTATAGCTGAACAAAATCTAGTGGAATATATGAATCGTTGGTTATTCAAATTTATATTACATAAACTGCTTTTCGTATTCAATAATTTCGTTTTTTTTACTTTTGGGACGTGGCGTTTGTAGCTTGCAGTCTCCACTTTCTCTTTTTTTTTAGTTTCACTTTCTTTAGTTTCTTCTACCTCTTCATTATTCCTATCTAATAGTTCAACTATCAGAAAATTCTCTAAATCGACGTCAATGGGTTCATTCACGTCAAATTTGACCTTCGCAAGTGATAGAGCAGCTCATCTCAAGCCCACGACGCCGCAATTGACGAAATGACGTGCAAAAGCTGAAAAATCTACCGTTATCAATACTGAGAAAATCGATAAAAACATCTAGCCTGAAATCGCATGAAGATCTAATTTTTTTCTCGGCAAATCATATGTCCTGGGAATTGCCAAACCTCAAAAATGGTCTCCCTCGTATTTATCGGTTTTTACATAAAAATTGCTTTCTGATATCTCTTGAAAAATATATATTTTTTTAAATTGATGCAGTATTTTTATGTTACTAGAAAATATCAACTCTTAAAACAGAGAATATAGTTCTAATACGAATAATAAATAAGTGTAATTTTCCGTAACATACAGTTTATAAAAATTAAAAATATATATTGATAAACATTAAACGTGTATATCTATGTCTTCTTCAAGACAATCACACATTCACTCTCAACTATGTTGACGGCACCGCTTAGATATTTTTTGTAACTGGTATGTATTAACCAGTCAGTGCTAGTGACGGTACGATATGAACTTTTGGACAGCGATATCTTAAAGCCCCAATAAAAAAAACTGAATAGACTTTTTTCGTGCAGAATTTAATTGGAAATAATTTTGAATGTTATATTTTCGGAAATATTTAAGAAAACGGAAAACCTTCTTATTTGTTTATACAATTTGTTGCACATCAAATTTTTGTGACCATTTTAAATTTTCTCCACTCATAACTAAAAACAAGTGACCAATAAATAAAATCCAGTAGCAGTTATTCGAAGCATCCGATGATTTTTCAACCTGTGACACCTGGATTATTATATTTTGGTTTTAAATTAATCTTATTGACCATCGTCTTCACTATGCACGTCTATTTCTACTAACAATTTAATAATTGCTATGTGCTGGAATATCCGTCATTTTCTTTTACACTACAATAAATAGTTTTAGGATGTTAAACAATTAAACATTCCTCCTGAAACATGTTCTTTGTCTGAGTAGCACAATGTGGCTACAAATAATTGTATATATAAATTCCAGTAAAATTTTAACTCTAATACTCCTTTAGGTAAACAACTTATTGTAAATATGCTAACGAAAACCCCTTTTACTCTCATATTAAAAGATATAAGTCAAAAGCATAAACTTGTTCATAATTAAAAAGGTGCTTGCTGAAATTTCCTCTTAAAGATAAACACCCCTTTTATAGTCCCTGCTTGAGTTCAAAGTCAAACAGACATTCAATTAACAGAGACCAAACGCCCGTAGGCTAAGCTTAGGCAACCTGAAATACATATAGATCAGCAGCTAAACCTCTAAATTCAGTCATATACTCGTATATTAACTACTAGAGAGAGAGAGAGAGAATAAAAATTACGGGAATAACGATTTGTGATAAAGAGTTACTCAATATTTGTAAGAAATGAATCAATTTAATTGCTTCACATGAACATACCCAATCTATGGTATTCACTAGATGAGTAAAGATGAATTACAAATAGTCTTATTCAATTAAAAAGTATTCAAATAACTCATATATAAGCACTTAAAATTAATTATACATATATTCTTATGCAAAGTCTGAGTACGGGATTTTAACATGCTGAATATGTAGTCAGATCTTCCACAATAATGCTTCATAGAAGTCGCTATAATATTTCGATAATAGACTTATTAAACATTTTTATGGGTTCTATTTACTCATTCAGGAATTCTGAAATTTATTTTCCAGCATATAATAATACAACATATAAATTTACTCCTTATTCGTAAATAAGTTGCTTCACGAATAAATGTAAATAATATGATTATTCGAATAGAGATGACAATTTATTTGCATGATGCCTAACTCTAGTTAAATAGGTACCTAGTTAAATATTTAGCAAATTGTAAGGATATAATTTTCTCAAAAATCGATTTCCAGTTCCTCGATCTTTCAGTTATGTGAGAAGCAGGAACAGAAGTCAGCTAGTGACATCGAAATTATTAGGGCTTTCAGATATTTTAGACGTCAAAACAATGATGTGAAGAAAATTTTTTAGAAATTTAAATTGACCATTTTAAAATAAAAGTTGTGTTTCTTCTTAGAAACGATTCACAAGAGTAATAGAATATATTGCTCGAACAAAACTACATTTATGAAAATGTAGTAGAAAATAAAACTTAATAACAAAAATCTTATAAATTTAGATAATAAATAACAAAATAAATGTAAAATAAAACCAAATAAATATATCTGTCTGAAATACATATAATATTTCACTTTTTGCTATTATATCGTCGCCCTTTTCACGAACTGACGTAACTAAACAAAAATCGAAATTTGAGATACTTCGTCTAGCGTAACGAAAGTACATGCTTGACACATTCACAAAGCGGTGTAACTCAATTCCGTATGGTTTTCAGGATAATGGACATTACACTGTCGATGTAACACATTTTTGATTAAAATACAATTTTACGATCCGACGTAACTTAAGTTACGCCAGTTCATGAAATTTTATTTTGGTGGTACGTAGAAATAAATAAGTGGCGTATCTCACAATTTTCTGTTCAGACTTGTAGCAGAATAAACTCGAATACTACAATTAAGGCACTATGTAAAAAAGAAGCATGTGAAAAGATAGGTGAGGTAGCCTGTCCAAGTTTTGACTTGCAGCAAGGTATATACCTACCCATATCAAAAGAAAGTGCTATATTTTATAAAAGTTATTTATCAAATTACAACTGCACACTGTACGACAATGCTACTAAAGATTGGTTTTGCTTTATATGGCATGAAGGCATCAGCAAACGAGGATCAGCAGAGATAATACTTGTCCTAATTCCTCCTAATTTATTATGCAAAAAGCATAAAATCTGTTGCTTTATTTTCTGACGGATGTATCGGACAGAATAAAAACATTATTGCAACAATGCTGCGTAGCGTTATAATCAATAGTGTTAATATCGATTTCTTCGAAACATCCCATGGACAAAATGAAGGCGATGCAGCACACAGTACGATATCCAAAGCTTGAAAGACTGTCGGTGACGTTTATGTACCTTCGCAATTACCGCCTATAGTGAAGCTTTCCCGAAGAAGCCATCCTTATACTGTTGCATTTCTAGAAGGTAATGACTTCATTCACTTTAAGAAATTATCTCAAGATTTGCGGGTTCGCACTACAAAAGTAGCTGAAGCAGGTGAGCCTATGAAATGGACCGATGTCATGGAACTTAAGTTAGAAAAGACAGACCAATGGAAATATTTTTCAAAACAAGTCACTTGCAAGCAGAATATAAGACACTGTCACTGAAACGACGAAATTTCCATTGAAGGGAATTCAGTTACAAAGTCTCAATTCTGCACCAGTAAAAATTAGTAACAAGAAATGCATGCCATTAAAGTTATTGTGTGAAGGAAATACTCCAATAATAAGATATAAAGACTTTCAAAACTTCTATCTTCACCTTCCTCATAAAGACAAGTAAAATGAACCACAATGCACGCCTTCTGTTATATTTTAGATAATTTATTTAAGGTACAGAAGTAATATTGCATATATTTTTGTTATTTTATGTCAATATATTATTTGGTTGTCTGTCATTCCATACTTTCTTTTATCAGAAATTTCGTCGTAACATCTATATTGCCAGACAGCGAACCAATTGTCAATTTCACGAAGTCACGTATCTCAATTTTTTGCAAAATTTTAATATTTCCCAAAGGTAATGATACGTTTCAGTTTATAGTATATAAAAGCTTATACTTTTAACTACTAATTGTCCGACTTGCAGAAGTCTCACGTTTCTCATATTGCTTCAGTAGAAGCACAAAAAGTATAAGAATCTTTAAATTGCTCTCCTGTAAAATTGGAAAAACTGAGATAAGCCTCTTCGTGAAATGGGCGACGATATGTATATCTTTATTCAAATTTTTAAGATGAATTGAAATCCAAAGTAAAATTGTGTCAACTGTCCTTATCTACATAATTTTTCGTTTGTATTAAATCTACTAAGTACCTAGTATTTTAGTGGATAAACGGCTTTTCAATTTTGTTACTATTAAATTAATTTGTGAATAAATCCGTTCACATGAAATACGGAATCCATTAGGTTTTTAAATAGGTATACATATATGTATTAGTACAAGTTGATTATCTGAATATTTAATATTTATAAGTAAAAAAGTAAAATATTAAAAATCTGTACATTGAGAAAAAAATCCTCAAGTTCGTATCGAAATCGAAATGCCAATGCCTTTTGCCCTAAACAATTTCGTGGAGGAATAAAACTAGAAACGGTATTTAAAAATTTAGTCTGACCATGCCCACACAAAACGGTTCTTGCCGTAGCGAAGACCTATGACGTCAGAGGCCGTTCGCTGTATAACGTGTATGCCATCCACATGCTTTCGGAGATCATTTGTGATATTTATTGTAATTGTGTTAAATGGACATTGGTGTTGAAAAATTTTGCAATATAGGCTCGTAAAATGAACACAGAAAATGCCTTATCACCAAACAAATAAGAATAAATATTGCATTGTGTCCATTATGTATAAATGCTTCGAATACAGCGCGAATATATAAAGACACCGAAGCGAAACGAATAAATAGTGGAAAAAGCGGTATATCCAATCAATTTTTAGGTACCTACTGAAATCTTTGAATATATGCATTTTTTTAAATTTATTTGTATATGTAAATATTGTTATAACATAAACTTACTTATTTCATATATGATTGTTCACTTTTATTTATAAATATGTGAAAATAATTAAAACGTGGGTATAGAATAACAAAATAATGTGTGTAATAATATGTGAATAGTATAATAAAGTAATGTGACAAAAGTTTTTTAAAAGTTATTGTTTTATGTTAGCAAAATTTAAATACTAACAATAAATAAACATGATGTTCTGAATTTTTCCCTTTACTGTGTAAAGCTTGCCATCTCTTTTAACCTGAACGTAGCCAACAAAATTGTCGTCGTAATTTTCGCGAGCGGACCTATATTGTAAACAAATAAATACGTTACATTTAATAATACCTAACAGAGTTCACCACATCATCACTAATAATTATTGTAATGCTAAAGACGGAAGAAACGGAAGACTGTTTGCTCCCCGTATTTCTGTACTAATGAATTTGGGATACACAGCAATGAAGTTTATACAGTGCTTTCGAAAAGTAACGAATAAATTGATTATTTTTTTAATTGAGAAGTTTTCGAAAAAATTCCCTGCCACGTCGATTTTGTTTTTAAAAAAAGCACTTTTTGACATACGACCCATATTTGTGACATCATCGTTGTTCGAGATATGACGTCATCGACAATTTTTTTAAATAGCATCCCCCAATTTTGACCATGCCATTTGAAAGAGCGTGCCATTCTACGAACATATATCATGAAAAATTATGGTGTTTGAAGATTTTAAAATTTAATTTTGACAATACTGTGCACCTCCCCATTATGCAGCACCTGTCCGTGCTTATTTAGATGAGCTGTTCCCGCATCGTTAGATAGGGAGAAGGGGGCTGATTGAGTGGCCAGCCAGATCGTCTGATTTGACACCCATAGATTATTTCTTCTGGGGATACTTAAAAAGTAAAGGATACGTTACTAGACCAGTTAATTTAGAAGATTTAAAAGCAAGAATTCGTCACGAGATACATCGTATACCTCCTGAAGTTATTGATAATGTCCAAAAAGAATTTATTAATCGTCTTGGCTACTGTCAGGCAGCCAACGGTGCACAATTTGAACATTTAATTTAGTCGATTTTTTACATAATCTTTATCATTTTCAGTATTGTGAAAATTTAATTTTAACATCTTCAAACATTATTTTCTTGAAATTTTTGTTATGTAACCCCATATTTTTTCACGATGTATGTATGTAGAATGATACGCTCTTTCCAATGGCATGGTCAAAATTAGGGGTTGCTATTTAAAAAAATTGTCTATGACGTCATAACTCGAACAACGATGACGTCACAAATATGGGTCGCATATCAAAAAGTGCCTTTTTTAAAAACAAAATCGACGTAAAAGGGGATTTTTTCGAAAACTTCTCAATTTAAAAAATAATGAATTTATTCATTACTTTCCGAAAGCACTGTATAAACGTAAATTAATCCACTCATGGTAAATTATTCGATTGTGCTTGTGCAAAACCCGTTTCCGTCATCATTTGCGCAGAACTATCTTACACTCACCTTTCAATATGTTTGAAAGAGTGCTCTTTAATATATTTTAAACTAATACAAAATTTATGCAACTTGTCCATTAAGTGTGAATGGAAGCAAAATATTTATACTGAATTTTAAGGATAATTTGGTGTTGACGAAACTAGTATTCCTGGGACCTGAAATTGTCCAACGAGGCCGTCAGGCCGAGTAGTACAACACGTCAAGTGTAATAAGCACTTTTTGTACGAGTTCCATACAATATTTTTTCTACGTTCATGCAAAAACTAAAAAATATTTTACTTAGATGACACTAAGTATAGGAAAATATGACGTCTATTTGAACGTTTATGTTTGTCATGATGACAAAACGCTGTAGTAGAATGACAGATGAATGCAATAAACATTTTATTGCACTAGTGCAATAAAGAACCACTTTTTTCACTAAATACAGTTCAATAAAGTTTTGTTTTTTGCATGAATGTAGAAAAAATATTTTATTAGGTTTCCTTCCCCGTCAAATAATTATTAATGTCTCTAATTATTAATGTCTTAATTCTGACGTTAGTTTTTACATTGTAGTAAATTATGTGTAACTTCAAAACTATACTAATCTGCTACTGATCACACATAATTTACTACAACATATGTATTATTTATTATATAAATTTTACAATTTGGGAACTATGACAGAAATACTTTCTATTTTTTGATATTATTTAATAAATTATGTCAAATCGCAGCTCCATTTTGTAACTGTAGTTCAAATGAAAGTACATAATTTTCATAAAATCTAAGGAAATATGTGTTTTTAGGCACAGGATTTAAGAATATATATTTTTTATTTGTTTAAAATTAATATTTAAAATTGCTATAAGTGTAATAAATGTAAAAAATATCGTTGTTTATTCACTGATAAGCAGTTAAAAAATTGTGGAAAATAAAATTAAACCGTGGAAATTAATATTGTGATCAATTAATCAAGTTTCAGATGTGTCTAAAACATACGAAACGATTTAGGGCTGAGCTGCTCGGCTAAAAGTTCTTTATTCACGTACCGCCCCCGTTGCGACATCTAGCAGCCCTTGTTCGAAGCGGCCGCTTTTGTGCGGTCTCGCCAGGGGGCGGTACAGTGTTCGAAATGGTGGAAACACCAATTGTAAAGATGTTTTGGACGTTCATTAAGGACAACAACAGACAATACTTTAGCAAAGCAGAGTCATTAATTTTCTTTTTTGGTTTCAGCTTTCCGAGCTCGAACAGAGAGTTCTGGAGGCGGAGGGTCGAGCAGAAGAAGCGGAAGACAAGGTGAGTTAGCGCTGCGAACGAAGCGTGCTTCAGACGGCTGTAGGGCACAGGACCGGACTGCGTTTTATTTCATTATAATTTAAATGTTAAATTGTATGCTAAATTTAAGCGTTCTTGACACAGTCGACCTATACACGGTGTCCCATAATTAGTGTGCAATATTTTAGCTGTAGATCCTACGATCAAATTAATTCAAGTAAGCAAACGTTTGTTTTCATGACCTGCTGTTGAAAAATCGATTTTTCTTGAAAACGAAGCATTTTGTTGAAGTAAATTAAGAGTAAGTTTTTTATATAAAAAAGTCATATCTATTTTTGATGTTTAAATTTGAAAATATTGGGGGCGCATTTTACCCATGGGTTCCTCCGCCTGAAACGTCCCTGATCAAAATGTTTAAACAGTTTTTATGTAGTTTGTCACGACGTTTAACGAGTATTCTATATATCAAAATTCATAATTATGCGTTAACTCGTTTTGGAAATATATTGAAAATCATGGTCTCTTAAGGTCTTTTTCAGGGGGAATCTTATTTTTGATCGTAGAATCTACTGCACACTAATTATGGGGCTTCTTGTATATTTACAAGTATTAGTTATAGTAAAAAGTGGTATACTTATTGCAATATCAAAATAATTCAGTTTTCTTGGTTTCCTTCAGTTTTGTATTGAATAATTACACAGGTCCACAAAAAAAAAGTGGTGTGTGCTGAGGGTCCCATTACATTTTTTCCATGTATTTTTTTCCCGCTGAACACGAATCTGAAGTCAAAATGGGGGGTCGCACAGCAAATTTTAGAGAAAAACCATAAAAACGATAAAAATCACATCAAAAGTTTAAACAGGTCCAAAAAAAAAGTCTTGTATGCTGGGAGTTAGACTATATTTTTCTTTTGTATTTTTTCCCGCTGAACACGAATCTGAAGTTAAAATTGGGGGTTACACAGCAAATATTTGAGAAAACCTAAAAAATGGATAAAAATCACTTTTTCGTAATTTAGTCCATATTGATACTCCATATTGAATACTTACTATTTTACAGCTATAACTATACCAAGATAGCTGAAAACACATAAACAAATATTAACATTGAACAAGATTAGGTTGAAAATTAGCTGCAGCTAGGAGCTTCTATTGCGGCTATCATCTATTTTGGTTCACATTACAAATAATACCTATTTAACCAAACATAATAATGTGTTTACTCATTTGTGGCACTCTACAATGTTTCTAGGTGAAATCTAAATATCTACATGCAAAATTAGTGTTAATGACTTTACACTCTTTATACAAACTATATTACTACTTCTCTTATCTTAGCTAAATTAGACCAGCAATATGCCCGTCAGCTCATCATAATACCTAATCTTTATACAATTTCAGCTAAATCATGGGGTTACAAGTTTTGAAGTTATCTGTAATGAATGATTAAACTATGACTGCGCGAATTTTCCCCTTATTAAAGTACAACATTATCTCCTCTTTGACATCCGCATAAAAAGCAGGATCATATACTGGTGACGCTTGCAAAATTATCTTTGGCACACATACAAAAACAGTGAAAGCTTCATGACAAACAGTCGCGCATTGGTGACACAAACATAGGGTGTAATTAATGATATTTTTTTTGTTGCTGTATTTAATTTGACTTCCCTGATATTTCAAGTTATTGCTGTAATAAACAGTAAAACTTTGAAAAGGTTTTTTTCGCATATGTGCTTTTAAGATTAATATGTTTTACTGTTGTAGTACTGATGGATTTTTTATGAGCCGACTTTTGGAGCTTAAAAATATTTTTATATACAGGGTGTCCCGAAATTTATGGGACACAGAAGAAGAGTAGATTCCTTATATCAAAATAATGTGATTAAGCCAAACTTATATTATTGTGTATGAATGTAAACGGGAGTCATATTGAGAATTTAATGTAGTCACCTGAATGTAATTAAATTATTATTAAGAATAATCTTTAGTTTTTTACGTAAGTAACTACAAACTTTTATTTTATTTGATTGCATCCAATAGAAAAACAAGAAATAAATCGAAAACGGTTAAATTTATCGACATAAAACAAGTATACCTTATTTGTGAAAAATATATAGGAGAACAATATATTTCTATTAGAAGTTTCGTACACACACTGATAAAAAAAGTTATAAGCAGTTTTTGTCAACCAAGAGTACATTTCGTAGCTCCCTCTAGCGTCTACAGCAAAATTAAGTTCGGATTCGAACTTTCTAAGAATTTTAAGAATTTCAAATTCAAAATTTAAACTTTAACGCCCTGTAACTTTTTTATTAGCCACAAATTGACCAAGGTAATTTTGGCTTAGTCACATTATTTTGATGTAAGGAATCTATTCTTGCTCTGTGTCCCATTAATTTCGGGACACTCTATATATTTTGCAAAATCAAAAATATAATCATAAGCCTTCAAATCATGTGATTCTTTGAATATTTCAACTTCCTGTGTAGACATTAGATTTCTAATTTGAGCTGCATTCACAAGTATAGCAAAATTTTTAAAGCTAAATTAGAACGCACTACAAGTGAAGAATGCTGTAAATAAAACATAAGAACAAAGAAAATAACTCTTAATGTACACTTAACATATAAATTGCAACCTTTATTTTGTACTTATTATCTACTCCTCATTCTAATAACGAAGATTAGCCCAGAAGTCGGGAGACTTGTGCGGGATAGGGGAAGGTATATTAATATTAAGCAAGCCGTATTTGTGCACAGGAACGACTTACGTTGGTTGGCAGAAATGAGGGAAACCTGGACAACTTCGTTAATTAAGGTGATGGTCAAACGTCAACCAGTATCAATCTCTCACATTGATCCAAGTCAACGTTGTTCCACCCTGCCATACCCACAGAGAGGGTGCCAATCCTTTCCACAAATATAATATAGCTGATCTACGGTCTACCGACTGCAGGATTCGAACCTGCGGTGGGTGGCAAACATGATCACCGACCGATCCATATACTACAAAACTTTAATTGTTATTCGTTTAATAAAGAAATCAACACATTGATAATTTTCATCAAGTTCATTGTCAAACAACAAACTTAGTTACTTTAAAATTTGGATGGAATACAAGGAACAAGTAAAGTAAAAGAAATCTTGGGCCTTATCCAAGAAGTATCGATGTTTAGAGTCCCCTTTTAGTAACCTTCATTCTTCTGCACTTATTTTAAGAAGGCAAAATGCCAGAAAAGCCTGTTCTAAATTTATTATCTTCTTCCAATTTAAGATACATACAAATTTTACCATACGTTTACGAATTCATTACAACATGGAACGTACAATATACCGGATGTCAACAAAATTATCAATCAGGTCATAGCACCCAAATCTTTATATATGTATATATAGAATTGAGTTATGGAAGGCATAATATACAGGAGAAAATGCATTTTTTTATATTTGCCACATTTCTGTCATTTCCGGTTTTGCCAGAAATGAGCTTAACTTTGCAATTTTAAATACAACATCCTGTATATTTTTACATTTCTTAGTTCTAGAGACAATTTGGGGTGCGTGTGCACTTGTTGAGAAACGTTTTAGCCCTTTTAATTTTTTTTGACCTAATTTTATTGCTGCATCTAGATTGCTGTGAATGTGCTAACATCAATTTCCTGATCAAAGTTGATTGTAGGTACCACTAGATTTATCAGGAACATCACTGGAGAATTACTGGGTGTCTAAAGATTGTTGCTACTTGGATGTAAACACAAATTATTGATTTAAGCACATTTGAAGAGTTGTAAATCCTAAAATATCAGAAGAAATCTGACAACACAATTTGTCTTGGATCATCTAGACCTAGGACATTGATGTTGGCATATTCACGGCAATCTAGGTGCAAGAATAAAAATAATTTAAAAAAAAATCAAGTGGGCTAAAAGGTTTCTCAAACAACGCACCGTTAATCGTCTCTAGACAAAAAGAGTAAACAATGAAGTTAATGAAATGAAGTAAAAAATTTGTATTTTCCCCTCCAAATACGAATTCTGCATTTAGAAAGTTGCTAATAATTTCGTTGACACCCAATGTTTAGAAAATATGTGCAGGTTTGTCATGGATTACTAGTTTTTTAAACTAAACATTATGTCTGTGTAACCCGAGACATAAATTTTATGTATACCATTCTATTTTTAATTTTACTCTGCTAGACTCATAAATTACCGAAGCAGATACATCAACTGTGATATCATTGTCTTGATGTTCATTCTTTTTCACTTCCATTAAAGCTATACTATATAGCATCAAAAACAAATCGCGCGCCACCCCTATTTATTTGGTGCCGCACCTGTAAAAGAGATGGAGTTGAGGGGTTGCTATGCAACGGTTTTAACTTTCGCTATCGCACGTTTATTGATTATTTTCCGTCTCGACGCTGACGGCGGTCATGGCGTCTTTCAGCTGACAGAAAAACAGAGAATCGCGATAGGTTTTTGTTTGTAGTTTTATTTTCGTTATTTTGTTTGTGAGGACACTGTCTTGTTCGCTCGTTGGGATGGCTTCTAGGAAAATGTAAGTTTTATTATGACTTAATCTAGTTGTATTCCAGCATTCAAATGTCATTTCATTTGTTTTGAACCTAACGTTAGAACTGGCATGTCTTTTTCTGCATTTTTAACGCTATGTGTTTGTTTTCATTTCCAGTTTCTGTATTTGTTATAATTGAACTTAGCAACATCATTGATTAAAAAAGTATAAAGAAATTGGAATGATTCCAAGGAAGCAATGGAGAATATTATTAAAAATTCATGGGGTTTTATAGAAGGGCATGCTCTGTCTGAAGTAAGAAAATTACTTCCTGATGCTATTTTATTTATTTAAAGATATGTGGGGAGTAATCGATAGCACGTGTGATATCAGGTCATGTCAGGTCAGTTCCAAAACATTTCATACTGTTATTGATATCGATTGAGGGAAAAAAGCAAAGGTCGGTACAAATTGCCCCTTTGTGTAGGAAGCCGATACAAAAATAGAAAGGCCATTTCCACGATAAGTAGGTTGCGTTTCTTATCTGATATGGCACGTATGCTTCAACTATCTTACTAAGAATTACAAATTACACTTACTTTCTTGGAACTCCTCCCAAAATGTGATATTTATGTTTTATTTCATAATTCACTTTAAACGAAATAGTATTTTTAATAGGCTCATATCGATACAATCAAATTTTAGGTTAGATAAATATTTGATTACCCATTGGGCCTTTAGTCTCCTGTTTCCTATTGAGAAGGACCGCTTGAGAGCATGCACTTAATTTCTAATTTCAAATAGCATCCACATGTATTTATGTATATGCCTGCACTTAACCACAATAACATTAGACCCATCTACCAAGCAACTAAAATCTTTAATAGCATTTATAGTTTTATCAGAAAAAATGTCTTATAACTTTAAATATGCGTGCTGTTAGTATCACACCTTCCTGAAAGTACGCATTCCTGGTTTTAAAAGTACGCCTGTATTAAATACTATGAAGAGAGTCACTTCTTGTTTTATATTTTACCATTGTAATTAGATATGAATTAAAAAGTCACTCAGTTACGAAAAAGTAAGCATGGTGCCAAAGGGTAGACGTGCGTACTCTTTGGGTGCGTAGCTTTACGGAGCTAAACCGTAAAATGTATAGCACGTCATAGCAGACCGATATTGCAGCTGTCACATATCCTCCAATACATGCCTTGGTTACATATAGGGCTCTTAGTTACACACCAGATTACTTCCTGAACAACAACTAAGCCATTGTAACAACGGGCCAATGAAGTTGAAAATATAATATTTAAACGACAAATAAATTTTTTCTACGGTCGGGAGTAGAAATCAGTTTCTATGACATTAAAATTAAAACAGAAGTAGTCGATTATTCCCAAGGGAGTATAATGCTCCCAAGGGAGTTTACATTATGGAGAACGTTTTTCATGCAAAAAAAAGATAACATTGAAATTATTTATTGACATTTAAATTAAATGTTAACATTTGTACAATTTTCAAAATTAATATTAGAAGGAATATTACTTTCGCTTACATTTACAGTTTGTGTGATTGCGCTAGTAGTGGTACCTACTAAAACCTGATTAGCAATTTTGGACTTATTTTCAATGGAGTTCTCGACATAACCCTCAGCGACTGTCGTTGATTTCCAACCAGCATAACGCTTTATTGTCGTGGTATCCACACCAGCATCTGCCAGTAATGTCGCTGAAGAGCTTCGTAAGCAGTGACCAGTATAACATGCTACATCAGGAATTTTTCCCATGGTATTCTTGCCAACTGACTGCGAACTACATTTTCCTGCTTTGTAGTACAAAAAAAGGCGCTTATGCTTGACATGGGGAGGACAAAGGGACAGGTATTTTCGAAATAATTCAAGCATATTTCCCACATCGGTAACCAGAAAGGTTCGTGGAATCTTTGTCTTAGTGTTTGGAATTTTTACACTCAAGGAAGAGCCTACATCCTCAATTTCATCTACAGTTGAATTGACTAGTTCATCAGTTCGACAAGCTCCGGCAATCCCCAGAATTAATCCAAACTATAAAAAATCAAAATACTTAATAATTGAAATACCTAACGACAAAAGTAATCTTACCTTAGTCATTAAGAATTCTTTGTCACCTGCACTTGATAGAAAACGGTCGATTTCACCCTTTGTCAATATTTTCGATTTTTTCGCTTGATATCCGTCACCGGTTCTTTTCAAAAATGCGATCAGCTTGGAGAATTTGCTTATATCTATGTTGTCGTAAATTATCAAGCATGTCTTAACCATAGAATATTGCGCCCATAATGTGGAAGACTTGTAATTCTTTGCATTTTCACTGAAGTACGCCAACAAAACATTCTCGCTGTATACTTGAACATTTTTCTCGGCGCACCACTTTTTGAACCGATTGTAGGCTATATCGTATAAAGATCTTGACTTCGTAGGCAGCAAATTGCTTATTGCAATATTTGCAGCCTCCACAATCTCTTCCCACTCACAATAATTCATTGTGCACTAAACAAACTTTAAACTAAACCAAACTAGCACCTTAATTTGACAGTTCTTTTTGTTTGTTTATTTTGTAGTTATGACAATAACTCAACGACTGCTAAATAAATGCTCAAATCCGAATACAATAATTCTGGTGCTACTTACTGTATAATGACAAAATATGTGTTTTTAAGTTAATGAGACCGTGGAAAAAATAGTATATACCATTCGGGAGAGATGCTATTTTGTCTTCGGTGCATTGTAGCCCTCGGGCTTCAAATTGCACCTCTGCCAAAATAACGCATTTCTCTCCCTTATACTATAATATACTATTGTACTGTGACTTCGGATAGCGCACGCGCATTGACATCCAATTCTAGCCAACAACTGTCAGAGTCATAACAACCTAAACACTGCATCAACTCCCTTTGCAATTTTTGCCAACTACTGAAAAAATAAAATGCGTACTCTTAGGAGATGGGTACTCTTAGGTGCTCTTACCTACTTGTAAGTACTCGTATGAGCAGATTCATTATAATAGTTTGCATTTTTGCGAATAGAGTTATGAATAATTTTTTATACAAAAATATTCAGATATTTTGAGAAAATCATCAACAAGGTTTCTTGTGACTCTCTGATATTGAAATGAAATAAAGCATGTTTTGATATATTATATTGAATTAATTAACTTGTTCTTCAGTCAAGAGATATTTATGTAAGTAAAGTCATTTGTCATATATATATATATATATATATATATATATATATATATATATATATATATATATATGACAAATGACTTTACTTACATAAATATCTCTTGACTGAAGAACAAGTTAATTAATTCAATATAATATATCAAAACATGCTTTATTTCATTTCAATATCAGAGAGTCACAAGAAACCTTGTTGATGATTTTCTCAAAATATCTGAATATTTTTGTATAAAAAATTATTCATAACTCTATTCGCAAAAATGCAAACTATTATAATGAATCTGCTCATACGAGTACTTACAAGTAGGTAAGAGCACCTAAGAGTACCCATCTCCTAAGAGTACGCATTTTATTTTTTCAGTAGTTGGCAAGAGATATTTATGTAAGTAAAGTCATTTGTCATATATATATATATATATATATATATATATATATATATATATATATATATATATATATATATATATATACTGTGCATGATTACGTGATAAAATCTATTTTTTGTTGAAGAAATGTTGGTATTTTATGAACAAAAAAACTGATGTTATATGAACAAAGAATTGTATCGAAGGATGCACCAAGGAAATGCACCCAGAGGTGATTTCTATTATAGCTAAAACTAAACTTAATGTTGAAATTCATTATTTTACATTTGAAGGAAAAATGCGCTAGAAAACATGGCTCTCTCTTAAACAATTCTGAATTGTACCTATTTACTTTGCACTTTACATCTTGAAAATACTTAATAATTTACATCAATCAAGTGTTACTTTTGTTTGTCAAAAAAATTCTGCTGGATGTGATATTGTTAGTGTTGGCAATCTTGTTCTGCTTTTTCTTCATCTTGTTTGGGTGTCGTAAAACAAGACAAAAAGTCTTGCGAGAAGGGGTAATATTTAAGTGAACATTAGCTGGAAAAATAAATATTATTATCATTATTATTATTGACAAATAATTAGAGCTGAAGCTAAAAGCTTGTTGTACTCTAAGAATAAAAGATAAATTCATCCTATAAATGGCTGATAGCATAGTAAAAACAATTAATAAAAAAAAAACAGAAAAAATTCAAAATACAATATATATGAATACAATATAAATATTAGAAATTCATAAGAGATCAATCACATTGGATGTTGATAAAAATGAAGGTCAAGTCTATTCTTAAAAGAATTTAGAGATGGTGCTGTAACCACATTATCTGGTAAATCGTTCCATAGATCGAATATCCTGTTTGGTAGAAAATGTACGAAAGCTTTCCTTTTTAAGTTTGAATGAATTGTCCTTAAGACGGGGGTCAGGGTTTAAGTCAAACATCACCTGTGGGCAGTACAGTTCGCCATGCAGGATCCTATAAGTTGTAATAAGGTCACCTCGAATACACTTTTTTTCTAAAGATTGAATACGAAGGCGCCGAAGACGTTATTCATACGAAAAATATTTAAGACCAATCGGAAGTTTGGTGGCTCGCCTCTGAACCCCCTCTAGTCTTGGAATGTCTTGAATAGTGCAGATCATATAGCCACCGCGAACTCCGAATGTATGATTTATATAACTTCAAAAATGTATCCAAGATAAGATTACTAAAAGATTTTCTGATCATAAAAATCAATTGATTACTTTTCACTGCCTTGACAACTTGTGCCCTTCATGACAGATTTTCCATTATAATTATTCCGAAATCATTTTGTTGTGAAACGATTGGTAATTCTGTATCATTCACATTATATGATACCTTAGGATTAGTTCTAAACATATGGAGTACACAACATTTAGAAGGATTTAGAGATATACACCATTCGGAACACCAATTACTAATAATATCTAGATCATCTTGTAGGTGAAGAGATGACGATGAAAATAGTTTAAGATCATCTGCATACGATAATACTTGGGTAGTACACGTACCTATTCGTTAGGTCAGACATACACATACATATACTAGGAACAGAATTGGTCTAAGGACCGAACCTTGTGGAACACCACTCAATACTTGTCTTCTCTCAGAAAAACTCTCAGCGATATGAACTATAAATTCACGACCTTCCAAAAACGATTTTATCCAGTTTAACAATTTACCACGTACACCACAATGTTCAAGTTTATATAATAATCGCGCATGTGGAACTTTATTAAAAGCACGAGAAAAGTTCAAGTACAAAACGTCTATAGGTTGTCCATTGTCTGCCCATAAGGTCCAAGAATTAATAGCTTTAAGTAAGTTGGTAAGAACTGATCGACCATGTAGAAAACCATGTTGATGCGGCGATATGACACCACTGTTAAGTAAAGATGTGATAAGTTGCTTGCAAACAACTCTCTCCAATACTTTATACAGAACAGAAGTTAAGCTAATTGGGCGATAGTTAGAGCTTGACAGTTTATCACCTTTTTTGAATATAGGGGTCACACTATATAATTTCCAGTCTGCTGGCAATATCCTAGTTTCCAAGGATTTGGAACATAATTACGCAAAATGGACCACTTATACTATTTGCACATTTTGACATTGTAGAAAGTCTCAGCGACTTCACAGTTATCGCTACACAACCAAAGTATTTTTAATTAGTGGTGCGAAAATTTTACTTGTGAGTCGAGAGCGTGCATATTTATAAAAAGCTTTAGGTCCTCTATCAATTAACTGATTTTCAAGCAATGACCTTGCACGCCGTAACTGTCTTGTTAGTCTATTAGCGAAATTTCTGTGTAAGTGATAGTCGCCTGAAGAATTGGATCGTTTGTATATTTGCATATTGCATTTCTATAAAATTATTTATAAAATTCAAGTTTATTGAGTCTAGGTCTAGTTAAATTATTAGTCTCTGTTGAACTAAACAAATTATAAATTCACTGCCACTTGACTGAAAGAGCTCCAATTCTGTTTCGCCTATTTCGTCCGTTATTTGTACCTTATTATCTAAAACTGATCGTTTCCTTTATAACGTCTACTAATCAACCATTGTCGGCGATCGACCATATCGAGTTATGTATGAACTCCGTGACAAGAGTATGACTTGCATGTCAAGACATAATCTTATATGAACGAGCAAGAACAAGACTTTAAGAAGCTCTTATCTTTTTCAAAATTTTCACGTCTCGGCCACACACTAAATATTGTTTACAATGACATACAATTTTCTCTGTATGCAACTAATACGTATTCAGGAAAAGTTATGATAAAACATGACAGGTAAAATTATGCTTTTTCTTATTCTAAATGATTCATCAGCCGTAAATTGTTATATATCCTGGAGAAATTTTTTACAATTGACACAGTGAAAATATGTTTTATTCTAAACGTGCTTAGATATTGTATAAAAACAATTAACTGGGATGATTTTCGTCGAGAATACTTTCAATTATATGTAAAAAAAAAGAAAGTAGATGAAGCTGCAGAAAGGAAAAATAATAAAGTGGGATGTATTTAAGTGTATGTTTATCTCTTTATAAAGCAAATTTATAAAGATGTATAAAGCATTTTACTGCTAAATTATGTTCTTGGTGAGAGACGTGCTGCTATAACAAAGTGAGCCATTAGCTTAGTATGCATGGTGTTAATAAAGAGTGTAAACTATTTAAGGAGGTAATAGTATGAACCAAAATAAGCAGAAAAGTCTCAATAAACATGGGTCCCCAAAGTAACGGTTGCGGAGATACGGAATGTTTTATGTTTTTTAGCCCCTTTTTTATTTTGCAAAAACGTTGTGTATCTTATAATAGTTGGTTGATGTTTAGTGAAATAAACAGTACGTATTTGACAGCTGTTCGCAGTGTAAAAGTTTTCTTTCGCTGTGGCTGGTTACTCTAACGCAGAATTAACAGACATGCATTTCATGTATGGTCGTGCTAATGGGAATGCCACCGATGCGTGACGTCTCTATGTTGACGCTTATCCAAATCGCCAGATTCCTTCACAACGCATGTTTGGAAGAATTCACCAAAGATTGCGTGATACCGATTTCTTGAGCAGTGCCAGTGCCATTTATCCGGAAGACCAAGGTCGGTATCCACGAAAGAAGTGTAGAAGAAATTCTAACACTGGTAGAGCAGAATCCAGGTACGAGTGTGCAGAGAATATCAGCCGAGGTAGGAATTAGTGGTCCTCTTGTTTGGAGAATCCGTCACGAGCAACTGCTTTATCCATACCATGTGCAACGAGTACAGGCCTTAAATACAATAAATGATCATCAAGCACGTTTGGTTTTTTTGCCGCTGGTTTCTACGTCATGATGCTGAAGACCCTCCTTTTCTTGCAAACATTCTTTTTACTGATGAGGTTGCGTTTACAAGAAATGTAGTATTTAATTTTCACAATATGCATATTTGGGCCGACGAAAACCCTCATGCTCTAATAGAATCTGGACATCAGGCACGTTTTTCATTAAACATTTGGATGGGTATTGTATGTGACAGGTTTCTAGGTCCTGTTGTTTCGCCAAACCGATTAAAAAGCGCTGCTTACCTCAGCTTTCTGCAGAACACACTGTATGAGTTTTTGGAAGACATTACTCCAGCTCATTTTTCCATGGCCGTTAGAGAACATTTGCACCAAGCTTTTCCACATAGATGGGTAGGAGGGGCCTGACCTGTTTTATGGCCTCCAAGATCGCTTGATCTGAACCCTCTAGATTTCTTTGTTTGGGGATATTTGAAGACATTAGTGTATGGTACTCCTGTAAATAGCCTGGAAGAGCTGCAGCTACAGATTAATCAAAAGTGTCATGAAATCCAAACCAAGGAGGGTGTTTTCGAAAGGGTTCGAATATCGTTGAGACGAAGATGTCGTGCCTGCTTGGAAATGGACGGAGGGCACTTTGAACATCTTCTGTAACTTTGTTTTTTGTTTGTTAAAAGTTTCCTTTGTTGGTTTATTCCTAATAAAATAAAATGTTTGAAAAACGAATAGTGGTCCATATCTCCGCAACCGTTACTTTGCGGATCCATGTTTATTAAGACGTTTCTGCTTATTTTGGTTCATACTATTACCTCCTGAAATATTTTACACTCTTTTTTTAACACCCTGTATACAAGTATTACTGGCATCTTTGGAAGGGGTAAATAAATGTATACGTTCAAACTAAATGGGATTTACCCAAATATTCCTATTTATCTAACTATTCACCATTTTCAAGATACAGACTATCAAAGATGTTGAAATTTTTATTATATATTTTACTCACTTGGAAACCCTTCGTGGTAAAACAACGGAAACGGAGCACCTCGGAAATGGTGAACTTTTTGATATATTTGGTTGTCTCATTTATTTTGACTGTACAATCATCCCTTCCAAGGATGCCAGTAATACCTGAGACACTCTTTATATTGCAACTATAAAATTTCTTTGTATAGCAGTATGAAAATAAAGAATATTTTACTCCAAATTAAATAACAAAAATTTATAATTTTGAAAGCATATCGTTTTCTTCAATTTATGATTTTAAATTACGAATTTTATGATGTAGACATTAATTATACAAATATATCAACTCCAGTTCTGTTCATTACCAGTTAATGAAACCCATTAATTTTAGAACCCCTTTCGATTGGTTAATAAATAAATTGGGAACATATCGGGTTGATACGCTAGCCCCTGCTTTGGTCTTTATTAATTACGACCAAATTAATTCACTGACAAACTCACATATTTTAATTAATTATATGTCGCCCCCTAAAAATGTTTCCCGAATTGTATTTTGCCTGGAGCAGTAAATAGTTCAATTCTATATTTATCCTGTTAAGATCCCCTCTACAAAATTATGCCTGAGGCGTGGTTATCTGTTTGGAGAGCCCATTTACCTAGATTACTGATGGAAACAATATTGTTGATAACAAAAGTCTTTTTCCAACATTTCTCAATATATCTATTAATTTCATCTTTTAAAAGATGTCAACAAATAAATTGTTATTTATCATATTAATAAATTGGCACTTTCTGTCAATAAACTTGTAATTTAATAAAAACAATTTGCTATTAATTAATGAAAAATGTTTGATAACTTATGACTATGGGACATGTATTATGTAAGGTTATTTATCTCTAATAAAATTTAATATATAATACAAAGTATATTCTCTAAATAATTTTCATTTTGAATTAGGTTATGCTTGCAACCTAATCCATCTGTTGAAGTTATAACGCACTCGCACAAACAGTTCTTGGTTATTGCGAAGGTTATTTGCTGCCTGAAATATTCGTAAGCGTAGCTCTTCTAAAGAGGCAACAGGAGTGGCATAAACAATACTTGTCCCTACGAAAAGAAATCCATAGGCCTTACGTCAGGTGAACGTGCAGGCGAACAAACAGGGGCATCACGACTACGACCAATTGTGCAAGAGCCCCATCGTGCATATTCCACATCACTTGACGTGTAGCGAGGAGTACATCCTCAAAAAGTAATGTTGGAAGATTTTCGGTAAAAAATCTAAGCTACTCGGCCGCTCCACGCCTGTGTTAAAGAATAAAAGAACCTACTAGAGTATTTCCTACAATTCCCATCCAAACGTTTAAACTCATTATGTTGACATCTTGAAACAAATATTTCATGAGTATCTTCTTCCGACCATGAATGAACATTATGAAGATTTACTGCACCAACTCTCGGAAAATTTGCTTCATTAGTAAAAAGTATATTCATTAAGAAATTTAAGTCATGCCTGGAAATATTATTGTATCTAACAAAATCCACGCGATTAGGTAAATCAGGGTCATTCAATTCTTGCACAGGTTGATGGTGAAAAGAGCATAAAAGATTTTCATAAGCTACATTCCACATAAGAGTGTGAGAAACTTGCAGTTACCTGGACACCTGTCTTGTGCTTGTACCACAGTCTTGTTCTAGATATTCCAATATAGTTTTTATATATTTTGAGGTATTAATAATATTGTGTGAAACTAACTACCTAGATGTTTGGTATCAGAGAACATGCATATGACTTCATTGATAGGAATTGTAGGAGATTTGATTTATATTAGCTTAAAATACCTTACTAAAACAGTAAAAAAATTCCAATATAGCTTCCGCAGTTTCATCAGTTCGGACATTACGCGTTCTTCCGGCACCCTCACGATTGGGCTGAATTTTACGAGTTTTGTGAAGCCTTTTTTCGAGGCCAATGTTTGTCTGTGAGGAATCGGTCGGTTTGGATATCTTTGGTGGTATAATCTTACTGCAGCGTTACTATTTTTTTCTGGATTCGAAAAACACTTGGAGCATGTCGACATATTATTCTGACAATAAATTAATGAATTGGTGGTCTTCATCAGTAGTGTCTGCTTCAGTGTGATAGACTTTTTTAAATATCCCTGAGAAAAAAGTTCCAAAGGATTTAAATCAGGAAATCGTGGCGACCATGATACTCGTCCTCCTTGTCCAATGCATCGGGGGCACCATAGTGTAAGAACCACATTCGGAGTAGGATAGATAAGAACACATCTTCCAGAAATCAAGGTAGATCCATTCAATTTTTTTTTAATTTTATATTTCTAAAATTGGCCACCGCGATCGCCAGACCTCAACAAATGTGATTATTTTCATTGGGGAACATTGAAGGATTTTGTTTATTTCTCGCCAATTTGGGGAATCGTATTACGAATAAATGTCACGTTATAAGAAACGATTGTCATTTATTAGACAGAACAAAAGTTCAAAATGTTCACCGTTCACCGCATTAATACTTGAAATCCTTAGCTTACGATACTGAAATAGATACGCGCGTGCAATTAATCCAACGCATCCACGATGCCGCTACAGTGATTAAAAATAATGACGGGTATTTATTTAGAGTAAGACACTTAATTGGAGGAGTTCGCAAATGTATTCAAGTGAACGGTGGACATTTTGAACATTTGTTAAAATAAAAATATTAATTGCATTTTACAAATTTAATTTAAATTATTTATTTATAATGATGTGTATTTAATAACTATATCCTAACGTACGGATTATCAACAAGGCGTAACGTTAGTCAGACTAGCGAAGGTTACGCGAAAAATTTACGCATCTGTTGCACCAATTTAAATAAAATGCATACTCCTATTCACTACTATGTATAATACTTACTTTATGATATGTTAACTAATCCGTAGCACTGAAAAGTACTGTTTTTGAATATAAATACTAAATATACAATGGAAAACGCAAGGAACTAGAGGCCGAAGTTACGCAATTTTTAGACAGGTACAATACTGGGTCTAACTTTTGGCGCAAATATGGACGTAAATAAACAGCCTACCTAGCAACGTATGTTTCGCTACCTAGCGACGCATATTTCGTGAATGGGCGCAAGGCTGGTTAGACCAACTAACGCGCTTTACACGGACGCAAAGCTGGTTAGTCCGACTAACGCTACGCCCGTTTCATGAATCCAGCTGTATTAGTTTAACGCCTAGAATTAAATTTTGCTTTTCGGCGCATTTTTTCATGTAGGTACTCCTATTTAGTATGTCATGAATTAGGTTTAGAAATCGTTTGGAGACAAATATTTCGAAAACGGCTCATTCTTCGTAGAAATAATCGTTCTATCGAATGCATTGCTCTAAATTCTGCTATGGAAGCAGATAAACAAATTTTAAACTATCAAACGTTTAATACATACGTTTAATATTTTTACTACTATTTTGAGAACGAAAACACAGAGTTTTTCGAAACGTCAAAAATACGGAAGTGCGCAATAGTGACGTGATTTTTGTTATTTTTTACTTATCTGCTTTTTTCAGTGTGAGATTTTTTGATTAGACAAACTTAGTTTCAAAAATAACCGTTGACTGATCCGTTTGGCGCAAGGGCTTATTTAATTAATCTTTATTTTTTCAGAAGTGTGGCAAAAACCCAATAAAACTAAAGAAAAACTAAAATTATGCCATAAATAAATAACTTCAGACAATTGTGCTAGGACGTTCCATAAAAAAGTTTTAGCTGAAAATAACACCAGTCACGCGTAACTAGCGCCCTCTAACAGCTGTCGCAAAAACGACATCAAATTCGATATTCTCGCCACCCAAAACTTCCAGTTTTTCATATATTTTCGATAATAATTACAGTAATTATTTAATAAATTTTAAAAATAAAAAAAATTGACACCCTGTATATCGAAGAGGAGCGACATTTTATTAAAGCATGTTTGGTGGAATCCTAATATTTTGACGCCTAGAATCTAACCTTGATTTTGGCGCATTTTTTCCGGAACACCCTGTATATCACAATTTCCTATATTTATTTTTTTAAGAATTCTATATGGAAAACATAAGGAAAATAATGGAAATACAAAAACAGAGTTGGAGCCGGTAGATACCTAATACAGACACATTCTTATACAATTAAAACAAAACCTAATTTATTTTAATAGCAGTACATTGATTATTAATAAATACATCATTTAATGTAGTAAATCAATAATATATCAATGTTTATATTAAATCCGTCAAGGAGTGTTTTTCATGAAACGTCTTACATTTACTAAAACTTTATGTTGTATCGATTGAATCTGACAAAACGGTTATAACTGTGCGTGGAAGCTAGGGTTCGAAAAGAGTTCTATTTACTACCAGATTTGTTGCAACTTTAGACGTATTCTCGTATTACATCCACTGGCGACGTGCCAAAATCTAAATCAAAGGTCCTTAACTCCAGCCCGCAACCGTAGGGGAAGGGTTAGTGGCGATATTTTAAAACTGACGGAATATTTCTGAGTTATTGTGCATGCACAGCGTAGTACTTTCGAATTAATTCTCTCCACATTCGTTTCACCTTATCTTCTATGGTTTCCAGTGTTGAATCGGGCATAAATTTGTTCTGATTGTTTTATTTATTACGAGAGGACGAAGTATATCAGGGAGAGTTCACTAATGCAACCACCAGGATTCATAAATGAAAATTTTCCTCTTGGGATTAAGCTTTATTAAAATAAATATCAAATTAGATGTACCAATTGGATGTTGTTCATTTCATACAGATACAAAGAAAATTTGTAATATTAAAGTATTCACGGAACAATATCGAGTGAAAAATTATTATTTATATATTGTCAATATGTTTCGCAAATACACTGCTCCACAAAAGTTAAGGAAGTTCAGAAATCTTGAGTTTTTTTAAAGGTTGACAACTTTTGTTCAGAAATGTTTTTGATATGCTATCTTGAATGTTTACTCTTTTATACGACTGGCTTTTTTGTTCCTCCTTCGAAAACATTTTCAGTTTTTGGTAAGGTTTTATTTTTGGTGATTTTAATACAAAATTCAAATTCTTAAAACAATTACAAAAAAAGTTTAATACAGGGTATGTCTTCCTCGGACTTCAATAACTGCCTGGCAATGCCTTTGCATACTGTTTATCAGGTTATTGAAGTAGCCTTGATCAGTTTCTCGCCACAGGCGTGGTAAAAGCCTTCTGAGTTCCTAAAGTGTATGTGTGGGTAAGTGTTGATGCGAATCTAAGACTCTTTATAGTTGGTCCCATGCGTGCTCAATTGGATTGAGGTCTGACGAAAGACGGCAGTGCCAAGGGTGGAATACCATGAAATTATAGGGCTCGACAACAATTCTCGCACGATAAGGTCGCGCATTATCGTCGAGAAATAAAAAATTTTATCCAATTGCAGCATGAAACAAAAGGATGACATTGTTGATGATTTGTTCGACGTAGATCTCTACATTCATGTTTCCAGCAAGCACCTACACTCTGAACGGACGAACTTCCTGGATGGCTCTATGATTTCTGGGTACCAAACGAAGAGTTCATACTCGAACACGCCGACTATCTATAAACCGTCCATATCTCGACTCATCTGTAAACAATACAGACCTCCATTCGCATTCACCTGTTCATTAACCCATTGCAACCGAAGTCGCATATCATTTTGTGTTAGTTTA
The DNA here is from genome assembly GCA_037114965.1 of Monochamus alternatus. Taxonomy (NCBI): domain Eukaryota; kingdom Metazoa; phylum Arthropoda; class Insecta; order Coleoptera; family Cerambycidae; genus Monochamus; species Monochamus alternatus. The sequence goes on along the minus strand of CM073429.1, from coordinate 52,953,519 downwards.
ACCTTTCTCAAAAGTCGTCGTGAAACCGCAACACCAGAAGCGTTTTAAATTCTCTGTTACATGATCCGATAAGTACTCAGAGGCTCTCTACGGATGGATACTGTTAGAAACCGGTCTTTCTGACGTCCCGCCTCGATCATTCCAATGGCCCTGTTGGCTTCAGCTGCACTCAGTTTACGTCTAGGCATTATTGCATTGTTTAAGTCTTAAGATTTGACTATATAAATTCGAAACAACGACTGATCCAAAATTCTTAAAAAAAAAACAAAGATAAGAACTACCCGAAAACTGAAAAAGTCACTTAATGATGAGCAAAAAAACACTCAAGAAAGTAAAAATTTTATTTCTTATGTAGAACCATTTGGAAAACAAAAAACGTCAACCTTTAAAAAAAATCTCGATATTCGTGAATTGCCTTAACTTTTGTGGAGCAGTGTAGTTTATCTACCAATCTAAGGATGCGTGTTACACGTTAAGGATCTTTTAATTATAATTTGTTTAATAGACTAATTTAATTTACGATTAGTACCTGAAGTTTGTCGCCATTTATAAATAAAATGTAAAACATCCGCCGATCGCGATAGAAGCCGGAAGCTTTCAATGGCTGCTATATGTCGGTAAAGGTCGGTCGCCTCACCTGTGGCATACTGATAAGAGCTAACAAGCTTGAAACCGGTATAGGACTGGCTGTTTGCTACAGGTTTTTGTGTAATGTAATGCTGGTCGAGACATTATCCCGCAGTGTAGTTGTTCCAAAAAATCGACTTTTGCAAATGTAACACATGTTCAGCTAATTTAAAAAATTACACAAATGTATGATTAGAATATTTTTTTCGTTTTAGTAAAAACTAAGTAACTATTAATTCTAGGTTTCTTTATAACACAGCTTGTTTCACATGAAATGGACATTGAAGCAAAATTTTCACAACTGCATAAATGAAGAATTTCCATGCTACTATTTGAACAGCTTGGTAACTTCATGTTTCCATTAAACATAGACGATATAACATATTTAATTTAAGAAGCTGAGAACATTGGAAATCGATTACAATGTATTAAAGATCTGGAACTTAGTACTGCTAAATGACGCAAGTACATAACTATAGTTAGGCTGTGTTGTGTGGTAGGACATAAAGGAAAGGAATAATTGAAGAAAATACGATGTAATGCCTCCGAATTTTTTATGTGAAAACTCTTAAAGCTATTTAAATAAAACAAACTTTGTTAACATTCTAAATCTTTATTCTTCATGTCTACATATTTATTTAAGGATATTAATAATGTAAAGATAATTGTATGGCAATCAAAAGCACGTTGCTTGTTACTAAACATACTATTTATGATCTTATTGTAGTGTTCTTGTTCGACGTTAAAAAATGGTTTTATAGAATTTAGATTGTTATAATTTTAAGCAATTGTTGTTCTTACACACCATTTTTTGCCAATTTGCTAACAGCAATTGACTTGTTCGAATGGTTTGGTATCTTTTTGTCCTTTACATTCAGGCCAATAGCATCAGCAGACAGATTTAGTCCATCCATTAATAGTACTTTTTCCAACAAAGACATTGTAGTAGCAATTATGGGTTTCAGTTTTCCAGTGTCGATTACGTTTTAAGAACAGCCGTGTTGAGCTAATATGTTCGACTCGTTTTGATATCAGTATATCAAAGTCGGGACTGTATGGAGGATGATCGATGATAGAGAACCCAAGGCGTCGAATTGTTGCAGATGTGGCAGCGCTCGTGTGTGGTCTGACTATTGTCATGCTAAAGGAGAGGGTGCTTTCATTCTTCTATGGATTTCAATTGGAGGCACGTTTTCTGCGGTTAGTAACTCAATTACGCTGTTTCTCACTTACCGACATAGTTACGTCACACCGCCATGTTACACGCTATAGTTCGTAGTCCTCTAGCAGCGGAAGATTGTAGCTTGCAAAGCGGGAAAGTCGACTGCGTAATACAGGGTGTCCTGAAATAAATGCAACAAAATTTGGTCAGAAATTCTTAAGAGAAATTTAAGGGACCCGTATTTTTTACTTTTGATAAGTGCGGCCCCCTTTCGGAGATATAGCCCCCTGAAACAAGCCCCTAAAAATTTAATTTTTTTTATATCTCAGAGCTATATCGCACAAGAACCACCAAATTTGGTACACAGGGATTTTATGACATGTAGAATGCGATGCTGATAAGCTTTTTGGCAAGGGACCCCCACAAGACACTTTTTCGCGGGCCCCCTTGCCTTTGGGGCCACCGAACATTAGTTGCATATTTAATTTTTAAAAAAAATAAGTAGCCTCTTAGAAACTCCAGGGAATTTAAAAACTTTTTTGTCTCTTAAAATTTTTTCGAAAAACGCAGCGTTTTTCGAAAAAATGGCAAAATGTGATTGGATGCATATCGAGGTTCATATGAAATTTTAAAGTGTTAATCGTAGGTGGCTGGCATTCGCAATAAACAATCAATTTTATTCTGTGACAGTTGTCATTAACCAGTGTCAAATTGTTACCATTAATAATTGTCAGTAATCATTGTTCCAGAAAAAATGGTGAGATTTTCTGTCCAAGAAAGGGTACAAATGCACCTAATTTACGGGGAGGCTCGTGGAAATTCACGTCTCGCACGCAGATTGTGCGCCGAGCGATTTCCTGCACGCATACTCCCATACCATTCAATGTTTGCACGAGTACATCGGCAGCTAATGGAGACAGGATCCGTAGTTGTGAAAAAACCTAACTCAGGGAGAAGTTATTTATTAACTCCCGAACAGGAAGAAATTATCTTAAATTTAATTGAAGAAAATCCCGAAATAAGCATAAGACGCGCGTCATCTCAACTTGAGATTCCCAGAACAAGAATACACCGCTTTATCAAACGACAACTGTTGAAACCTTTTCACTTTCAAAAGGCCCAGGAACTTAAAGTAGAAGATTTGCCACGAAGAAGACATTTTAGCTTATGGGCTCTTCAACGTTACAACTTAAATCCGGGATTTATACGAATTTTTTTCTTTACCGATGAGGCGTGCTTTACAAAAGATGGCTTAATAAATTTGCACAATCTTCATTATTGGGCTATGGAAAATCCATTTGTCTTAAGGCAGACTCATTCGCAAGAAAAATTTTCAATTAATTGCTGGGCTGGAATGGTCGGAGATTGCATCATCGGTCCATATTTATTGCCTCCACGATTAAATGCTGAAAGTTACCTTAATTTTTTGGAGCATGAACTACCGCCTCTTATGGAAGATGTTCCTCTCGGTATTAGACGCAATTTGTTCTTTATGCACGATGGTGCCCCACCACATCGGGGGCACTTCGTAACTGAGTGGCTGAATGAAAATTTCCAAGGGCGATGGATAGGTAACAATTCTCCTTATGTAACATGGCCCCCCCGTTCACCCGATCTAAATGCCATGGACTTTTTTTTCTGGGGAGCCATGAAGGATCGCGTCTATGCCGTACCAATTAGAACCCGGGAACAATTACATGAACGAATCCTTGCTGCGGCTGAAGAAATTAGACAGATTCCCAACATTCACACGAAAATACGTCAAAATTTCGTCGTCGACCAGTGTGATTTTAACAAACTTTTTAGAATTAAATTATTTAATCATGAAGTACCATTAATTTTGTTATTAATTTCCAAGTTTATTGTACCTTATTTTGATATTCACATTTTCTTATTAATTGTTAATGTTTAACTTGTGATTTCTTTAAATTAAAATTAAATTTCTTTAAATTGTGATTTTATTACAACTACTGATCCTGTCTCTATGAGCTCCCGATGATGGTTAATGACAACTGTCACAGAATAAAATTGATTGTTTATTGCGAATGCCAGCCACCTACGATTAACACTTTAAAATTTCATATGAACCTCGACATGCATCCATTCACATTTTGCCATTTTTTCGAAAAATGCTGCGTTTTTCGAAAAAATTTTAAGAGACAAAAAAGTTTTTAAATTCCCTGGAGTTTCTAAGAGGCTACTAATTTTTTTTAAAATTAAATATGCAACTCAAGTTCGGTGGCCCCAAAGGCAAGGGGGCCCCCGAAAAAGTGTCTTGTGGGGGCCCCTTGCCAAAAAGCTTATCAGCATCGCATTCTACATGTCATAAAATCCCTGTGTACCAAATTTGGTGGTACTTGTGCGATATAGCTCTGAGATATAAAAAAAATTAAATTTTTAGGAGCTTGTTTCAGGGGGCCGCACTTATCAAAAGTAAAAAATACGGGTCCCTTAAATTTCTCTTAAGAATTTCTGACCAAATTTTGTTGCATTTATTTCGGGACACCCGGTATACATAATATGTAATACCTCAACCGATATTGAAAACAGAATAAAAACATTAGGAGGCATTACTTTTCAGGGCGTAAGAAAATCAGGCTCAGGAAAATCGCACGATTTTTAATGGAACATTATCTTCTGAAGAAGTGGGTCAATGTGAGAGTTTGTAATGCCTGAAATTCTGTCTTCTTGGTAAATCTTTCTTGGATGGAAAGAACTACGGAGTAATATCACTTAACACACTTTTGAACTTCACTCACTGTTGAATGGATGAATAACCAGTAAAAAGCGCAATGTTAAGATAAATAGCTTTTACAAATTCTTTTCTGTTTTGTCAAATAGTCGACTGTTAATTATACCAAAGTTGTATCCTAAAACCCTGCCTACTGTAATCACTTAAAGCTTAGTAATTTATTAAAACTATTTTAATGTGTGAATGATTTTTCTTACACTATAACTCAAAAACGATGAACAAAATATATTAAACTTTTAAATATATTAATAGGTATATTGTTTGGTTTGTTGAAGATAGTAATATTGTTTACGTTACTTGTACAGATTAATTATTGGGAAAGAAAAAGTAATATCTAATATTAGTTTTTCTTGGCATCATTTTCCATTTCTGTAAATACTTAAGTAAGTGTTAGTCGTCTTTTTGTTACAATATCAATAAGTGGAAACGCTAAAACTTCATGAGTCATCTGAAATAGACAAAAAGTTGGAAAATTCAAATGCGTCATTCCCACCCATACATAGCCATATCCAATTCACTTGGGTCTGTGACGGCATGTTTTTAACATTAAGTCTTTGCGTTACGTTAATTTTAACTCAGTAATTAATATACAGAAAAATTATGTCCTGATATTAATTTGGAATGTTTTAGGTACAAAATTGTTCATAATTTCTATTAATCGATAAAACACGCCGACTATTCAAAAACCGTTTTTGGTAAGGTTTTATTTTTGGTGATTTTAATAAAAAATTCAAATTCTTAAAACAATTACAAAAAAAGTTTAATACAGGGTATGTCTTCCTCGCATTTCAATAACTGCCTGGCAATGCCTTTGCATACTGTTTATCAGGTTATTGTAGTAGCGTTGATCAATTTCTCGCCACAGGCGTGGTAAAAGCCTTCTGAGTTCCTAAAGTGTATGTGTGGGTAAGTGTTGATGCGAATCTAAGGCTCTTTATAGTTGGTCCCATGCGTGCTCAATTAGATTGAGGTCTGACGAGAGGCGGCAGTGCCAAGGGCGGAATACCATGAAATTCTAGGGCTCGACAACAATTCTCGCACGATAAGGTCGCGCATTATCGTCGAGAAATAAAAAATTTTATCCAACTGCAGCATGAAACAAAGGGATGACATTGTTGATGATTTGTTCGACGTAGATCTCTACATTCATGTTTCTAGCAAGCACCAACAACTCTGTACTCTGAACGGACGAACTTCCTGGATGGCTCTATGATTTCTGGGTACCAAACGAAGAGTTCATACTCGAACACGCCGACTATCTATAAACCGTCCATATCTCGACTCATCTGTGAACAATACAGACCTCCATTCGAATTCACCTGTTCATTAGCCCATTGCAACCGAAGTCGCATATCATTTTGTGTTAGTGGAACCTTTCCCAAAAGTCGTCGTGAAACCGCAACACCAGAAGCGTTTAAAAGTCTATGCTGCATGATCCGATAAGTACTCAGAGGCTGTCTACGGATGGATACTGTTAGAAACCGGTCTTGTGAAGAACTTCTTTCTGATGTCCCGCCTCGATCATTCCAATGGCCCTATTGGCTTCAGTTGCATTCAGTTTACGTCTAGGCGTTATTGCAAAACAAAATGTTTAGGTCTTGAATAAGAATTGACTATATAAATTTAAATCAAATATGGCTAAATTCTGTACCCTACTTGCCTGAATATTTTAAAAACAAAAATGATAGCATTTTCCGTACTTGAGTCGAATTGCAGCTTATACGTTTCTTCAAATGGCAAATCGATCAGTGATGAACGTGTCATTGTTTTTCTTGGCGTTATAGTTGACTCTTTAAAGAACATTGGTAGGTAATTCAAAATGATGTAACTCGCAATTTACGACAGCCCGTAAAGTTAGATGTTCTATATTGTTCAATCATTTGTGCGGTACCTCTTCTATACCACTGACTTTAATTTAAACATAACATAAATTATCTGTATTATGTTATTTAAACTTAAGACCACATTCTTTGCCTTCAGTTAGGTATTTGATAATCTATTAAAACTGACAGTGGTAGCTCTATATTTTAGCGCGTATAAACATTTGTCAAGGCTTCTCTGATACATTTTTACACCATTCTCGTAGAAGGAGAGAATATACCCTGGGTAGTCAAAAGTTGAATTCTTTTGCCTCAACACTATTTGACCAAAACAATAAATAATAGTCAGTTTGTGATAACTGTATAAGTTATTAAATCCATGAGTTATTAGAAATGTTAGAAAATAAATATTGAGAGCATTCGTGAGAGCTTTTGCGCATATTGGTGCAAAGTCATTTTACAATTTGCAAGAATATGTTAAGTGTCATTCCTAAAATTCATATTTTTCCTCTTGTATGGAATTTTGTTATTATTTAGTTTGCTTTTAGTTCTATGTAATATTAATTTATTTAACGATATGTATGATATTGTTGTTAACACATATGACTTCTATACTTGCGTTGTAATGTAATTTTTAAAGATGCGACTTTTCCAAAAAAAAACTTATTAATTACTATAGATATATGTATAAAATATACTTACCATTAGTAACAGAGGTTTAGATTTTGCAAATGGGGTCATTTATTCAAACCTATTAATTAGGCAAATACTGTAACCTAATTTTTATGAAGCATGTATGATGTATGATCAACCCAGAAAAATTTGAAGTCAGATAAGTAGTGTTCGAACTATACGAGGTGTAATTGGAATTAAACGCTGACGCCGTGTGACGGCATTGCCTCTTACAGCTTCTCGACACTCGTTTGCCTAGAACTCGGCAAGAACCTTCCTGTGTTAAATTAAAACATGATATTTAAAAGCATATTCGTCCAATCTACGGATGGTAGATTTAAATACGATGATGGATTACTGATTACTTTAATATAAATCACCAATTTGTAAGTGCTAAAATGAGAGGTGTAATAATGCAACGACAAGTTCTAAAACGAAATCGTTAATGGCAGCTAGGTTTTTTAAATACTGTGGATATGTACTTAAGTAACTAAAGTATTTATTAAGTTGCAAAATTAATAATAAAATGAAATGCTTTGGTTTATGTTGATACAACAAAGCAAATATTTGGTTTTGTTATACAGGGTGATTCAGTTTTTAATGAACAAATTTCGGGGGTACGTAGAACTTGGGAAAATAATAGCAATTTATTATACAGGGTTAACTATGACTTAGTACAAATATTTTAAGAGGGGATAGGGAAAATTCAGAATTAACGGCATCACCCTTCAAAAAAATTCCAAACTTATTCATAAAGCGAAAAAAAATTTTTTTCAAAACCTTATTAACCCCTAATTTCTCGGCGACTATGCCGCCTGTCAGCTGCGAGGTTAGGTATATTCTATCAAAGTCAAAGTTGTCAATGGTAGTGACAGAGCACCGCGTTGCCACGTGTAACAATTTACGGCGCTTTTAAAGAAAAATTTTTATTTACAAAATATTAGATTATGTAATGAGAAACACGATATGGTAGCACTGAGAGTAAAACCTACCTTACTGATACTTCCATAACTAATATTTGGAGATTTCAAGAAAGTTAAATTATTTTCTGTTTTCTAACTTGTTTACATTATAACTTGTCGTTGTAAAAATTGTTGTACTTGCTGGGGACCTCTTGGTTTCCCTCGACCATTTCATAAATAAAAAAATACTTTTTTTCTGTAAGTATATGTATTGTAGTTTAAAAATGCTTTATTTTTATGTCACTAAGTAAAAAAGAAGTTTCAAGGAATTTTAAAAAGTATGGAATTAGTTCTTTTTTATTTTCAAGTTAGGTAGGTACATACGTATTTAAAACTCCAGCACGTGTAAAACAACATTCGTGGACGTTGTACAATTCGTACAAATGTACGAGGATTTGACATATTCTGTCTATTTGGAAAACGTATTTGATATTCTGCTGCTGCACGATATGCACTTTCGTCGCACTTCCCGTAAATTAGTACCATATCCGTAATTTCCGCGATTACACGAATTTGAATGTGCGAAAAGCAAATACTGAAAACTAATAATAGTAACGATATTAACAATTATTAGGGTAATATTTTCTTTGTTAATTAAATAAATACCCAATAACGTTTTACTACTTTCTTTATTTCGCACTTTCTATCTTTACAACAACTCAACTCTGACACATCTCTTCTTCTTCTTACATTCTTTCTGATCTACATTTTAGAAAACATATATTTATGCCTACTTTACTACAGTTTAAACTAAGATATTTTTTTAACAAAATAATTGTCCACACAATAATCGACCATGGTTGCATATAATAATATTGTAGTATTATTATTTTAAATTTCCCGAAGCGTTTACAGTGCTCTGTAATATTACTTTTCTGACCATTACTGCTGTTTGACATTTGTAGAGTATTAGAAACAATGCAACCAACAACACAGTATAGGTTTATATCGACTGACAAGTGCTATGTGCGTGTAACCCCATGTCACGGAGGAAGTGTCAAAACAATACTAGAATGAAGAAACCCACGATCGTACATAAAAGAAGATAATATTGATTATATTGATTGCCATAAGAATATTTATCTGAAGAAAGACGTTTTCTAACATTCAATCGTCATTTACTCGAAAACTTTCCTATGTAAGAGGGCAAAATTTTAGTACTGTCTGATAGAGAATTAAACGATCTTTCAGAATCGAGGAAAAAAATATGGTGTTGCCATTTAAAAAAAATCGATGACGTCATTACTCGAAAACAAATGACATTTGAAAATTGCATTTTACGCTAAAATATGTATTTGTTAAATTAAAAATCGACCTGTTCGAGCATTTTTCCCAAAAAATAATTGTTTCGTTTTTATTGAATTTATTCCATACTTTTGGCGCATACTGTACAATTTTTATGTAGATTCGTTCATTTATGTGGACTATTCCAGTACAATGTATAAATTGTCTAATGGAAATAAAAAATTTATTATTATTATTTAAGAATTCATATATTTCTTACAAATCGGAAATAAAGTGTGCGAACTACTTGTTTATCATAAAGTGCTTCAAATGGTAAAATTAATTTTGTCGGCAATCATGGTCGTGAACCACTTTAAGAATGTAATTAATAACTTTTGTCTTGACAAGAATCGACTCATTTGAATTTCTTATAGTAGTTCAACATAATTTATTTTCATTTAAAAAGACCTTCGTATTTTAGTAGTATATTGAAGGATTCTAAAATTAGACCCATTTTATTCATTAACCTTTAGATTAGATCTAATGTTTTTTGTTATGGAAATCAAAGAATTTAATTTTCTTTCTCCATAGAGTAAATTCTAAAATGAAAATATTAAATATGCTTACATTATTATGCAAAGTACAGTAGTTAAAGTAGTACATATGGGTATACTACAATCACTTTTTGGTCCCTCATGAAATCATACTAATGAAGGACGCGTATTGTGGGTCAGCTGGTTCAGCGACGTCGAAATAAGGATTTGCAGTAATAACTTACACATCAAAAACATGCGTAACAAAAGAGTGCCATAAGCATAGGGAAGGGTGGCGTTTCTCCCCTACTCTATCTAGGTTAAAATTAAATGAGTCATCTATTATGTCATCCATCGGTAGCGTAGGCCTTTTTATTTATCTATTAATCATATGTCGGTGATGAAACGTTTTTAAGTTTCTCATTTTAATGTAAAAATAAGCGTTAAAATAATTTTTGAAATTTTATTAGATATACAAGATGATTCACAAATAATAAAACCTTGTATCCTTCGGTGAATTTTAAGGGGGTATTTAATATAAAATTTGTATGTAGGAAACTTTGTTAAAAAGATACAGGGCGTTAAACTTACAACATTATTTTTGATTTTTATTTTAAATTTAAAAAAACTGGTGAATGAAATAATTTGTTAAAAAGATACAGGGTGTTAAACTTACAACATTATTTTTGATTTTTATATCAAATTTAAAAAAACTGGTGAATGAAATAATTTGAAATTGTACACATGCATTTATGTAAACATTGTCCAAAATCTGAATGCTTTTCGTAAAATTTAGATGCTCGAGTGGCGGAGATGCAGGGTATTGGTGGCATATTTTTCTAAAAAAATTATTCCCCTGCTGTATTCTAACAGTCATGATATTTTGATATTAATATTTCAATTTTCTATAAATTACTACTACTTTATGTTTTAATAGGAAACTGAATTATCTGTGTAAACCCTGTATAATGTAACATTTCTGTTTTATAAAGCTACTAGCGTCTAGAGTTAAGGTCACCATATTTCTCGCTGTAAAATGATCAAATTTGTGGTGTTTTTAGGTGCTGATATCTGGAAAAATAAAACACATACAACAAAAGTAATATCAAAAATAAAATTTTGATGTTTTGTTTATCCATTTTTACCATTTAAATTCTCAAATAAAATAATAACTTTTAAAAACCGTTTATAAGACACACATTATTTTGCCATTCTAACCCTACATTTTAACAATTATTTTCGCATACTTATAAACATAAGTGAACAATTTTATTTGCAGAATTGTATTATAATAATATTTACATCTACAGTTAAACTGAAAAGAATACATATTTTGAAAGATTTCGGTACCTAAAAATTTATAGATTTGACCGCTTTCTGTCGTTATAAATATATTCGTGTTACTTCAGCACCTTTGAATATTTGCAGTGGTATGAGATAAAATTCCTTTTATTGGCTAAGCTCTATAATACTCAGTTTTTAAATGTCTAAAATCATTTGTATTTGTAAAAAAACACTATTTCAGAATTCAATTGCAAGTCTAGGTGGGAAGGGATAAAGAGATACTCAAACTTATGGGAATAGGGTAGATAGTGGTTAAAAGTCCATTCCAAACTGACCACCACATTTTTATGGTGGTCAGTCAATTATATTCTAACTTGACATTTTTATATTTAATTGTTACCTATAAAATGTTGTCGTTTCAGTATATTGTAAGTTATTCATAAGAATTACTAGCATAAATATACTACTAGCATACTAGCATAAATTCGCCAAGATTCATAGTATGTTCACATTGAGTGGATCAAAAAGTATTCATTCTTCAATTCATTTAGTCATTTTTAAGCGTTGATTGTATTATTATTTAAGTCTAGTCATTTTTAAGCGTCGATTGTATTATTATTTAAGTCTAGTCATTAATTTCAGAATTTAAAAATGTTTTTTAAATTAAATTACATAAAAAATGTCAAGAAATATTACTGACTTAGGGTCTTTGTTTCAACTTTAAAACAGTATCAGCACTGATAATGATAATGAAGAAATGCATCCTGATAAATAAGAAAATAATTATTTTTGAAATTTTATTAGATGTACAGAGTACAAATCACAAATGGTAAAACCTCATATCCTTTGGGTCTTTCAATAATAACTTTTAAACAGCTTTTATAAGACCCATTATATTATTCTATTCTAACCCCACATTTTAACAATTATTTTCGCTTACTTATAAGCAAAAGTGAACAATTTTATATGCAGAATTATATTTACTCCGCTACTGCTTTATTGTATTTTCGCATTCATCTTTCAATTTTCTATAAATTACTACTCCTTTATGTTTTTCATAAAAAGCTGTATTATCTGTAAGATGTTTCTGTATATTGAATAATGTCACATTTCTCTTCTATCAAACTACCAGCTTCTAAAGTTAAATGTTTTACAAATCTAGGTGGGGATTCGAGGATCAATAAGATAACATGTTACGTCAACCCCTAGGCATAGTTTTAAAGAAGTACCTAACTCCTGGGACAGGGTTGACAATGGTTGAATATTATTTTGCATCTCCCCTTCGAAATGAAAAATACGTATGATTAAAACTTGCACATTTTCATGGTGATCAGTCAACTTCATTTTACCTTGACATTTTTTCATTTAATTGTTACCTGTAAAATATACTCTATTGTCTATATACTGTTTTGGTATATTGTAAGTTATGCATAAAAATTAAAAAAAAAAACTAGCATAACTTCATTAACACTCATAGTATATTCACATTGACTGGATCTGGTGGAACACATTAACAAATCACCTCCTGAAATTTTACAAGATATATTTGTATGTTGACTAAATAATCGTCTGTTTTCTCATATTACTTATTTATTCCTTTGTCTCTAGTTCTCCTGTTATATTTAGAAAAATAAAAGTTATTATAATATTGTAATATATAAACATGTAAAATAGAGTCAGAATAAACAAATGCCGTTAAAAAATCGATATTAAAAAACCAACCAAATAATTCTGTCAATTTCACGAACCAAAAAATGAATGTATGCCTCAAATTATGTATACAACCAATTATTATGCACATACCTACATAATTTTATACATGAGCAAAAATATTTTTAAAATAATTTAATATGCGAGGTTTGTCCGGGAAATACGTATAAAAGTGGAATAATAACTTTATTTTACAATTATTCGGGTATTTCAATACGGTCTTTTTCAAAGTACTCCCCCTAAGACAACATGCATTTCTGCCAACGCCGTTTCCACTGTTGATAAGATCGCTGAAAATCTTCTTTGATGGCTTCCACATCCTCCAAGTGCCGCCCCCGAAGCTCTCTTTTGCATTTTGGAAACAGGAAGAAGTCGCAAGGAGCTAAATCGGGTGAATAAGGTGGGTGTTTTGTCACGGTGATTGAGCTTCGGGCCAAAAATTCACGCACAACGAGAGCCGTGTGAGCAGGCCTTGTTGTGATGAATGATCCACCTGCCCTTGTGCCAAATCCTGTTGAACTAGGACCACACGAGGGAAAAATTCCTGATGAACAATGCCCATAGAATCAAAGAAAACAATCAACATTGTTTTCACATTGGACCTTGATTTTCGCGACTTTATTTGTTCTCGATTCCTCTGCTTGCTTCCACTCCTTGCTTTGAGATTTTAGTTCCAGCGAAGGTCATCTTTCGCGTCTTCTCGGCCTTCTCAGAACATATTGAACCATTTGTTGACGGTAGGTTCCTTCAGAGAATTGTCTCCGTAAACACGAGGGAAAAATTCCTGATGAACAATGCCCATAGAATCAAAGAAAACAATCAACATTGTTTTCACATTGGACCTTGATGTTTGCGACTTTTTTTGTTCTCGATTCCTCTGCTTGCTTCCACTCCTTGCTTTGAGATTTTAGTTCCAGCGAAGGTCATCTTTCGCGTCTTCTCGGCCTTCTCAGAACATATTGAACCATTTGTTGACGGTAGGTTCCTTCAGAGAATTGTCTCCGTAAACTTGTTTCAAACACTCAAAAATTTCACGGCCATTCTTGCCTACCTATCTTATATACAGACACAGGATAAAGATAGTAATATACTAATGCATTTTCTCTAGCGTTCGAAGGTCATGTAGGAAACGTAAAGGTAGCAGCAACCAAAAGTTACAAAGCCAGACGTGATTTTCAATGTGAGGATTACGTATGAGGATTACGTACTTACAGCTATGCTAACATAAATTGGAGTCAGTGTGACGATATACTTTATCTATAAATGTATTTTTGAGTAGCAGTTGTGTTTATTATTTTTTTTAATCTGATTCTTTTCATATGTAAGGAGGGAGTGTCAAAGAAAAATATAACTTTGAAGCAACAACTAAAATTTATGACTTTCATATAAATATTTTGTAGAAATATAAAATAAACTGGATCATTTTGTATATGACTTTCAATTTTCATTGCTTCTACTGGCAAATTAACACTTCACTCACAACGTTTCGAGAGGCTTAATTAAATTTTATTCGGTGCTCACATAAACTCCACGATTATGATCATTCTATTTCCTCCTTTACCATTGGCGGATCCGCAGTACAGATTGCCGCTAATATAGATGATTAAATCCGCAATCCACCCTGGACCTGTCTGTCCCAGAGCAACCCTCATACATTCCCAGAGGGGGATTCAATGCATTTATTTTTGGTAAGGGCTCTGTCTGCGGAAAGGAAATTTATGAAAGTGGCTAGAGGTTTATGTTTGCGATGATAAATTTCATTGTCTTGGTTGAAAATCGGAAATGTTTTTGAGATATGCTTGCAGACTACTATGGGAATAAAAAACAAAGCCTTCGATAGATATCTACAGTTAATTTGAATATTTGTAACATGCAATTATAATGATCCAAGTTTAAAGTGTTTCTACCGTAGAAACAAACATGCGGAATACCTTAAAACCAGAGTTGGGTATGAATACAAGAAAAGTATTCACTCCATGAATACTCTGTTAAAAAAGTATTCATGATTACTTGAATCCGGAATACAACAGTCAAAGAGTAGTTGATTCCTAAATACTTATATTCAAGTATTCATCTTGTTTGAATACAATACTAATTATTTACAATGTATACGATGTATTAATATTTAAATCTAATTAAATGCATTTAAAAGTAAAAATCTAGAACTGAAGAATACAAGTCGCCGTACCAGTGTACGACTGGTGCAGGAGAACTCTGTGGCGCTGTTTTCCTGTAAATTTTCGTAATAAAATAAATCAATTTATAGCGCAGCTCTATGAAATACATTACAAACGAAATGTTAAATTTGTGAAGTGCCATTAATTTAACTTGCAAATCTCATGTGAAAAAACATCGAATCATCGTTTCTGTTCGACATCAGGAAAAGCGCAGTGGGGTAAGGCATGTTTACTACGATGTTTGGGCTCTGTTTACACCGCCCGTGCCCGTAATCCAAGAGTAGATCGTGTGTATATAAAGTAAATCTCAGTTTTTTTTATCTTATTCAACATATTTGTTTACTTGGTGATTTTGTAAACTATTGTTTTTTTTGTGTGTTTTAGGATTGTAAAAGTTTAACTTAGATAACTTTGAAAGGGAGTGAAATTAAAAACCTGATATTTAGCAGTTTGAGTTAAATGTAGTGCAAGAATAACCACAACCTTCAAGATTCATGAATACTTCTGTAACTGTGAATACTCAATATTCATACATACTTGGATATTCATGAATAATCTATATTCATAAAATACTTTCACTACTCATGAACACTATTTCCGAGTACTGAATCCTGAATACATATCTAAACATAATGAATACAAATACTGAATACCATCAAATACAAGTATACAATACTTAAATATTGATCATACAGATATTTTATTAAATACTACTCATGAATACAATGTATTCGAGTAATACCTAGCTCTGCTTAAAGCTATGGTGGGACGATTTGAATATACAGGGTCCAGAAATTGGAGATTCAAACTAAGATTTTGCTCTTAATTATTTTTACGATCGACTTCATAGCGGGCTCGACAGGTGTGTCCCTAAATTCTCTCATACGAGTAAAAGAAAATACCTTCCCTGGTTTAATTCCCAAATTATAAATTATATTAAGACAAAGGCTAAATTCTGGCATAAATATAGGACTACTGGTGATTTATTGGTGTTTGACAGTTTTAAAACTCTAAAAAAGGACTAGAATTAAAATTGAGATTCATAGGTCTTATCTGTTGTTTATTAAAAGTGCAGAAGCTTCCATAAAGAGCAATCCTAATAAATTTTGGTCATTTATTAATTCTAAGAAGGGCACCACAAATATATCACAATTAGAAAATCCTAATGATATCATTAATGCTGATTTTTTTCTCCAACTCTTACTTACCTACATCATCTAGTAACAGTAATTTATTGCATAATACAAACAGCTGCACTAATATTTATTTACATATTCGTAATTTCACGGAATCTGAAATTAAGCCGAAGATGACTACCGGTCCAGATGGTATGCCTGCATGTCTTATTAGGGACTGTGGCTATGTTTCTTCTCGTTCCTTATTGAAATTATTTACTTTATGTATTACTGAGTGTCGATTACCTGATCTCTGGAAACGTTCGAAGGTATGTCTAATTTTTGAAAAAAGCGATAAGTTTAATATTTACAATTTTCGTCCCATTTCTATTATATGCAATTTCTGTAAAGTGCTGGAGATTTTACTTCATGACTCCATTTACTGCAACGTTTCTAATTTAATAACACCGTATCAGCATGGTTTTATGAAGGGTCGTTCTACAGTGACCAATTTGATGAGTATCACACAATTTATAGCCCAAACTATGGATAGTGGTTTGAAAACTGATGTCATACTGATTTCAGCAAGGCGTTCGATCGGCTAGACCGCTCGATTTTGCTTCAAAAGCTTGGCACTTTTGGTTTATCTGATTCATTATTAAGTTTCTTTAAGTCCTATTTCCACAATAGAAAACAACACGTAGTCTATAATGGTATTGAGTCAGTGGAATATGTAGCTACATCTGGAGTTCCCCAAGGTTCCATCCTTGGGCTCCTTTTGTTTAATATATTCATTAATGATCTGGTTGATGGTTTGAATGTAAACTTTCTTCTTTACGCCGTTTTTGAAATAATCCCTATTTGAAATGCTCAGTGCACCGACTAAAACTGTTTTGGTTTTAGGTAAAGTGCCTTTTTCCACGGTCGGGAGTAGAAATCAGTTTCTATGACATCAAAATTAAAACAGAAATAGTCGATTATTCCCAAGGGAGTATAATGCTCCCAAGGGAGTTTACATTATGGAGAACGTTTTTCATGCAAAAAAAAAGATAACATTGAAATTATTTATTGACATTTAAATTAAATGTTACATTTGTACAATTCTCAATATTAATATTAGAAAGAATACTACTTTCGCTTACATTTACAGTTTTTGTGATTGCGCTAGTAGTAGTGGTACCTACTAAAACCTGATTAACAATTTTGGTCTTATTTTCAATGGAGTTCTCGATATAACCCTCAGCGACTGTCGTTGATTTCCAACCAACATGACGCTTTATTGTTGTTATATCCACACCAGCATCTGCCAGTAATGTCGCTGAAAATCTTCGTAAGCAGTGACCAGTATAACATGCAGCATCAGGTAATTTTAAATACGAAGCTACTACACTCGGAATGCACACCAGCATCTGCCAGTAATGTCGCTGAAGATCTTCATAAACAGTGACCAGTATAACATGCAGCATCAGGTAATTTTAAATACGAAGCTACTACACTCGGAATTTTTCCCATGGTATTCTTGCCAACTGGCTGCGAACTACATTTTCCTGCTTTGTAGTACAAAAAAAGGCGCTTATGCTTGACGTGGGGAGGACGAAGGGACAGGTATTTTCAAAACAATTCAAGCATATTTTCCACATCGGTAACCAGAAAGGTTCGTGGAATCTTTGTCTTAGTGTTTGGAATTTTTACAATCAAGGAAGAGCCTACATCCTCAATATCATCTACAGTTAAATTGACTAGTTCATCAGTTCGACAAGCTCCGGCAATCCCCAGAATTTAATCCAACCTATAAAAATCAAAATACTTAATTGAAATACCTAACAACAAAAGTAATCTTACCTTAATCATTAAGAATTCTTTGTCATCTGCACCCTTTGTCAATATTTTCGATTTTTTCGCTTGATATCCGTCACCGGTTCTTTTCAAAAATGCGGTCAGCTTGGGGAATTTGCTTATATCTATGTTGTCGTAAATTATCAAGCATGACTTAACCATAGAATATTGCGCCCATAATGTGGAAGACTTGTAATTCTTTGAATTTTCACTGAAATATGCCAACAAAACATTCTCGCTGTATACTTGAACATTTTTCTCAGCGCACCACTTTTTGAACCGATTGTAGGCTATATCGTATAAAGATCTTGACTTCGTAGGCAGCAAATTGCTTATTGCAATATTTGCAGCCTCCACAATCTCTTCCGACTCACAATTATTCATTGTGCACTAAACAAACTTTAAACTAAACCAAACTAGCACCTTAATTTGACAATTCTTTTTGTTTGTTTATTTTGTAGTTATGACAATAACTCAACGACTACTAAATAAATGCTCAAATCCGAATACAAAAATTCTGGTGCTAGTTACTTCATGACAAAATATGTGTTTTTAAGTTAATGAGACCGTGGAAAAAATAGTCTATACCATTCGGGAGAGATGCTATTTTGTCCTCGGTGCATTGTACCCTCGGGCTTCAAATTGCACCTCTGCCAAAATAACGCATTTCTCTCCCTTATAGTATAATGTACTATTTCTGCTGAAAATAAAGCAAAATGTTACTTGAAAAAGTTGTTCAGAATGGAAAATTATGGAGATGTGCAAAATTTTGAGAAGATCGGCGAGGTTTGATGGAACCATTTTTCAACAAAGTAGGTACAAAGATTTTATCAAAGCAGGCCGATCTTTTTGAAATTTTGCACGTCTCCATAATTTACCATTCTGAACAACTTTTTCAAGTAACATTTTGCTATATTTTCAGCAGAAAAGGCACTTTACCTAAAACCAAAACAGTTTTTACTCAGTGCACTGAGCATTTCAAACAGAATATTTCAAAGCAAAGTATAACTTTTTCAAATAAAACAGGTAGGAGAATCGATTGTTTCGATAGTCAAATGGATACACTAAGCTACAAAAAAGTTACACACGCAAAATATCAAGGGTATAATAGGTTAAGATTCCTTAAGTCAAAATTTGTATGGACCCATAATTGCATATTTTCAAACAGAACTTTCTATCGAATATTTCCATACATTAACCTCCTCTACAATATTCCAAAATTTGTAACTTTTTTTAAACACCCTGTATGTTAGGCAAATCTTTTAAATTATATATAAAACTAAGAACATCGTTTGAAGCCGGACCTGACACCCTCATCGCATTTCGAATAGGGGAGTTTGGGCCCTATGTATGGCATCGCACACACTGACAGTAAGGCGATGACCGGGGTTCCCTGCACCCGCTGGGGAAGTTCACTGACGACGTCGGGACGCGGTGGCGTCGCTTTTGCAGCGGATTAAATTGGTTTCGGTGCTTCCAACCACCACCACGGTTGCAGTCGTCGGTCTATTCGATTAGTGTGTGCAGACGAGAAACACACTTCCGTGGCACGGTGACAAGTGAGAGTTGCGTTTGGATCTTAAGGGGTAAAT
Source organism: Monochamus alternatus (assembly GCA_037114965.1). Lineage (NCBI taxonomy): Eukaryota > Metazoa > Arthropoda > Insecta > Coleoptera > Cerambycidae > Monochamus > Monochamus alternatus. The sequence continues at coordinate 52,934,053 of CM073429.1, read as the reverse complement.
TCGGGAGTGTTTCAGTATTTGTTTGCTGGTGGTGTTTACTCATAGATTGCAACAATGGAGGCCGCTGGTAATTTTTTAATTTAGTGTTATGACATTAGCAGACGGAAAAAATATTGTTATGAAAATCCCTGCACTTGTGGTAATTTGGTCATGTTAAATTTTCTTTAAAAATACTATAGTGATATAATATATAATCATGGGTACAATTGTGAGAGTATTTACTATAATTTGAAGTGTTTTGAGTAATACTGTACCAATCTATGATATAACTTGTATTTGATTATATATATATAGGTACTGCAATTATTGTGAATTTTAATGACAATGTTTTTTCCTCGTGGTATTATAAATTAATCATGATTCATATTTATCTAAACTTTTAATTTAATAATTATTAGAAGCAATGACAATAGGAAAGTTTTGTAAAGGGTGTCCCGAAATTAGGGGGCAATATTTCTTTTTTTTTCTTCGTGTAAACGTAGGTCCGAAGTCTTAATAAGGAAGTTTTTGAGCAAAATCCGTTGAAAAATAATGTTACATGCTTTTATAACGGGAAATTACTTTTTATGAATTATTATTTTCACATAAATTTGTAATAAAAAAGTAAATTAAATTTGACAAAATAAAACAAATCAATGTGAAATTATTCTATAAGTTATAAATAATAGTAATACAACAAATGAATAAAAAAATAATTGAAAACCACTATTAATAATATTTATCTTTATTTATCTAGTTAGTAATATTTATAACAAATACTCAAAAAGGTTTCCATTTTGCTGAATACATTTTCTCGAGATCAACGTCGAATTGCCTGAGAAGATTTCAAAACTTTGTCTTATTTCAGTAAAACCCACAAAAGAATCTCATCTTTTGTAATCTCTCAAAAAAAAAGAAAAATCTGTAGAGTAATCTGTAGCCTCCATCCCACTCCACAGAAAGTAATCTATAGGATTCAGGTCTGGAGACCGACGTCTTCCATACCCAAGTGTACGTCGAAAACTTCCATGGTCTCTCAAATTTCTGTATATATTAATAACTAAATTGTCAATACAAATGACACCAATCGCATTTCTGTTTTTCAGAACCTGTTATAACAGACATTTTTTACTCTTTCAATTAATCGCTAACAACGCATGTAATATTAATTTTTAACTGTTATTAATCGAAAATTAAGCATTCTATCAATAAGAACTAAGGTCACCATTTTTACAAAAATACTCTGAAATTTCATATTTTCGAATTAAAAGTAAATGTTACCCCTCTGCGCTCCAACTTAGAACATATGTGATAAACATTTGAAAATATCGTTTATAGTGGCGACCAAAGCACGTGTTTGAGATGTTTGCTATTTACAAAAACTATCTAATTGCTTCAGACATATATTTTTTTAAAGCCTCGGTCGAATATAAAAATTTTATGAAGAAAAATTTTACTTTCAAATTTTTTTATTCTATTAATTTCGTATGGCATTAAACACAATTTCTGAACTCTCATGGAATAGCTATGCGGTTTTTGACCACTAAATATATTTTGGAAACTTGATTAAGCGAATATATTCATTTAAGTAAGATTTTTTTAACTATAACCGAATTTTTTATTCCTATTTTACGCGCATCGTCCAACGCCGTTATAATATTTTATTTACTTGTACTTATCAATGTAAATTTGCAGTTTCAAAAAATACAGTTAATAATAATTGTATTAATATATCTATTAATAAATCCCGCGAAAAAATTGGAACAGCCATTTTTGCCAATGTTGAGAAGCGCCTTTATTTATTGAATAATTAATAATACCATTAGCATATTTCCCACATTCTTTGCTAATATTCGGCGATAGCGCCATTGCCGATGGTACTTGAGGCCAGGCAGGAACACGAGACGAGGCACGTCATGTCTCTGAAGAGCCCAGTGTTGCCACCCTGAAAAATTTTTCGGTAATAGATCTTCATAAAGATTGTAATAGATTTGGCACTAATAGTAATAGATAACAGACGATAAAACACAATAAAAACAAATAAAATTATTATGTGAACTACCGTCCCGTTTTTACAGTTAAATTTGAAAATGGTTAGCATGTATCTGTAGATTACTTTAAGGAAAGCAATTAATTTTCGTAAAAAAAATATTTAGGGACTTTTTTTTACAGAAAAAATATGAAAAGTGCAAATTAAAATATGTAATCACAGATATTGTTTTGGAACTTTATCAAAATTTTTCAAAAAAATGTCTGTTTGTGTAGACTGCTACAGTAACAGTACTAATACATAACAGTAGTTTTGTTTTGACCACAAAATATAAAGGTTTTGACAGACAACAATCCAAATTAGAATCGTACCAACGTAGCGTACCACTGTACTCAAAACACGAAAAAGAAGAACATATAACACATAAATAAAAGAATGTCGACCACACAACATACAATACAGTGTCTTGTCGACCAAGACCATAGAACAGACAGATCATAGATAATTTATTTGTCAGTGGAGAACAATAGAATACAGATCCATAACAGTCGGCATTGTGGCGGTAAAATGTTATTTCAATAATCACGATGACATTCAAATTGTAAAATTGTAATAGATATTATGGCCTGGGTAATACTGTAATAAAAATTATCAAATTGTAATAGATTTAGTACAATTGTAATAGGGGTGGCAACACTGCAAGAGCCCCGCTTCAGCTACCAACGGATTCCATGCTCTCCATCTCTTTCTTACGCATGTTATTAGTATGAGGCATGCCTCAGATGCGTCCTTATTTATCTTATTGTGTTTATGAACGTATTGATGATTGCCTATATACATTATTGCATATTAAGTAGTTATTACGATTCACAGAGGCAAATTCAAACGTCTCTGTTTACAAATCGTGCGCTGTTAATGCTATTGTTGATGTAACATTTGTGTGTTTACAGTAATTGATAGATATCCCTATGTATTACATAGCCAATATATTCTAATGTTACTGGATGTAATAAAATTGATTAGATAATTAAAGTAAGCACTTCGTGATGTTACTTATTACTTTTAAATTTTTACTGAGGCGCTGCCTTATTGTATTGACCGCCACTGTTACTTAATAAGATGAATGCATGATAAACTAATGATTACATTTCAAATCACTTCAAAGGGAAGTTATCGATCTTTAATGATAACTATACTATTTTTAGGTCCCGCGATTTGTGGTCTTCTAGGAAGACATCGCTTTCTATATCAAACACTATTCACTTCTAAAGGGAAGCAATATTTTCTTTAAATTAGGAATTCTTAAGAATTAGTTTAATTTTAGTTCAATTCATTATATTTGTACAAATACACTTATAGAAGTTTTGTTACTAATAGTAACGTAATAGATAGCAAAATGAATCAGAAATTTAGAGAATTTATTAACGTTTATATTTTTGTTAATTTCAAGAATTTCATTTTGAGTATAATGTCAGAACGGTTATATAACTTTTTTTTGGTAGTACTCAAATATATATAGGGTGGACTACAGATATAACACAACATTGTTCTAAGAAAAGTTTCTCAGAATGAAATAGGTATTCACTAAATATGCATAATTTCAATGTTCTAAGCCTCCTTTGATATTCAGGACGGTCTAAGGAAAGTTTTTTAAAATGACAATTTTAGTATGTTTGTAAAATTTTTATGGTCTAGGCAGACTTCGGCAAAATTCTAAAATGAAGCAAAAATTATAGTAAGTCTTAGGTTATTTTTCTGTATTAAAAAGGTATTTTAAGCTAATATAAATCAAATTTCTTCCTATCAATGAAGTCATATGTATGCTCTCTGATACCAAACATCTAGGTATGCTTATGAGCAATGCCATAGACAAAACCGAGGGGTGTTTCACGTATTAAAAATGTGTACACCACTGCCAGTTTTAGGCAGTGATCTTACTGCCTAAATGCCCGATGACACTACCTCAATGCCGACAGTGTCGACCATAATTATGTTAATGTTGGTCACCACTGCCTTAATGCAGACCGTCACTGCTCCAATGCCATTCTTCACTGCCTCAATGCTAACCGTCACTGCCCCAATGCCAATCGTCACTTCCCCAATGCCAATCGTCACTTCCGCAATACAATTTTAAACAGTATTAGTGAAATTGGGCAATAAAGTGAGAACGATTAAAGGATATATTGTGTGCTAATAATAATTATACGCATATTTTTTTACAAAATTTTTTAACAAAATATTAATGTACGAAACTATTAGATATGCAGGCTAATATGCTATACTGCCAATAAACACATTATTAACTGATTAAAGCTATATATGCATAACAGCTACTTACTTATTAATTTTAATGACTTGAGTTTGATGATTCTCACTTTGTTCCCACATACAGTGCTTTCGAAAAGTAACGAAAAAAATTCATTATTTTTGAAATTGAGAAGTTTTCGAAAAAATCCCCTGGCACGTCGATTTTGTTTTAAAAAAAAGCACTTTTTGACATACGACCCATATTTGTGACGTCATCGTTGTTCGAGATATGACGTCATCGACAATTTTTTTAAATAGCAACCCCCAGTTTTGACCATGCCATTTGAAAGAGCGTGTCATTCTACATACATACATCATGAAAAATTATGGTGTTACATAACAAAAATTTCAAGAAAATAATGTTTGAAGATTTTAAAATTTAATTTTCTGTAAATACTGTGCACCTCCCCATTATGCAACACCTATTCGTGCTTATTTAGAGGAGCTGTTCCCGAATCGTTGGATAGGGAGAAGGGGGCCGATTGAGTGGCCAGCCAGATCGCCTGATTTGACACCCCTAGATTATTTCTTGTGGGGATACTTAAAAAGCAAAGTATACGTTACTAGACCGGTTAATTTAGAAGATTTAAAAGCAAGAATTCGTCACGAGATACATCGCATACCTCCTGAAGTTATTGATAATGTACAAAAAGAATTTATTAACCGTCTTGGCTACTGTTAGGCAGCCAACGGTGCACAATTTGAACATTTAATTTAGTCGATTTTTTACATAATCATTATCATTTTCAGTATTGTGAAAATTAAATTTAAAATCTTCAAACATTATTTTCTTGAATTTTTTGTTATGTAACACGATAATTTTTCATGATGTATGTATGTAGAATGACATGCTCTTTCAAATGGCATAGTCAAAATTGAGGGTTGCTATTTAAAAAAATTGTCCATGACGTCATATCTCGAACAACAATGACGTCAGAAATATGAGTCGTATGTCAAAAAGTGCCTTTTTAAAAAACTAAATCGACGTTCCAGGGAATTTTTTCGAAAACTTCTCAATTTCAAAAATAATGAATTTATTCGTTAGTTTTCGAAGGCACTGTATGGATTTTTTTTTAATGGACTTAGCCATCTTCTGACTCGGGTGTTTTACACATTTTTCTACCAATTTAAAAGAAACATGGTGTGTCACAAGTGATGCCCTCTACTAGTGACGTCAAAATTAGAAACATATTTGAATTTCTTGTCCGCAAAAACCCCTGATTTAAAAATTTTGTGTAAATATTTGAATTTCTTAAGAAGTTATTTACAAATATCGAAAATAAAATTTTAACTTTAACACCCTGTAACTCCATTAATAATCAGTTTTGCAAAAAATGTTATAGAAAGAGATATCATTTATTTTCGGTCTAGAATTATCCCCTCAATTTTTTGCTCATCATTTCCAGACACCCTGTATATCACTGCCGTTATTTACTAGTTAAATGCCGCAAAACTGCGATCATTTCCGACAATTACGGTGTCACTGCTGTAACTGCCTAAAGCACTGCCGACAATACCGTCCACTGCCGTTCACTACCTATTGAATGCCTTCAACTACCTAATCAATGCAAACATTGCTCACGGCATTGCCTTAACTGCCGTATTCACTGCTGCTATTTTGTACACCACTGCCGATCGCGAAACACCCCTCGGACAAAACTCTATTCAATAATTATCTAAAAAAATTAATCTAGCTAAATTTACTAACCTAGTTTCATGAAAACACTCTATAAATATGTAAGCTCACTCTTGAAAATGTGGGAACTCTAAAATACAACCAAAATAGGTTAGTAAATTTAACTAGATTAATTTTTTTAGATAATTATTGAATAGAGTTTTATCTGTGGAATTGCTCATTAGCATACCTAGATGTTTGGTATCAGAGAGCATACATATGACTTCATTGATAGGAATTGTAGGAGATTTGATATATATTATCTTAAAATACCTTTCTAATACAGAAAAAAATGTTACGAAAGCTAATAATAACGAATATTTGGGTAGATATTGTGGATGTAATTCAATGTTTCACGCAATATTGTTAATACCTAAAAATATATAAGTCTCGCAACTTTGCACACTTAACCTAATTTTTCGTACTGAGAAACTTATCTTAATAACTTATTATCGTATAGCATAAAGAACAGTGTAATAGTGAAAAAATTAAGATTTCTCTGAATTTCAAATTGATTTTGCGATATCACAGTTTGTTTCATAAACAAGAAAAGCTGAATTCCAGAAGGATATATTTCAACGCTACCTAGCGCGACGATCGCAACGTGGAGAGATCAACAGTTCACAGGCGTACCAGTTTAGAAGGCAGGCAGATACAAAAAATTAGGAAAAATATCTGTTATCTAAATAGATCTGCTTTTCTCTATGCTGATGTTGGTAACTTTACGGCTCTTTTGCTATGCATTACCAAATGTTACCATCCTACCAAATTTTGTATAGAGTGTGGCTTTCGTTCGCTCATGTTTCGCCACGGATGCGAAACCTACAATTTTGACTATTTCAACAAGCATGCTTTTACGATTTCATTTCAAATACCGTGTTCTTCTAAAGACTGTATCAGGTAATTTATGTCTTCATCTTCAGCTGTTGCAGCTTAAATTTCCTTTACCGTCAGTATTTAATTTTTCATATGCCATTTTTTACTAATGGCGTAGTTTACGTCATCATTTTCTTCTTTGAATTTACTTCTACATTTTTTTATAGTACGATATACACCAGAAACTGACACTTGTGCCAGTGAAATAAACATATCATCAGTTGTATTTATACTTATATTAGAGTTTCGCGCCCAAATTACTTTATATGTTTTTTATTATATACTTACCCATCGCTTAGGTTATAAGTCGTTTACCAACAGAGCGTTTGCTACAATCAGCATGTTGATCAATTTTTATTGTGTATCAAAACTGTATGATTGTATTAATTTATTTTTTAATTTAATATAGCTATATATGCTACGAGTAGCACTCCGCGCCTATGTTTATTCTATACGCGCACGGTTTACATACAATGAAAACATATTTTCCTACTGCACTAGACTGAGACAGAAAATACATCGGACTTCAGTTTGAATGAGCCTTTATCGTATCCACAGTCGCATCGCTGTGCATAGAGAGCGGCACAGTATTAATGAGATAAATAATGTTTAAGTTCTTAGTTTGCTTGTAGTGTTAACTAGTGTTTTTCATTAACATGTACTGTTATTAACAAATAATAGTATATTACCCAAGGAATATATAATGATGGCTGTAATTCACGAGGGTGAATGTTACGGCAAGTGCTGTAAATTAACCGAATTTCAGCCATTATATGCAAGTAGAATACTATACTATTTCTGTGACTATTATTAATATTTTAGTAATTTTTTTTACTGAAAGCACTGCAATGTGTAACGTCAGCCGTGACGTAAGACGTCTGAATTTTTGACGCGAGTATATAGTGGGTAGCGTTTGGATTTCACACAGGAAGTTCAACTTCAATTGTTGACACCGGAGAATTTTTGTTTTGTTAGTTCATTCTCGGTTCTTTGAAACCTGTGAATAATGATTTTATTTAGTTAGATTAGTGAATGATTTCATTATTCACTAATGAATAATGGTTATTACTATTATTGAGTAAACACATGTATAATGAACATTTTGTAGGATAGTCGTGGACAAATATTATTATTTTTGTTATTACAAAAATCATTTGATATTTCATACGCTTTATAGTAATAGCGCTTTCACATTATCTATGAATCACTCTCTAGAAGAGAGGTATTGACGATTGAAACTAAGGACTACGCTCCCGTAAGGCAAAAACTTACAGTATATCTAGGCAGGACGGTAGGAGGTGGTATTATTATAATAATATATTGTTTGTTTAGTTTTTTTCTATGCAAGGATAATTATTATTTCATATACCTAGTTGTTCGATTGAATTTTTTAAACGGTACATTGATCTTTTTATTATTATTTTTTTGTGAAGCAATTTCAAATAACCTCAAACATAACAACTATCAACCGACTGCCTATGCTTGAAAAAAACAGCTGACTGAAACAGTGCGTAGAAATTAATTTGCCAATAGGTAACGTATTTTATCTCTTCCAAGAGTCATTTTACATTTCCGGGATGACCATGTATATGATTGATAAAATAAACGAAGATATCTTATAAAGATAACTTCAAAATATCAAAACTCTATATTACGTTCAATTTCCTTTAGAAGAATAATTAATTAGTGATATTTTATTCAAACACTTTTAATGCTACTAAAACATGGATAATAAAAACCATTTCCTTTGTTCTTAAAATATCTTTGGATGAGTGTAAAGGGCTCTTAACGGCATTAGATTATTGTTTGTTTAGCAGCAGTCAGACAGGTTGTAAAAATAGAACCGTATTCCCTAAATTCCGACAGTGCATTAACTTTGGTTTGTTGGATTTTTTGTAATGGGGAGTGACGAATGACAAATATAGAATTTACTACACTGCATACGCTCTTATAAACTTAGCTGACAGAAAAAGAACCGACTAAAATAGTCATTTCAGTCTATACGTGAAGGGTTTATAGAATAGATTATTTTTATTGAAGACTTTGAACTTAGGAATAAACGCTTAGACAAATGTTACATTATCTAGTTCTCTTTTCTGGAAAATTTAAACAGTTTCTTAAGTTATTTAATCTACGACAGTGTCATTATGACATGGCATTCTCATTTGGATACTATTATGAATTATTCATAATAACACACAAATTTTAAAGTAAAAAATAAAGTCACTTTTACTGGTTATTATTAACTATAAAAACAAACAACAACATTTACTTATTGTAAACATTAATTACAACTTCTGAACAATTTGTTAAATTAATGCCAAATATAAGCGGGTTGTATTTTTAGAGAGGAAGTTGTTTATTTCCCGAGTGCTTGCAGCCCCGGATCTACGATTTTTTCGAACCGGGGCAAAATCTTGATGGTGGCGCCCCCTCCCTTCAGTGTTTGCGAAAAACTGTTAAAACTGCCAATGAGTAGCATTTTTTGCAACCATTTGTGAAAATAATAATCCTTTAATAAATTTAAACTTTTTATTATCTAATAACTTTCATTTGTGACGTAAAACAGAAACACAGAAAAAATATATAACCAGAAAAGACTACAACTTTACACGGCGTGCTTTCTTTTCTGCGAAAGAATCTATTAGCTCCTCAAAGTCCGTCGCATAGGCAGATTTGTTTTCAATGGCTAGGATCGCGAGGCCAGATAGACATTCCTGACTTATTGTTGAACGTAGATAAGTTTTAATTATTTTCAGTTTGCTGAAGCTTCGCTCACAGCTTGCAGATGTTGTTGGTAATGTGCAATAAATTCTTAAAGCTATACTAACATTGGGAAACGCTTCTTGCAAGTCATGCTTGTACAGATGTTGTAAAAGGTCGAAGGCACTTTAAATACGGCAAGTTCCTGGCAAACACCAACTGTATTCAAGTCTTTTGAATATTTTAAAGCTAGATCGGCTCCATTTTTTGCAGATCTTCTGTCGACATATTTAAAATGGCTTGGCCACTGAGGTAGGCAAATTTTTCATGTAGACTCTGTGATGTTAAGATGCGTTAATCGAGACATGCGTCATGCGACAGATTTTGATCTGTTAAGATGTGTTCATAAATCACTTAGTATGTGTTCAATAACTAACTGGGCGTATGGAAATAGGAAATTTTGTTTTTGAAACATATTTTAGATTTGATTATTTGATAAAAACCTATGAGATTGTAGGAAAAGAGGCTTCATTTGTTCGATATTTGGAATTCTTGTCTCAAGGATTTGGCGCCCTCATGAAACTGCCGCTCGGGGCAAGTGCCCCGGTTTGTCCACCCTTAGATCTGGGGCTGAGTGCTTGAACTTGTTGAAGGGTCATCAGTGCCTGAAACGTTACCCAAAATATGAGACGTCACTTTCTTCTGATCTTCTATATAGCTTTCTACCACTGTGTTAGAGCGCCAACCACCATGCTTCTTAATAATAATATCCAGTATATTCCAGGATTTTTAAGACCCAGGAACAATGCTACATTACACGGCATTTTCTCAAAACTATTAATGTCTGCCTGGCTGCTTGATGCATTTTCCATTTCTGTACCCCTCAAAAAATCAAGAATGATCTGTATTGCTTGGCCTCATCCCTATTGTATATCTTCGAACCATTTCCACCGTATTTCAATGTTTCCGTTTATGATAAAAAAATCTCGTAGTATCTTTGTTTTCGCAAACGGAATAATTTTAACGCATTGTCCTTCATATTTAACATTTTGTAGTTGCAAATTTGTTAATTCAGTACGCTGCACTCACCTGCAAGACCCACTATCAATGCAACTTTAATCATAAAATGAGTTCTATCGCTGACTTGCAGCAATAATTGAGTTATGTTGAGTTGATGTTATGTTAAAATCTTAGATCATTTTGACCGAAGTCCTTCCGATTTTATTTTTAGAAATACAATTAAATTGACCTACTTACCATCCATATTTTTTTCATTAATATAACTGAACGTAGCATTGAGTAATATATTCAAAGCGACGAGGGCTTGCTTTGTCTTGAAAGACATTCTAAATATGCCAGAAGAACCTTTTCATTGCTGCTATTCTTGATTCCTTTCCCTTTACACAAATCCTCAAGTTTTACATAACTTTGCTCGTACGTCTGTCTTAACTTTTCGATATCGGTTCATATCGAACTAGTATCATTAATAATTATAAACTAACGGGATTATTTGATAGAGTACAGTTTGGAAGCTGTCAATTAGGTTTTGTCAGTATGCGATGACTGAAATAAAATAACGGCACACAAAAATCTTGGATAGGTTTAATTTATTTTCCAAAGATCCTTTATAATACTTCATCAATTTCACTTCGGTATTATTTTTGACCAGAGAATTGCGTGTAGTGTTTTGTACACGTGTCGGATCCATCAATTATGTCACAATTAAAATATCCATCAAGATAGAATGTACAATCCTTCATTGATGTTATAATGGTAGTCATAGTACAATTATTTTAATAGAGATAAAAATAATGGCAGCCCAAAATCTGTTGTTGCACTATAAAATTAATAATCATTTGAAAGAAAAATTTATGTTTTTAGTCGTATTTTATTGTTATTATATGGTTTTACTGACCAAAGCAAACAAAGAATCTACTCATATATAAATACTTTGTTTTTAATTGCTTCGGTTTCTATTTCTAATGTCCCAAAAAAAAAAATGTTTGAGCTGTTGAATTGTCCTGACCTACAGTGTCATCTGATGAAAAACTTGCAGTTTGTTCAAGATCGTTGATAAGCGAAGGTGTCCGATAGTTCAGAGACACATTCAGAACTTAACTGATCGAATATTTTGAATAGTTTGTGGGAACAGAACTTACGTCGGACTAGCGCGGCCTAGCATAGACATTGAAGGCCACCGTCACTACAGATGACGGTCGTTGTAGATGGCGGTACATGCAGGTGCTGGTCTAGTGTGCGATGGTCTATTAAATAACATGGGAACTTTCATGAGCAGGCTTTGCATTGATAACATGGGAACTTTCATGAGCAGGCTTTGCAGTTCAATGCAGGCATAATGAGCGCGATGGTTTAGGCCTCATCGGTGTGCCAAAATTATTCAGACAAGTTTTTTAATATTGATGTTACGAGAAATAACTACCCTGAGGGCTAAAGCTTTCACCAGTATTGAAATACCCTCATAAAATCTAGGTAATACCTAACATCACTCTCCGGCAGCAGCGCCACAACAGACCGGTCTCAAACTTATTAGTTCTCATCAGTGTACCATAGAAGTGATGGTATTACCTAGATTTTACAAAAGTAATGGAATACTGGTCGAGGCTTTAACAACTCGCAGGGTAGTTACTTCTCGTTACATCAATACTAAAACTCCAACGTAGACTGCGTGCCGAATTGCAGTCATAGTACACTGATAACTCTATACTGAGTACTACTCATTACCCTAGGCTTAGAGTTGCAGGTTGCAGACTAGCTTTATGTATACTTATAAAAATGTATATGTTGAATGAAAAGGCTACTTAAAAGAATTCATTGAACGGAAAACAAACATTGAAATTAGTAGATTTAGAAATGAATATCGTATATCAGTAATCCTTTTCACTTGAAACAATACTCTTTATGTGTATGGTTTAAAATATTGCCACGGATTTCCCAATCCGTATTTTCTTATTGCCAGAAAAACAATCCGTTAATTAACTACTTCTTTATTAACTATACTCAGTACACTACTGAACACTAATTAGAACTCAACTAAACACTTATTTAATTAATCGCTATCTAAATCACTTTGATCTCTCTAACTAAACACTTCAATTCAACACTGTAATACAAGACTTATACAAGACTAACTTAATCGGCCGTTTATTTTTCTTTTATAGACCCAACGAATATACCAGGTATATTCTAGCATCTCTAGATCTATTTTCTAGCATCTCTCGAACGCTTCTCGTCGTTTCTCAAATGTTCTAGTCCCGTCTCGATCCACGGCATTTTGTTTGTTTAACGGAATCGTGTAGGGGCGATCGGAGCAATCTTAGTAATTCGCGGTACCACAGTCGTCGGTTTGGGTGTGAGTGGGGCAAATTCCGTGACACTGCCCCCTCCTTAGGACCGATCGTCCCGATCGGATACACCTCTATATGGGGACAGACGCTCCAGATGGACAACCTTCATCTTACTCCTGGGAGTCCTCTGTATCCGGTAGACGACATCATTGATTCTTTTAATGACGGTGTAGGGGCCCTCCCAACGGTTCTGTAGCTTAGGCGATTTTTCAATTGTGCCTGGTAAACTTGCTGCAGGTGCTTATCCCCATATCTCATTTCCATATGCTGTTTTAGAATGTCGTAGTTACTCTGCTGTCCAGCAGGAACTCCTTGTAAGACGTCAAGAGCTTCCCCTCGTAGAGCAACTATCAGAGCAGTAGCTTTCTCACAATCAGACCATTCGTTTGCGGCAGCTGCTGCTTCAAACTGGCGCAAATAGACATTCCAGGAGACCTTGCCGTCGAATTCAGGGGGTTTCGTTTTCTGAGTTCGGATAACAGGTCCTTCTGATTTAATTACGCCATCCTTTCTTATTTTGTCCAGCTTATGTCGAAGCTCTTCGCAGGTTTCTCTAACCAAGTTTATTTCTTCGTCTATCTCCTTTTTTTGTGCTAACAGTTTCTCTTCTACTTGTGACTCAACTCTATGTGACTGCTCCTCTAGTTTTTCTTCTAGTGTATTCTCCAACTTTGCCTGCAGTTCTTTCGTCCGATCTCTCATTTCCTGTTGTATTGTCTGTATCTGTTCTTTCATTATATACCCTTGTTCTTCTAATTTATTTTCTAATTTCTCCTGTATTTCTTTCGTCTGGTCTCTCATTTCCTGTTGTATTGTTTGTATCTGATCTTTCATTGTATGCCCTTGTTCTTCTAATTTTTCTTGTATTGTCTTCGTCTGGTGCCCTTGTTCTTCAAATTTTTCTTGCATCGTCCGTCCCTGTTCCTCTAATTTCTCTTGCATTGTTTTCGCCTGGTCTTCCATTTTATGTCCCTGCTCTTCTAATTTCTCTTGCATCGTCTTCGCCTGGTCTTCCATTTTATGTCCCTGCTCTTCTAATTTCTCTTGCATCGTCTTCGCCTGGTCTTCCATTTTATGTCCCTGCTCTTCTAATTTCTCTTGCATCGTCTTCGCCTGGTCTTCCATTTTCTTTTGCATTGTTTGCATCATTTCTAGCAGTTTTGCCATTTGTACATCCATATTGACTTGGCTTCTAGTTACAGGCATTCACTCTATTTTCTTTAGAATGTTCTAGAATGTCCAGGAATCTGTTTGTAAATGTCACCGTTGACTTCCTTACAATGAAACGAGTGCAGTGATATGCCACACTTGCGTCTTTGTCTCACTTCGGTATAAAGTTCTAGAATGTTCGAGAATGTCCTTTGCAAATAGCACCGTTCACTTCCTTAAGTCACGACGAGTGCGGTGATATGCCACACTTGGGTCTTTGTCTCACTTTGGTATAAAGTTCTAGAATGTTCGAGAATGTCCTTCGCAAATAGCACCGTTCACTTCCTTAAGTCACGACGAGTGCGGTGATATGTCACACTTGGGTCTTTGTCTCACTCGTGTACAAAGTTCTAGAATGTTCGAGAATGTCCTTCGCAAATAGCACCGTTCACTTCCTTAAGTCACGACGAGTGCGGTGATATGTCACACTTGGGTCTTTGTCTCACTCGCGTACAAAGTTCTAGAATGTTCGAGAATGTCCTTCGCAAATAGCACCGTTCACTTCCTTAAGTCACGACGAGTGCGGTGATATGTCACACTTGGGTCTTTGTCTCACTCGTGTACAAAGTTCTAGAATGTTCGAGAATGTCCTTCGCAAATAGCACCGTTCACTTCCTTAAGTCACGACGAGTGCGGTGATATGTCACACTTGGGTCTTTGTTTCACTCCCGTACAAAGTTCTAGAGTGTTCCAGATTGTCCTTCGCGAATACCACCGTTCACTTCCTCAAGTCACAACGAGTACGGTGATATGTCACACTTGGGTCTTTATTCCACCCACGCACAGGGTTCCAGAAAGTTCTTCCAACTCCCACTTAAACCCACTCACGCACAGGGTTCCAGAAGGCTCCTCAAACTTTCAGTTAAATCCCACTTTGTGGACAGGGTTCCCGAAAGTTCTTCAAACTTCCAGCTAAATCCACTTCCGACACCAAATTGTCACGGATTTCCCAATCCGTATTTTCTTATTGCCAGAAAAACAATCCGTTAATTAACTACTTCTTTATTAACTATACTCAGTACACTACTGAACACTAATTAGAACTCAACTAAACACTTATTTAATTAATCGCTATCTAAATCACTTTGATCTCTCTAACTAAACACTTCAATTCAACACTGTAATACAAGACTTATACAAGACTAACTTAATCGGCCGTTTATTTTTCTTTTATAGACCCAACGAATATACCAGGTATATTCTAGCATCTCTAGATCTATTTTCTAGCATCTCTCGAACGCTTCTCGTCGTTTCTCAAATGTTCTAGTCCCGTCTCGATCCACGGCATTTTGTTTGTTTAACGGAATCGTGTAGGGGCGATCGGAGCAATCTTAGTAATTCGCGGTACCACAGTCGTCGGTTTGGGTGTGAGTGGGGCAAATTCCGTGACAATATGTATAAGATGTCGATTTGAGGGTTCACCTGTTTCATGTATCTGTAAGATTTGGATTGGATTGAACGTTCGTTAATATACAAGTCATTCTTCTCTATGTTTATGTTATGTTCCTCTTTTTAAAACAGACCTAATTACATAACTACTTTCTGTTGCAGGTACGAATAATGGAACAGAAGCTCGCATGGTCAGTGCAAAGTGACGCGAATAGCGCGCAGATTCACAGGCTTGAGGGCGAAGTCGAAGAGCAGCGCCAGCTGCGGCTGCACGACGCCAAACAGGTGGAGGCCAAGGCGGCTCGTATCAAGGAATGGGTCACGAATAAACTCAAGGAACTAGAGATACAAAACCAGACGCTCAGGGAGCAGAACATCAAGTGCAATCAGCAACTGGAGTTGCTCAAAAACCACCTCGCCTTGGCAGATAGGAGAAGGTCGGAAAGCAGCTCGCCAGAGTCAAGACAGGTGAGGTTTGGTATTGGTCTCGTTGTTTACATTAATTCCTATCGCCGCCATTCAAAACATCGTGTCGAATCGCTAAATTGTTTTGCTCACACACTACGGGCAATCCTGGCCTGATAATTAATCACTTCATCAGGAATAGGTAGCAGATATTAGCAGTGGCTCCTATGATTGCTGTTTTAAGGGAAACAATAAAATAAAAAGCGCATTTGAAGCATAAAACATGCTTTCATATTAATTTAATAAATGATCATCTTTTTCTACTGATTTAACAAGCCACAGATAAGAAATTGCCAATAGACTATTTGTTCAATATTTAATTAAAAATTAAAAAGAGGCTACGCTAGATGCAACCGTACGAACTCGTACATCTTCCATCTTTGCCTATTTCGTATCTCTCATCACCTGATTCTATTTGAATGTAAAAGTCGGCAACTTAGTACGAATATAAAAAAACGAGAGGACACCTGCACTTTTACTTAATTATATATTTTATGCCTGCACTCTGCATTGAGTGAACAAGCAAAAAACTCTATGTAAGACAATTGCGGTGATGATAACTACTATTTTCTGTAAAGAAACATACAGAAACTTAATAAACCTATCATTATAGAAATGAAAACTGCTACTGCAATTATTTGAATTATTTTCTGTATTAGTTATTTGAAATATTTAAATTTATATATATATATATATATTAAAGAAAAGTTTTGAATTATTTTCTGTATTAGTTATTTGAAATATTTAAATTTTTAAATAAGATACAGGCCTATGCCAGACAAATACCCATTCTTTAAGTTGACGATCTAGGTACATGTTTTTGCAATAATAATGACACACCCTCAAACAGTTTTTTAACTTCTGGAAGTCTCTTAATACATATCCAGCTTGATTTACATGCTTCAGTAGCAGTGGTCAATGCGTACATATAAAATTACCTCATAATATCTAATTTAATTTCCGTCAATTGTTTTGCCGTCACATATTTTTTAAATCATAAAAACTCATTATATTTTAAAAGATCCATCCCCCATTTATGTATTTCACATCAAAAATTACTCATCATATCCACAGTTCGGAAGCTTATCATTTTAAACTTCTTAAAATTTTTTGACAAAACGACGCAAAAATTGTGTATACAGGGTGAATCTTAAATAAGTACAAATATTTTAACCAGCAGTATAGTTTTGTGTGTAGAACACATAATTAATAGTTTTTTTACAAAAAAATCAGAAATAAAAAAGTGAAATTTTAAATAAATTTCGTAATTTTTCAGTAGAAAACTTGTTGAGGACCGCTGGCCTAGACCGACCCTTCATACTTTTATGAGTCATAGTGCTGCAGACTGAACGTGTGGTTCACAGTGTTGCCAGTATTACACAAATGTCTTTGCTTCAAGGAAGAAAAAATCTCAACTTTTAGCGAATTTTGTCAAGTGTAACATTTTATATTATTTTTTATTATCAAACTGTCATTGACTGTCATGACAGATTATCGGAAGCCCAAGTCAAACTTGTTAACTCCATATAATGCATGAAAATAGCAATAAAATTTGCTAAAAGTTGACATTTTTTCCATTTTAAATAAAAAACGCGTGCATAGTTTTTCGTTATTCTTCATAAAATAACTTAAGGAAATTGTGTTTTGTGTCCCTTTCTAACAGTGTACAATGACATTTAACTTGTGAAATGTGGATTATTGATTAAATAGTTAATTTTTTAACAAACAGGTAAGCTTGTGTGCACGTTTATGTATAATTTTTGAACATTGGACATAGTAATATCACGTAATATCTTCCTAAATATTTTACGGTAGTATTGAACTTGCGGAAATTCATTTTTAATCGTTGAAGTATAGTAAGGTTAGTTCAGATGTTAAAATTTATGTTAATATTGCTGCGTATCATACTACATACCCAATTTTACTGTACTTATGCTTAAAACAAGTATTTTTAAAATAGAACTATTACGTTAAAGGAAACGTAATATTTATATTGGAGGAGATATGGTAACCTCGCAACAAATCATATGTTTCATCACGTTGTTGGATGAAAAATCAGCCAGCGGTCCTCAAAATGTGGGTATTTTTTTAAAAAATTAATATCTCCGTAAATATTAGAAATTTTTAAAAATGGCTTTCACTAGACTGATTTAAATGACGAACTACACCAGCAGTTAAAATATTTGTACTTATTTAAGATTCACCCTGTATATGTTAACACGTCTTCTTAAATTAACGTATCATACATATTAACTCTTTAAATTTAAACATTAGTTTGCTACAATTAGGAAATATTCACTGATTATCCTAAAGTCATATTAAATCAGGCAATTAAATATATTTTATGTTATTCCAGTTGGGTCCGTCATCCACTTGCACAAGCAGCCAGCGGCACCGCAGGCATCAATCAGTCTGCTTGTCTACAAATTCAAACTTTGAGCCAGTCATACCCAGTACTTTGGTAACCAGCGTCAATTTCGGTACGAGTAATTCCAGTATGGATCCGTTGACAGATGAACTCCGCGCAGCTGTGGATAATCTTAGTATAGGCAGAATTCCCAGCAGTAGTGCCAGTGATCCTGATCTAGCACATGACTATGCCGAAATTTATACTCCGAGTAGGGAAAAAGTTGCTTGGCCTAGAGCTCCTACACCACCCATACATCGGTTTCCGAGCTGGGAAGATAGAATATATCAGGTTCGTTTTTTAGTACCCATCACTAAAGTAAACAGTTTACTAATAGTTCAGGGCATTTAGATCAAAATCGACCGGAATAGCGGAAATTTTTAGGCACAGCAAATATCGAGATGCGGTTTTCTGCATTGTGTTCAGGAAGGTCCCAGGAAAAAAGTCTATATCGTCTGGTTTAGCCATTTTTTGCTTTCCCCTTCTGGGCCGGAAAATGCATTTGCACCATTATAGGAACGACTGGAAACTCGGAAAAATCGCTCGGAAATCGTTACTCGGGGGTTTTCGGGGTGTAACCGCGAATGTCGCGTATCCGGCGTCGTGACAACACTTCCACATCTTCTGATCTTGTGCATGCTTCCGGAAATCGCCTGAAAACCTCTTCCAGTGATACCGTGTCGGAAGGCAATTCGATCCTGCGCACTAACTCATTAGTAGGCGTCGCTAGAGCTCGTGCTAACGATTGCTGATCTGCATCCATGATGCAGGTTATTTACTGGGTATTCTACTCTGTGTCACCCAGTATAGTCTTAGTAGGATTATTATCAATTGATGCCTGTTCTTCACAGGAATGAGACAACACAACTAAGATGACACTTATTTTTGTAAACTGTCAATTACTGTCACTTCCTTTCTCTCCTGTCACTAAACTTACGCTGTGATTCAATTTTTGAAACAAAAAATATCAGGTGACTTCACCGCAGATTTTCTTTTCAGAAAATCCAAATCGGTGACAGGGGCTGCCGAACTCGATTCTGGCATTAGAATTACCCGGGGATGCACGGGGGAGGCTCTATGGGATTGTCTAGGGGTGAATTGGGGGAGAAATGGCAGCGTGCATGAAAATCGCTCCAAACTCGTTACTCGGAGGTTTTTGGGGATGCCAAATTCAATTCTGGCATTGGAATTACCCAGGGGCGCTCGGGGGCGGCTCTGCGGGGGTATCCGGGGGGTCATTATGGGGGGGAAATTGCATAGTCATGGGAACCGCTCCAAACTCGTTACTCGGGGGTTTTCGGGGATGCCGAATTCAATTCTAGAATTAGATTTCCCCGGGGGCGCTCGGGGGTTTCTCTGTGGGGTTGTCTGGTGGTGATTGGGGGGGGGATAATTCAACATTAATAAAAACTCCTATTTGTTATTTGAATAAAGTATTATTTTCATAATTTGTGATTTTTCACTTTCTCCTTTATCATTTCCCACAAAGCCACCCCCGAGCGCCCCCGGAAAAGTCTAATGCCAGAATTGAATTCGGCATCCCCGAAAACCCCCGAGTATCGATTTTGGGGTGATTTTCATGGACACTGCTATTTCCCCCCCAATCACCCCCAGACAACCCCACAGAGGGACCCCCGAGTGCCTCCGGGGAAATCTAATGCTAGAATTGAATTCGGCATCCCCGAAAACCCGAGTAACGAGTTTGAAGCGCTTTCCATGGACTATGCAATTTCCCCCCCAGAATGGCCCCCCAGACACTCCCGCGGAGGGGTCTCCTGGTAATTCCAATGCCAGAATTGAATTCGGTATCCTCGAAAACCCTCGAGTAACGAGTCTGGAGCGATTTTAATGCACCCTGCCATTTCTCCCCCAATTCACTCCCAGAAAACCCCACAGAGCCACCCCCGTTCATCCCCGGATAATTCTAATGCCAGAATCGAGTTTGGCAGTCCCGAAAACCCCCGAGTAATGATTTCCGAGCGATTTTTCCGAGTTTCCAGTCGTTCCTATAATGGTGCAAATGCATTTTCCGGCCCAGAAGGGGAAAAGCAAAAAATGGCTAAACTAGACGATATAGACTTTTTTCCTGGGACCTTCCTGAACACAATGCAGAAAACCGCATCTTGATATCTGCAGTGCCTAAGAATTTCCGCTATTTTTCCTAACTTCCCTGGACTATAAGTAAATATATTTTGGTATGTTAATTACATTTGAAATTAACCACGTTGGTGTTTATTTCGATCTATCATACCTTACAGGTAGCTGCAGATGGGTTAACACTAACAGGTACCACTCCAAGTGACATTGGACCTGAGCAAGCTGGATATCAGGATATACCAGTTCCTGTGTATGCCACAGTTAAAGGACGAGCTAGTCAAATTAGATCTATGCCTTTTACAGGTGATTCTTCTGACGATTCCAGTGATGGTGAAGGAAATAATACAACTGTGAGTTTTAAAATATATTTTTTTAGTAGTATGCAATATATAATTAACAATTCGATCAGGTAAATGCGTGGATAAATATGTTGTAATTAACATATTTGTTTATTTCTATATAGGCTGTAGATGGAACAAATACTCACAGTAGAAGTTCAGGGGACACTTCTGGATCTAGTCCCGGAAAAAGAACAGCATCAAGCAGCAGTGGTTCTCCCAGCAAAAGTAAAACAAGAGGTAATTCAGTTATTTAGTTTTTTATATACGATTATTGTCAGACTGTTTTGCATTCATTTTCATTTATATCGCTTTTAATTTGTTCTTTGAATTAATATTGACAAAAAGGTGTTTCAGATACCTCATTTGAATCGGGGATGTCAGACGATTATGCAGTGCCTCCAGATGCTCTTAGTTGTGATACCACCAGCCTCGAATCTTCTATGTTACTTAGAGCATCGTATTTAGATAGTCCAAAGAGAATAGAAAGCTTGGAAAAAAGTGGTTCACTTGCAAAATTAGGTATTATTATTCTTTTACATTTGCAAAATTTTGTTTCTGATTAAATTATTCAAGGTGGTAAATTAAAGACATGGAGAAAGAAATGGTTTGTTTTAAAAAATGGAGTTCTTACTTATTATAAAAGTCAGAACGATATTAATAGAAAACCTCAAGGCCAAATTTTACTGGACGAAATATGTAAAATAACGCGAGCTGAAGGGTCCAATACTTTCGAAATTGATACAGGGAAGAAGACTTACTATTTAACAGCAGATTCAATTACAGCTATGGAGGATTGGGTTAAAATCTTACAGAATGTGCAGCGGAGAAACGCAACCAAATTACTTTTGAGCAGGGAAGAGAATAAGCCTTCGATACAAGGCTGGATAAAGAAAAATAAGTGCGGACATGACAAAACTTGCTGGTGTGTTTTAATAGGGAAAATGTTTTTGTATTTTAAAGCTCCAACGGATACAGTAAGTTCTCATTTTTATTGGGAAGCATGAAGATTTATTTTTTTTATTTCAGACACCTCTTGGTCAAATTAATATGCGAGATGCTAGAGTGGAAGAAATAGAACATTTATCCGATTCTGATTCAGAGGAGCGAGATCCAGAACAGCCAGATTTTACTATTGGTATTTTTCCAACAAATCAGGCACCTACTTATTTAGCTATTCCAGGAAAACAGGTAAGATTAACATCCTACTAGATATAAACATATTGTTCTTTTTTTACCTTTTTTGATAGAAAACGTACCATTGGTATGCGACAAAATTATGTGGTTCCTTCATGATAGGGCACCAGCAAATTTTATCTATGCAAACTTTCTAAAAAACAATTATCCAAGACACTTACTTGGGCGAGATAGTCCTGTTGGATGACCTGATCGTTCTCTTGATATAAAGTCACAAGATTAGATTTGCAACAGCTTTCGAATAAAATTGAACACTTGAAAACAGCAATTTGGCAATGTGCTGCAAATAACAATGCTAATGTTAATGATGTTGGATGCACATTATATTATATTAATTTTCATGATGAAGTGTATCGTTATAGATGACGGAAATCAAGAATTTGTGAGTTGTGAGGGGGTTATCAAGTTTGATGTAGAGATTTTGAGGTAGAGCATAAAAGTCCACTTCATTTTGGCGCTCAACGTGGGGCAAAAAGAGTTGAAAAGTAGCAGTAGAGTGTTGGCGAAAATCGGTTGTCTTTAGTAATAAGAAGTTGAAAAAGAAAGAAAGGTGAGCAAGTGAAGTGGCGCCAAGTCGTTAGCAGCCGGAACAGAGAAATTGCAAAGAAAAAAATTATAAAGCAGGTGAGCAGCATCGCCGACAAAAGAGGAGCTGATAGCAGCCAGGCAAAAGGGAAATGTAAAAATGCAAAGGATATAACCGAATGAGAAATTAACGTCCAGTGAGGAGATCGTAGTAGATTGAAGGAAGATCTGAAGTAGGAAACCAGAAAATTGAATGAAGAAAAAGCTAGTTAGGAGATCTGATAATAATTGAAGACCGGGGGTAATTAATTGTAAAAGGTTTATGGGTTTATGTCAAAAAATATAAGAATATCAGATAAGGAGCACAAGGAAATTAGTTGAATTACAGAACTAGAATTAGTAGTATAACAGATTACAAACGGAATGTTAAATTTACAGGCTATGGTGGAAAGTTTGACTGGCAGTTTATCAAAGTTTAAATTAAATAAAAGTAATAAATACGGTAAAACAGATAAATTAGTCTGCTGATAAATCTTATCTTTTTAATTGGAGAGAGTGAGGGTATAACAATATAAAAGATTGTATGGGTTATAGACCATGCTTTTCCAAACAGAGAGACATGAAGCGAGTCCTCTTGAAAATATAATAGAATCTCCAAGGTAGAAGAAAAGTCCTCCAAATTTAGAACTAATGCCGACATAAACTTTGCTTAATAAATTATGTCTCATATTTCTGTACCCGATTAGGTATAGTCACGGCAAGAATTCAGACATCTTACGTCATGGCCCACGTTACGCAATTGTTTTTATTGTCGACATAATTTTCGACATATAGTCGTGTTAAAAACAATTATATTTTGCAATTTAGTGCAATATATAATGCAAACATTTAGTGTAGTATATAGTTTTATTGCTCTCAATTGCATTTTCTTGAATATTTTGATGCAAATATAATGAATTATTCATTTGTTCGTATGACGCAAGTCATCTGAATTCTTGCCGCGACTATACATTAGTGATTTTATATATTTCATAAAAAATTCAAAGAGAACAGTATTCGATATTGAATTTACCCTATTGTGGTCTAAGGTACAGACCATCTCACATGCACATAATGGCAGGACTAATCACACATGGGAAGAAGCGATAATAGAAAATTTGAAGTGGTAATGTGCTGGCTATATTTGATCAAGTACATGTACATACCTACTATTTGTGTTTGTTGCGGATTGATTGCGTCTTCTAACTGTTTTAACACTTTTAGTGAACTGTCACGCGATTTCAGTAAACTAAATGGCCACAAAGTCGTCCTTATGATTATCGCTTATTTGCTTATCGTATGCTTAACGCCGCGTATATACTTGTAACAAAACCTCGTCCAGTAACTTCAACACGGCCGTGTGGATGGAACACTAATCTCATCGCGTTAACTAACTTTAAAAATCTATATATTTTAAGAAACTGAGATGTCAATTTTTGTAGGAAAAAGACGCGTGGTTGTATCATTTAACAGTAGCAAGTGGTGGGGGTCCAAGTACCGGAACCCAATATGAACAACTAATTTATAAGTTAATGGAAGTTGATGGGGATCCCAACTGCGTCTTATGGAGACATCCAGTGCTTTTACATGTGCCTTGTACTAAAGACGGTGCTGTGCCATCATACTTTCCTCTAACTAGCCTACCAACTGAAACTTTACAAGTAAGTGACTTTCAGATATGTTGTATTTTTTGTAATATTTACCAGATTTACGATTTATATAAAACAACATTCTTTCAGGCTGAGGCGATAAAGCTATTTAAGTGTCTCCAGCTTTTCATGTCAGCCGCTGTGGATCAAGCTGGTATAGACTACCACGTAGTACTGGCACAAAATGCTTTACAGCAGTGCCTAGACATGCCAGAATTGCAAGCTGAACTGATTTGCGCTCTCATCAAACAGACCAGCAAGAGTGCACCTTTACCAAAATTGGGAGTCCAGGTATCCACACAAAAATTGCTTAAAAAAGGCGTAAGTGTGCTTCTTATATTTAGTTTTTATACTAAGTTTAGATAACCACAGATCTTTTTAAAACTCTAAAATGCAACACGCACACGGACGTTTTTTTGTGTCGTCGTTGTCTTATCGCAACATATTTGCGTTGCTCTTAGAAAGACACATTATTTTAACAGAAAATGCGTGCAGCATGCTTTATTTTAAGCAGTGTATACACACGGTGTTCGATATAAGCGCCTTATGTTCAGTATCTTCGTAGTCGCGTACCATATAATAGACATAAAAGTTTTATGCAATGATGATATAAAAAATTAAGTCTAAATTTGTTAATGTTTATGTAGTCGTAAGTACAGCAGAACATGAAGAGTCTTAACGTCTGTCTGTCAGAAAAATTTGCTAAACTGTATTTATTACACATTATAGAGGTAGAAATACAATAATAATATTTCATTGTCCGATGTACTGTTGTTTTAGCAGTTATTTTTGTTGGCAATTATTCTGTACCTGTAACAAAGTAAGTAATCATTAATAATATTTAATGTATCTGCACGGGAATTTATTTTTAGGTCTGGGAATCATATAGCTAGTACCTACCTGAATGATGCTGAGACACCGTAACGAATATTAACATTAAGTTATATACAGAGCAATTCACATAAAACTTTCCAGACAGATAACTTGATAATGTAAACAGATTTATTTATTTTTGATTTTGTAAAAATCAGTTGAGAGCTCCTCAATGTCATACTTGAAACCCGAGGGGTGTTTCACGTATTAAAAATTTGTACACCACTGCCAGTTTTAGGCAGTGCTCTTAAAAAATTACCGTCATTACACCAATGCCCTAGGTACTGCCTAAATGCCCGGGGACAATACCTCAATGCCGGCAGTGTCGACCATAATTCTGTTAATGTTGGTCACCACTGCCTTAATGCAAGCTGTCACTGCCTCAATGCCGTTCTTCACTGCCTCAATGCTAACCGTCACTGCCTCAATGCTGACCGTCACTGCCCCAATGCCAATCGGCACTTCCCCAATACAATTTTAAACAGTATTAGAGAAATTGGGCAATCAAGTGAGAACGATTAAAGGATATATTGTGTAATAATTATATGTATATTTTTTACAAAACTTTTTAACAAAAAACTAATGTACAAAATTATTAATTACTATTGGCTAATATGCTATACTGCCAATAAAAAAACTATTAACTGATTAAAACTATGTATGCATACTTAATTATTAATTTTAATGACTTGAGTTTGATGATTCTCACTTTGTTCTCACATATAGATTTTTTTTAATTGACTTGGCCACCTTTTGACTCGGGTGTTTTACTAACTACTAAACTAGAGTAGACCGCACAAAACTAATTTTATATTCGAGCACCCTCGAAAATGTGGGAGTAGGATTTTTTTTATTAAGATTGGGGAGGTTTCCGCTAATGTAAATAATTATCCAGAATGCTTTTAAATACTATGACATTTTAGTCAAATCGATTTTTTTCCTTTATCGTGTGGCTTACGTAACATATTTTATATAAATTTAATGTAATGGTAATTTTGGTGCGAGATAATATTGAACATTTGATATTATTATGTATAATGTAGAATACTTAATTCCACCCCACTCACCCTTTAAAGGTTTGGATCGACAAATAAATTCATTATTTTTGAAATTCAGAAGTTTTCGAAAAAATCCCCTGGCACGACGATTTTGTTTTTAAAAAAGGCACTTTTTGACATACGACCCACACTCGGACCCACATTTGTGACGTCATCGTTGTTCGAGATATGACGTCATTGACAATTTTTTTTAATGGCAACCCCCAATTTTGACCATGTCATTTGAAAGAGCGTGTCATTCTACATACATACATCATGAAAAATTATGGTGTTACATAACAAAAATTTCAAGAAAATAATGTTTAAAGATTTTAAAATTTAATTTTCACAATACTGAAAGTGATGATTATGTAAAAAATCGACTAAATTAAATGTTCAAATTGTGCACCGTTGGCTGCCTGACAGTAGCCAAGACGATTAATAAATTCTTTTTGGACATTATCAATAACTTTAGGAGATATACGATGTATCTCGTGATAAATTCTTGCTTTTAAATATTATAAATTAAGCGGTCTAGTAACGTATACTTTACTTTTTAAGTATCCCCACAAGAAATAATCTAGGTGTGTCAAATCAGGCGATCTGGCTGGCCACTCAATCGGTCCCCTTCTCCCTATCCAACGATTCGGGAACAGCTCATCTAAATAAGCACGGACAGGTGTTGCATAATAGGGAGGTGCACAGTATTATGAAAATTAAATTTTAAAATCTTCAAGCATTATTTCCTTGAAATTTTTGTTATGTATCACCATAATTTTTCATGATATATGTATGTAGAATGATACGCTCTTTCAAATGGCATAGTCAAAATTGGGGGTTGCTATTTAAAAAAATTGTTGATGAGGTCATATCTCGAACAACGATGACGTCACAAATGTCGGTCCGAGTGTGGGTCGTATGTCAAAGAGTGACGTTTTAAAAACAAAATCGACGTGCCAGAGGATTTTTTCGAAAACTTCTCAATTTCAAAAATAATGAATTTATTTGTTACTTTTCGAAGGCACTGTATATCACTGCCATTGTTTACTAGTTTAATGCCGCAAAACTGAGATTATTTCCGACAATTACGGTGCTACTGCTGTAACTGCCTAAAGCACTGCCGACAATACCGTCCACTGCCATTCACTACCTATTCAATACCTCCAGCTACCTAATCAATGCAAACATTGCTCACAGCATTGCCTTAACTGCCGTATTCACTGCTGCTATTTTGTACACCACTGCCGATCGCAAAACACCCCTCGTTGAAACCTGAACTGAAATTTTCACACAAATGGTTGATAGATCTGGAGTCAAAAGAAAGTTTTTCATGGAAAATACTTAAATTATTGGTACCACCCTTTAATTTTAACCAAATTATATCCTATACTTAATTTGAAAATTCAGTAATTTTTGACATTGTTCAGTCAAGTTGTAAGTACTCAAAATTTGTAACGCTCAAAAATGGTTAAGTTTAAAACCCAATGTTATCGATTTTTGTTTGTTTTTCTTTATATTAACGTTTATTAAACATAAGGCACTTATATTACGGAAACTACTCTTACGTTAGGGTTCATTTATTGACGACAAATTAATGTCCGTGTGTGTTTTAAATATTGTTGCTAACATATAAATTATAATGTAGAACTTACTTCTATTTATACTAACAACTAATCACGAATAGATGAAACAGATTTACATAATATAAACTATATTTTAAAAAGATCTTCTTTATGTTTAGTTTTTTTAATACTCGCCATTTGCTTGAATCACATTCATATTTTTATTTTCTATTATTCCTACTACTACTATCACCAACAATAATCAAATCATATATCACTATTATCGTACATGAAATTTAATAAATGGGGTATAAATCCCACTTCTTTTTATGACATTGTTCTGAATTTTTCATTTTTATTTCTTCGAATTAGAGCAAAGTTTATAGGAAATTACAAAATTCGTACCTAGATTAACATTTTTGAAACATTCATTTGATGTACATTTTACACATACCTAACTCAAATACAATTAATGTCAATAATGTCAATGTTTGTTCAATTCTATTTATAACAACTCTTTTATTTGTTACTGCCTTTGGGTATTAATATTTTTGTACATAGTTGTTCCCTTTTTTTGCATGGAAGAAGGAAAAATAACATCCTATTTATTGTTAGTCGTAGCTTCCCTTTTGCAACTGAAGAAGAATGTTGGTGTTTCAATTATTTTTGTTTACTTTTATTATGGATGTTTATTAGAAGATTAGTATAGAGAAATATAGACTATGCCTGTGTATGTTCTATCTCTGTTTTTTCCATTTATTTTTGAATACTTTACACATCACATAAGCAAATTATATTTCCTAGTTTTCACTACGTTTTATGCATAAACGGAATAGAAAATATATTCTAATAATTATAACTTAATGATTGGTATTTATAGATTAATACAAAAGAAAACATAACACTATTTGAAGCTAAATACAGTGCTTATCTAAATTTTAGTTTCCCTTATTTAATTATTATAACACAACTTATAGTTTAAATACTGCAGTATAGCTGAGTCACTAAAAGGAATAAATTAAGACAAAAAGTAGAACAATACTGGTCAACATTAACCTCTATTTTATCTCTGCCCCACCCTGTCCTGTTTAAAGGATAATTTAATGTTTTGTCTTTAATGTGGATAAATAAATAGTTTTAGTGAATTCAAATCTTGATGCAACCATTTTAGCTGTTTCAAACATGATACTATATCATACAAATACACACTTATCATACATATCTCTTATACTACCTCCCTCACTACCAAGCTTTGAATAAATCATCCATCATCGAACACATACCCTTCATATAGTTCACAGAGATTTGTGTTAGCCACTTGCATTATACCAAATCTCCAGACTACAGGAAACACCAATAATCTTTTCAGCAACTACTTCTTTGCGCCACGCAAAGTCTGTTTACTTGTGAGACAACGACACCAAGTATAAATAGCACGACCTCTGATCAACAAATCGCGTTGTCCAATATACAGGCCACTCAGGAGGAAAAATATAAGGAACATAAGGAGTGCTACAAGGAACATAAAGATCCAAAGGGCCCTCCTTCTTATACTCTGCTGCAGGGCTGGCAACTATTGGCACTAGCCGTGAGTTTGTTTGTTCCTAAATCGTCGAGATTGCTGTGGTTTTTGAAGCTCCATCTGCAGAGGAACGCCGAAAATAGGACAGAGTGTGGAAAATATGCGGCATACTGCGAACGAGCTCTAGAAAGGACCATTTTAGCAGGTTTGTAATCAATTCAATAACTAATATTTAGAGTTAACCCTAGAACTACGTGATTGTATTCTCATAGAAAGCAATGTGGGGGTCGTATATTACATCATCTATACAAGGTGAATCTTAAATAGATGTTTTCCTTTTCTAACCACATAGATTTCAAGTAACATTTTTTTAAAATCCAAAATCAAAAAAATGAGTGTAGAAAATTATTAATACACGTAAGGCGATCACACACAGCAGTTTGTGCCATCTTGGCAACTGAATTGGCAAAATTTGTAGAGGATGACAAGCACAACATTTTTCATAGTTGGCGACGGCGTCGAGCAGCGGTATATGTTTTGATTTATTTTGAGCGTAATAAACACTAAGTATTTCGAGGGCTTCTAGCGCATTTTCTGTGCGCAGATTAACACGACTGCAACTGAGAATAATAAAACTGTATACTACACTAAACATTTGTACTAAATTACAAGAAAGGATTGTTTTTGACACGACTAACTATCGAAAATTATGTTGACAAGAAAAGCAATTGTGTAGCGTCAGCGATGACGTAAGTTGTCTGAATTCTTGCCACATCTATAATTGTTCACTGCCTCCCATGAAAGCTTGGTTTTGCCACATACACCCACTCAGTGTTCAGTCTAACTGAATTATTTAAAGCTGCTCTCAGACTACTAGTCGACTTGACAAATATGTCAATAGCCTTGTCAAGCCATATCAAAAAATTGTTCAGAGTCTAGGTATTACTCGTCTGGGAGTGATGGAAGTGACATATTTAGCAGTACCTTTGACTTGTGTATAAAACCGGTAGTCAACGTGAATTGACAAGTGGCAAATAATTGCGCTTGTCCAATGTATGTAGGTACTTGTATACTACCCAGTCACGTTGTAATAGAGTTCTTACAAATCCATAAACCTCCAAGAAGGAGGAATGTATAGATAGACTAGATAAAGAACTACCAATATTACCAATTTGATACGGACAGAGTATACTCACGTATACGCAAAGAGACCCAACGTGATACCTTAACTATAGTATACTCAGTATTTAATGTTGAAAGCCTCACTTTTTCAATATTTATCCAATTACAAATATTGTAGAATATTACCCAATGAATTTGTTCCTTTTAATGCGAATTTTAAAAATGCCACTATTATATTGTTGAAAACGCACACGCTAATGATCACCGTATCCTACTACGTCTCCGAACTCTTGTCTATGACACCGGATCGTACCGACCAAACTGTGTCCGTTGTGGACAGTTGCTGTGTATACTCATAAGCAAAACTCTACTAGTGGTTAGAATTCGTTGATACTAAGCACATTATTTTGTATAGTGTATACTGTATAGTGTTCCTTTAGAAACTGTTGCATTGCCTTTTAATTCGCGATATTCACGAACCACTAGATGGTGCTGTAAAATTCAAAATGTCGGATGTAAGGATGTAGCAGCTTTTAATTACCAGAGATGTTGTGTTTTATGGATATCTATAACAGATATCTTGTACTACTTGGGTGGTCGTGTGCGACTTCTAAGAAAGGTGAGGCGACGTCACGGCAGTTTTGTCTGAGGTAGAACGTGAGAAACCTCAAGTTGTCAAAAACCTGTGCTTACAGAGATGCACCAGAGGTGCTTTAGTTCAGCCACCTCATAAATATCTATTTTGTAAAATGGTGAAAATTAGCAGTGTAATTTAGATTTAAAAGCATCCTTAACTAATTCTCAACATAACCTTGTTATAATTACCCTGCGTAAAATCCTCTATAAGAAATACTTTGCTACATACTTTCATGTGTTTTGTTATCAGTTTTCCACTGCTGACAGAGTTTCGACTCTACGGAAATTTATGCATAGAAATATCAGAAGTAGGTACAGTAAGAGGAGCACTGGAGAACAGCACCGAAATTTTGTGCAAATATTCTTGCGTATGTATTGCAATTTTTGTACACTGTTTATAGCTAAATATTGTACGATCTCAATAAAGTTTACAAAATTGCTAAAAAAGTCAGAAGATTTCCACTACGCCTACACATAAAACCGATTTGTTGGATTGTTGTTCACCTCCACACCAGATTTATTACAAATTCTCTTATGCAGATTCTGCACTTTTCTTCATTCAAGATAAAATTATACTATTTTCAAACTGTTCTGGTATTATTTGTGCAGAAAAAATTATAGGAAAATGTTAAAAACACACTTCAATTATGCAATTAATTTGTTGTTCACCAATTTGCCAATATCAAGTGCAATACTTGATATTGACTGCAAACATATTTTATGATGCTTAATGTTAGGAAAGTCAAATTAAAATTTATTTCAGGGGGTCGTGAATTGAAGCCTTCTCGCATGGAAGTTCTAAGCATTCTTTTGAAAAACCCGCAGCACCATTCCCTCCCACATTCAATGCCAGTCCACCTGTTAAATGGCACTTATCACATTACAAGTTTTGATGGTTCTACAACAATAAAGGAGTTCCAGGATTCTTTAGCACATGAAATAGGCTGTCGAACAAATAATGGCTTTGCCATATTCAGTGACGATCCTATAGAAAAAGATTTGGAACATACATTAGATCCTAACGCAAAATTATGTGATTTGATTTCAAAATGGGAAATTGCGTTGCGAGAAAAGGGCTTGGGGAAGTTTGAAAATAGTAAAGTAATTAGATTAACTTACAAAAATAGACTTTGGTGGAAGAACTGTGTACGGTTAGAGACAGAGAAGGAACGACTGTTGTTATGTTATCAAGTTAACAAGCAAATCGTCAGTGGCCGTTTCCCTTTGACCAGAGAATTTGCCCTAGTATTAGCTTCCTTAATGGCCCAGTTAGATATGGGAGACTGTTCCTTGATTGCTAATAAAACGAATGTAAATACCACTTTAAGTCCAAAATCTACAGCAAATGGATCACTTAGTCCTCCATCATCTCTCCAAAACTCGAATACATTGAATGCATTGAATAATGTCCACGGTATACTGACAGCACATTCGAATCAAGCACTCAATGCTGTAGATAAATTTTATCCGTATCGGTACAGGGACCAACTGAACCAAGAGGGCCTAGCAGAACTGCAAGCAAAGTTGATGGCCAAATGGAGGTCGCTGAAAGGAAGAACGCAATCAGATTGCGTTAGGATATATTTGAATTGTACGAGGAAATG
This sequence comes from Monochamus alternatus, assembly GCA_037114965.1. NCBI lineage: Eukaryota > Metazoa > Arthropoda > Insecta > Coleoptera > Cerambycidae > Monochamus > Monochamus alternatus. The sequence goes on along the minus strand of CM073429.1, from coordinate 52,901,487 downwards.
GCCTTTCTTTGGAGCAACTCTGTTTCAGGTAAGTTATACAATAGTTGTATGCCGTAGACATTAATTTTCATGTTAAATTTATACACACAACATTTATAGAGGATGCTCAAGTCTGGGTAAATCAAATTATAGTTGCATTGGTTTGTTTTCCGAATCATATTTATTCTAACTTCTTTATGTATAAACAAATTTGGTATGTTGTTATTATGTGTACTACTGTGAAATTTCATGTTGATGTATTTTTATTTGTTATAAGAAGCGATATACAGAGTGGTCGGTTTGTCATGATTCACCATTGACATCTCGGAAACCCTATAATTTACAGCTCAAATTAGAAAAAAAAGTTGTACCTTTTGATATCCATTAGGATAAGCAAACAGATCTAAGATATCTGTTGCCGTTGCTGAATTATTGTAAAAAAACTTAAAATAACAATTTTAGAAAATGCCATCATTATTTTTCAAAAGACAGCTGAATTTCGTCGAAAGAAAATTTATACGATCACTAGTTTGGGTCCTGCAACATTTTAAATGTTTCTAATTCGAGTAAAATTATGAACACGTCAATATGTAATACTACTATTTTATTTGAAGAATAACCCATCAAATTTAAAAAATACAATAATTCAAAAAAAATATGGTTGTTTTTGAAGTAAAATAAAAATCAACAAACATTTTGACAGATTCGATATTTACGAACTTTGTTTTTATTGTTGTCAGAAGTGTTTAAATATTTTATGGATGGAAAATGGAGAATGCACTGATAATCTTTTATTCAATTATAAGTATTGCAACCCACCGTTTAGAAATGGTTCAGCAAAATGGCGCAGGGCCATATAATTGTTCAATGGTGTTCGAATATTTAATTTGACGCTTTCCAAATATGTAATTGAATTGGGATTCATTAGCCTGTTGCTTAGCCATGTCTCAACTTTCAACCCATTATATTTTTTTCTTTGAGATAGTCCCAATAACAAAATTATTACCATCTCTGTGAATATATAAAAGACCTACGTGGCAGAATTTTTGCTGCTCTTAGGTTTATCTCCCAAAGTATCAAAACATTGTGGACTACATTAGATTAAAAACTGAGCTCTGTGTGTGCAAAGCTGGGCGTAACTTGAAAGCATTTATGCAGGATTTGTAAAATATTTGTCTTTTGTTTGATTAAGTATTGAATTTTGTTTTACGTCAAGAACAGCAATATTTTTTAACTATTGTATTTTTTAAAATTCTTTAGATTATTTTTCAAATGAAATAGTACTGTGCAGTGGCGGCTCGTGGTAGCTGCAAGAGGTGAGGTCCACATAATACTTAAATAGAAATAAATTTACACGTCTCCCCTGAGGTAATATTCCTTGACGCGTTGACCATTTTTTATTATGGAGGTCTTCGCCAATAGCCCTACTATAACCATAAATTAAAAAACTAAATAACATCAGAACTCCGATTTTAATTTGCAATATAAATAATAGAAAAAAATATTTTGTTTTAGCATGTAATAATTTAAAAAATTGTTCCTACGTGTTTATAACATTAACAAAATATAAAAAAAACATAAAAACCAATTTTCAACTACTTATCTATTTACATACAAAACAAAGCCACTATTACCAAAAATGTTTTAATACTTTCACTTCTTATAAAACAAGTCTATTCATCGGTCTTTTAAATTCGCAAATTTATTTATAATGTCTTCATAAAATTGGGAATCGGCGCTAAGACTTTGCAACAGTTCTTTTTCTATAGCCAACATCGATAAGTTGTTTAAGCGCTCTTGTGTCATCGTATTTCTTAAGTAAGTCTTAATGCGCTTAAGCCACGAAAAATTTCCTTCTACTGAAACACTTATTGCAGGAATTGTTAAAATAAAGCAAAATAATTTGTATGTTTCCGAAAATATTATTTTAAATTCCTTGTATAATATTTCTACAGTTGAACTTCTGAACTTGTCTGAACTTCTAAATTATAAAATTCTTCGTCTCTGTACAAAACATAAAGTTCGTTTTTCAACTTATCTATGTCAAATATGTTTGGATACATTTGTAGTAAACAATCAAACGATATTTTCGGAAATTTGTTTGCATATTCGGGATATTTTAAAGCGTTGACCGATTATTCAAAATTTGTCGTTTCTTTACTTTATTACGTATTGAAAAAGGCTTTTCAAATACAGATAAAACAATATCGTGAGAGGGATCCATTATTATAAATAACTATCGACGAGCCATCGATAATACATATTTAAATTAGGTTCCTATTCTAATAAGTTAAATTTAGTCTTACCTTGTAAGGAATTGTTTTTTATTTCTTTAAATTAATCCTACCTGTGTTGTCCCTTTACCACCGCGCTTACCACCTAATCTTTAGAATATTTAAGAAGTCAACATCAAGAACAGTCAAGACATTCAACTAATCAACCACTAACCACTGGAAATTCAAAACACAAATAAAAGTATTAACACTTGAACAATCGATTAATCGCGTCACACACGTAAATAATCTACAGTTCACGAGTTACCTACGGTCACTAGCCACTATCACATCGTCCATTTGCCGTTGAACTAAAAACTTGAGGCGCCAGAAATCGGGCCTCAATCTCGAGCGGACATGGAGCGAAAAACATCGATTTTAACTGTCTCGCGTGGTGGGAAAAACCATAACGTATAGACAAAGACATGTGCGAGTTGTGCGACGCAATTTGAGGCTCGGAAAATTTTACCTCACTGTGGTGGGATTGGTGGGTGACACGAACTCCCCACGCGGATAGATACAGAAACGGCGGGATATTGAAATGTAAACCAGAGGTACGTTATAACATACGAGGGCTAAGATTGAAGCAATTATTTTATTTCGTTCATTGATTTTTGATAAATGTAGTAGGCAATCGGATTGGAAATTATGGGGTATTAAAATATATAGTGAAAGTCAAATTTTACAGTGAGGCCCGGCCTCAGTTGCTTCATACGACGAGCCGCCATTGGTACCTACTGTGGCATATTGATGTGTTCATAATTTTATGCTGTAATACATCTGTTACTGGCAGGATCCAATATGGCGCCCATAAAAAAATAATTGAATGTTGCAAAACGGAAGTAGGTAGCCGTAGAAATTCTTTTCCCACTTTACTAAATTTCAGCTCTTTTTGTTCAGAAATAATGAGGCTCGATGGCATTTTTTAAATTCGTTATTTTCGTTTTTTTCACAATTTTTCAGCAACAGCAGCAGATATCTTGGATCTGTTTGGTTTATCCTAATAACCATCAAAAAGTACAACTTTTTTTCTAATTTTAGCCGTGAAAAACGGGCCATCGTATATATATGGAGAAGGAGCCTTCCTAATTTTAGTTTTTCTTTAGTTTTATTGGGTTTTTGCCACACTTCTGAAAAAATAATAAAGATTAATTAAATAAGCCCTTGCGCCAAACGGAACAGTCAAGGGTTATTTTTGAACCTACGTTTGCCTAACCAAAAAATCTCACACTGAAAAAAGCAGATAAGTAAAAAATAACAAAAATCACGTCACTATCGCGCACTTCCGTATTATTGACGTTTCGAAAAACTCTCTGTTTTCGTTCTCAAAATCGTAGTAAAAATATTAAACGTATGTCAAGTTTGACAGTTTAAAATTTGTTTATCTGCTTCCATAGAGATGTTGAATGATTTTTATTTTATTGTTACTTACTTCTTCTTGATACAACTGTAGCCAACAATGATCGATGTTTACTGAACAGTTTGACACACACTTATCTCCGTTCAACAAAATAATCGCGGTCTCTTTCAATTTTCTTTTTGTTGCGTTATCTTCCTTCTCTAAAATTTTTGCCGAACCCCATGGAATCAAATGACCGTTTTCCCAAGCGTGTTCGCAAATTTTGGATTTTTCAAATTCTCGTCTTTTTATGTAATTTTTATGTTCCTCAACTCTAACATTTATAGGCCGAGACGTTTCTCCAACATAATGTTTATTGCATTCACAAGGTATACTGTAGATGCAATTTTTTGAATTTTGTATATCATTTTTTGGACGCGTTTTAGACAAAAATGATCGTAAAGTATTAGTTGTCTGAAAAACTGTTCGATTATTAAATTTATTACCGATTCTTCTTAACTTTTCTGATAATATAGGAATGTATGGAATGTTTATTGTATGATTAATTTCTTTTATTTGTCTTACAGTGTTCGTTTTATCTGTAATATTTTTCTATAAACACTTGTTTCTACAGAATTATCCTGTTTTTTAATTAAAACATATAAAAATGGTAGCATATTATTATTTTCTATTTCCAAAGTGAATTTTATTGTTGATTCCTTATTGTTAATATCATTTAAAAATTTATTTAATTCTGTAACAGTAAAAGGCCAAATTGCAAAAATGTCATCTACATATCTCCACCAGATAGTTGATTTTTTATTCATATTTTGAATATAATTTTCTTCAAAAAAATCCATAAAAATATTACTTACAATTGGTGATAATGATGAGCCCATTGCCATCCCGAAATTTTGTTGATAAAATTCATTGTTTAGTTGAAAATATGTTGTTTTTATACATAGACTTAGTAATTCCGTTATACATCCTACATTTAATTTTGTTCTGTTTGCCAAATTGATATCATTTTTCAGTTTATTTTTAATGATATTTAGTGTTTTGTCTACTGGTACGTTAGTGAATAAACTAACTACGTCAAAACTCACCATTAAATGATTATTATTAAAATTATTTGAGGAAGAGATCTTTTCTAAAAGATGTTTGCTATTTTTAATATAAGAATCGGATTGTCCAAATAAAGGTTTAATAATTCGTAACAAATATTTTGTTAATTTATTGCATGGCGAATTTATAGAACTAACTATTGGTCTTAGAGGTACATCACGTTTATGAATCTATGGTAAACCATAAAAATTTGGGGTGGTTTACTATAATGTGGGTTTAAAATTTTTCTTTCAATATACAAAATTAAACAAAGACCCAACTAAATCTATTGAAAACAAAATTTATAGAACATTATATAAATACAAACGAGAATTTTCAGATATTGAAAGAAAAATTTTAAACCCACATTATAGTAAACCACTACATTTTTATGGTTTACCAAAGATTCATAAACGTGATGTACCTCTAAGACCAATAGTTAGTTCTGTAAATTCGCCTTGCAACAAATTAGCAAAATATTTGTTACAAATTATTAAACCTTTATTTGGACAATCCGATTCTTATATTAAAAATAGCATACATCTTTTAGAAAAGATTTAATGGTTAGTTTTGACGTAGTTAGTTTATTCACTAACGTACCAATAGACACTGAATATCATTAAAAATAAACTGGAAAATGATATCAATTTGGCAAACAGAACAAAATTAAATATAGGATGTATAATGGAATTACTAAGTCTATGTATAAAAACAACATATTTTCAGTTAAACAATGAATTTTATCAACAAAATTTCGGAATGGCAATGGGCTCATCATTATCACCAACTGTAAGTAATATTTTTATGGATTTTTTTGAAGAAAATTATATTCAAAATAAAAATAAAAAACCAACAATCTGGTGGAGATATGTAGATGACATTTTTGCAATTTGGCCTTTTACTGTTACAGAATTAAATAAATTTTTAAATGAAATTAACAATAAGGAACCAACAATAAAATTCACTTTGGAAATAGAAAATAATAATTTGCTACCACTTTTAGATGTTTTAATTAAAAAACACGATAATTCTGTAGAAACAAGTGTTTATAGAAAACAAACTCACACCAATAGATATTTAAATTTTAGATCTAACCATCACATCGATATTAAGAAAGGTGTTGTTAAGTGTTTATATGATAGAGCAAAATTAATTTCATTAAACAATGATATTTTTAATAACGAACTAAAATTTATTAAAAATGTTTTAATACCCTCCAAATTTTGTTGATAGAACATTCAAAAATACATTACAGATAAAACGAACACTGTAAGACAAATAAAAGATATTATACTACAATAAAAATTCCATACATTCCTATATTATCAGAAAAGTTAAGAAGAATCGGTAATAAATTTAATATTCGAACAGTTTTTCAGAAAACTAATACTTTACGATCATTTTTGTCTAAAACGCGTCCAAAAAATGATATACAAAATTCAAAAAATTGCATCTACAGTACACCTTGTGAATGCAATAAACATTATGTTGGAGAAACGTCTCGGCCTATGAATGTTAGAGTTGAGGAACATAAAAATTACATAAAAGACGGGAATATGAAAAATCTAAAATTTGCGAACACGCTTGGGAAAATGGTCATTTGATTCAATGGGGTTCGGCAAAAATTTTAGAGAAGGAAGATAACGCAACAAAAAGAAAATTAAAAGAGACCGCGATTATTTTGTTGAACGGAGATAAGTGTGTGTCAAACTGTTCAGTAAACATCGATCATTGTTGGCTACAGTTGTATCAAGAAGAAGTAAGTAACAATAAAATAAAAATCATTCAACATCTCTATGGAAGCAGATAAACAAATTTTAAACTGTCAAACTTGACATACGTTTAATATTTTTACTACGATTTTGAGAACGAAAACAGAGAGTTTTTCGAAACGTCAATAACACGGAAGTGCGCGATAGTGATGTGATTTTTGTTATTTTTTACTTATCTGCTTTTTTCAGTGTGAGATTTTTTGGTTAGGCAAACGTAATTTCTAAAATAACCCTTGACTGTTCCGTTTGGCGCTAGAGCTTATTTAATTAATCTTTATTATTTTTTCAGAAGTCTGGCAAAAACCGAATAAAACTAAAGAAAAACTAAAATTATGCCACAAATAAATAGCTTCAGACAATTTCCTAATTTTAGTTTCATAGTCTGATATATGGACTGTTTAAAATAAAGTTTGCACATCTATTCCAGTTTTGCGTATTGACATACAGAGAAAGCTGTTTTAATGAATAACAGTATGGGTAATCATTGCATTATTAGAATTTATATTTTCATAGTCATAAGGTTGTCCTTGGAATATAATTTATTTTTAATTCTATCCAGATCCAAAGCACCAATAGCGTTTTCTCAATTTCTAGGAATGTAGTGTCCCGATATTATCTATTAAAATTTCACAACTATAGCATCTGTATCTTTACCGTCATTCTAAAATTCATATTCAAACGCCGTGCCGTATTAAATGTAATTTTCGGTTTTCGGTTCATTTTTCAGCCTCCAAGTAGTAGAGCAATTGGAAATTCAAGGCTTGCTATTGCAGCAGTAATGTAAATGTAGAATTAAAGAAGTGCCACTTCTCTGTATATATATACTCGCCGCAACATAAGTGTTTCCAGTCCGAATCAGTATCATATTTCGTTAAAATTGTGACAGCTAACACGACTTAATCATTGATGCCTTCCAAAATTCCTATTAGCAGTTTACCAGTTCACCCCTTTAAAAGTACTACACGTGTTAGGTTGGAAACTTTTATGTTGCGGCCACTGTTCACTCTGTAATACCTTTTAAGTACTCTCTGTGGTTAAAGTTTGATTACTTCATTGATTCATACTACATAGAGAAAGAAGTTTGTTTCTTTACGAGTTATTTACAAATGTGTAAATTAGGGAAAGTTACAATGGGGAAATTGCATGAGATTTCCAAATACGTGCAGAAGAAGGAATGCATTATTTTAATCGAAATGGCGTTTGTCCTAGACAATTGTGTGGAAAAATAAGCCTAAATACGATATTTAAAAATTTAGTCTAGCCACGCTCTCTCAACGCGGTCGCCGCCACAGTATAGATCTGTGATGTCAGACGCCGTTCGTACATGTATACGTAAATAGAGCTGTGTGCTTTAGTTCATATCTGTATAGTATGCCCATGCTTTTGAACAATGCAGTACATACGATTAGAAGAGTTAATTTGTCATTTGTGATACTATTAGGGGCCGGTTAATTCTTACAGCTACATATTTTTCAGAAATTGTTCTAATAAGTTCTAATCACTGTGTAATTATAGAAAAGTGCACTGTTGACAATTGTAATAGCCGATCAGATCGGAATAGTGATGAAATTTCATTTTTTAGGTAAGTAATAATCAGAAATAATGGAGCACGTTTTATGGCATTAAACAGCTCTGCACAGACGTTGTACTGACATTCCCAGTATCGGCTCTGTGTTTTTAAGTGCCCATATGTTTAACAATTATTGTTAGCGAGGTAACAAGTATTTAATGGTTTATTAAATAATACCATGTGGAACATTTTGGTGATGCGTGTACTGGCTGAAATTGCTGGTCTACCTATGATGTGGTAAAACCATATATCTGGTACTTACCCAACAGCATTGTCGCCATAATTGTCACGAGCGGATGCATATTGTAAATAAAGGAATAAGTACCACAGTACTGCTAATTATTATGACATTAGCTACACAGTATTTACACTATGTACCCACAAATACCACAAAAACGCAAAAATACAAGAAATAAACGCCTATTTACATCACCAACATCGTAATCTGCATGTGTATTCATGGAAACAAACCGCACTGAACGGCTAGTAACGTCACATCAATGATACTCAATTTTCGGTCACGTGGTTTTGTTTACAATCTATGGCAATTTATTTATGTTAATATATGTTTGAAACATTTACCTGTACAATTCAAACCAATATAAAATTAATGCAACTTCCCCATTGTAAGATACATATTTATTCACAGGCGAGAATAAGGCAACAGGACTCACCGATGATCTGGCTGGCGGTGAACGAAGACTCCATAACGGTCCTAGATTTGGCAACAATGCAACAACGAGTGCGCTACCCATACACGAATGTTCTGACTTTCGGGGGTTGTCAAGAAGACTTCATGTTGGTAGTTACTCAGAACGATCAGCAGCCATCGCAAAAACTAATATTTTCACTTAGCAAACCCAAGATACTAGAACTCACCCTGCTTATAGCAGATTATATGAATCTGCTGATCAACAATCCTGGAACGCCACTTTTAGGTACGCTTAGTAGAGGAACAATGGTTTCTGTTAACCAGTCTGTAGTAAACCAGTCCATTATTAGTCAAACTATTGCCAATCAAACTCAACCCGATATATTAAAATCGACTCCAGATCACGGCGTGCAACGTTCCGATTCTAAACGAAGGACTCATGTTGATTCCGGCCTAGCGTGATACAGGTCCGACTGTGTTACATGTAAGCGACTGTAGATCTGTTGACCTTTCAGTTTCATTGTGATTAAAAGCTTTTTGTTGTGCCAGAAAGTGTGAAATTGTATATAGACTGGGATAGATATGTTAATATGTGTGTGTATATAGATCCAGTATCGATTTTTTATCTACGATTGCTGTTTTTTTTTTTTTTTTTTTGTTGTGAGTAATAAGAAAAGTATGAGGGATTACAGTTCATATATTGTATATTTAATAATTTAATATTGAAATGGATTTTACGGTAATGATAAATAGAACGTCAACAGTCACTCCTTCATTTATGATAAAGTAAGTAGCAAATAATTTTATAAAAACTTTGTCCCCGACTATATTATATATACGATGATTATGATGTATATAATTCACTATAAAAGTGATTAATAATTATTCACTTGTGATTAATGATTATTTACACTTTTGTCACCAAATTTAAATTCTTTAGTGTGACCGTTTCGGAAATGGACTAACAAAACAAAAAATTCTTCGGTGTTAGCAATTGAACCCGTGAAAGCCAAACACTCTACTCACTATACCAGTCACGGAAATATTAACATTTTTCCGAATGATGCTAGAAGCTTATTAATTAAAGTTTTTTAAATTTTTCAACGACGGATGTCAAATCTGAATGTAAGACATTTTGACATAGTTGAATTGTATGTTATATGTAATGAATGTCAAAATATTGTATAATTTTTTCAATAAAAAATATATAAAGTATAGTATTCTACTCGTATATAATGGCTGCAATTCACTCGGGTGATTATAATGCACTCGCATACGGCTCGTGCCGTAATTTTCGCCCCCGTGGATTAAAGCCAGTATTATATGGTTGCATAATATACTATTATTTGTATTATATATCAATTACGAATGGTAATGGACTAGTAAATAATAGTATATTATCCCAGCATTTAGTGGTGGCTGTAATTCACAAGGGCTGTAATTCACCCGAGTGAATTACAGTCATTGTATGCAGGTATACTTTATTCACGACTATTAACAATATTTTAGCAAACTTTTTACTGAAAATATTTTGCATTTTCACATTCATAACTTCAACATGACACAACATACAATTCAAAACTGTCAAAACAACTTTCAGGTTTGGCATATGCTGTTCACTTGATAAATTTAAAATAGCTACTAACTAAAACTTGAATTACCAAACTTCTACCATAATTCGGAAAAATGTTAATATTTCTGTGACTAGTGGGTACAGTGTTTGGCTTTTACACAGGAAGTTCGGGTTCAATTGCTAACATCTGAGAATATTTATTTTGTTAGTTCATTCTCGATACTGCCAAAGTGAAGAATTTAGATTTGACGAGAAGTATGATTAATCATTAATCACAAGTGGATAATGATTATTCACTTCCATAATGCTACATCATTATAATATAGTCGTGGACAGAATGTGTGATAAAACAAACAATTTTCTATTCAATTTCAATTAATACAAACGAAAGAAATTTTATATCATATGATCCTTTCTATACAACAGGACACAAACATTATATTTTGTAAGTTTTATTTAATTAATTAATTTTAATAGGAGTTATCTGTTCATTTAACGAATATATCTTTTCCCTTAGCTAAAACTTACGATCTGATTGTACCTATTTTTTATTTACAACCTCAAATAAGTGTAGATAATTTTAGCTTAAATCAAATAGTCAAAAGTCATATATCTTTATATTTAGATTAGATTAAGGAAACAAATAATGTTAATTTAGCGATTGACAGCTAGGTTAACGAAATTTAATATAATGGTAGCTAAAGCTCACTAAATTAATTTTATGTTTTGTTAATTGAATAAAGACTTTAATTATTTTTGTTGCTTATGCTTAGTTTTATTTAAGTCAAATAAGAACACAGATGTTACAAGCTAATTTTAACTAGTATTTTTATTTGGTGTTCCATTTTGTCTAATTTGTATAAAACTGAAGAAATCAGGTAAATATAAACATTATAAAAATGAAGGTACCTTAATTGTATGATCCATATACTTGGATAGAAATAGAAGTTCTCTTTATTGCAAAAGTAGGCACCAAATTTCGAATTTTGAATGGTCATTATTTTAGATACTTTTGAGCGATATAATTTTATAATTGTTGAATTCATTAAGTATGTAGTGTATTCAAACTGACTATGTAACAATTACGCGATACTATCATTTATAGGTCAGTCAAGTCACAAAAAGAGGTTATTAATTATAATTGTTTTAATATTAATTAGTTGGGTTTTTGATCATTGAAACACGTGCCGTTTAAAGGTTCTTCAATTTCGTCTCTTCATTATTTTTTACAAATATTAAATATTTCAGTACCATCAATTCTTGAAATTCCAATGGCCGCGATTACGACAGGTATATAATCAATAACCAATGGATCGGTAGTATTTTTTTTATTTAATATACTTCACCTAATTACTCTGTAAATGCAACAGCACAAAAGAAAAATGTATATTTTGATTAATGAGACACTGAAGTTATATTTTCTGCTCTTCGTTTCTTGCATGACCTCGGAACGATCAAGAAGTTAATGATTTTTATGATATACACAAATAAAGAATATTAAATCTGTTCCGATAAAAAATGAATGGCATTTTTGTACGGTTATTGCTCAGATATGTTTCAAATAACACTAATGAACATAACTAATTTAAATCATTTTAACATGCTTTACATTCTGCCACAACAATTTCAACTTGCGCATTTAATCTAACCTAACCTATTTTTAGCCTCATAGTCTGCTGAAACCGCAAGATGTGGAGTGGTGATAGTGTGTGAAAAATCCATTATGTCAATACTGACTTCTAAATCCTTAAAAAATCGTATCAAATTGTCTTAGTAGGAACAGTAGTATTTTCGCACTAGGCCACTTTGTTCATTACTTCATTTACGTCTACTCAATTCATTACTTCATTTACGTCTACTATCCTCCTATTACCTGTGTATGTTTTGTGATCTGCCTGTTGTGGTTTTGTGGCTATTTACTCATTGGCGATCAGCAGATAAACAGAATTGTGGGAAGTTGTTTACACTTTTCATCAAGAACTTTGAGCAAGAAGCTCTTCAGCTGAGCTATGTTTCAATGCCTGTCCACAAACAGTTTGGCAACGTTGAATCTGCTGAATGCAACCATTGTTTTGTGCTATAATAATAATAATATCTTTACCCCTTATTCTAATCACGAGGATTAGCCCAGAAGTCGAAGACTTGTGCGAGAGAGGTGTCGGCATATTATTATTAAGCAAGCCGCATTTGCGCCCAGGAACGACTTACGTTGGTAGACCCTAACCACCATTCAGTGCAGGAATGAGGGAAACCTGGAAAACCTCAGTAATTAGGGGGGTAGTCAAATGTCAACCGGTATCAATCTCTCACATTGATTCAAGCCAACATTGTTCCACCCTACCATACCCGCAGAGAGGGTGTCAATCCTCTCCACGATTATAGCTTATATACGGTCTACCGGCTGTGAGGGTCGAACCCACAGCGATCTAGTCACCTCGATTCAAATACTGACGCCTTAAACCGACCACTGACCGATCCACCTATTACTCCAATATTTTGTTTTGATTGATTGATATTACAATTTGAGAACCTTCCCACAATACAATATTTTGATAGCCACTGGCTAGTTATCCATAAATCAGCTCAAACAATAGTATGCAAATAGTGTAATTTCCAGATGAACATGTTATTATCATTAAAACAGCATAGTCAAATAATTCAGCTAGCGGATTTCGTTCATATAGCCACTCCTGCTTTCTCTTGGACCGGAAAATAACCAGGTCCAGGTCAAGTGTGTTAAGTATCTAGTGACTTCAACTCACACCAGAGCGTCATAGATCAGAGTATACGTATATGCTTCTTTTTTTCTTAATTAAATAATTTGAATTTAGAATGATAATCCTGAATATAAACTTTGTTTTAGTAATAAGTTATTTTATGAGAACGTTTATTCTATAAAACGACCTTGTAAATTCCAACTACAACAATTACTTATGTTTAATTTTCGCAAATCTCCGGATTAGGTTAAAGTTTGTTTGCTTTGAACTTTTATGATAGAGGCGTATCTGTGTGCGTTGAACGTGTAATTGGTCAATAAATATAATATTTTATTTATTGACCAATAAGACGTATAAATCATCCCACAAACCCAGCTTAATAATTATTTTAGGCTTAAATTGACTTGTATAAACCAATCAATAAACTAAAACAAAGTTGAAGCTTAAGGTGAAGGCAAAAGCAAAGTTTCTACTCTATATTTAGGCTGCATAAACTCGCCTATAATCTATTATCTACATATATAACGAGTGTTCAAATAAAAACGAAGTCAAGTTGGCTCTGAAAATTTGGATGTAGAGTATAGCGTAGCGACCAACTAAACCTCATCTGTCAACGCGCTATATTGCCGCTGTCAGTAACTTCATTTACTTCCGTATTCCATCAATCTTTTGCGTCCATTTCTAAAGTGTTCTATCTCTATGACAAACACATTTTGTTCTTGAGAAAACATTTTAGATGTTTTTAAAACAAAATTAAACAAGGTTAAGTTGGTAACTACGCGTCAAAATTTTCGGATATTTTCACAGCCGATTTGACTTTATTTGTATTTGAACGCTCTTTGTATGTATGTAAGCAAGAAATTTACCTGTAGTTTCCGTAGTTGAATTCTAATTCTCAAGGTATGCTTCCAAATTATGATGCAGAAGCTTGGAACACATGCGAATATATTATTATCATTTGATAATGTTACTTTTGAAGAAAATAGAATACTAAACTTGTTAATTGTAGTCAGATTTTTATTAAAACGTATTAAATATTAACTTAAAAAGTTTTCCATTAGTTAGCGAATATGTCTAAATTCATTCGTTATTACTGTCATTTACTGTCAAATTGGTAAATATAAGACAAATATTTACACTAAAATTAAAATTGTCAAACACCATCATACTTTTCTTATTTCAGATTTATTAGAAGAATTTTATTAGCTTACAAGATTAACTATTGTACTAAGCTTATCCAAAATATATAATTTATTGCAAAGAGTATGGGTAGGATTCATTACAAAATGGCATAGCTTTAATAAGAATTGTTTTAGAAAATTATTTGCTTGTGGAAGAAATGTCTGACCAATGTAGGTATTTAGGTCTGTTCAAGCAAGGAATCCGTAATGGTTTCAAACTGTCAGAAATATTCGACCAGTAAAATTATGAATTTGTTTTCAGCAAACATCGTGCAGGAAGTAGTTGGACGAGCGTTTTTGACAGTTTGGAACCAGTCCTGAGTCTTTTCTTGAACAGCTCTATTATTTCTTGTGTGGCAATTTTTTGCTTTCAATTGGTCACACAATGTTTAAATATGGGACTGTCAGGAACTACTTGACATTGACTTTTCGCCTTAAAGGTTATTCAAATAATACACGTTATACGTACATATATTGAGGAACACAAATTTTATGTCGGCGTGTAAGTTTAAAAAATTATAACTATAGAAATTTTAATATTTGTGAAATTAAAAAATCAGAAGAAACGTAAAAGAGAAAAGGAAATTTGTTTAAAAGTTTCTAAGACGTAATTTATGCAATTTCATGCACTATTCTTTTAGTTAATGACTGTAAGGATTGTATTAAATTCTTTTTTTTGTATACGCTCCCAAATATAACTATTGTCCCAACTCAATTGAGTCCCTAAAATGAATCTTTTTCGGACTCATACCAAAAAGCTGCCGAGGCGCATTTTATACAAAATAAATGTCATTACAACTTATTTTGTGTTTACATTAAAGAACCTAGTTAGTATGATGGGATGGTAATTAAAATCCGAAGCTCACTATTTTCGATAAATATTTACTATAATCAGATATCATACATAATAAGAAGTTTGAATGTGTTTTTGGGAGCTTTAACAAAAAAATATTGTTGGCAACACGTACAGTCGTTTGCAATAATAATGGCACTCTTTATAATGAATTTTTCGATTTCTTTTGACATATCCGTAATGAAATCTACTTTCAACTTTTAACATTAGTTCTTGTTTCACCAATAAAGATTTCATGAAGTTTCTACTCAGAACTTCCAGGAGTTCAAAAACTGTTTTGAGGTAGTGTCATTATTATTGCAAAAGCATCTACCTGTGTAGCAATGTTTCATCCGAAAAAACTGTATTTTAGGTACTTGTTACAGAAATAACGATAAATATAGACCTATTTATTTAAATAAGATCATAAGACTTTGTGATGGAATATAAATTTCAAGTCATCACCACTCATATATGCAGACTAATTTCTTCCATAGTTACAAAAAATATAATCATTTAAATATATGTTTTAAATTGCGTTATGTTGGACCTTTCAACATAAAATGTGTGAAATAATTATTGTATAATATACTTATAAATTTTGCTGAAGCTGTTGCCATTTTATTTGTTAATGGTAGAAGCAAAAACTTTTATCCGGCAGTCTGTGCTGATTAGTATAAAAGCATTTATATTGTTTTTTTTTGCAGATAAAAGTTGTGCCATATGCTATGCTGGAGAAAAGTCCTATTTTATGTAAATTTTTAAATAGAGAATTGATCTGTAATAGATAGAAGATTTTGATAAATATGACTTTTCCCTAGAAACATTAACTTTTAATATAAGTTGCTAGTCCTGTACCATAAAAATATATGCATGCTCGACAATAGTTACCATTTTGAGATTTATAAAAAGAATTTGTTTAAAAAACTGTATTAAATATTTATCATCTAATGGCAATATTTTCTGTATTTTTTGCTAATTCACTAAGTGATAATATTTGATATATTAATATAGTATAATTAATTTATTATTTACAAAATAAATATTTATAACAAATTACTGTTTGTTTTCTTAAAACTTTGTTATTGTAACGCACCAAAAAAATAGTTTTGGGAACTTAAGAACTAGGCATCAATTAAAAATAAAAGCAAATATTGATACACCAGGTATTTTATTTTTATCTTAATATTAATATAAAAAATAATGCATTTTATTGGAAAGAACTGAATCGTACAGTTGTGCATTTTGTTGTAATGTAATTATTTTTGTAGTCTAGTAAGATAAAGGAATACCTGAAAACAAAATTGATATTAAATTGTTATTAATATGGTACCTACAGTAGGCAGAACAAAAAAGGGTATACGAAATTTCACCATACTTTCAGAAACTGATACCAACAAACCAAATTATAGCTGAGGACAAATAATGACGAATAGTTAAAAAAAATGTTCTTATCAGTTACAGAAACACCAATTTATTTCGGATAAAAATAAAATAACCTGAATTTAATAGAGTTGGAAATTCATTTAATCGGACACCTTTGGACCACCTCGGCCTATCCATTGTTCGGGAAATACATGATCCAAATGTCGAACTAGTCGCGCAAAATGTGGTAGAGCACCATCGTGAAGAAAACTTCTTCGAGGAGTACCAGCAAATTATTAATCAAAAATTGTAAATAAAGAGTGCCTACCAGTTTACCCATTTTCTAGAATGAAAGAGCCAATAAGTATTCCGTTCACAATTGCAGTCCACACATTTACTAAAAATCATTGTTGAAAGTGCGTTTGCTGAGTGACATGCGGATTTTCCATTGCCCAATAATGTATTTTGTGAAAATTAACAATCCCGTCGTACCTTAACGTTCGTCAGCCCGTGGGCTATGATATCCCAAATTGCACTGCAATTGTGTTAATGCTTATGTCAGACTTCATTTAAAATCTCTTCATCGACATTCACAATTTGCCTATGTCTAATAGCCTCCCATGTTGCCCAGGCCTCGGCCGCAAATCACCAGTTTCTCTACTCTGCTGAACCACACATAAAACAGTTTCACGTCTCGGATGATATATTTGAGGAAACCTTTGGGAATAAAGATGAGCTGGAGCCACTGAATGTTTGATATGCCACATCCATTTGAGAAATACCATACCATACTTTAATAATCTCCGTGAAAATAAACTTTAACAAAGTCCTGACTTGTTCTTAGTTTTTATAAACAAAAAATTTCACCGGACAATTTGACATTAGGTGAGCATATTCTTCAATAACTTCAATATTGGCAGAAGATAACACCTGCAGTTTTTGGAATGAATGTGGTATTTCCTTTCTCACCGAGAATTTTTCTGGCTATCGCCTGTTTATTTTGTATGGAATTTTCTATGTATACCTCTGCTACAGAAGTCGAACGTCAACCTCCGTGTTTTTTGAGCATCGATATGTTGGCTCCTGCATCTGCAAGGAAGTTGCACAACATCGTCTAAAGCAGTGACCAGTACACACAGTAACATTGGGTAATCCAACAAATTCGGCAATCTCTTTATGAATTCAACCTATGTTATTTATACCAACTGCTTGTGAAGTACATTTTGAATTGCCGTACGTGATAAAATATCGGTTGTGATCAATGGTGGATGGACGTAGACTTGCATATTTGCGGAAAATTTCCAAAAAAGTTACTCCTTCTATATCTCCCTCTGGTATTGTAAATACTCCAGAAACATTAGCCTTGGTATTGGGAATAGTCACTTTAATGAACGACTTAGCATTTTCAATGTTCTCTGTACATAAATAAGTCAATTCTTCTCTCCTACAGGCTCCAAATATACCAGCAATCAAAACAACTTTTTGGAATAAGTACTTTCCATTATCGGCCTCTTTGATAAACCTTTCAACCTTTTCCTTGGAAAATATTCTGGATTTTCTGGGTCTATAACCACTTGATTCCTTTTGAGAAAAGCAATAACATTGGTATATTTACTAATGTCCATATTTTTATTCAAATAAATTGCAGTTCGCAGCATGGAATAATTACTCCATAATGTAGAGGATGCACAAGTATGCTAGAACAACTTATATACCTTTTTTTCGGCACACCAAGTTCAAATTTTGCATAAGTTTTTTTGGTACAATTTCTTCGATTTCTGAGGAATCAATATGCATTAGGCAGATTCCGCCTCATTTTCTATTTCAGAATTTTCAGTATCACTAGAATTTGCGTCACATATACTGAAATTTTATGAAAAATTAATACCGTTTATGTATTGGGGTTTAATGTTCACAGATTTCAGAATTTTTGAAAACGTTTTTATACGACTGCCTTGCAAAAGGGGGTTTTGCACACGGAAAACACGCTCTGAAAACGGTATTTTGCACACGCCGTGTGTACATTTTGCACACGGTTATGTCATCTTTGCACACGCCTCTCCAGATTGTGATTTTTGTTTGATGTTGTCACCCAAATTATGCCCGGCCACAAATTTAGTCGATTCTGGCTCAAATCTGCTTCCGCTCAAACGCCATGGAGGGCGGAAATCCAGTACAGTTGCCGAAGGCTACGTTGATGACTGTTTGAGAAATAAAATGGAAGTTTCGAAAAAGATAGAGTCTTCAGTGTCTTCTGCTGCCACAGAACCAGAACAACGATCGTCTACTGGAATACAACAAGAAAACAACGACGCCACGTTGAAAAACTGCACTAAAAACACGACACCAAAAATACAAGATGCACAATAATACTGATTTTCCCAGCGTAACCTTGAAGGAATGTTCAAATGTTACCATAAATATTAGTTTCTTTTGTTAATGCGTTAGCTATTTTCTTAATAAAAACGAGTTATATTAAAAGTTGTATTTAATTTATTTTGTTAATGCGTTGGCAATTTTAGTAATAAAAACGATTTAAATTAAAATTTGATTTTTGTAGTCTCTGTTTGCAGTCTTATAAAAAGTATCGTAAAAAAACTCGTTTGAAAACCTCTTTGCACACTCGCTCGACTTGTGAACCTCGCCTTCGACTCGGTCCACCAATATGTCTCGCTCGTGTGCAAAGAGTCGTTTTCAAACCTTGTTGTTTAATATACTATTGTATATTTTGTAAACATCGTACCATAGCAACTGCACCATATCAATAACCTTATATGCAATTTAGTTAAAGTTGTTTAACCTTTATAAAACCGAGCAGGGTAAAGCTGTACCCAAGACATGAATTTTTGGGTACATTTTCTAAAATATTTTTTTTTACTTAATTTCCTTCGAGCTATATTTTTTAAATATAAATTGGTATACAAAATTTTGAATACATTGCTTTTTATTGTAACTAATTATAGAGAGTTTTGTTGCTTGGGGCAACGTATGTGCAGACCATTCAAAAAATATAACAGTTTGTAACAAGTGTGATAATTAAATCATTATTTAACTCACTAAAATGCTTGTTTTTTTTTCAT
This sequence comes from Monochamus alternatus, assembly GCA_037114965.1. Taxonomy (NCBI): domain Eukaryota; kingdom Metazoa; phylum Arthropoda; class Insecta; order Coleoptera; family Cerambycidae; genus Monochamus; species Monochamus alternatus. Next base: position 52,882,050 of record CM073429.1, on the reverse strand, counting down.
AATTATTTTTGTTTTTATTATTTCTAATCATTTCATATTATTTTTTCAAAATGTGTTTACTCATTTATCAATGTTGACAACTTTTTTATGTAAAAATATATTTCTTTATAAGCAGAATGTGTTTTATTTTTAATATTCCCAAATTATAACATTAAAAAATAATAATAAGCCAAAAAATGTTGGGGTACATTTGGACCCCATTCAGTATTTAATGTAAATTTTTGACCACGGGTTTATGAAGATTAAATAAAATAGTTTAGCAATCATATTAGCAAATGCAATCTTAGATTATATCGAAACTATTTTGAATTTTTATTTGACGATTTTATGAAAAATCCTGTTCGATACATATTGGGACATAGGTGTTTTAGGCGCTTAACTAAACTTCACATTGCGTGCCTAAAACACCATTATATCGCAACTTGTATAAAAAATAGTTATTACTACATTTATTTTTATTTCACTAATCGTCATTATTTGTCCTCAGTTATAATTTCACACAAATTTATGTGTTTAGGTTAAGAATTACTTTGTATGATCTGACGATTTCTACGATGACTTGAGAGTTTTAAGTGGCATTTGTGCTGCCTCGGCATGTTTAAAATAAAATTAATAAATAAGGAAATAAACGTTAAGGAATATCGTTATACCTGTTCAAGACTGCTCTGCCCCAAAGTGTAATCTTCTATATTAAAATTTCCCTTCTTGGCGTCCTCCAAAATACCGAACATTTCAGACCAAGGTTTAGATAGATCTTTGATGTGATAATACAACAACTCTTCGTGCTTCTCTTTGAGTTTTGCCTTCGGAAATTGTAATTTTATAAACTGCTGTATGGGATCTGTGTCGACGATGAAAAGATCTGTCTTCTTTAGCTTAATAATGAGATTATAGCCCTTCGCAAACTTATTCTTAATATGTTGCGATGAACCCAGACACTTGAACTGCCCGTTCACCATGATGGCAATTCTAGTGCAGAGAGCTTCGCATTCCTCCATGCTGTGGGAAGTGAGGACCAAGCATTTGCCACTGTCACGGATTTTACATAAGGCATTCCATAAATATCGCTTCGTTGCTGGATCCATTCCTGTCAGAAAATCATATGCTTATAATTGCATTGTGTTTGATAACAGCTTGTCGTGCCATGCAATGTACTGAAGAAGGGATTTAGTCAGCAGTGGCAGGTAAGTAAACCTTTTCCACGAATTCGGAACTTCCTAAAGGCATAATATCAGCACCTGAATTTAGGGATGGCTATCGCAAACTGGCAACATTATGATTCATTGTCCAAAGGGAGTTGTGACAAAATCGATGTTTTAGATCGTTGTCTTCATATAATGCCTACTATACTGTGTATCAGTGTTGCTAGACCTACGATCCACGGACTTGCAGATGCTTTTGTTAATCTAATAATAATCTAGATAAACACGAACATCTAGTTGATTTTTGAATTAACTGTACGGGACGTTCTGATCGCTTGTGCGACTACATTATTCATTTTGGATTTTTTTCAAGATAGAAATTTTTAGAAAATGATTAGATTAAACAGCCTTCGATATTAAATTAAATTATTAAAATTTCTTCAAAATGGAATTGAATCTTGTTTCAAATAAATAACTAATAATTTCACAAAATATTGTATCCTTAAAGAATCTAAAAAGAATGAATTTGCGGACAATTATCCAATTAATAAGAAAACAATCGTAAAAAGAACTTTCTCATGCTTATAACTTCTTAACGAAGTAAAATTGTACTAAGGTAAGTTGATTTATTTCACGCTATATTGTCTAAGGAAGCTAGCTTTAAAGTATGGTCCATCATTTAACGAATATCCTGTATATTATTTATATAATTAAGTTTTATTTTTCTTATTTATACTTGTATCAAATGTATTTTTGATATTTTGCTGTTATTTAACTATATTCATCTATACAGGGTATAACTAAATAAGTGTAAATCATTTAAGGGGGTGATTCCTCATCGAAAAAAAGATAGGATCTTTCATATAAAGAGACTTCATTGGAGCATCCTTTGTTAAGATACAGCCCCTTAAAGGGGGTACATAAAATTTGTTTAACAATTTTTTTCAGAAGCACTAAACAAGTTACAATATTGAAATTAACCTTACATTTTCTACTACCAAAAAGACACTTAGCCAGTAATTTATTTGGTTTACCCTATGGTTGTAAGGGGTGGAAAGCGCAACCCCTAAAATTTATTTCCAACGTAACTTTTTGTCTTATTATTTGTTTACCATTTAAAAATTTATTTCCGATAGCCTGTTTCATTCTAAAAAAAATGTCTCTTGAATTTTTTGCCCAAAATAAACCAGTTCGCAGCAAAAAATTATTTTACGAACAACTACAGAGATACATCGTCATAAATGCGAACTGGATTTACTGTTATTTTGTAGTTACTACCTGCATTAAATGATTAAAGGGGAATAATCAAAACTAATTTATTAATAACAAAACATACAACATGTAGAAATCATAGTAAATGTTCAATATGTCTACCTTCAGACATTATGCATGCGTCTAGACGTCGGCGCATTGAGCCACGTATTCGCTCAAATATTCCTGGCGTCTCTCTAATTACCCTGCACGCATCCATAATGCGGTTTCTTAAGTCCTCTACATCGCGAACAGGAGTACGATAAACCAAATGCTGCAAATGGCCCCAAGTAGAGAAATCGAGAGGATTGAGATCCGGGGATCGAGCGGGCCAATTCTGTGGTCCTCCTCGACCTATCCACTGATTTGCATATGTTTCATTTAAATGCTGACGTGCTACTTGACTAAAATGGGCGGGAGCGCCATCATGCATAAAAACCATATCCCTTCTGACGCTCAAAGGAACTTCCTCCAGCAGTACGGGATGCACTTCTCTTAAAAATTGAACGTATGCCTCACCATTTAATCGAGGAGGTAGAAAATGAGGCCCAATTAAATAATCCCCAATAACTTCGACCCACACGTTAAGAGAAAACTGTTCTTGATGGTTAGTTTCGACAATAGCGTGAGGGTTTTCATCAGCCCATATGTGGTAATTAGGAAAATTAATAATCTTGTCCTGAGAAAAACTACATTCGTCTGTGAATTTGATCGTCTTCAGAAAGTCACGATTTCTTCTAATCATTTCCAGCATCCAATTGCAAAATTCAAGACGGTTCGGAAAGTCTCGCGGTAACAGTGCCTGTACTCGTTGCAGATGGTAAGGGTATAAGAGATGTTCCTTTAAAATTCGAAATACCGTCATGATCAACATTTAGCTGGAAAGATATCTTTCTAGTACTGGTAGTAGGTTATTCTTATAATAAATTTTTAAATGGTAAACAAATAATAAGACAAAAAGTTACGTTGGAAATAAATTTTAGGGGTTGCATTTTCCACCCCTTACAACCATGGGGTAAACCAAATAAATTACTGGCTAAGTGTCTTTTTGGTAGTAGAAAATGTCAGGTTAATTCCAATATTGTAACTTGTTTAGTGCTTGTGAAAAAAATTGTTAAACAAATTTTATGTACCCCCTTTAAGGGGCTGTATCTTAACAAGGGATGCTCCAATGAAGTTTCTTTATATGAAAGATCCTATCTTTTTTTCGATGAGGAATCACCCCCTTAAATGTTTTACACTTATTTAGTTACACCCTGTATAAGCCTAAATAAAACATACTTTGTTAGATAACTACTGATTTCATAATTTCTGATCTCGCAAAATTGATCCAAATCATACCGACGATTGATACAAAACACCTGTTCTGACGTCCAAGTATCGGTTCAGTTACTCTATGGTAAGTCATCCACTGTCTTGTTACATAGGGTGTCCTAAAATTAATGCAATATAGAGCAAGGGTAGATTCATGATGATATAATGCGATGCAGCCAAATTTACTTTAGTTGAAAGTTAATGGTTAAAAGGATACAGAGTGTCAAAGTTAAAATTTTGTAAAATATGTAAATTAGTTTTAAAAAAATCCAAATATTTATATGCATTTAGAAGAGGGAGTTTTTGGAGACAATACTGGTAGAGGCCGCTTCTTATAGCACTTAATGCTTTATTTAAATAGCAGAACTTTTTATGGCTTAGTGTTTCCGTTATAGGAAATATCGGATTTTAGGCCATTTCAGTTTAGACACACTAAAAGTTTCTATCGTTGTTAGGAACTTTTCATTTTTCCTAGGAAACATTTCCTGATAGTTTTTAGGACAAATTCAAATGGTCTGATTGTTATTAAAATACCCGAATAAAAATTTGCATATAGAAGTTTCGATGGTCAGGGATATTAGTGTTGCAGCTTCTTAATAGGAATCGTGCCACTATACCTAATTTAAGATCTGCAGCTACAAATTTTTCGGGGAAAATCCAAGGATATACTAGATGTCAATGAGTGTTTATGTAGAAAACGCCAATTACTGCAATTCAAAAATGTCACAAAAGCTGTTTTTGCAGAAACAAATAAGATTTACTGTTTAATGAAAAACTATATTTTTTGTTGTATTATTTAAACCATTTACCTTTAACAAATGTGTTCCATTTTAGGTTTATAGGTAACTTTGATAATATAGCGCCTTTAATAGATAATGTTTGCTTTGCTTCATCCTTTTACCCTGAATTAATTTTCCTAATATAATGCTTTTTTTTCAATAATTTAAATCGGATATTTCCTACCATTAATGAAGCTATTTTAGTTTGTCCTAGAAACTATTAGGCGATACTAGTATGTCCCAAGAAAAATGCAAAGTTCCTAACAACGACAGGAACGTCCTAGGCCAAACTGAAATCGGAAATTTCCTGTAAGATATACAACTTTTTTATGTGAAAAGGGGATACCTTGTTGAAGTCGTTAGGGGTAACCATATCAGAAATATTCAATGCACCGAATAAAGACTGTTTTGGTTTTAGGTAAAATTCCTGTTTTGCTGAAAATTCAGCAAAATGTTACTTGAAAAAGTTGTTCAGAATGCTAAATAATGGCGATGTGCAAAATTTTAAAAAGTTCATGAAAAAGATACTAGTGACGTCAAAATGTGCGCAAATATTTGGATATTTTAAAAGCTTATTTACAAATATCGAAATTAAAATTTTAAATTTGACACATATCTTACCTTTATAACCATCAGCTTTTCACTAAGTTTGGCTAGGTCGCATTATTTTGTCGCCACTCTTACTTTATGTTGCATCAATTTCAGGACATCCTGTATTGTTATACCCAATTCCTCAAAAGTACCGACTACTTCATACGATAGTTTTGGCCCATGAGAATGAGCCTCGAGTATAAATAATAATGACCCAAATCTATTGACATTGCATGTTAGCCAAGGTTTCACGTTCTACTATCCTCACAATTTGTATCTGTTTTAATTCCCTTTGAAAGCAATCATCCACACGCTCTTATCAAACAGTAGTGACTATGAATTACTTTGAACAAATACTCTCATTTTTCTATAATTTCACTTACCTGTCGTTGGTTCGTCAAAATAAATCACAGGGGGATTTCCTATAACAGCAAGAGCTGCACTTAACTTTCTCTTGTTCCCTCCACTGAGCGCCCTCACTGGCTTCTTTAGGTGGCGTAAGAAATCGAACTCTATCGCCAATCCCTCTGCCAAAGCGTGGCAATCCCTGCTATGGATGCCTCTCAGCAAGGCAAACATTATTATTGTTTCTTGGGCAGTCATATCATCCAACAGAGCATCAAATTGAGGACAGTACCCAATATACTTTTGGGCATTTTTAGTTTCATGTTTTATACTGAATCCGTTCACAAAACCATCGCCATAAGTTATCCTTATGTCTCCTGTCATCATCATGAACGTGGTTGTCTTCCCAGCACCATTAACTCCCAACAATCCGAAACACTCCTGGTTTCGTACGCCTAAACATAAAGAGTTTACGGCCAAGAACTTTCCGTAGTACTTGGTCAGGTCTTGCAGTACCAAAGCGTAGCTAAGAAGTTCATCGCGGTTAGCATTCCTGATTTTATTTCTTTCTTCTACAACATCGGGGTCCTCCTCTTCATCCGTTGTTAAATTTTGTGGTTGATGTTGACGACTTTTTGTTATACAGTAAAATAATCTTATGAATAATTTAAATTCGATGCTTAAATGAACTAAATATAAAACAAATCCAACTACAAACATGTAAACCATGCATCTTCCAATCCCTGGTGATTCCCATCTATAGAAGCTGTCATCTACCTCTAAAAAAAAAGTGTGGCGAATCAAACACTAAGATATGGTAAACCTATGGCAATTAGGCCATTTATTTAGGTACTCTAGCATTTTTTATTTTAACTAATATTTAATTTTCAACTTTCATTAAAGAAAAAACGTAATAAAGAAGCAATACACTTATCGGCTTAATAAAGTTGATTTTATTACATTTATTGATAACACAGCCTACAGAAAAAGTAGTTTGTCTGATGGACTAGACCTATACAGGGTGTCCCGAAATTAATGCAGCATAGAGTGTTACTGAGTTTTTGCCTGCTTTGCAAAGTATGAAAGAAACCAGATGTAGGTTATAAACGTGTTTAAGGTATTTGGCCTGAAAAAGGGCACAAGTGCCTTAACAACAAGTGTAATAGGAAAGCAGTTGTACTTGAGACCTCGGCAGAACAGAAACTCTAGAGCCGTTTGAGTTAGGGGTATAAAATAAGTGTCTTGTATTTTTTACCCATATGTAAATATCTTGTACAGCTAATTAGTATAAAAGGAATTGCCTTTTATTCAGCTACCATAAGTGTAAGGAAGGTCGCCGTATTTCTCTCCGTAAAATGATCAAATGTGTGGTATTTTTTAGGTACTGAAATATTGAAAAATAAAACACGTAGAGCAAAAGTAATATCAACAATAAAATTATTGATGTTTTGTTTATCCACTTTTACTATTTAAACTCTTCTCAAATAATATAATAACTTGCATTTGTATGACACACATTATTTCGCTATTCTAACCTCACATTTTAACAATCTTATATGCAGAACTTTGTAAGTTTATGTTATATCAATGTTTACATCTATAGTTGAATTTAAAAATTATTCGTATTTTGAAAGATTTCAGTACCTAAAAATTTGCTGGATATATCGCATTCTAACGTTATATATTGATTTTACTTCGGTACCTTTGAATATTCGCAGGTGGCATGAGGTAACATTCTTGTTATTTGCTAAACTGTATATTATTCAGTTCTTAAATGTCTAAAATGGCTTGTATTTGTACAAAACACTATTTCAAGAATACGGCGCCCTCAACGTGGTAGCGACACTTTGGTCCTTCGTGCCGGATTATATTACTGAGTTTTTACCTGCTTTGCGGAGTATGAAAGAAACCAGATGTAGGTTATAAATGTGTTTAAGGTATTTAGCCTGAAAAAGGGCACTAGTGTATTTCTTTAACAACAAGTGTAATAAGAAAACAGTTGTACTTCGGCAGAGCAGGTACTCTAGAGCCGTTGGAGTTAGGGGTATAAAGTAAGTGTCTTGTATTTACCCATATGTAAATATCTTGTACAGCTCGAATAAATTAGTATAAAAGGAATCGCCTTTTATTCAGCTACCATAAGTGTAAGGTTAACGTGGTAGCGACATAGAGCAATAGTAGATCTCCCAGGTTAAAATTTTATTTTCGATATTTGTAAATAACTTTTTAAAAAATTCAAATATTTGTATACATTTTGGAGATTGGGAGGATATTCAAATTAGTTTCTAATTTTGACGTCAATAGTAGAGAGCGCTTCTTTTAAATGACAGAACTTTGACCTTTTTCCTTTTTCAGATAAAAAGGGTAGAAGACTATTTCAATAGTCAAATGGATATATTAAGCCGCAAAATAGTTATATCATTAAAAAGTAGTATCATGTGCCTTCAGTGGCGACCTCTACTATTGACGTCAAAATTAGAAACAAAATTGAATTTCTTGCTCCCAGATACGTTATTAACAAATATCGAAAATAAAATTTTAGCTTTGACACCCTGTATCTTTTATAGACCATCAATGTTTGGCTAAGGTAAGTTTGGCAACATTATTTTGTCGTCAGAGATCTACTCTTGCTCTATGTTGCATTAATTTCGGGACACTCTGTATATTCTTATATTACTATGAAGTTATTATTGAACGCAGGTTCATTTATAAACTTTTTGATTGCTTCTAGTGTCAATATTTTAGATTTTGGACTTTTTTATTAGAGAAGCGAGAATCCCCCAAATTTCTGTATTTCGATATGTCGATTTCGTTATAAATACACAAATATAACAGTCGTTCTGAGCATATATTGTGTCCTTAAACTTGCTGGAGAACATACCAAAATAGATCAGAAAGTCATTTTCAGACGAAAGTAGTGTGCTGATATTTCCCACAGTTATTGAACGAACTATTATAGGCGCCATTTTAAGAGAAGATATGGAAAATAAGTATAAGACAAATAAAAGATTAAAAAAAATAAATGCATATTTACACGGAATAAAAATATTTTTAAATGATTATTTAAACCCCCTTTTCGGATTGTCACTGACTCAACTTCCAGTTCAACTTGGTGTTAGCTTGACGTGATGTTGTAAAATTTAAATATTTTACTACTATTCACCTATTTATTGTAATGTTAAAATGTGTAATGAATGCTATAAATTATTTTTTAGGTATGCAATATATTAATGAATATTTAATATTAAATTAAAAATAATACTCACTAAATTATTAAGAGAGGTATAAAAGTTGATAAAAACAGTCCAAGACATTTAGTGATATACAGGGTGAATCTTAAATAAGTACAAATATTTTAACTGCTGGTGTAGTTCGTCATTTAAATCAGTCTAGTGAAAGCCATTTTTAAAAATTTCTAATATTTACGGAGATATTAATTTTTTTTAAAAATACCCACATTTTGAGGACCGCTGGCTGATTTTTCATCCAACAACGTAATGAAACATATGATTTGTTGCAAGGTTGCCATATCTCCTCCAATATAAATATTACGTTTCCTTTAACGTAATAGTTCTATTTTAAAAATACTTGTTTTAAGCATAAGTACAGTAAAATTGGGTATGTAGTATGATACGCAGCAATATTAACATAAATTTTAACATCTGAACTAACCTTACTATACCTCAACGATTAAAAATGAATTTCCGCAAGTTCAATACTACCGTAAAATATTTAGGAAGATATTACGTGATATTACTATGTCCAATGTTCAAAAATTATACATAAACGTGCACACAAGCTTACCTGTTTGTTAAAAAATTAACTATTTAATCAGTAATCCACATTTCACAAGTTAAATGTCATTGTACACTGTTAGAAAGGGACACAAAACACAAGTTATTTTATGAAGAATAACGAAAAACTATGCACGCGTTTTTTATTTAAAATGGAAAAAATGTCAACTTTTAGCAAATTTTATTGCTATTTTCATGCATTATGTGGGGTTAACAAGTTTGACTTGGGCTTCCGATAATCTGTCATGGCAGTCAATGACAGTTTGATAATAAAAAATAATATAAAATGTTACACTTGACAAAAATTCGCTAAAAGTTGAGATTTTTTCTTCCTTGAAGCAAAGACATTTGTGTAATATTGGCAACACTGTGAACCACACGTTCAGTCTGCAGCACTATGACCCATAAAAGTATGAAGGGTCTGTCTAGGCCAGCGGTCCTCAACAAGTTTTCTACTGAAAAATTACGAAATTTATTTAAAATTTCACTTTTTTATTTCTGATTTTTTTGTAAAAAAACTATTAATTGTGTGTTCTACACACAAAACTATACTGCTGGTTAAAGTATTTGTACTTATTTAAGATTCACCCTGTATAATCCGGCAATCCGAATCTAGACCTATCGTATTTAGGTTAAAAACCTTGTTTCCAATGCCTACCAACTTAATAACAAGTGCTGCGGAACTGCAGAACCGCCAAATAATAACAGAAACAAACAATTAAATTCGCATTTATGTAAACATTCGTTGTAATGAATGAAATCATGAGTATTTACTCGCTGTCATCGAATCAGCTGTAATCGGCACAGCTAAAAAGTTGGCAGTGCAATTTCCCGTTTGACATGTTCAAGGCGAAATACGTCCCGGAAGCAAGCCGTTGAGCTGCATATCAACAAGCAGCGTGGCCTCTCCTCCCTCTCTTTAGTACTTCGGACCAGTTTCTACTGCCATCAGTTACCATGTTCACGTAAGAAAGTGTGTTTTGTGTTTGTTGCTTTTTGTGCCGCCAGTGTAGTTTATAATTATTAATTCAATTTACTATTACCTAAATAATACCAATGCAATTGAAATTGTGTGAAACTAAATTTCACAAATTTTTCTAGGAGGAATAATAATTAATAGTGAAAGAGCACGGTCGTCCCCACAAAAACAAGCCAACTTGATTCCACTTTCAAAAATATAATGAAAAACTTGTGATTAGAAAAAAAGATATATCACTTCAGTACTGAACTTTAATAAACATGCTGTTATTATGAATATATTTTTTGACTACGTGGCAACTAAGTTTCACTTCAACACTCGAACCCGTCATCACCAAATATGTAGCATGCCAGAAGTGATTAATGATTGTTATGGGTTCAGTCGCTTATCTTTTGAAAGGTCGAGTATTTTTTTTTCGATTAATCTCTGTATTATGACTTCCGAATAGATTCGTGGTTAAAATTAATGACATTATGACTGAATCACCCTTTATAATTTTCTGTGGATGTTTCTAGTATTACTCGTAGGATGACACAATCACTGTTTGCGTCGTATTAAATTGTAGGGAGTGTTAAGAGACAATGTACTGTTACTATTTTCCAATATTTTTGTCTAGAAAAACTTATTGTATTCAACAAAACGACTTGCAAATAAAAAATAAGAGAATTGATGTTGATTGGTGTTATGCTGACAAAATAAATTCCGATTATTTCAACCAACGTTCAAGGAGATCGTTAAACCACTTGCGTGCCATCATAAACAAGGGAACTATCTTGTCTGCGACTGCCATTAACATTCTACATCACAGTTTAGCATACTGTGTTCCATATTTTACAAGTTCGTATATTGTCAGTCTGACGCATGTCAAGTTAATTAGCCAGTATATACAGGGTGAGTCAGAAAGAATGGGTCAACACTAAACTAGAGATACTATACTCTATTGCGCGCCAAACTGTTGGTTTCTCATTGGTTAATTTCGAACCTACTTTACACTGCTTTTACATTTTGGCATTTGTTGACATTTTGCTTATTAGTTGTCATCAGTTCGTCATTGTGTTTTTACCTGTTTTTCTATCTATTTATTATCTCAGTTACGTATAAATCAGTTATTATCAGAACTAAACAACTTAATATATTGTTTGTCATTCGTTTCTTCCAACTTTCCATTGGATATGGATGATAGTGTGCCGACCACAAGTAAGGCAGGCGCGGGAATTACATCGCCGTCGCCCCGGAGGAAACGAAAAAAACCCCGCAATAAAAAGTTGTCAGGATTTGTCACAGATGTCTCGTTCATCATTATACAAAGTTATGAAACAAATTAACTTCAAGTAAGGTTGAATACATATCTCAAGCAAGTATAATTGCAATAAAACATTTTATTTTTTTTTGCAGATACTTAAAACGAAATAGTAATCGCAATCGTAAGTGTGTAGATAGAACGTGATGATATAGTGAGATGGAGACTTGACTACTTGATATCAATTAAAAAGTTTAGATCTGAAGGTAGACCTATTTATTATTTAGATGAAACATGGTTAAATGAAGGTCATACAAATGAAAGGGTATGGGTTGATACTAATATTAAAAGTAAACGTGAGGCGTTCAATGAAGGGCTGTCTATGAAATTAAAAAATCCGTCCGGTAAAGGAAAGCGTCTTATCATCTTACAGGTTGGCTCAGAGTAAGGATTTGTTGAAGATTCGTTAATGGTTTTCGAAGGCGGGAACAGTGGGGATTATCACAAGGAAATTAATGCAAATGTATTTGAAAAGTGATTTTCTGAATTTTTGAAAAAAGTTCCAGATAATTCTGTTATTATAATGGACAATGCCTCATACCATAGTCGAAAAGTAGAAGCTATTCCGACAACATCAACAAGAAAAATTGATATGAAGGCATGGCTACAATAAAAAAATATCGAATTTGAAGAAGGTATGGTGAGATCGCAATTATTATATTTAATTCGCCAAAATAAAGATAAATATAATTTGTATATAACTAACGAAATGGCAAAAAAAAAAGAAAATAAAGTTGTCTTACGACTACCGCCACATCATTGTGAATTAAACCCTATAGAATTGATTTGGGCACAGGTGAAGAATGAAATGGCAAGCAAAAATAAAACATACATAACAAACATAACAAATTGAAAGACGTAAGGGAACTACTAATAGAGACTCTTAATAATGTTACATATATGAACTGGAAAAAGTGTATAGAACATGTGATTAAGAAGGAAGAAAAAATGAGAACACTTGACGGAATTATGGACGATCTCATTGAACCTTTAATCATATCAATTAATAATAGGGAAAGTGATATGGATACTGACTCATCAAATAATTCAGAAAATTGTTAAAGACATGATTTATCCCTCATTTTTACCAATAATATTATAAATTATAAAAACTTATTTTGTTACTTTGAACACCTGCAGATGATATATTTATTACGAACGAAGTTAGTTATCAGTTATTTGGCAATTATCCGGTAACTTAATAACGATTTTTATAGTGAAAACTGGAATCAATCATTTATATATGTTTGGTCCGTTGTAAATTATTTCATTCTTATTCAGTTTTTCAGTGTTATGTAGAAAGTGCCTACCTACCTACCCACTTTAAAAATATATATACAAAAGTTAAATAAAACTAGAATTAGATATTTATTCATTGTACATTATTTTGAATAGGTACTTAATAACCCCATAAGTACTGAAAGCTTATTGTATTCAAATTGAGGTTAAACACTTACAGTGAGTATACTTGATAGTCTGATGCTATCTAGGGTAGTTTTTAGTAAATTTTGCAGTGTAAATTTGTCTTTGGCATTCGCTCCTCTTAGTTTAAAAATAGAGTATAGACACCAAAATATTATGTTTGAGCTCATCACGCCTTATACGATGTGCCTGGTTTAAGAAATACAGGGTGTTCAAGTTTAAATTTTATTCTGACATTTCTCAATAATTGCACGAATAATAAATCATACGCACGCAGAATACGCTAATATTTATTGACATGAAAATTTGACACAAGCCTACTAAGAAGAGACATAACAATATACACCACAAAACACATTGAAACTTTTAAATGCAAATAACGTTCTTTTAGATTTTTTTAAAGCATACCCAAGTAACAATTTCCGACTCATTTTGGGAAAAGTGTCGACGCTGTGACGACACTGTAATTTGGACACGACACATTTTTAAGGCAGATTGTCGACTATTAGACCATTATAAGCGGGAAATTTAACCAAAATGGTGATTAAAATGTGTACTAAATATGGTCTAAAATTTGTCCAATAGCGAGTCTGAAATATACCTAAAATTTTTCAAAAATGTGTCTAGATTGTGCCTTTCGTTTCCAATATGTATCTAAAATTGAACCTTGAAGTGGCCACAATATGTCTATTTTGTTCCTAACTTGGTCAAAATATGTGTCGATAATGTGTCCAATAGTTATTTTACATGTGCCTCGTATGTGGTCATGTTGTTTCCAAAATGTGTTCGTTATTGTACTCTAATGAGAACCACAAATTTGACACATGGTGTTCTCAATTTTACCGAAATTATTATTTTCTATTCATTACTGGGTAGCTGAACTGATAAAAAAAAATATGTTTTGATTTACCTAAATAATACGGTGAAACTAGGGCTCTCTAGGAGCAACGTCAAAATAAGCTTCAAATTTATAATTCTCGCATCAAAAAACCCAACACTACCAATTTTCAGAGTCATGCTATCAAAACTTTCTCAATTATTGAGAAATTTTAAAATAAAGCTTAAACCTTGAGCACCTAATATTTTGGAGTCTAGCATCTCCAGCTTAGTGTTGACCTCGTAATCGATATTATTACTCAGAAGTGAATGTAAAAACTTTAAACTGTAAAAGTCCTCCTAAACTCTAACGAATTAAAATCGAAACGAGTAATCAATTCCTTATAATCATATCCTCTGTTGGAATATATGCCGTCGACATGAAATATTAGAAACTTTAAAAAAAATTTCTGAACGGATTCAACTAATTTGATGTAATAATTGTAGTACGGATTCCAAACAATGCAACAATATTCAAGTTTCGATCGAACGAAAGTGGAGTTTTATTAGAACTATGTTATCTTCAAATAACAACCTTGTCTTACTACGAATACCAAACGCATTAAAGAAGCAGAAACTGCTTGCTGAATGTGTTCAGGGAAACTCAATTTGTGGCCGAAACTCACACCTAAATCTCTAGTCATGTCAGTAGGTAATGAAACTTTAGTATCTACATTTTAATGAAAAAGAATAGGATTTGTTTTACGTGTATATGATATTACTTTACATTTCGAAATAATTAATTGTAACTTGTTAGAATTGCACTATCATGTAAACTATTAATAGACGACTAAATTTTTAGATCATCAGCAAAAATCAACTTATTGCAAGTAACAGAGACGTTAAGATCATTGAAATACCGAGATGAATATCGTGCGGCAGTGTAAACCAAAGAGTAGACAAGATGTTATGCCGAATCCTCTTTGAATCACGTTGAACAACTTCTGTAGTGCCTTGGCGGTGAACGTGTGGCCATGTTTTTATGTATTTGCACACATTTGCGTGTTTTTTTTGTATTACCGTTTGTATTTTTGCCGGCGAAGATAATCCACCTGGTCGTGGTCGTCGTCGAGCCGCGTACCTCGCTTTAAACAAAAAGAACGGTCGGGGGATGGAGAGGTTCCTAGCAAGAAAACAAAAAATGATTCAACATTCTTGAAGTTTTTCCCTGAAATAAATATCAGTAAGGTAGGTGCTATCTCCCTGTGCTACCATATTGCGTTTCTCATTAAATCATTAATCTACAAATTTGTAAACAATTTTTTATCTGTCGAAGAGGCATAAAACGATACACGTGACAACGCGATGCCTGGACTCTAGACTCTAAAAATATATCTAACTTCGCGGCTGACAGAAGGCCAGACTCGGCGATAAATAGGAGTTTATTATAGTTTCGCTTTATAAATAGGTTTGGAAATTTTTTGATGAACAATTTCGATAATTTTCTGTATCCCCTCTTAAAATATTTGTACTTAGTCATAGTTAGCCCTGTAGACAGTTACGTCATCTTACCTTGGCAGTAATACTCATTCACAAAATCGTAACAAGGCTTTTTTTTGCAACGTGCGCACAACGTCTTTCTAATTTGAAATCCGTAGAGCTCCTGTAGTCCTTTCGCATAGGCGAAGTGTGGAAAAATTAAGAAAAATTTTTGAAGATCCTTTGCTGTATCCGTTGTCGAGGGAATTTTGTACAGTGTGTCGACAAGAAGAAATGACACTATTCCTAAGAAAATAAAAATAGGGTCAAAAACACAACTTTACAAAAAAAAAAAGTTTGTGATGTGGGATGTTGTCTTATGTATTGTGAAGCACTGAATCCGATAAAAATATATAGGCTAGTCAATGAATGACCTTTAAGAGAGAGTAGTGTGTATTGAGGGGATGAACATTTTTCGGTGCAGGAATGTGTTGGGGGATGTTAGGAAGTAAACATATTAAAAGTCCCTGCGGGTTGAAATGTACCATTTTTTGGTATTTCGCTTATAACTCGAAAACAGTACATTGCAGCGAAAAATTTGTTTACATAAAAATGAGAGAATATGCAATTTTCTATAAGATTAGTTCCATATATTTTTCGCTATGATGCACCGTTTCAGAGGTATATCCACTCAAAAATCGGTAATTAAAAATAACAATTTTGAATACATGTTTTTGTCATGATTCTCCGGGTAATTCTTCAGTCGTTTGTTTTACACAAAATTAGAGAAATAAATTTTATTCAAGAATATATATATATATATAAATATGTTAATCTATTATCTCCAATGGGGCAGAAGTTACAGTCATTTGAATATTTTAGTTAAAAGTAATGATATTTGAAGATAACTCTCTAAAATGTACCAATTTTCAAGCTAATTGTGAAAAATTTAAAACCTAAGGGAAAGCGAATTTGTATCAAAAGTATAAATTTTATTTTTATTTTATAAAAACTAGTAAGGAGAGAACGTTGCAAATGAATAATCTTAATAAAACAAAATTAATTGAGTTTATTTCTCTTGGGTCACGGTCCTGCTTCTGGCTGCACCATAAATACCAATTCCAGTACGAATTGCGAATCACCCTTGTCTTCGTCATCATTCTCCGCAAGAGATGTGGAAATGGGCTCTAAGTTTTAAAATGGGGATGCTGTTAAAACAGTGACTGATAGTTTTGGCATAATCGAAAGCAACTCATCGCTGCCTTTTTGCAGCTGCACCTTGCACTGCTACAGCATTTCGTGCGTCTACAAAATATGATGTCTAAAATTTCTCCGCATGTTGCTTCATTTTTTGTCAAGACAGGAGCTAAGATGCTGCCTTTCCGTTCCCAACCTCAAGAGGTCCGAAGATACTTGGTTTCCTAGACAAAGCTGCACCTGGTGGAATGTGCGTAATGCGTACTCTTTTGTTGCCTCCTCGCTGGATGAAAGTGATGCAAGACCTCGTCTTATATTCAATGCCGATTTCAAAAATTAATCGTAACTGAGAATTCAGTGAATTTATCTTAGACAGGGGCAATGCACCATTTCAGCATGAATATTCGCCCAGCTATTTCAACATCAGCATGCGAGGAAGAGGATTTGTGGAAAACTTTTTTTATATCAGGATTTTTTTTGGTTTTTACAAAATCAAGTTTATTGTTCCGGAATGTTGCGTTAGTAGAAATCGCAGCCAGTGAATGCTTATAAGAATAAAATATCCTTGAGTCCCAGCTGTTACATTTGATAGGTGAAGTAAACGTTGGTTTGTACTTCCTCTGTCAGGTTTTACAAACAGCATGTTATGATCAGGTGACGTTTTTGCTATATGTAGCACAGTGTGGTCGAAGTCTGCCCCTGAACATAACACAAATAACACTGTTTATTTCACTTACGGACATGTCAGTATTATTTGATATTGATATGTTGTGGTGCCGTTTTCCAGGAGTTTAGAACTCAATAGGTTGATCAGCCTATTTTTGTTGTGATGGTTGGAGAGAAATAAATCTTCAGTTACTGAAATTTCACTTTCCAGATTGAAGTTGGTGTCGTCACACTTTTTCATCCGATAGCTTTTCCTGTTCTACCGACTTAATGCTGCAGGTTGGTTCAAACAGCTTGTAAAGTACTGATTTTTTTATTTTCCTCATGTCACCTACATTGAATAAGACCACGGAGAATGGAGCCGGTTCTTACTGTAAATAATCCTTCAAGTCGACTAACTTCTTCACTGATATAAATCCGTTGGAAAAGCAGGAGAGCTTGATAGATGAACTGATAAAGGAAATTAGGGAGTGCTCTCTCTCTGTAAAATGTTTCGTATAGCACAAAAACATCTCATTGTTAAACAAAATATAGTGACAGGGCGTTATGAAACAATTCTGTGAAGACCCAACCATATTCTAAAACTAATTAAATGATAAGTTTGGCATAAATTAGGTTTGAACGCGTGTTTCATTGTTTTTATTTGCAGGACTATTTTAATAAACTCCATAGATTTTATTTTAAATCTCGAAAATGGTCATTCATTACGACATTAAAAAGGTATATTTTTAAATGTACCTGATAGTAATGGAAGAGAGATGTTACTATCAGGAAATATAATATAGTGTGTAGCAAAAAAATTGTGAATCATAAAAGTTCAAAGAGACAGTGAGCAAATATAGGTATACCAAATAATGAAGAAATTTGAGTTTCTCATGTCAAAAAACCTGGGGAAGTTTGTTAATCAAAAACGTTTTAAATAAAATTTGGATTTTGACACTGTAACTTTTGGTCTCACTTTTAAATAGAAGGACTTCAAGAGTCTATAGAGGACCAAATTTGAAAAAAAATCCTATAAATAGAACGCTTTATTTTTGAGATACAGTGTGTTGAATTTTATTTTTGTTTACTTATTTATTTAACGAAAAAGTCGCTAGCAAAAAAATGCTAAAATGTGAATTCAAAATTTTTAAACATTGTGTTATAACGAGATTTTTTCATTAAAAAATAAATAAGTAAATACAAAATAATATTTAGCGCCCTGTATCTCAGAAATGAAACTTTTTTGAACTCATATTTATAGAAACGTTTAGTTTGACATTGAGGTCCTCTAAAGACCGTTGAATTCCTGCTGTTAAAAAGTGAGACATCCCGTATATTAAATAAAGTATTACCTGTAATAATACCGAATATTACCAATTTAGTAAAGCCTGATGAAGGGGTTTGAAAAAAATTTGATGCTATGTACGCTATAGGTAAGAATGCCCAGCCGAACATAAGATGAAGACCATACAAACGACCTGAAACAAAAAAAAAAGATATATAAATAAATTCCAATTTTAAGTGAACAAATTTTGAAAAATAATTGTTTAATCTAAACAATTTTTTGGGACTGTACGACTGGTACTGGTAATAATAAATAATATTTAAGAACGACGTATCCACCTTAAATAAGTAGCAAATAAATAGAACAAACTAGGTACATCAGTTTCTGTTGTTAATTTTGCATTAATTTCTAGCGCCACTTCATGAGAATTAGGGGAAAGTGGGGGAATGGCGGTCATTGGCCAGATCACCTATAACTCACAAAACATTAATTATTTACTACATTGAATTGGTGGAGGATAAAAGCAAAGTCATGCACTAGACTTTGTTAATTAGGTTGAAAGCATTATCCATAAAGGAGATATTTACCACACGACCTTGACCAGTATACCCCATGCATTTAATATGATATTTTGTGAAACATTTTTTTACTATAAAAAATAAGACTCAAACAGAAATAGTAAAGTAATATATTACTTATTCTCTAAATAAAATATATTTTTTTAAGGAAAAGGCATTTTCAGGTTGATCGACACTCTACTTAAATTTACGAAAGAACTTACTTATAGTATTTCCAAATTTTAATTAACTATTACATATTTCTCTTGATCGTTAGCAAATGTTTTGATTTGCATTACCCGAAAGTAATTCCTAACAACAAAACAAACTTCACAATGATCATGTTATATTCAGAACTTTGTAAACACAAAACATACATGATTAAACAACCCTTAAAATAGTATCAAAATATCAAATAAAATTATTAAGTAATGTATCATACCCATAGTTTGGTAATTTCAAAATAATTAAAATTTTGCCTCAAATGCTTTTCATTTTATTGTGTATTTAAAAATGTATGTGCGGTACTACTACTACTACTACTACTAGCTTACCGAATTGTCCCAAAGTATCAAATCCTTCCTCTTGAAAGCAGGCATAGGTAGCTATAACTGCTGAACTGACCAAAGTAAAGGACAGCATGTCCCATATGAATACTGTTAACCAAAAGACGAAAATATTTACTCCAGAGACCAATTGAAGATGTTTGGACTTAGATGTTCTCTCTTTTACCAAAAAGAGTACGTAAAAAGCAAATATGAATGCCATGGAGAAGGTTACTAACTGAGCCGATATATAACCCAAGTGTTCTAGATCCAAGAGCATTTCCAACTGAAAACATTAGTTTTAATTAACTAAAATTACCGATCCTTGTGAGATTAATGTAATTCCATAATATGTTAGGATATGTTTCCACGATCTATAGTATGAGGAATATTAGGCTTGACTTTTCGATTCCCGTCTTGTAGTCATTTTCAAGGATTTAAAGGCAGTTAATTTTTTATGGAAAAAGAATGGGAAGGAATGGCGATACTGAGGCCTACTTCTCGGATTGAACTGTAGGAGATCTTTAATAAGCTAGTTAGAGAGCCTCTGTGTGTCTCGATCTCCCTACTTCTTAAAGATGGTGTAAGATGAAGGTAAAACATGGAAAGTTGCACCTTCCATTTTCAGGAGTATGACCTTCACTATGATCACTTGTGAAGGGCATCATCCATAATCAGAAAATTATTGACATGCACCACCTTAAACTAATTTACATTGTTTACAATCTATAACCACTAATCATTTTATATATAGTTAAAGTATAATATATAAAGTATATGAAGTATATACCGGGTGTTCCCTCTAAGACTTTCAGTGCGAATATCTCAGAAACCATCATAGCCAGTGCGACGAAATTTGGTATACAGACACTAGATGGCGCGTAGAATCTGATGATAACATCAATTTTTATACAGGGTGTTCCATTTTCCAAGAAATCGATTTAATTTTGATTTTTTGGTTGTCAGCCCTGCTAAAACTTATGTTTAAATTGAAATATACTTAATTATGAACACATTCTGATAAATAAACATTCAAAAATTTCAAAATTTAACATAAAAAAACGCCTCCAAAAAGTACCCAAATTTCATTGTTTTGTCATGTAAAATGTGTATAGCCTTGAGCCAGACTTACACAGAAGAAACTAACATCGGTGAACGTCAAAACTATGAATTGTCATTGAATTGTCAAATATTAATGGCATGAAGTATTTTATTTTACATAAATAACGCTAAATAATGGATTTAATGCAATTTACGTATGCACAATGGTGTTATTGAGACTTGTCGATAAAAATTTAGACTTGAGTTGAGGCTTTTGGAGCATTGTGGTCGCCGTGCCGGCGCAGTCTACCGCTACAACTAGAGTTACAGCGTGAAGATTGTGTAAAATATCTGTGAAAATTTTTAAATTATTCCATTATAATGTAATAAAACTTCAGTAAATTGTTTTTTTTATGTTACTACAGTGTACAATAATAATTAGGTACACGTATTTTTTATGACAAAATAATTTACAAAATTGTGTAAGTACTTAAAGAATATCCCTGTTTTCCAACTGCTGTAATAATTATTGATTACTTATTTAGCAACAAATAAATTCAAACAAAACCATTTCTAAAACTTTTAATTATAATGTGAACGTGTTTGTCGTTGAAAGTCAGATCTGAACCTACCCTAGCCCCACAAAAGAAAATATTACGAAAGCATAACCT
The DNA here is from genome assembly GCA_037114965.1 of Monochamus alternatus. Classification (NCBI taxonomy): domain Eukaryota; kingdom Metazoa; phylum Arthropoda; class Insecta; order Coleoptera; family Cerambycidae; genus Monochamus; species Monochamus alternatus. The sequence continues at coordinate 52,860,894 of CM073429.1, read as the reverse complement.
AGAAATGATTGATTCTTGTATCCACATATTTCAGCACTGTACTTATGTACTTATGTTTAAGAAGAACTCTACATCTGTAAAATAGTAAACAATGAACTACTATTTCTGTATTTCATGATACAGAACTGAAATAAAGCAACTGATTTTTGCTAGGAAGAATCACCTGCAAATGTACTATACCCAGTAGGTAGGTACCTATCAAATAGTCGTTTAAAGCTAGATAATAATTTGTAATTGTTGTTGTAATTGTTTTTATCTTTCAGTTATGTGTGTGCAGTGCCACAAATTACATTAAAACAGACACCAGAAAGAATAAGCGAAAAATATTACGGACATTTTCTTGGAAATAATTCTAAACATGGATAATATTATAAACAAGTCTGTAACTCATATTCTTTGAAAAGTATTCTATAAGACATTAAATTCAGTTGTCTGTCGTGGGTTTTAAAATTTCTAAACGAATAAAATTAAGAAAAATAAACTAATTTCATAATTCTATGTACAGTATGAAAACATCTTGTTAGAATATCTTTAAAATGTTGAAAGCTAACTGTTGTTACAACATATACACAACATAACGTAATAAGGTAGGTATTGAACGATGAAATGGCAAGATTTGTTTCTAATCGTACATGCATGTACATTCCTCAGATTGAACGTTGCTCTGTAAATGAAATTAGAATACAGAATAAGTGTTTAATATAAAATCAGATGTAATAATGTAGATACTTAATGTAATTTTATTTTATTGTTAATAAATTAAAGTCTGTATTTGTTGTTTTTTATTCTACTCAAATTATTAAACAGAAATGTTTCAGAAATAATATAAAATTAATTAATACTTAAAGATGAAGGATCAAGTTATTCAATTTAGTTACTAATTAAAAAATAAGCCACAATGTAGGTACGTATTACTTTTTAATTAAAATTATGCTGGTTACAACTGAATCATATAATAAAATATAAAAAATCACTCCTTTAATCTTTTTTGAAAATTTTCTTTTGTAAAATAGTGTCCAATGTGAGTTAGGGGACTTCTTTATATTATCCATCATTCCATGTATAAAATTAATTCTAACAAAATATCTGCGATATTTTTCCTTCATTCTGTTTGGTGTCCTATTTTACAAATCGTTTTGTTTCAATGTAATTTGTGGCACTACACACATACCTGAAAGATAAAAACAATAATTACAAATTACTGTCTAGCTTTAAATGAATTCTTGATTAATTAACAATAAAATAAATTTACATTATTACATCTGATTTTATATTAAACACTTATTCTGTATTCTAATTTCATTTACAGAACAACGTTCAATCTGAGGAATGTACATGCATGTACGATTAGAAACAAATCTTGCCGTTTCATCGTTCAATACCTACCTTATTATGTTATGTTGTGTATATGTTGTAACAACAGTTAGCTTTCAACATTTTAAAGATATTCTAACAAGATGTTTTCATACTGTACATATAATTATGAAATTAGTTTATTTTTCTTAATTTTATTCGTTTAGAAATTTTAAAACCCACGACAGACAACTGAATTTAATGTCTTATAGAATACTCTTCAAAGAATGTGAGTTACAGACTTGTTTATAATATTATCCATGTTTACAATTATTTCCAAGAAAATGTCCGTAATATTTTTCGCTTATTCTTTCTGGTGTCTGTTTTAATGTAATTTGTGGCACTGCACACACATAACTGAAAGATAAAAACAATTACAACAACAATTACAAATTATTATCTAGCTTTAAACGACTATTTGATAGGTACCTACCTACTGGGTATAGTACATTTGCAGGTGATTCTTCCTAGCAAAAACCAGTTGCTTTATTTCAGTTCTGTATCATGAAATACAGAAATTGTAGTTCATTGTTTACTATTTTACAGATGTAGAGTTCTTCTTAAACATAAGTACATAAGTAAAGTGCTGAAATATGTGGATACAAGAATCAATCATTTCTAGGTTATGCTTTCGTAATATTTTCTTTTGTGGGGCTAGGGTAGGTTCAGATCTGACTTTCAACGACAAACACGTTCACATTATAATTAAAAGTCTTATAAATGGTTTTGTTTGAATTTATTTGTTGCTAAATAAGTAATCAATAATTATTACAGCAGGTGGAAAACAGGGATATTCTTTAAGTACTTACACAATTTTGTAAATTATTTTGTCATAAAAAATACGTGTACCTAATTATTATTGTACACTGTAGTAACATAAAAAAAAAACAATTTACTGAAGTTTTATTACATTATAATGGAATAATTTAAAAATTTTCACAGATATTTTACACAATCTTCACGCTGTAACTCTAGCTGTAGACTGCGCCGGCACGGCGACCACAATGCTCCAAAAGCCTCAACTCAAGTCTAAATTTTTATCGACAAGTCTCAATAACACCATTGTGCATACGTAAATTACATTAAATCCATTATTTAGCGTTATTTATGTAAAATAAAATACTTCATGCCATTAATATTTGACAATTCAATGACAATTCATAGTTTTGACGTTCACCGATGTTAGTTTCTTCTGTGTAAGTCTGGCTCAAGGCTATACACATTTTACATGACAAAACAATGAAATTTGGGTACTTTTTGGAGGCGTTTTTTTATGTTAAATTTTGAAATTTTTGAATGTTTATTTATCAGAATGTGTTCATAATTAAGTATATTTCAATTTAAACATAAGTTTTAGCAGGGCTGACAACCAAAAAATCAAAATTAAATCGATTTCTTGGAAAATGGAACACCCTGTATAAAAATTGATGTTATCATCAGATTCTACGCGCCATCTAGTGTCTGTATACCAAATTTCGTCGCACTGGCTATGATGGTTTCTGAGATATTCGCACTGAAAGTCTTAGAGGGAACACCCGGTATATATATATAATTAATTTTATAAAAATATTGAGGATGACAGGCCTGTCGAAGAAAATAGTACACTTAATATATTTTTGTATTCTATTCTTATGTACAGTTGTATGTTCATCTTTCTTATTCTTAAAAGTACAGTTTGGGTCGTCTACACTTACAACTATAAAGGGACCGTCGTACTAAGAATCCAGCTTACTACGATTTTCATATTGGACTGTAATAAGATCTCGTTTTATTTCGATTCTAGAGCAACAAGAATCAAATTTAGATTTGCGTTCAATTTTAGCTTTTTCAAGGTACTCTCTTGCTCTTTGGTGTGCCACTTGGAGCCTATAACGGACTACTCGCTCATAGGCATCTATATTGTAGACTGGATCAATCATTCTCGTGAGATTTTCAGGAAGATCCGCCTGTTTCGCAAAAACGAGTTCGAATGGAGTGTAATTATGATAAGTGCTAGGGGTTGTGTTAGAGCAGAAGACATAATATCGCGTCCAAGTATCCCAGTCAGTTTGTGTTTGATTTATATACATGCGTATATATTCATTTAAGACACGATGATTCAGCTTTGCTAATATAGTATCGATGATCTGAGCAACCTCTGCACAGGACATTACAAAGACCTTTTAATAACTTCACTAATTCCCTAAATTTGTGTATCGGAACACATCAGTCCAATTTTCTAGTGCGTGAAGTAGTTAAATACTGTTATCTCACTCTCGCAGTACTCTTAATCATCTTCTGTATCTTCCTTGCATAGGGTACTAACGTTCGTCGGACTTAAAATTAAAAATCAATTTTTTTTAATCATTTAAAAATCCCAAATCTTCCTTGAATTGCGTATGCACACGCGACATCTTCGCCTTAACTATACTGTAGTGATGCGTAAATGTATTTCGTATTTAATAGTAACTAAATGCGTTAAAAATCTTCCCTACTTTCAACTTCCATGGCATATATAAGATCTGGGGAACATGGAGACCATGGAATAGGATCAATTCATGAATTGGAAGGGATGGTACCAGTTTTTGTAAATACAAATTGTACTGGTTTTTATGGTTCTTATTAATAATTATTACACCAGTGTTTAAGTTATTTAATGATGTGTCTCTTTGGGTTCTATTCGATTTTTATTAAAGAATAAGTTCACCGACAACAGCAAACACTAGTGAAGCCTATACAGGGTTAACTATGACTAAGTACAAAAATTTTAACCACGTGCTCAGGAAGGTCTAAAAGACAATAAAAAATTTATTTCGGAATTCTAGCTCGATGTTTAAAAAATGGGGTAAAACCCTCTTTTCCCACGGAAAGTCGGCGCCTATGATAATCAATCATCATCCGTCATGGCTAGATATGTCAACTACTGGTCGTTTTATCAACATTGTCAAGTGTAGAAACGACGAAACGAAATATTTGTATTAATAATAATAATAATGTCTAAGTACCTGGTAGCTGGAAGATAACAGTTAATCCGGTTAGCTGCAGTATTTTGTATTCGTTCTTTCGTTGCACACTGCCAAACTACATTTTCACTCCTTGCAGATTCATCCACTAACATATCCGATATAAAATACTTTATTTAATTACTATAACACGTTTAAAATTAGTCACTTAGCTGATGTAAAGTAACAGTAAGTTCTAGGTTATGCCATACTGCATTGCTAATTGCATACCCTCCATGCTCCAAACCATCTAGAAGGCGAAGTTAGTTATAATCTACGGGTCATTTTTACAGAACACTGTAAACATCTTGGGATGTTATAGTTTAAAATATTACTAATTATTTTATGCAATCATCGTCGTTAATATTGTTGCTATTATTAGTATTAACAGAAGATGATTCAACATTCTTAATATCTCTCCAAGTATCAAGCCTGGAAATAAATATTAGTAAGGTAGGTGCTGCCTCTCTGTGCTACCATACCGTATTTCTCATTAAATCATTAAATAATAATCTACATTTTGTAAAGATTATTTTTTCTTTCAAAGCGGCTTAAATTGATAAACGTGTCAATGGACCTGTCACTATATTTGACACCTTTAACTGGCAGAATATACCTAACCTCGCGGCTGACAGAAGGTCAGTGACGGCGATAAATAGGGAATAATATAGTTTTGAAATTAATTTTTTTTTGGCTTTATAAATAAGTTTGAATTTTTTTTAAGGGTGATTCTTTTAATTCTTATTTTTTCCTATCCCCTCTTAAAATATTTGCACTAAGTCATAGTTAACCCTGTATTGTCATAACTTTTTTAGAGACAAACTTTTTTTTGCAAAAATTGGTACAAATGCATTCGAGGGGCTCCTAAATCCAGTGGTGTAGTCATATTCCTTATAAAAAAATCGCTAACAAAATATTGCTATTTTTCACTTAAAACAAATTCGTAGTAACACTTGAAAATCAAAATTTCGTTTACAAATTTTACATCAAGATAGAGCTTTTGGAGATCTATGTTTTATAAGAAACCCGGTACAAATCGGCCCATAAACAACTTTTGTACGCGAATGTTTCCATTCTTAATGAGTCACCCTGTATATAGAAGCCCTTTGAATACTGGTACACATATTCCGAATAACCTGTATCTAATCAACATGTTTCATATCTCTCATGGTGTTACTTTGACATCCTGAAAACTTTGATTCACACATTTTTTCTAATATCTGTCTATGTTATAAAATATTTACTCCTATCAGGTACTCACCTTTGTTGATAGATCATATGGCATAGGGTGATTTATAAAATCTATTGAACAATCTTGACAATTCACCATTTTTCTGAATATTGCGTTTAAAACTAGAGCCAAGGAGATGCCGGGAGTATGATAGGGATTATTGTCGAACCAGGCGGTTATATGATCCTTATTTTTTTCCTTGTCAAAGGTAACACCCAGAATATAGCTTAATCGAGCTCTGCCCGGTGACTCTTGCATCTAAAAGATATTGTCATGTATGTATCATACCAAGACATTAAAGATACACTATTCAAAGTGTATCTACAATAGCGAGCATTGTTACTTTATTACAGCGGGTGCTCACTTGTAACAGAACCTTCATCTCGAACAGGGTCAAAGTAGGTAGGAATACGCATAAAGCCGGATACAGATTAGGTGCAACACAATATGCAATGCAACATAGACAATTTGGAAGAACCAGTTTTAGGTCCAACATAACATACAACGCAACAAAAATCAATTTGGACGAACCCTTGGTGCAACATGACATGCAATGCAATATAAAATACAACACAATTTGGACGTTCATAATTACCACCGGTATCTGAAAAAGTACGCAGACGATTATTTTTTCTAAATTTGTGAGACAATCAAATTAATCTGCTTAATTATTTTAGTGGATATCCACAGAGTTTTTATTTTTATTTTAGAATTACACCATCCAACAGTCAAAAACCAATTACAGGATGGGAACTACAACATTACATAAACACAACGCACAAATGACAAAAAAAGAAGAAAAATATAAAATCTACAAATCAATACAATGAAATAGCAATACAATCTAAAATTGAATGTCAAATTCTGTATTCCAAACAATTCTGATATTTTTTATTTTATTTGAAGTTGTACAAAATAAATCAACTTTGTTTTGCAAATCATTACAGGTATGACGGCTGAAGTGCAACGGAGAAAACTTTAAGATATTAGTTCTTGTAATAGGCAAATAGGACGTCTTCATATATCTAGAAATTAATATATTCCGAAGAATGCCGATGGTAGGATAAAATCCATCAACTGTATAAGATACATATTTTAAAATTTTGAAAATTAAACACTATGGTTTATTCCATTGCGGAAAGGGTAAATATCATTTCGTTTTACTTTATGAATAATAAATGTGCAAATAGAACAGCTCAGATATTTAATGAACAATATCAAGATCGACATGTCAGGAGGAAGCTCTAATGTTCTAGAGTTAGTAAAAAAATTTCAAGAGAGAGAACGTAGCCAATAAAAAACGAGAAATTGAAAAACTTATAGTTAATGAAGCTTCAGTTTTGAGACAAGTTCATGTTGATCCTACATTAAGTACGAGGCAGCTGACATCTGTGTCTGGGATCAATCGAACTAGCATACGAACCATTTTGAAGAAGAATAATTTCCATTCATACAAAATAGATTTAGTCCAGGAACTTGACATGAGAATGATTATGACCGCCGTCTGCAACTTTGCGAAACAATGAGTGAGCGAGCAGGAAACGATCCACAGTTCCTTTTCAGCATCTGTTTTTCTGATGAATGCAGTTTTTTCTTGTATGGGACGGTAAATCGTCACAATTACCGCTATTGGTCAGATTCAAACTCAAGAGTTTTTCACGAGGTGCATACAGAGCAATCGGAAAAATTAAATGTATGGGCTGGAATTTTCCGTGACCGACTGGTGGATCCTTTTTTTCTACCTGGTAATTTGACTAGCCAAATGTATTTGCAATAACTGGAAGACCATTTGATTTTTCAACAGGACGGTGCTCCTCCGCATTATGCGTTAATTGTCTGTCAGTATTTGGACTAACGTTTTCCACGGAATTGGATTGGGAGAAGAGGCAGTGGCCTCCACGATCACCGGATTTATCGCCCCTTGATTTTTTTTGTGGGGATACCTAAAAAGTAAAATCTATAAAACACAGCCAGCGACGCTGCAAGATTTGCGTTAAATAATCGTCGACCAATACTGTCGAATCACTCCGGAAATACTTCAGAATGTGTGTTCATTTCGAACAAAATCTTTATTCTTGTATGGAGGCGGACGGTCATCAGTTTGAACATTTAATCAACTAAGTAGTAAGTAAGCAACTAAACATAATTTAAATTTTAAAATGTAAATTATTTTCAAAATATTGGGCGGAATTATAAAATTTAAAGTCTGTTGTAAAGAGAGCTGGAGAAAGTGGCGGAGTCAAAAATACCAGCAAAGAATGTCCCCTTTAATCTAAAATCAAATCTGAGCGTTTTTCTACAATCTTGCCGCAGTTCCTGAAAATGGCTCTTACGAGGGTATTAAAAAGCAATAAGAGTATATTAATATCGGTGAAGCCCTTAGAGTTTCTAATAACAAATCCCAAATTTCTGTAGGACGTTTGAATAACTGATTCAACATGGAAATTAAAAGTTAAGTTTCTGTCAAAAGTAACTCTCAGGTTTTTATATATTTTTAGGTATTAATAATATTGTGTGAAACTAACTACTCAGTGGACAAAAGCCCCAACCTGATTAATTTCTTTAGATAATTATTGAATAGAACTTTGTCTGTGGAATTGTTCATTAGCATACCTAGATGTTTGGTATCAGAGAACATACACATGACTTCATTGATAGGAATTGTAGGATATTTGATTTATATTAGCTTAAAATACCTTTCTAATACAGTAAAAAATAACTCTCAGGTCTTTGACATAGTCTGGACGATCTAATGTCATACCATCTATACTGTATGCATATAAAATGAAATTCTATTGCCTGTTGTAAGAGACCACACTACATTTTTTGGCATTAAGGGGAAGTTTATTTCCATCACACCATTCTTTAGTTTTTGAAAGATTCTTCTGTATTCAGACATGGAATGTATGGGGCAAAAAATTTTGGCATAATCAGCATAGAATAAGATGTCAACGCTCAAGTCTTTTACAATGTCATTAATAAATAAAGCAAATAGAAGTGGCCCAAGAATAGAGCCTTGAGCTATGCGAGAAACAGCTTAAATTTCGACAAACCTGACACCATGGTACTCAACAAATTGTTTCCTGTTGTTTAAACAGCTATAGAAGAATGTTAACAGTGGGGAAGACCAGCCTGTTGAAGTTTTTTCCGTAGAATACCATAATCATGCCTGTCGAAGGCTTTCGAAAAATCAGTATAAATAACATCAACTTGAACGTTGGCGTGATGTTATTTCACATCTATCTATTAGCTCTATACATAGAATGGCTTTCAACAGATTTGGGATTATCTTATTCATCTATTCGACGAGTTTAATGAAAAATACATATAAAATGCATGATTTTTTGTTTATTAAATCGCATTTCACCCTGGATATGAAATTTTAATAATAAATTTTTGTTAATATAGGTCCATAACTTCCATATCGGCGTCTTTTTTCTAATTTAAAAAAAAATTGACCGATATTTCGTTTTGGTGATCATCGTTTGAATACTCATTTTCTTTGTTTGCCATAATAATTGTGCCGATACGATTTTGACGTTTTGAAAACACACAGATTAATAGTAATCTCAGGAAAAATATAACGCATTCGCTTAATTTTAACAAAAATATTTATTTACACAGAAAGTAGAGCACAGAAATATTATTTTCTTAACTTCGATATCTTTCAATATAGCTAATTTCAGACAAAGCGATGATGAATTATTATTTTCCAAAATATTGTATACATCTCGAAAACAACAAGGATTAGGTATAGAAAAATCATAACTTATGAAAGTCTTGTTGAAGTAATGCGGGAAATCAAAAAATTGAAGAAAATATTTCATTCTATTTAAGACAGTTGGTAACTACTTCTCCGAAAGTGATAGCTTCTTGAAAATATTTTCATTGAAAAGGTCATACTTGAAAATTCAGAAAAAAGTGATTACTACAATCATGAAAACTTCTAACGGTCCATCACTGTGAATCATCCTATATTATTTAAATTTTCAGTTTTTTTGGCAATTCTTTTCCTTTTGTCTTTTCCTTTCTGTATAAAGAAAGCTAATTATGTTTTTATTTTTACAAGAATATACAAGTTTTCTCATCGCGTTGCCGATTTCTATCCACGCATCTAAATCAAATATGTCTGGTATGTTTACTAGATATTGTGGATATAATTCAATGAAGGTCGGGACATTAGTCAGCAGAGTATTGTTGTCCACAATATCATCAGAAATTATAAAACAGGTTCGGTTACATTTGCTCCCCTGCTATTGGACTATAACTATAGACTAAATTTACTCTTAAAAAATATTTACAGAAACTGTTGCTCTGATAATTTCTTTGCTTTTTTAAAATATTAATCAGCTTTATATTTTATTATATTCTTTATTATTATACTATAAAGCATTAAGATTTTTCATTTACATTAAACACTCTGCATTATTATCGTCTTTGTGATATATTCATCGCGCTTACACTTACCACATCTAAAATTCTCCTTGATATATTGCTTGTTATCTCATATTGATATTTATGTTTCTCTAAATAGTTCAAATATGGTTTTAGATACGCAGAATTTGTCAAATTTTCTACCAGTATAATTGGATCACTAAATTTTGTTAAATCCATTGGGGTTGGCTTTGGTAATGCTTGATATTTTTGTGCCTTAACGTACATTACAGAAATGATGACAAATATAATTCCAATCAACAGCTGAATTAAGATTAAAGGCCAGGATCGATATGTTGAAAGATATCTTTTCATGAACATGGCTCTGAACTGGTTGCACATGAGCATCACGCCACCAGTATAATGTGGAACCAACTTAGTAGTCACTGAAAGGAAAAGGAAAATAAAAAATTATTTGAAAAAGATGAAATTTTAATAATAAATTTTTGTTTTTTCTATTTTCTAATTTAAAAAAAGGCCTTTATTTCGTTTACAGGTAATCGTAGTTTGAATAATCATTTTCATTGCTTGCCATAATAATTGTGCAGATACGATTTTGACGTTTAGAAAACACACAGATTAATAGTAATCTCGTTGACGTCATCGGAAACCCTATCTATTGGTTACTACGGCCGTATCAACGAAAAAAGAGGAACGTCGAAAGCTACTCTTTCCAACTATCTATTGACATCAATCAAAATGCTTTTAAAAGTTCCAGTAAGCCACACAAAGTCAACGTCACGAATCGGAGAATACCGATGCAGTGTCTCCGTAAATCTGAAGCTGCTGGTTCAGTGGTAGCGGACCAATATGGGATGGACGGAAAACGACTCATAGGGCCAAGACCAATCACCAAGGTGGTAAGCCAAAGCGCTTACCAAAAATAGTGAAGAGAAGATGATAGAAATTTTGTAACGATGAGACGACGAGCACTCAAGATTCAATTCAAGATACCAGAATAAGTGATGCAAAAGTTCTATTTTCAGTTCAACAGACCATAGCTTGAATTTTCTGACTAGAGAGGATGGCGAAAGAACCACCCATCTAAATGAAAGTTTGGAACTGCTGATGCGGACCCACTTCTCGGGATCCACACCAATTGAACGGGAATAATGGCCGATATCTAACTTTGGTCATGGACTGGCGGATAGCTAACCAGACTGTTACAAAAGATAAAATAAGATGGGCAGTGCAAACCTTCTCATCCTTCAAATCGCAAGGCACTGACAGCATATATCCAGCCCATTTACAATGAGACATGGAGGTTTTAATACCGCACCTGGAACGAATGTTTAGGCTGTGCTTTGCACACCTCTGCATTCCGATGATTTGAAGGGAAGTAAAGGTAGTGTTCATCCCCAAAACAGGCAGGTTGGATTACACTCCAAAGGTATATCGACCCATCAGCCTGACCTCGTTTTGGCTGAAAACGATGTACTGACGAATACGAACGGACACTACCCTTCATCAAGTAATGGGCAGGATCTAAAAATCATTGGACAATAAAGAGTCCAACCTGGAGGTATTTATAGATATAGACGGGGCATTTGATAAAACGACCTTCCCCAAAATTAATTCAGCTCTTATGGAGAGATAATTTTTCCTACCATCTGTAGATTGATGTGAAATATGCTCATCAAAATAGTCAAATCAGCGTGTTGCAAGTAGCTGCTCGCAGGGAGATGTTATATCACCACTGCTATGGAACTTGGTTCTAGATAGCACCACAACCCGGAAATTGGCATGCTGATGATCTCACTATATTGATTAGTGGAAAGTTCTAAGGGGTCCTTTGGCAAAGAATGCAAACAGCTCTAAGAACCATTGAAAAGTGGTGTGAGAACCATACTCTGTTTGTCAACTCGAGGTTGAAAAATGGAACTAATAAAGACACCAACTCTCCTAAACACTACGTTACGCTTTGCATTGGATGTGAAATACCTTGGAGTCACACTTGATGCATAATTAACATGGAATCTCCATTTGGAGAGGAGATTAAAAGAAGGTATACATATCCTATGAGCAGTGCCGCAAAACCATTGGTAAAACCTGGGGAATGAAATCAAAGGTGGTCATGTGGATATACACTGCCATTGTGAGACCAATGTTAACCTATGGGGCTGCCGTTTGGTGGCTGAAAATCCAACAGTCGACAGCTAAACAAAAGCTCAGCCGGGTACAAAGGATTGCCTGTCTGCACGAACAACACCTACCATGGAAGTAATAGTCTGCCACCTTTGGATATTCATCTTAAAGAAGTGGCTGTCATAACCATGTTTCGTCTCAAAAATACTGGTATTATACCAGATGTTGGATGTGGAGAGATTAGGAGTCGCGTGTAGAATGGGGTCGTCAGGAACATCTCTCTTCTGCAGACAGACCCTGACTGTATTTCTACCAAGTTTGCATTTGACAGACTCTACATGGTACTTACTCGTATCAGGAATGAGGAGGCCGCCAGTGAGAATGTAATCAACATCTTCACAGACTTAAAAGAACAGGATTAAAAAGGAAGGAAGGTGCAAGACGAAACAGTACTCTATGCACTCTATGACTGCACTGCCATGTCGTCAATAAGAGAATTCGTGTTGGTAGAACGATGATCGTCTATGGCCAACATTAGAGAGATCCCCTGAGCAACGTCACCATCTTCTTTTCTGTATCATTCTGGTCAACGGTTCAGGTGGATTGATGTTCTCATGACAGGAAGTACAAACGGCCTATGTGGTATCCTCTTAAGTTACCGTCCCCACAATTCCAAATTCCAAAAGTGTTCAGAAGACCCAAGTTTGTGTCTGGGTTTCCACAAGTATTCGATTACAACCCCCAGTGAATGACTGTTACCAATCATTCTAGGTAGATTGTATTATTAAAGCTTCGGCTCAAATTCAAAGCCTTCGAGTTTACAACGAACTAGCCCAAGGATACAGTGTTAAATAAAATCAGTGAAAATAGTAATAAGGTCGCACTGCCAAAAAGACCCTAAACAAACCAAATGCACCAACGCAAGCGATAAAATCACGCAACGTTTGCATAACGAGTCTTGATAATAGAATTAACAACACCGATATCAGCAAAGTTCCCTAAGACACGGGTAACAAAGACTCTAAGTGTTGCACCAATTCTTTTCACTATCGGAACTGAGGAGTATTAGGCAAAATTCACCCGATACATATAGCGGGATGGACAGTGATTTTGACAGCCGGTGCTGTTATTTGATCTATAATTGTTTTCTGGGTGGTTATGCCGTGACCTAGGTAAAACTAGCTGCTGCAGTAACAGAATTAATGCGTATATCCTTAGCCTTACTTGGAATTCTTTGATTTGCTCTTGTACTTAGACTCAGCTTTGTGAGTGCAGACCATCTATCGATATACCTAGACTCACCCATATATTAAATTCGGTTCTTCCAAGACATCCTGTAGTAGTCTTTGCAACTGATTGCATCCCTTGTTTCCAATCGTTCGCAAAAGCTTCTCCACGACTATAGATAAAATTATACCCGATATATCTTTAAAAATGGAACAACAACTCTTAGGGCTAATTGTTTGACCAGCGCATTGAATTACACTTCTATCTATAGTTCAAGTAGGCAGAAGAAAATAAACAAAAAAATTCTTACATTTCATATCGTTAATCCCTTCCTGCTGCTTCTTGGGCAGGTCACTTGATATTCCTCCAGCTCCAACTCTAAAAATCGTGTTAAATAAGAATGCAAATTAAATAATAAATAAATCTAATGTCTGAACTTATAATGAAACGTATACAGTATGCGCCAAAAGTATAGAATAAATTCAATAAACAATTATTTTTTGGGAAAAATCCTCGAACAGGTCGATTTTTAATTTAAAAAATACATATTTTAGCGTAAAATGCGATTTTCAAATGTCATTTGTTTTCGAGTAATGACGTTATCGATTTTTTTTTTAAATGGCAACACCATATTTTTTTCCTTGATTCTGAAAGATCATTTAATTCTCTATCAGACAGTACTAAAATTTTGTCCTCTTACATAGGAAAGTTTTCGAGTAAATGACGATTGAATATTAGAAAACGTAAATCAATTAAAATAAAGCAAAAACGTTATCAAGTTTAGTTTTTCGAATTCCATAGTTCTTTTATGGATCACGTAGGTGAAAATCTTTGCAAAGTGTCATTGTCACACCGACTTTCTAATAAGTATTGTAAGCGACATAGAAATTATTATCCAATTTAAAGTATTATGGGAGATTTAACTGTTACTCAAAGAACTGCAATTTTAATTCTTATCGGATGCGGGAATATGACTAGAACTCAGCAGAAAATTTGCGATTTATGTAATGAAAAATATCCAGATCGCCCTATCAGCCAATCAACAGTCAGTAAGATAGAGTCTAAATTTAGAGAAACTGGCAATGTTGTAAATATTCCAAAACCTGGACGTCCAAGCATTAATGAAAATCAGAAACAGAACATTTTGATAAGTATGGTGGATAATCCTCATAATTCTTCACGATTGGTTGCATTAAACAATGACACTAGTCAGAGCACAGTGCTACGTATCTTGAGGAAGGAAAAATATCATCCCTACAAAATTCAACTTGTGCAGGAACTCAATGAAGATGATCCCGATCGCCGCTTACACTTTTGCGAAATTCTAATGGATTTATGTCAAGGAAATAGAAATTTACACCGGCAAATGCTTTTTTCAGATGAGGCCACATTTTGTCTGAATGGTACAGTAAACCGTCAAACTTGCAGATATTGAAGTCGGGAAAATCCTCATTGGATGGCAGAGGCACATACCCAACACCCCCAGAAATTAAATGTGTAGGCTGGAATAGTTGACGACAGAATAGTAGGGCCTTTCTTCTTTGAAAGAACCCATACAGGACAAAGATATTTAGAGTTTCTAGAAAATGACCTTGTTCCAGCCCTTGCAGTAATTTTTCCTAACGATAATGACCCTGACATTCCTGACGATACCATATGGTTTCAGCAAGACGGTGCACCTCCGCACTATGCGCGCTCTGTACGAGATTTTTTGGACAACTGTATTCTTGGGAGGTGGATCGGCAGACGCGGATTATGGGGATACTTGAAGTCAAAAGTGCACATTAATAAACCATGTAATTTAGAAGAACTTCAAAATCGCATTCGGGACGAAATACGCAGAGTTACCCCAGAAATAATTCCTAATGTGCAAGAAGAATTTCTTCACAGATTTGCGCATTGTCAAGAAGTTGGTGGATGGCAATTCGAACATTTAATTTAAGTATAAAATTTAATCAATTGTATTTTATTTTACATACCCCAGAATTGTTACTTTTTTATGGATAAAATTTACGTTTTCTAACATTCAATCGTCATTTACTCGAAAACTTTCCTATGCAAGAGGGCAAAATTTTAGTACTGTCTGATAGAGAATTAAACGATCTTTCAGAATCAAGGAAAAAATATAGTGTTGCCATTTAAAAAAAAATCGATGACGTCATTACTCGAAAACAAATGACATTTGAAAATGGCATTTTACGCTAAAATATGTATTTTTTAAATTAAAAATCGACCTGTTCGAGGATTTTTCCCAAAAAATAATTGTTTCGTTTTTATTGAATTTATTCCATACTTTTGGCGCATACTGTAATTCCATCATCTAAGTTAAAGTTAAATTTTATATTTATTGTAGTAAATCATCTCGAAATACTTTCTCAACTAATCATAATTCATGTCGAGAATTAACACTAATTACTTTTGACAGATTTTTTCATTTCTTTACAATGATCTTTAAATCAAGACTTAAAATAGTTGCCAGTACTTACTTCATGAATACGTCTTCCATTGTAGTCAAGGAAACTCCATAACCCAGAATCCCCAGTTCATTTGAGTTGTTTTCTAATTCCTTTAGCATGGTTTTGAACTGGGAAGAGTAACTTTGCTCCAAAAGATATATTAATTCCGAACCGATATTGCTATAAATCTGTAATAAAGTAAAAGGCAAATATTTCACCAAGCACAACGCACTTATCCTTATAATTTAATACTAACTAAGCGTATAGTGTTTTCCTCGATCCGCAATGCCCGAAAACTATTTGAAGAAATTTTGAACCTACATTGAGAATTCATCTTTCTAGCAGAAACTAGGGAATTGTCTATCCTGTTCTTACAAGAACCAGGGATTAATTTGAAACTGTCAGAATTGTTTGTCCAACTACTTCTTGAGTTACATGCATATTCACAACTTATCTGGTCAAATATTTCTAACGGTTTGAAACTAATCTCTGACTCTTTTGAGAACATACCATTTAATGTTTAGGGTATCAACATTTTGGTTGAGTGTTTAATATTTTGATTTTCAGTCAAGACACATTAGGATAAAGTTTTTGCAGAATGCATTGAAGTTATTTGAATACTAAGTGTCATTCATTTCGACTCAGAAGTAATGTATGTTAGAGTAATAAACTTGAAATATTTCACTGTTTTTGAGAAAAACTATACCATCTACGATTTGCCATTTCTGTATATTATATGACTGTATATTATATATATCGAGCAAGCTATCATTTGAAATCGAGGAAGATTAGGCAAGAAAAAGAAGATTTTGGCTAAAACTCTACAGCAAGGAAATAAAAGTTATTATTATTATTATTACATTTGCGGCTAAAAGTGAAAGCCGACGCTTATTTCAATTAGTTTCACAATTAAATCAAAACATGATTATGAATACAACTATTAGTATAAAATTCAACAAAGAAACAATAGAGATAATAAAGCAAATAAAACTAGAATAAAAATAAACAACAACAAAAAATATACAAAATTAAACATATCAAGTCTATGTTTGAAGGAATTAGTGAAAGGTGTTCAAATTACATAATTTGGTAATGAGTTCTCGGTGTCAAAAATACGATTAAAAAAAAGTGCTGCCTTGTACAGTTGTAAAAATGCTCCTTCTTTAACTTCAAATATGTTGTGAACGAAGATTTCATCTGGACAATGTCATGAAGGAACCTGTATGTCATTATAAGATCTGTATTGAACCTATTTTATTTTACTCACACTGTACTTTAATTCTTTGGCACACGCGGTACTTGAAATTGCTTAGCGTACCGCGATTTTTGCACACGACACTACCCACCGTTCTGTATCAAAGCCGGCGAAATTGCCTTCACCAGCAGTGCTTAGCAGGCCTTTCCGCGACACTCAACCTTCCTCTACCCCAGGGTGCTTAGCAGGTTCCTTCCGCGGCACTCTACCTTCCTCTGGGTGTCCTGAGCGTTTAGCAGGTAATCTCCGCGGCGCTCCAGGTCTTGCCCGTATTCCGTCGACTTCGAGTATTTAGCAGGTGTTACTCCGCGGTACTCAACTTCGTACCCGTGGTCTTTGACACTGGGTGTTTAGCAGGCTCTTTCCGCGACACTCAGCGTCTGCACCGTATATTCCTTGCCGCCCTATTTGTTATTTTGTAATTTTGTATTATTATTTCAGGTGTTAGTTTATTTATATTGGGGAATTATTATTAGTATTATTTGTTTACATTTTATTTTATGAAATAAATATTTTATTTTGAATACCGAATCTTATAATATTCCTGAAGCTTGGACATAACTTCTCCACCGAGTGAACCCGGACTGATTAAAGTGGCTGTACTAGTTCGGCATCTGCGACCGAACCTCGAAAGTACGTCACAGATCGCCACGCATCTTCATGTCCTCTCGCAACGGTAGATTTAGATGCCTAAGGCGGGTTTCATAGGGCATACGTTTAAATCCAACAAGTAGTTTATTAGCACGTCTCTGGACACCCTCCAACTGCAGAATATCTTATTTTAAAATAGGAGATCATATGGTTACAGCAAACTCAAGATGTGGACGAATATGTGCAAATCTTGAGTGAAGTACCCATATTCAGACCTTGAAAAGATTTACGAATCGTATAAATTAATTGGCAGCACTTTCGCACGATTTTGGACACATGAGCACTCCAAGACAACGACTCCGTGAAGATAACATTTGTCAATAAATCGGTTGGTAGGGAAAATATTCTTATTTTGTAGGGGAAAAAGAACTTTAACAAAATAATAGGTTTCGCTAATACTTACTATTTCACTATTTCAAAGAAAATAAGATTTTATGGATCATTTTTCATATTCGTTTGTAAATAATAATATGCCAACAGCGCTTTATCTTTTATACAGAATTTTAACATTTCTAACTTGGGCTTGGTCTATGGCTTGGGCAGGCAGCGTAGGGAAATTTATAGTAGAGTAGGGGAATTTCATACTTCATCGTAGGGATACAAATTTTAAAAGGTTAACATCACTGGTCTTGGCTTAGCAGCCGTTAACGATGGAACGAAAAATCGACGCTCCTGTCAAGTGTGAGTTGCGTTCGGTGATTAGATTTTTGTGGTTTAAGGGGTCACCCCCTATTGAAATTCGTCGTCAGTTGACCGATGTGTATGGAGAAAAGTGTATGAACACAAAAAATGTGGTGTAGAAAGTTCACAGCCGGTCGTACAAACGTGCATGACGGGGCCGGCCGCGGGCGTCCATCAGTTTCGGACGAGTCACTGACGAAATTTGAGGAGCATTTGCTTGTGGAAATCATAGACCATCCTCCATACAGCCCTGATTTGGCCCCTAGTGACTACTATTTGTTTCCCAACCTGAAACAACACTTAGGAGGAATGAAATTCTCCAGCGACGAAGAGCTGAAGGCAGCCGTCGATACCTTCCTGCGCGAGTGGTACGATGCGGGTATGAAAAGCCCAGAAGGACTCCAAAAATGCATTGATCGTGACGGGAACTACGTTGCAAAATAGCTAAAAGTCCAAACTTTCAGAGTATGTACTTTGTTTAGCAATAAAAAGAAGTTTACTATTTGAAACAACATTGGAGACTTTAAATTACGGACAACCCTCGTATTATTACTTAGATTCACAAAAACTCGCCGTGACTCACGCTGCGTCACCCCACCAAGCTGCATCTCATTTTGCGCCGGGCCTTAGAGTAGTTAAGCGGTATTAACCACTCTGAACACCAAGTGTTAATGAGGTCAAGATCCCTTTGTAAAGTCGCTGTCGGTGATGAGAAAAGTTTTAAATTGTCGGCATAAGAAAGTGATTCAGATGCACCATTACTAGTAAAGTTCGATACATAAACTAAAAACAGGATATGACCTAGCACTGAAGCCTGTGACACACCAATCAGAACTTCCTGCTTCTCAGAGTAACCAACTTACCAACCCGCACTGTAAATTGACTGTTGCTAAGAAAAGATCTAATCCAAGATAGTAATTTTCCACGCACTCCAATGTACTCCGTCAATTTACATATTTGGTACTTTATCGAAAGCACGCGAAAAATCCAAATAAATTATGTCTAAAGATTTACCAGAGTCCGTATGCGATGTTCATACATTTAGAACCTGAAGTAAATTGGACGTCATTGACCTGACTATAATTGTTGTTTAAGAAAAACAGTATAAGGTCATTACATATAATTCCGTTCATTAACTTATATGGAACAAATGTTAATGTGTAACAGATGTGACCTTCCAACTATCTCATAAAACTCCACGATCCATAGATTTGGCCATAATTTCACTTAAAGGTGCGGATAGACTATCTGAAAATTTGGACAGAAAAAGCGGGCAGATCCGGTATAGTCCAGGCGATGAATCCATATGCAGATTGGCCAAAAAGCTCCGCACTCCGTGCTTGGAAAAATTATTAGCAAATGTTTCAGCAGTTTCTTTATTGTCGCTACGAATGCTCGCCTGTTCATTTTTTATTAATGCTGTCGATACTCTAGTAGTAGTAGTAGTAATTTAGAAACGAGTTCAGGATCGCAACATCATAAGCCAATAAGTTCAAACCATGCATGTAAACGCCATGGACACAGCTAATGTACGTGTATCTAATTATCAAGGATAGATAAGGTTTCTGCACATAAATGTGATACTTATGAATTCAACATTTTATATTACAAATAGGTTATGTGAAGCATACCTCAATATTAGGTACATATTTCCTCAATAAAGCAGTAACTCGTTCTGGATTGCACTTTGGAGATTTGTCCATGACGAGATTGTAGCCCGCTCCAAATTTCTTTTTCAGGAAAAAACTGGTCCCGCAACACTCAATTTGCCCTGCTGACATGATGGCGATTCGGTCTCCAAGAAGGTCTGCCTCGTCCATGAAATGAGTGGTCAACAACATTGTACGTCCTAAGAACATAAATATAAATGTTTTTTTTTTTCATATAAAACATTTCAAAAAATTAAGTACAATTTCTTTCCATCGTAAATGAGATACCGGCTAAATTTAAGCACACTAAAAGTTTGCATTATATATTCCACTAAAGTGCAAAAAATTATTGTTTTTAACGCGAACAAATATCGAAAATTACGTTGACAATAAAAACAAATGTATAACGTCAGCCGTGACGTAAGACGTCTGAATTCTTGACGCTAGTATATTCATCTCATTCAGTTTACTGAAGCTGAGGTACAAAATGGTTTAACAAAATTAGATCCTAATAAATCGGAAAAACCAGACTTAATGTCATCCTATTTTGTGAAGAATTGCTACTACCTTTTATGTGCAGCTTTAACAATATTATATAACCATTATCTTAAAATAAATGGGATGTTTTCCTGAAAAATGGAAGAATGAAATTGTACCTGTGCATAAAGGTGGTTTCAAAAATATGTTAAAAAATTGTCCCATTAGTAAACAAAATATTATCGCAAAATATTTCGAATTAATGGTAATCAAATTTGGTAAGAAATCTCATAATACCAGAACATCATGTTTTTTAAAGGGAATATCATCCGAAACAAATCTTATTACTTACTGTATAAACAAATGGATAAACACGTTGATGCTATTTATACAGACTTCAGTAAGTCATTTTGTTGGTAAGACTGGTTGGTATAAACGGTTGGTATTACTACAATGGGTGGAATCTTACATAAGGGGAAGGTTGCAGTTTGTTAATAAAATAACTTGCCAATACTTTATTAATGATCAAATACTAAATAGAGTGTCACATATTAAGAATTTAGGGGTAATTCTGGATTCAAAATTGTTGTTTAATACTCATATAGAGATCTTAGTTAATAATGTTTGTAAAATGTTAGGTTACCTTAAATAACAATGTAGACTAATTAAAAATAATAATTCAATTGTGTCAGTTTATAATTCCTATGTATTAAGTAGGCTGAATTATGCATCTCGTGTTTGGTCCCCTCAATATAATATTTATAAAGTCCGTATAGAATGTATACGGAATAAATGTATAAGGTATATATCTTTTAAATCCAATTATTTTATTGAAAATGGTTATTGTCAAGTCCGTCAACATTTTAAATTGATTTCTATGGAAAGTCGTAGAACATTTAGTGACTACCTCTTGTATTCCATGTGTGTGAATAAACAAATAAACAAACAAGATCTGCATGATCACATCAAAGAATTATATCAATGTATAATTTATTTCAAGATTAAAGAAAATAAGATAAACTTCTTATTTACTCTTCACCAAATATCACAAGAGTTGCATTTTAAGCAAACTATTTTTACAACAATATACGAGATAGATCATGCTTGCAAATAAATTAAAGACATGTTTAACTGAAGAATAAATACCTTCTTTTTGTTTCTTCAAAAGGATCCACAGAGCTCTCCTGGCTGAAGGATCCATACCAGCTGTGGGTTCGTCTAACATCACTACCTTTGAGTTTCCACATAGTGCCACTCCTACACACAATTTACGCTTCATCCCACCAGAGAGAGTTAACGATTTGGAATGTCTCTAAAATACGGAACCTAATTTTAACAATTAGTAGAATAAACATATGCAATTTAGCCAAAATATATTGGATGTAGAAATTATTCTTCTTACGTGTATAGCAACTTAGAGTTGATGGATATCGTTTTAATTTATGGTGAAATGAAAATGCTTTAGCAGAATGATTTCCTGGTAAACATGTGCCAAATGCAGCTACTTTTACCGCGGTGTGCAGTGAGTGCAATTGTAGTACAACGCGGAAGTGACACGGGAAATTTGAAACCGAAGAGATGGTGGTCTAGGGCATTCACGACGTATTGTCGCAGTGTGGCATATCATATACGCGGCTCAATTATATCCGTACAATGTACAGCGTGTTCAAGCATTAATGCTAAGGGATTGGACGAGGAGGACCGGTATCATGGCCGCCACAATTTCATGACTTTAAATAATTAGAACTTCTTTTTGTGACGATATTTAAAAAATGAAGTGTATCGTAACCAAGTGGACACTATTAATAATTTACGCAAATGTATCAGCACCTGCCAATAACTTAACGAGTTGAATTTGCTGTATAAAATAGGTATTAAAAATGTTATTTATTTCTTTTCTTGGGAATTTCATTCAATTTTTTGTCCGGTCACCGATTTCATGTCCACTGTACATTCAAAACATTTTTTTTAATAAGTTGTATACAGACATAACAGGAAAAAAGTCAAAATTACAGACGTATCAGTAAGATAATTAACACAAAAATCAAATGTATAATAATTATTTCTTTAAAAAAATGTGCGAATTGCAGATAGTTTAAAATATGATTATTTTTAGAATTAAATGTACGTACTGTAGGAAAGATTTATAAAAGAAACTCCTCAGATTTAATATAACTATGTATAACCTTGTGTTTTTACTCAAATTCTCCACAGCTCTAGTTTAATGGAACTGGGCACGTAAATTTGAAATTTGAAAAAAGCGAAGCTTGCGACTTACCGAATTTCCAATGGTGATGGTTTCCGAGGGCCCTCAGTCTTCGTCAGAGTTATGCAATACAGGAGAGCACAGGCTAGCACAGGAACGGGAATCAAGCGGCACACACACAAGGCAATTTTTAAAAATTGCAAAGCAAAGTTAAGCGAGCGTTAGTATAGCGCGTTAGGTAGCGTCTCTAACATGAGTATATATATCTAGTATAGTAATTGCAAGCCGAGATCGCGCAAAAAAGTACTATACAAAAAGAAAACAAAAAATATAAAGAAATAGTGGGTTCTATTTGAATGCAACCAACAATTTACCTACTTAATTATAATATATATTAAACTTAAACATAAAAAAATAATGAATACTAAACACCTTGAATAAGGAGAGTAATGAACAAACTGCTCTACGTGATGAAAGACTGCACAAATTAGTAAAGTCTCATTGGCATGTCACTGACTCATTACCGTACCTCTATTAGAACCTAGTCTAGCTTTCATAATAATTTAAGAACTATTTTTTATAAATGAAAGATCGAAACCCTAGCTCATGTCATTTTGATGCTTTACTGAGTTTTGCAGATTCCCCTAATCAAAGACCATGGATAAAGCTCTTAGAATTCTTCTGAAGTATCGAATACTTGAAAACACTCGGCAAGTCTCTAAGTCCTTGTTTTAACTTGAACTTGATACAGTTATCTTCTATGTTTCTGGCAATGGTTATAGAGAGAGCCTTCATTGGTTATATAAACTTCGCATCATATCTAATGGCTCTGGACTATAACAAAATCAAGTGCAACAGTTACTACATGATATTATCTCTGCTCTTTCTCAGGAATTGTCAAGAACAGTACCTGTTCGCTACCGCTAAGATATTATTTCGTCGTATGAAATGGTTTGACAGTGGACCGCGTCGACATTAACTCCAACGCGCACTTGTCTGGGTCGGTCGGCACCCCACAGCTACCCACATTAGATATATGATATAAAACGTACTCGAATCGAAGGTAACACCAGACTTTTTCAGAAATTTAGCTTCGTCTATACGAAGATATTGTTATTAATCGTTGCAAAACTTACAATGGTGTAGCTTTAGTAAATTTTACGTACAAAGTATTAGACGCCGTAGAAACTCTAATGGTCGCATAGACAACCGCAGGCTTCTATTAAAATCACGAATACGAAAAGAATCATATACAGGGTCGGAAAACGCTGATGGTCTATCTGAGTTTACATGAGAGCGACAAAGTAAAGTATAGAAATCCGTGCGATAGACAAGGATGACTATATTGACGACGTTTTAAAATCTAAATAGTCACCGCCCATTTCGTCATTCAACAAATAAAATCCACTCCCACTTATATCTCAGCGACCAATCACCATCTTTGCCTTTCGCTTTCGCAAGAGATGTCGCTACTTGTGCAACTCCAACTCCGGTATTCTGATATTTTACCAGCGGTCGAAATTGTGGACAGTGACTAATCGCTAGCTTGTTGACCAGCGCGACGGGCGAAGCGTGCGGGGAGTAAGATTTCATAGGCGTACTAAATTTGAATACGATCAGATATAAAAAATATATAAAAATGACAAAAATTGTTCCATTAGATAACATCTATTATTTTTAGAGTAGAAACAGTGATATAACAGTTTTTACCAATTTCGAGGCGTTAGATATTAAAAATTATAAGAATTATTTCAAAATTTAAAGTTTTTATCTTGTCAATTACCCAAGGTCGAAAATAATAGAAAGTGACTAACTCACAACACAGAGATGAGTACGGAAGGGTAAGGGTGGTATGATTACCTAAGCGTGCCACTTGAGAAGAGTTAAATCACACAAAATTATCAAAAATAAGTTGACATCGGCTGAACCTAGCACATTAACATTTTACTTTAAATGTGTCCCTGTTCTTATGGAAGGCGATTGCCAACTACCACCCACTTACACCTACCTGATGCGCACTCCGCAGATAATACACTTAAGCCTTATCCTCATGGACGCGAAATTCACGGATTTTTGCACGAATTTTACAACTTCTGTTTTAATTATTTATGGCGGGAAAATCTCAACTTTTCACAATTGCAATTTGCGATACTGTCAAACACTACAAATATTAATGCTTCTTTCATTATTATTTGGTGTTAATAAGTTTGTTTTGAACTTCTGACAATATACCACGGCAGTTTCACGATGAAAATGGTAGAAAATGTTATAGGTAGTTGACAACATTTGTTACAAATAGAGATTTTTCCACCGTTAAATAAATCGCGCAAATATTTGCGAATTCCGCATTGAAAAGGACAATGACTTCTTTCTTTGGGGGCATTTAAAACAGGCCATTTACGGACATTCACATGATAGGCCACATAATTTAGTCAATTTACAGGCGAATTGAAGACGTCCTACATAATATTTCCCCTGAAATGCTAGAACACGTAAGAACCGAATTCTATGACAGATTAGGGTATTGCGAGGCACAAAGGGGGGGCATTTTTGAACAACTTATTAGTTAAACATCAACATTAATTTTTTTCTTTAGTTTTTACAGCAATAAGTTTTAAGTTTATTTATGTTTTAGAGTTTTAGTATTACTTTCTGCCAGAGCGGCTATTAAATAAATACAAAAGCGGAAAATAATTGCAATTATTTTCATACACCGTTAGGTGGTAGGTTTATGAAATAATTCTAAATAGTTAAAAGTACGTAAGAATTTGCTTTGTTTTAAGGAAATGCGTCCTACTCCGCACATAGAAACATCGGCACTGAAGCTGCCAGCTGCCTGAAGCTGACAGATGCCTGCCACACCTTCCGGCCAATCGGATGCGCTCGGCTAGAAGTGGGAGCGACTGCTCAGATGTTATTCTAATTTATAAAACGTCGTCAATATAGTCATCCTTGTCTATTGCACGGATTTCTATACTTTACTTTGTCGCTCTTGTGTAAACTCAGATAGACCATGAGCGTTTTCCGACCCTGTATAATAAATGACGCCATAATCCAGATTGATCACTTTATCTACAAAGTTCCCCGTAGTGTTAATACTGAAATATTGTATGACGTGAACTTTACAGTCCTGCACATGCGAAAACGGTAGAATATTGAATTTATGCAAACATTAAGCTGGAGTATTATTTGTATTTATTAGTATGGAGGCTTCTACTACTAAAGAAAGGTATTCTATGGTTGATCTAGCTTTAGAAAATAAAGCTAACCTAAAAGAATTGTATGCTTCTTTTTCACAAAATACAAAAGTAGATTATGTGTCAATTTCTACAGTCGTCAAGAGAATACCTCCGATTCACCGAAGAAAAAGCACTAGTTAAAGAAAACATTAACGATATGTTTGCACAGTGCGCATGAAACATACGTATGAACAGTTTAGTTCGACGGCAGCTGTTTGATAAGATTAAAAATGTGAAGACAAGGAACAGTTGGGATACGTTCTTAAGTACGCTTGTGTGTTGGCATAATAAAACATTATGGATCAGCAATATGTGGACAGTCTACTTCAATATCCAGAAGAAAGCCTGATGTCACCAGAGACAGTAAATATTTACTATTTTTCTTTCCTATACGCATTCTTAATTACATATAATTAAATAGAAAACAGAAGAACTATGTATTCGTCATTCCCAACGATAATACATGATGCAATTCGTACCTCAGTTTAGTACCAGATGGACAAAAAGTACCTGATGTAGATCCAGACCAATCAGAGCACTGCATTTTTTGCATATTGGTTAAATCGTGATTCGTTCTGAAAAACCGGACACACTGGAGGTAATATTGACTGAACCAGATACCCGTAAGGATGCTTATTAAACAATTCCTGTTATTTAGTTTTATATTACAAAATTTTATTACCTTTTCTTCCAACTCCAATAGCTCAACGTATTTATTAATTTCTGCTTTAATATCAACTGGAGAAAGACCTTTCAATTTGCTGAAGAAGTACAGATGTTCTTCTACAGTCAGTTCGTCAAAGATGATGTTGTGCTGCGGACAGAGCCCCAGACTTTCTCTTACCCCATCCATTTCAGTTCGAATATCGAATCCATTTACCGTTGCCGTCCCGCTAGTGGGCGTTATCATGCCGGTTAACATAGACATGACGGTTGTTTTACCGGCACCATTATGTCCCAGTAAAACTGTTATTTGATCCTCGTACATCTTCAGAGATAAGTCTTCAACGGCGGCCTTTTTGTGAAACACCTTTCTTAGGTTTGTTATCTGTATACCAGTCTTCAGGAATGATGGTTCAGGTTCGAAGAATTCACCGACGTAGGCAGGATTTCCGAAAAAGCTCACATCTGAATCACCTAAAAAAATATTGTTTCTTTCTTACATTACATTTATCTATAGTGGTTGTATGATTAGATATATAGGATGCCACTTAACGAATGTTACATTCTCTAAGGGTATAATCCAGAACCCAAATGGTGACGTTTTTATCCACACTTGCTTAAACGAAAAATGTCGCAAAAGGATTAGAGGATGTTAAAGTTTTTTTTATTTCTTGTTTTCTCCTTAACTCAGAACACAGTTAACCGATTTGAGCAAAATTTGCTGTTGCTATTTCCCTTCATGAGGTATGCAGTGCTTATGTTCCTGTTATAATAGATGGCCGAAAATCTAGAGAGTGACTTATGTTCTAAACCTGCTCACAATTTATAGCAGTCGACACAAAGAAACATACATGCAGCCCGTACATTTTTTTTTATAAAATCGTGTGCCGTATATCTCTGAGAACATACCCGATTACACAGTTTCTGCTGCAGTTAAGTACGCATGCGCCGGAGTTTTCTATAGGTTGTGGCGAATTGACGGATCCATCTCTTCCATTTTCAGCAGTATATCGTTCGGGTGTGCCAAATTTCGGGTATACCTTTTCGCTAATTTAATTATGCATGTAATTAATTTTATTAATGATTTTGCGTTCTTAAGAATGGAGAATAATTCAAACTCTACAGTGCATTCTCAAAATCGTTCTAATTTAACAAGTGGGGAATATCGGTGAAAATATGTGTGTAAGTGATGTTGAAATATACAGGGTGT
Organism: Monochamus alternatus; assembly: GCA_037114965.1. Lineage (NCBI taxonomy): Eukaryota > Metazoa > Arthropoda > Insecta > Coleoptera > Cerambycidae > Monochamus > Monochamus alternatus. The sequence continues at coordinate 52,833,096 of CM073429.1, read as the reverse complement.
CCGGTAAGTATATAGCATACTTTTGTTAGTGTATAGGAGAGGTCAAAATAACACTAGTTTGTCATAAATTTATTTTTCCTGAAGTGCCCCTTAACGGAGATACAGAACCCCTAAGGTGTACCCAGCGATTTAACTTTTCGGCTGTAACTTTTGAACTGACCTATATAATTTAATGAAATTTTAATATTTTATGTAGGCCATAAAAGCTCATAAAACCATACTACAGTAGATGTTTTACACTTCCAGGGAAGTCAGGAACGGACTTGCCACCATGCTCGTTGGGCTAAAATTTTGACAGGTGTCATTTTATAGAGGTGAAAACTGAATTTTTAAATACTTTGATCATTCCATTTTAAAAAAGGTACTCTACATTTGTTTTGATAAAATTGACCGTTTGCGAAAGAAAGTTTTTGTATTATTTCAATGACGTGTTATATAAAAACTTTATTTTTTCGAAAACGGTCAATTTTATTGAAAGAAATGTAGAGTACTTTTTTTAAAAAGGAATGACCAAAATATTTAAAAATTCAATTTTCGTCTCCATCAAATGACCCCTGTCAAAATTTTGGCCCGAGTATGGTGGCAAGTCCGTTCCTGACTTCCCTGAGAGTGTAAAATATCTACTGTAGTATGGTTTTGTGAGTCTTTATGGCCTACATAAAATATTAAAATTTCATTAAATTATACAGGTCGGTTCGAAAGTTAGAGCCGAAAAGGTAAATCGCTGGGTATCCCTTACAGGGCTCTGGTTCTCTGTTAAGGGGCACTTCAGAAATTTTTTTATGACAAATGTTATTTTGACCCCCCCCCCCCTATAAACTCACGAAAGTATGCCATATACTTACCGAACTCTCTGTATATTTCATTAACAAAAACGTGAGTAGCATTGTAAAGAAGTACAACTGCGAAACGGAAAATAATGGAAACTCGCGGAAGAAAGATGGTATTTTTAAAATTAGTTTTCATAAAAAAAAAGATTGAATTGCTATATCTTACAAGATGAAACTTTGTCTAGAATATATCCAAAGGTGCCTTTGCGATTTATGCGTGACATATGAATTATAGTAGGGGAATTTCCGTATAAATGAAATCTAAAAAAGTACACTAATAGAAAAAGACGAAATAGTGATATGGTGAAGAAACTATTTAAAATAAATATTAATAGATCAGAATCTGGATCGAAGAATATATTAAACTTCGATGAAACATGGATGGATGAAGGTCATACGGAAGACGGTACGATATGATATATTAAGTGTTAATATGTGACTGTTACAGTGCAGTGCTAGTAACAAATAGTGAATAGTGTGTATGTATTCTAAAGCCTTTTGTCCTTTTCAATGCGGAATTCGCAAATATTTGCACGTTTATTTAATGGTGGAAAAAACCTTTAATTGTAACAAATTTTGTCAACTATAACATTTTCTGTCATCTTCATCATGAAACTGCCATGGTAGATAGTCAGAAGTTCAAAACAAATTTATTAATACTATACAATAATGAAAGTAGCAATTATATTTGTAATGCTTTACTGTTTCACAAAATAATTAAACCAGAAGTTGCAAAATTCGTGCAAAAATCCGTGAATTTCGCGTCCATGCGGACAAGGCTTTCTAATTTGTAGAGAGGATGGCACAGGGGGCACTAAAGTAAATTGTTCATATGCTAGGTTCAGTCGACGTCAACTTATTTTTAAAAATTTTGTGTGCTTTAAATTTGAATCATGTGGCACGCTTAGGTAATTACCCTCACCTTCCGTACTCATCTCGTGTTGTGAATTAGCCACTCTCTTATTTCCGACCTAGGGTAATTGATAATAAAAGGTAAAAACTGTAAATTTGGAAATAATTCTTATCATTTTTATTATCTGACGCTTCGAAATTCCCAAAAACTGTTATATCACTGTTTCTACTAAAAATAATGGATGTTATATTTTTAATATATGATCGCCTTCAAATGTAGTATGCTTATGCTCCATCGCCCGTCGCGCTCGTCTACAAAATATCTATTAGTTTCTCTCTAGATTTCCGGTCGCTGACTATAGGTTAAATCATTCAGGGCGTCGTTTTACTGCGACCCTTTGTGATTATTCTTCTGTAACTTTTTTGTACGTTTAAATTTTTACACGCAACTATCAGAAATAGGTAGATAAGTAATTTTATTCTACACAAAAAATGTATACCTACCTATCAAAAGTCGAAATTATGCTCGGTTATGAAGATATAAATATTTATTAACACATAACTACCTCATATTTTTTGGAAATAACTACGTATTCGTAATAGGTAAATAACATTATTAATAGCATAATCAACTGAAAGGTGACAGTAATAAAAAGTCTACTATTTAAATTAAACCAATCATACGTTCGTCTAACCTGTCGTACGGCGTTATTTATTATATCCCTTATTAGGTGTTACAGAGTTATAAACAATTCCTTTAAAATGACCCCAAAAGTAAAAGTCTAACAGATTAAAATCCGGACAGCGGGAATGAAAGTCACTATTTCGACCAATTCAACGGTTTGGAAATACTTTAAATGATCTTTCGTCAAATAGCTGTAATAAGCACCATCGTGCATGAACTATATTTGTTGTTTAGTATTAATGGACATTTCTTCGACAACCCCAGCAAGTTCTTGCCGAAGGCATTCCAAACTTTAATTGAAAATTCTTGTTATAAATGATGCTCTTTTATTGCGTGTGTGTTTTCTTCGTTCCACACATGAGAGTTTTTCCAATTAGAATTACGTCAACGGGTAAAAAGAGAGAGAAAAGAGAAAAGTGTTATCCCTGCTATGTTACTGGAGAAATCGTTCGCAACATGTTAATCTCAGCGGCTGGTCTGGTTCAAGCTAATTTTGTACGGGGTTAAAATGGAAACATTGTAACTGATGCATGTGAAGCATAGTTGAAACTGTTTTGCGGTCAACTACTGCCACTGTCAACAAACGACGAATACTAATTACGGGATTTTCTTCTACTCTTTCTAGAATTTGTTCTTCGTCTTGTACCCTTCTTTGATTGTACCTTCCATTATACCTAAAGTTGCCAGTGTCTTCTAATATGGTGAATAAAGAAGTATGACAAGACTGTCTGCGATTTGTATAAAGTTCTTCATATCATTTAAATATTCCTGTACATATACCACAATCATATCTATAATAATTTCTACCTATTTCTGATAGTTGCGTGTAAAAATTTAAACGTACAAAAAACACAAAATAATATCCACAAGGGGTTGTAGTAAAATGAACGCCCTGCATGATTTAACCTTAAAGGAATATAATCACTGCACACTTCACAAAGATAAACTAAGCAAAAGTAAATTTTGCTCAAATCGGTTAATTGAGTTCTGAGTTAAGGAGAAAAAGAATTAAAAAAGAAACTTTATCACCCTGTAACTTTTTTTTGTGACATTTTTCGTTTAAGCAAGTTTGGCTAAATGGACACCATTTGGGTTCTAGATTATACGTTTGAAGTATGTCACATTTGTTAGGTGACACCCTGTATACTTACTCTACAGATATACTTACGTCTATGAACTGTTGTGCGCCAATAACTAGCTTTACACAAGAAATTCCATGGTTTTGGTACTCCATACTCTCCAGGGAAAACGGCCTCCACATATATAGTAATAAATAAATAAATTAATGAGTCCGCAACGAACATTACCACTACTATTCCTAGTGATAAAGATTGATCTGGGGTGATGGGCTTAAATAATGTATTCCATTGAATACCTAAAAGCAGTGGAATGTAGTAATGTACATTTCAGACTATAAGTAGCATTTTCAATGTTTACTGGCAGCGTCTCTATTTATACGAGTATGAATTTCTATCTGTATGCCATTAAATGACTATTGTCTTTGTGGCAATTGTTAATGGTGAAAAGTTTTCATCGGTTGACACGTCGTTGGTTTAGGCTTGTTGAGACAGAGTAAAGCGAGTCCATGAAACAATATAATAGACTCAGATGGGAACGGAAATCAACATAGAGACGTCCCAGACAAACGAAACCTATTATACTGCCAGATTTCATTTGACACATCAGACGATGTATGGGCCATTTAAGTTTAAAGGGTATTTTTTCTAATAACCATTGGACACGGTCGAATACTAAAGAATGACTAACAACTTCTTAAACATAATTTATTAGTTTGGGTCGGAAGAGTAAGTTATTTCTAAAAAAGCCCTTTTGTCACAACCAAATATTAAATAAACCAGATATGGGAGCTGACAGACTATACGCTGGGCAGTCGACCTTCCCTAAAATTAATTCAGCTCTTGTGGAGAGTAGAGTTCCTCCTACCGTTTGTAGCTGGATATCAAATATGCTCGCCAAAAGAGCCATGCAAATCAGCGTAACGGATGCTTCCGTAAGAGGAATTGTTAGATGGAGCTGCCCGCAGGGAGGTGGTCTATCAGCGCTGCTATGGAACTTGATTATAATAAGTCTCCTGTGCCACCTCAACTCGGAAATTGGCATCTACACCATCGCTTATGCTGATGATCTCACTTCGCTAATTAATGAAAAGTTTGAAGGGATCCTTTGTCAAAGAATGCAAACAGTCTTAAGAACAATTGAAAAGTGGTGTGACGACCATGCTCTGTCTGTCAACCCCAGGCAAACATAAATGGTTCTCTTCATGAGGAAGAGAAAATGAGCAGAATAAAAGCACCAACTCTCCTAAACACTACTTTCACATCAGATGTGAAATACCTTGGAGTCACACTTGGTGCAAAGTTAACCTTGAATCTTGATTTGGAGAGGAGACTAAAAAAGGCGTACATATCCAATGAGCAGTGCCGCAGAATCGTTGGTAAAACCTGGGGAATGAAACCAAAGGTGGTCATGTGGATATACACTGTGAGATCAATGTTAGCCACCGGGCCATCGTCTGGTGGCCAAAAGTCCAACAGTCGACAGGTACAAAGGAATGCCTGCCTGAGTATAACAGGAACTATGCGAACAACATCCACCATAGCAATAATAATAATAGTTTATTCAGAATAATAACCAAAGCATATTAAACTATAGAGGACAGATAAATATTACTAAATAAACTAAGCAAAAGAAAATCACAAAATCAATAATTAATAACTGCTTACATATGACATCATTATCTCTCACTCTCCACTGAAACCATGAATACATGGTTTGTGCGTGGATGCGGTGGTAGAATTAACAAACCTGTAAATAACTAAATAAACGTATCCTATATAATTTGAACCTATATAAACAAACACATAATACCTACATAAGGCAAACATCTTTTTTATATAATCCTACCATATTCTAACATTTTAAATATAATGTACATAGGCAAGTGCGTGGAAAGTAAAAACCAATATATCCGTAAAAGTGAAAATAAAAGGACAAGGTAAGTAGTAGTCTTTATATAGCTTAGGATGTTATATAGTACCTATTTAATTTAATATTAAAATTATTGTGGTTCGATAATACTACTAATAAAATATCTAGATGCATTAAGTAGCCAATATTTAACTTGTTTTTTAAAGCAGTGCAGTATTTTAATATTTCACAGAGTTTTAGGTAGTCGACAATAAATTCTTGGAGCTACAAAATTAAATGATCGTTGTCCAAGTTTCTTAGCTGCCCTTGTTGTTACTATACTTTTTTCTAATCTGTATCTAGTACTATAGGTATGCTCAATTTCTCTTAACTTTTCTTTATTTTTATATTGCAGCAACAGAATTCTATAGCAGTAAATTTGTCTGAGATCCATTAATTTAGACTCACTAAACAAGAGATCAGTTGGGTATAATTTACTTTTTCCAAAAATTATTTTTATAATTATCTTTTGTATTACCTCTAATTGCTTCATATGAGTCTTATACAGTCCGCCCCAACCTACAATCCCATACTGCAACAATGACTCGACAAGTGAATAGTAAACAATTTTTAAATGTTTTATGCTTAACATGCCTTTTAGCTGTTTAAAATAAAAAATAAGAGATCTCAGTTTTTTAGCGAGATTATCTGCATGTATGTTCCATCTAAGATATTTATCAATTTCCACCCCTAAATATTTTACATGGTCTGTTTCATCAATTGAAAAGGATTCATCGGAAACTTTGAATTTAATTTCTTTATATTCAGGTTGTGTAACTTTATTGCAGCTAAAAGGCATGTATCTTGTTTTGTCAAAGTTTATTGATAAAGTCATTTCATCAAACCATGTTTTGATTAATTCTAAGTCTTTTTCTGCTATTTCTTTTGCTTCTTTCCAGGTGTCGGCTGTGTACTGGATGACAGTGTCATCTGCAAATGAGGATATATTGCCTTTGGATTTTAATTTAAGAAGGCCATTTATATACACAGTGAACAAGACTGGCCCAAGAACGGTACCTTGCGGAACACCAAACTCTACCCCTCTGGCATCACTAAGATGATCTTCAATTTTAACCTTTTGAAACCTCTCTTGCAGGTAAGACTTCATCAGGTTAAATGCTACACCCCTAAAACCAAGGTCCTCGAGCACTAAGAGCAGCTTTTCATGGCTGACCGTGTCGAAGGCCTTGGCTAGGTCAAGAAAGATACAAACAACTGCTTTACTGTTGTCAAGAGCTTCATATACATTATTGGTAAGGTAAGCAATTGCATTTTCAGTTGATATCCCTTGTCGAAAACCAAATTGCTTTTCAGAAATTATTTTATAACGTTCTAAATAAGAAACAATTCTTTTTTTCATTATTTTTTCAACAATTTTACTAAGGTTTGTGACAAGAGATATTGGCCTATAATTAGAAACTAATTTACGGTCTCCCTTCTTATAAAGGGGTGTAATAATTCCCATTTTAAAAGATTTAGGAAAATATCCTTGCTGAAAAATGTTATTTATTATTTCAGAAAGGGGATGTTTGATATACTCTGATATAACTCGTAATGTCTTTGTTGCTATGAGATCATATCCCGGCGCTTTATTTAATTTTAATTCGTTTAAAAAGGAGGCTACTTCATTGCAATCAGTATTGTGAAAAAAAATGTTATGGTTTATGATGTCTCTTTTTACTACACCTGTATTTGGTTTTTTGATATTCAGTGCCATATTTTTCCCTAGTTCAGAATAGTAATTATTAAAACAGTTTACTATTTCTTGTTTACTTTTTAAACTTTGTTGTTCTACAATTATTTCTTTGATATCTGTATTTTGCCGTTCTTTATTTAGAAATTTATTTACAGTTGTCCATAGTGACTTACTGGTAACTTTATTTTTTTCAATTTCTGTTGCATAGTATTTTTTCTTTGTTATTTGGATTAGTTTCTGAAATTGTTTTTTATAATTTTTATATTGTTGTGCAAGTTGCACATTTGTTGGATTTTTTTGTAGTTCTTTATATAAACTTTGCTTTCTTTGTGAAGACTTTATTAAACTTGGAGTGATCCATGGGCACCTTTTTTTAATATTATTTTTTATTATTACTGTTTTCGTAGAAGCATCCACAGCTTTTTTTATTTTTGTTATTAATATATTTACTGCTTCGTCAATATTATTTGTTTGGTATACCTCCTGCCAATTTTCTCTTTTTATAATATCTAACAATTTATTTTCATTCAATGTAATAATTTTATTATTTGTTTCAGGTGAACTTCCTGCATTCCTTTCTATATAAGCAATGACTGGGTAGTGATCGGTAATTTCGTTTTTTAGCGTGAATGCGGCAAGTTTTTCATTTAGAGGACATTTTACAAAAATGTGATCAAGACAACTTTTTGAATTTCCTTGTACTCTAGTAAATGTGTTGATTAACGATTTATATCCAACTGCATGTAAATTATTCAAATAAGTTTGTGATTGCTCTGTATTAGCTTTTATATCGATAGTTATATCACCAATAAAGAAATAAATAATTTTATTAAATAGATTTTGTTCTTGTAAATATTGCTCTAAGTCATTATTAAATTCATCATACCCTATATCATGTGGCCTGTATAGAGAATCTACAATGAGAGTCCGACTATTTACTTTAATTTTTATTCTAACAACCTTTATATCACCTATATTTTTAATTTCATTTTGGCAGACCTCACTGTATATGTCCCTTACATAAACCAGGACTCCGTCATTTTGGTTAATATCTCCATTATTATAAAAAACATGAAAGCCTTCAATATTAAAAAAATTCACATCTTCTACCTTCCACGTCTCCGAAAATACAATTATATCAAAGCAAAACTTGAATTGATGCAAAAGAAGTACCATTTCATTAAAATTCTTATTAACACTCCTTATATTACAATGAAAAATTGAGATATTCCGTATAAGACTTTGTTGTTCTAAATTACAAAACTCTTGTACATTATCCATTTCTTTTGTTATGAATTCTGAGTGTTGAATATCACGGATATATTGATTCATATCTTTATTTTGTATTCTAAATAAAACAAGTATTTTATCAGCAGTATAAGTAAAAAGATAGTAATTATAAAAAAAATATAGATAAAAATAAAAACTATGTACGCAGATAAGCAGACAAAAATAGTAAAGTTGTACCAGGTAAATGCAATATAATTTTTCAATTTAACATATAATCAAATATTCGAATATGTAATTATTTTCTTGAATTTTTGGGCACTAACCGTGGTACTTGCTCAGTATTTGCATGCTTCTTTATTCCTTTCTCTTGTCTGTTTTGCTCATTCCTTGCTTCACCTCTACACCTTCTTTTATTAATTCCAGTTTGTTTTACATTGACCGTTTCTTCATCTTCGTCTTCGCCAGCTTCGTCTATATCTGATAACTCCTTATCCGCATCGGTATATTCGGGTAGGTCTTCCACGTCTATATTACTTTCAAGTTCCTCTGCTGTGAATATTTTATCTTCTATTTGGAGCTTGAATCCCTTAATTTTCTATGTCTTGTTTTTATCTCTGGCCAGTTTTAAGTGTTTCACTAATATTTTCTGTTTCTGTTGGTCTTCTAAACATAAATCGTGTGCTATAGTTACTTTTTTGCCTTTCAGTTTGGATATATTTTTGAAGATAGACTGTTTGGTTAAGTATGACACAAATTCAATCAAGATCCCTTTTTTATATGAGTGGCGTTTTCCAACAAAATATATATTATTTATATCACTATATTTAATATTAATATTGAGAGCCAAATTAAGAGCTGTTATGGCACTGTTTAAAATATCAGCTTCATCTACTTGCAAGCCGAACACCACTATATTATTTTTTCTTCTTTTCCTCTCCAAGTGCAAGTAATTATTTTTTAATTTTTCAATATCCTGCTCAACTATACGCAGCTTTTTATCAATCTCTTCTCTATTTCTATTAATTTCCCTACTCAGCTTTTCAGTTTGATCGTCTTGTAATTTCTTTAGAAGATCATATAGCTGTCGCACACTCATGTCATCATTAGGCATTCTTATAAAATTATTGATCTATCCTGGTATGGTCGTCAGGAAGACCCCATTCTGAGACACTGACAACATTTCTCCCAAGTTTGCATTTGATAGACCCTACATGGTACTTATCAGGAATGAGGAGACCGCCAATGAGAATGAAATAAACATTTTCACATACTGATCAAAAAGGAAGAAAGGTGAAGGATGTGAATTCTAGTTAAGGGATTAGCAACCACCAGGTCCAAACCAGGAAGTAAAACAGGGTAAGTGGATAACCTTCAGAGGCCCATGAATCGGAAGCTGAACGTGAGAGTAACGATAAATTCCCTTTCGAGATATAGTGAATTTGTACAGCATATCGATGAAATAATAATAATAACCTAGTAATTAATTAACAGCCAACCGACAGGTTTATTACAAGATCACTTTCTTTTACAGAAGTAATTCTGATTTGGTGTGGCGTTTCAATACACGGTTAGAAGAAGACTATGGTCTGTGACTCCCCTGCCTTTGATTTTTACTTATGAACTGTTTCCAAATTTCAGCTTTTTTCCAACGAATTCTATTCCCTAGAAGGAGCTCTGTGTAATATATTATTTTTATTTGTAACCAACATCTAGATAAAGAACTGCCAATATTACCAATTGGATAAAGAGGGAGTATACTCACGGCAGAGACGCCAACGGGATATATTTTGACATGCATAAAATGATACATATTTTACTATGTACATAAAAGTAACACCTTATTACTAATAAGTATAATATGTAAATACAAAAAATATTGTAGAATATTACTTAATGAATTTGTTCTTTTCAATTCAAATTTTGAAAATACCATTATTATATTGATGGAATCCGAACGCACTGAAATCGCAAATAAAGCCTCCTTCTAGGGGTTAGAATTCCTTGACTTTTTCCAGGTCCTGTTTGGATTGTAATTATTTCAATTTTTCTAAATAGGCTTGATCAAAGCCTTCCCTCTTTCTTCCATCATTTATTCCCTGTATCGTGCTAACTCTTCAACGGTGTTATTTCCTAGAAGGTACTTTCGGATGGTTAGAGATAGAGTAAATCTGACGAGTCTTCGGCTCTTTTTTTCGAGAAAATAGCAATGACGAATACCGCATCTCTCTATCTTTTACCGAGTGATACCGAAAAACGCCCTGAATCTCGAAAGCGATAGAGAGATAAAGGGTTGCGGTTTTCTCCACTGTTATTTCCTTAAAAAAACACCCCAAGACATGAGATTTTCTTTATCTATTACAGAATCATCTGCAACCTTCCTCGAATGCATACCAAGTTATTTCATGCTTGCTCATATGTAATAATCCAAGGGCGTTAGATTGGAGCTCATGATTGGCCATAATATATGCTCTCCTATCACAATCCATCAGTTTAGATACCACTAATCTAACTCCCGGATGGTTCTACTGTAATGTGCGAAGCATCCATTATATTGGTATATCGTCATGTGCAGAAATTGTTACGCAAAAGAATACTCGCACACAGATCCATTTAAATTATTATTAAGAATGAAGAACCTATTATATTATTTCCAGTTTCATCCATACGTTTGGACTAAATTTTCTGTAGGCAATAGTTTACCTTTGAACTTGGCAATTGTCTATATTCTTCTTTATTAAATTTGGCTTCGGTAATATAATTTTTAAAAATAAATCAACAAAAGTTTCCACTGTAATACACCAACATCGACTGTCATTTTTCATGAGTAAAACACTGACGTGCGGGACATGTCGATTTGGAAGTTTTTTTTTCAAAAAAGACTTTAAACGTCTGATATACTGTTTTATTCGAAACATTTTGTTACAGATTTCATTTCATATCATGCTTTGTCAATTAATTCCAGAAAGACCGAAATTGTTTTCTCCACGATACCTTGGACCTTGGAGTCACACGTAATGTAAAACTAATATGGAATCTTCATTTGGGAAGGAAACTAAAAAGGTGTATATATCCTACGAGCAGTGCTGCATGACTGTTGGTAAAACCTGGAGAATGAAACCAAAATTCATGTGGATATACACTGCCATTGTAAAACTAATATTATACCAGGCTAACATCTGGTGATCAAAATTCCAGTAAGCGACAGCTAAAGCTCAGCCAGGTACAAATTATTGCCAGCCTAAGTATAACTGCAGCTATGCGAACAACTCCAACCATAACAATGAAGGCAATGCTATGTATGTCACCTATTGATATTTATTGTCTTGACATCTATGTTTCATCTCAATAATAAATAAACTAAATGTAGGGAGTGGAGAAGTTAGGAGTGAACAGATGTGGAATAGAATCGTCAGAAAGATGCTCCTTCAGGCAAATACTGACAGTATTTCGCCCAAGTTTGCATTTCACAAGCTCTACATAATGAAGAGGGATCAAAAAGGAAAGAAGATGAAGGATGTAGGATGTGGAATCTGTTTCAGATCCCTATGTATCGGATATCAATGGACAGGCATACTGCCATGGTACAAACAAAATTAGAAGCTATAACCATAACCGCCAAAGAAATTACCTGTAGATATACAATGGGCAAAATTATCAAAATATATACAGATAGTAGACAGCCATGTGATCATAAGATAAGGGCTAGATCAGCATGGGTATGCCAGCAGCCACTGACAGTGGTCTCAACCGATAGCATTATATCTATATGCTGAATTAAGGGACACGAGCGGCAGTAAAGAAGGTGACAAGTTAGCCAGGAGTACATTGGATTTCAATATTCCGTTGTCAACATAAATTATCAAGGAGGACATCCACAAAGACTGAGAAAAGAGAAAATGGTGGAATGAAATAACTCAATTCAATTTGTCAAGGAGAGTCTAGAGTACCTCTGCAAGGATAGAACTAAAAAGTACCTGGCAATATCTAGCATAAATCTTCAACTGGTGAGAGGTATTCAAACTAGACACTGTTTATTAAGAAAACACTTTTATTATATGAGGGAACACCTCTTTTAGGGGTTGCGAACTAGAAGAAGACAGTATTTCATACACTCTGTGAGTGATGCCTTCTATGATCTAATTAGATAAGGAAATCTAATTATATCATGGAAAGCCATCATTGTAACCTATTAAAATGAAATGGTGGTGATGTTGCTCACGAGGGATCAACGTCACCTTCTTTTTCTGTTAAATATGTTGGTTAACAGCAGGTGGATTGATCTTCTAATGGGAGGAAATACAAGAAGCCAAGTAAGGCCTAAGTGTTGCAGTCTTTTAAGCTACTTTCTCCACAATTCCAGATTACAGACGTTATATTATTACGGCCCGAAACGTATAAATGTACCTACCATTCACCCTGTATAGAAAAGATAGGTAGTTAACAATTATTTCACGTTTTAATTGTTCTACTATATTTTTCTGATGGCTCGATCAATATTTGTCAGTATATTCATTTCCTATGAGAAAAAAAATATGATAAGTAAGAAATGAAAAGACACGGTTACTGTAGTGAGTTAATTCTAAAGAAGAGAAAATATGCCTTTGAAAACATAAACAAGCCTAAACCGGCGACGCAACAACTAGCCCGGAAATTATTTAAACGTTTTTACTTACCTGCTCCATATCCTTCGAACAACAGTATAATCTGTAGTCCGTAACCAAGCGCACTGTTAGAAAACAGACACACTATGAGTTTACTAGCTACTCCCAGACGATCAAATTGGGTTTTAGATAACAAGTACGGCGTGTAAGAAATGAACCAAACTAGACCTGCTATGGTTGCGGCAGTACTAGCTAGAATAGAAAAACATCTTAAAACAAACATTTATCTGCATTTACATCTTACCTTTATTAAACATGACGCTGATGCAGAAACAGAATGTGATAGTTGCGCAATTGTAGAACATGAGGAAGAAGACTATTACAGTTGGATCTGAATGGGTGAAGATTGTAAATTCTTTGTTAGGGTACCATTTGACTGACAGTAGGATAACCATTAAAATCGACGATAGGAGGAGAAGTATGAAATATTTTACAAACCAGGCCGTCCAGTGCAACCAGTTAGGCAGACCCATTATTTTCATGGCTTCCTAAAAGATATGGACAAATATGACATTGAATAATGATAATCAATTTATTTGCGACACAGCAATGGTTTTGAAAATAAAAAAGCAAGAAAGGGGTTGTAGCCTGCATTAATCGACGGGAATGTGTTTGGGGTAGTTAGGACTTAAAAATAATAAAAGTTTCCTCCACTAGCCTGGCCGTTTCAGGGGAGGAGGGTGTACAAATGTCTCCTTTTTTTGTTTTCGCTTATAACTTGAAAACGGTGCCTTGTACATAAAAATACGAGCATATACAATTTTCTACAATGTACCGTTTCCGAGACGCTAATTAAAAAAATAAATAACACGTTTTACAGAGACAGAACCCCTAAGATCCTCTGTCGGTTCATCTATAAAGTTACGCGATGAAAACTTTGTAGTAGATCCTCTTCCGCTTTTTCAACGGATTTACATCAGTAAAAAAGTGACGTGGATTTGAAGGCTTATTTGCAGTAAAAATTGGCTCCAGTTCCCTTAGCCTTATTCTTATTTAATGAAGGCGGTAATAGAAAAAAACGTACTTTACAAACTGCTTAAACTAACCAGAGAAACGTGAAAAAGATCACTGTTTTTGATGGATACAACAGCTCTTCCATCAGCTTTATGTCGGTAGAACAGGAAATGCGTTATTGAACGAAAAAGTGTGTCGACATCAACTTCAACCTAGAAATTGAATTTCCGTGACTCAAGAATTATTTATTTCCAACCACCAGAATAAAGATAGGCTGATCAACCTATTAAGCTCTAAACTCCTGGAAAACGGCACCATAACATATCAAGCATCACACAATACTATCATGTTGATTGTAAGCACCAGTCCGTAAGTGAAACAACCAATATGACAGAGGAAGACTTCGACCTCACTGTGATACTTACATCAAAAACGCCACCTGACCATAACATCCTGTTCATAAAACCGGACAGAGGAAAAGTACAAAGCAACGTTTACTTCACCCATAAAATGTAACGGCTGGGACTCAAGGAAATTTTATTCTTATACGCATTCACTTGCTGTGATTCTTCTAGCACGACATTCCGGAAGAGTAAACTTGATTTCGTAAAAATGTTACTAAAAACATCATGACATAAAAAGACCAGCAGTGTTCCACAATTCATCTTCCTCACATGCTGATGTTGACAAAGCTGGGCGAATATGCATACTGAAATTGTACGGTGTCCCTGCTAAGATTAAGTTCTCTGAACAGTTTCAAGTACTATTCATTTTTGAAATCGGCATCGAATGTAAAACGAGATCTTGCATCACTTCCATCCAGCGAAGGCACAACGAAAGATCACATATTACGCACATTCCACCAGATGCAGCTCTGGCTGACAAACGAACTTCCTTCAAACCTGTGAAGTTGGAAACCAGAGAAATTTTGGACCTCATATTTTGTAGATGCACTGTAGCAGTGGAACCTGCAGCTGCAAAAAATCGGCGATGAGTTACTCTCGATTATGCCAAAATTGTCTGACTGATGACTGAAGACTGACTAACGAAGACAAGGGTGATTGGCAAAAGTAGCCAAAAGTAGGACCCTCCCGACCTAAGAGAGACAGGCCCAGTTATGTTTTTTGTTAAGATTTTTCATTTGTTACGTTTTCTTCTTATTAGTTTTTATAAAATAAAAATAAAATTTATACATTTTTTACATATATTTATACATTTTTTTACACATTTGCCTTCTCCTTCGGCTTCGCCAATTTTTCACTATTATCTTGAAAACTGGTAAATTTTTGCCTATTTGTGTATGAATATACAGCAAATTGGCTTGTAAACTTTGTAATAATGAAGATAACGAGTTTTCTTGATTTTTAGGGAGTTCTCTTGAAAAATGAATACTGTTAACCAAAAAATTCAAAATTATGTAATTTCTGTCCCATTGGAGATAAATTACCATATTTGTATATATTCTTGAATAAAATTTATTGCTCTAAAACATTCTCTTATGGGACTTTTATGTGAAACAAACAGCCGAGGAGTTACCAGAAGAATTATGACAAAAAACGTGTTAAATTTTTATTATTTTTTAGAGGAGATATCCCTGAAACAGTGCATCGTAGAGAAAAAATTTATAGAACTAAGATTATACAAAATGTAACGTACCGTTTTCGAGTAATAAGTTAAAAACAAAAAAATGTACCTTTAAAGCCCCGTCCCCCACCTAAAGCGAACGGGCTAGAAGTGGGAATTTTTAATATGTTTGCGTCCTAACTACTCCCAACATATTCCTGTACCGAATCAGCTCTCCCCCCCCCCTCAATGCCGCCCTCTTTTTGGCCATTCATTGACTGGCCTATTTTGTAGACACTGAAATATCAGTGCGCTTTATTTTCAAATACAGACGTAGTGCAAGTTATGATCGTAAAAAAGCATTGTTGGTTTATAATCTGTTTCTGATGAACTGAATTAATTTTATACAAGGTGACCGGAAACTAATGGGACCTAGCTTAAACATAGCTTCCTGTGATCAAATAGAACCGATTTAAACAAATTTAGCTTAGTCCAAAAGTGCCTCATTTAGAAGTTACAGGACTTCAAAGAAAAAGAAAAATATTTTCTTGTTATAGGCATTTGTTAACTCATTTTTAACGCATCTTTTTCGTTGGTCCTATTCTGACCTACACTTGACTGTAAATTATGAAGGAGAAATTAATTTTACGTAGCAAAGCTATATCTGTTCCATGTTGATACAAGGTACGATATTTGGCAAAAGCGCGTTAGAAAATTTCCGCACATTAAAATACTTAGAAATAAATTTTCAAATTCGATCAAGTTACCACTTGTCAAATTGACGTTGATACGCTTAAATTAAATAAAGTTTGATCCAACGCCTGTCAGATTAATATTAATTGTTGTACTGAGTTAGTAATTATCGTTGTGTAGTTGTATAAAGTGTAAATCTAATGTGTAATTAATTTCAAATTATTAGTATTATTTTTATTTTGTCAAATTTTGAAAATATGTCTTGACTAATCAGTTTTCCAATTCAAGAAATGGCAAATGATTGCTGTTTATTGGCAAAATCAATTTAATGGAGGAGCTGCAACAAGAAGGTATAGTGAATTGTACCATAATCCTCATCAGCCTAATAGAAAATTTTTTCAAATATTGTTCCAATAATTAAAAGAAAATGGAAGTTTTCGTGTAAAGCACAATAAAGGGCGACCATCTTTCAGAAAGGGTAAAGGAAAATCCGGAAATAAGTGTGCTGCAGTTATCGACAAGTATAGGTATCCCTCATACCCGGGTACATATTATCTTACAAGAGTACAGGATTTGCTACCGCATGATCTTCCTGTTAGATTACATTTTTGTCAGTGGTTATGTGATGAACTCAATAACGACAATATATTTTTAAGATGAGTGCTTGTCAGGGATGAAGCAAAGTCACGCAACGAGGTGTGCATAATACAAGAAACGCGCACACATGGTGACTACATACTTTCAACACGAATTTTCTATTAACATCTGGTGTGGTATTATTGGCAATCATTTGTTGGGGCCGTATGGATTTCCCACTCGGTTAAATGCTGTGTCCGATTTAATTTTTTTTAGAAAAGGTTCCGCCCATCTTAATGGAATATATTCCTTTGAACTTGCGGATCCACTACATACTGTAGGTAATATTGCAAATCCCGGCCTGTATCGACGATTGCGGTTTTTAGAAAAGCGAAATTTCAAGAAACAACTACTCTGCGGGCTAGTGACCCCACCAGCATTAAATTACATCTGAAAAAAAAACGGATTTACTTTCCTTCCTATTAATTTTCTATTACTTCAAACTGTTTTTTTCTTATTTTTTAGAGTAGGACCTAACTCTCTGAAGTCCGATTTGACCATTTTCTCTTCGTTCTTCATTTATCAATTTTTAAATTTGTTTATACAGTGTATATCAAAATTTGACTGATTATATTAACAAACAAATTCTTTTATAATATCAGACTTCTCAATAAATTTTAAAGTAACGATTTCTCTCCCTCCAGGTAGTAAGTAATCCGTGAACCACTGTATAACTAGTCCCCATTTAGTCAAAGAAAACAGTGGTGGTTTCACACCATGATCTCAAAACAGAGGATGTTACCCACAAACAATCTCATTTCCATCGCTCCGTCCTCCTACAAACTCACGAGTGACGTCACTGGCATTTGAAATTAAAATATCAATTAATATTGTTTGCTACTTCATTTTGCTTTTATTTGTATTTTAGAAGTAGAGTTATTTAATCAAATAAGATAATTGTAGATACAAGATCATAAGATATAGATCATAAATAAGTAATATCTACAATTAACTAAACAGTAACTGTGACTACGTTGTACTACTTGTAGTTACTATTTGTTTGTGATAATTAGTATAGGTACCTATTTTCATTTTGCATTTCTTTTGTGGAAATAATGATTGTCAAGAAAATTGTGATTTTTTGTTGCCTCAAATTAGTACAACTTCCTTCTCTCTTCTGATCTAAGTACAGATGAGACGTACGAAAGTTCTAATTATGAGATCAGTTTTGATTTAAATACGTTTCCAAGAGTCTCCAACCCTTAATTTTCAAAGTCAGGCATAATGTAGATATATAAAATTGCTTTTTATAATTTTGAGGGAGCTTTTTATATATTTACTAGGTGACCCGGCAAAGGTTGTTTTGCCATATGAATTATTTCTAGTGAATATTTTGGCAGTTAAATAAAAAATAACTAACTTATTGTAAGTGTGTGGAGATGTGGTATATGACTAAAAGAGGAATGGAGCACTATGAACGATGACGGCCTATAAGAATAACAAAACACGAAACATTCATTTTTTTAAATTATTTCGCGTGCCTGCAATTTTTGCTTGTTTGACGGCTCAAATTAGCCCCTTTACGTCTTGTTGGCATTGTTCACTGTACAAAAAAATAGCCGTATAGTTAAATGATTTTTGGCGGGAGATCGTGACACGTGTTGCGTACTTTTGAGGTTATGTAGATCACTTAATTAACTAATAATGAGAACTACACTTAAAATTAATAATTTTATTAATTATTGATAGAATATGAAATAAATAATTACGGCCCAGTAAATTAATAATAAATTTACTTGAGAATTACACTTAGAAGGTAAAATGATAATTGTAAACGTCACTACTACGCTCGATTCATACACAATAATAATAGTCGAAAACTGTGTAGGGAAGGCTTATTGTGTGAGAGAGACAGGAGACCGGTTTCGTTCTCATCCCTATTCCGTGCTGTTTACTGGGTGAGAAGTGACACCGGTAGATGCCTGGCGGGGATAACTGATCTAGTGATAATCGATCAGTTATCGACCAGGGTTAAAAATGATTAAATTACTCAAATGGTTATTAAAAAATAGGGGTTTGTGATAGAAGGATGAAAATTAAGGGTTGTATGTATTTTTTAATGCCACATCATAAAGAAATAAAAATAAAAAATTTTGTCCAAAAAATAAAAAAAAAATTGTTTGGGGTTGACCACCCTTATCACTTAGGGGTATGAAAAATAGATTACGACCGATTCTCAGACCTACCGAGTATACATATAAAATTTCATTACAATCGGTTAAGCCATTTCCGAGGAGTATGGCGTCTAAAACTGTGACACGAGAATATTATATATTAGATTACGTCTTCAAAATTTCGATTAGATAAAAATAAAATTGACAGAGGCGTGCTACTATAACTTTTATGGTTAAGAATTTTTATTTGTTACGGTGTTCTATCATTTAGAGGCGAAAAATGTATGATATTATACTATATCTGCTCAGTTATGTACATACTTGCATCTATAGGTAATGCAAATTGTGCTGCTGCGTATGCACTTGATGAATTCGTAATTTTTTACATGTATAAAATATGTTGCTACTAATATGTACCTACATGATGCTGTCCTAGTAAGAATACTTGCTCATGCTGGAAGTAACCCTGTTTAAGATTCTTTGTTATGTTCTAAGCTGTTAATAGTATTTGTAATAGTATTGTTTAGCAAGATAATTCCACACAGAAATTAGTAAAACGGCTGAAAATTGAAATGTAACTAACACTGAGTTGGATGGTAAAAATCAATACAATAAATACAATCGTCGTAATGCTGTCTCAAAAATACTGCAATGCTATTGGACGAAAATTTGTAGGCAACCTCTTTTTTAGGGATTTTGATTTCATACCATAGCAGGCTAAAATTACTCACTTTAAGTTGGTTCTCCTTTTCGGTGGTAATTGATCTCACTATGTTAATACAAGGATAAACGAAGCTTACTACAATCATGACGCCCAGAAGAATTTGTAAAGCAAGTTGTAGGGCGTCTTCGTGCCACTTCGGGTACGGATACCTTCTCATGCTTACTATAGGAATTAAAGGTACATCAGCCATAATAACGTCATCGGGATTCATATCCATCTTGCGGGCTATTAGACCAAGCGTAATAATGTGCTGAAGAAACAAAAATCCTTCACCATGGTAATCTGAAAATCGGTATAAAATAGAGGAATGCGGAGTATGTTGAAAAACGAAAATAAACATGGCATATAGCAAGAAAGTAAGTTGGTTGCTGTGACTAATTCAAACCTTATATTGCAGTTGGTTATAAGAGAATTGTGTAGTTGTTGAGTGATCTTAGGTAAACGGAGGTAATGAGGTCATTTGGTATAATCAAATTTTATTTGTTAATATTACTAGTAATAATCCCTGTTTTTTCCTTAATAATTAATTATTCAAACAGAAAAATTTAATTTTATCGAATAAATAAGAGTACCTTTTTTAGTCTAAGGTTGAAGCTACCCAAATTTATTATTTTAAAGTCTTTATCATATAGGGTGTTAAAAATTTAGGCATTAAGTGGTAAAGCTTAACCCGCCTCTGGTAAAATAATAAAACTAAACATGTTTCAAGGACACTATTTTAAGAGGTCCTTACTAGTGTCCATCACATTAAATTTTTATTAAATTATATTGAGTACTTTAAAAGTTATTCCAGAAAACGATTTCCAGCGGAGTCTTTCAGGGACATATACATCTGCGTAGGAAGGGCCTGAAGAACAAAAATTATGAATTATCTTCTTCTTGGGAGGATCCCCCAGGGGTCCACGGACCCTAATTTAATAACCACTGATCTAGAATGCTTAAATAAATGAAAGAGAGTTTTCTAATCCCTTAAATAACGAATCCGTTAACATTATTCAGCTATAGTTAGAGGACTTATATGTATGTGTTCTAAGGTTATTGAGAACCAAGATTGAATTCAATTATTATTAAATAATTATGTAGGTTTCTTACTTGGTATGGCGCCAGTGATGAATTCATATTGTCGAGGTCCAGATTCTTGGTATGTGGGAAAAATAAGATTGGTTTTCCAAATGTTCCCCTCCCTATTTATTAAATCGATTCTTCTAAGAACTCCATAAAACCTTAAATTAAATTTTAAATATTATTTCAATAGCTTATGTTAATAAACTTGATTCCACGAATGCTTAAAGCTATTTTTTTTTATTGGTACATTTTGAAATTATATATACTGGTATTAATACTACAAAAAATGGAAATAAGAACTAAAAATATAAAATGGTTGAATTCATGATGTGACATGCTGTCATGAAAAATGAGAAAAACAAAAATTAATTGGACTCACGACATTTGTTACTGGTTGTATTTTGTTTAAAAATAATGAGTTCTAACATTGATTACTTTAAATAATAAAGCAGATTCGCGATAGTAATACCGCAAACATTGGAAAACGGTTATAAAAAATACGGCAATTTCAAATGGATGAAAGAGCAAAAGAGAAAGATGAATGAGTTGTGCTTGCTTACTCTCAGAAAGTGTCGGAGAAGTACAAGGCATCGACTATGTGGGTTATCCATTCGAAATTGCAAAGTATGCTAAGGATAAACAAAGACGTTGATGTAAAATCATTTGTGAAAGTGCATGCATTGATGAAAGCAATTAGCAAGAATGATGTAACCAAGAAGGCATGTGTATTCAAAGAAGATGATTTGCGTTTTTCACAGATGCACCGGACACCGGAAGAAAGAAGCGTATTGCTTATTGCTATCCGACCATTTAAGACAGTGAAGGCTCGACGTTTTACTGTTGCCGACATTGATGGAATTAGTTATGTGCGTTGGGTGAAGCAGTATTTATCATTGCGTCCTCAAAATGTAAGTACAGACCGAGTTTTCTTCCGGTGTGATAAGGGGAAGTGCACTAATCAAGTGATTGGTATTAATACATTTGGATCTTAAATTAGACGATCCTGAGAAATACACTGGACATGCGTTTCATTGGCTACCATTATGGCGATTAGTGGCATGACAATAGATCAAATCTAGCGACAAGTAGGATAGAGGTCGACAGCTGTGGCGAGTGGTTACGTTGAAGGGAATATTAGCAATTAGAAGAATGTCTCAGACATTATTGGGAGTGCCATTAATGGAAGTGCAACCTCATTGACTTCCGAGAATGTTAGCAGTAAGGAAAATAGGGTAGTAATAAAAAATATATATTAAATTTGATTAGATTATATACGTATGTTCAAAAGTTAGGGCCGAAAAGGTAATTCGCTGGGTACCCCTTAGGGGCTCTGTGTCTCCGTTAAAGGGCACATTATTGACGTTTTTATGAAAAACTATGGATTTTAACCTCCCATATACACTCCCGAGAGAATGTCATATACTTACGAGTCACCTTGTATAAGTTATGATACTGCTTTTAAATAAAATAGTTTTAAACTTAATACGACTTAGCATTGAATTGTTGATATGTTCCAAAATTATTTAACTTTACAAATAATAATTGTAATATTTGTACAGATATATAATTTTATATAAGTGTAAGCATGAACATTTCTTTTTACTTACCTTAGACTCACTTTAAAATTTCTTATATTCTTAAGTTTATTAATATTTTTATTGTGGAATTGGATAATAGCGTATTTATCATAAGTAAAACTTTCCTCAAAAAATTCTTCTAAATCATCAATTGACTCAACAGAATAGAACACGCTCTCGAATGGTTTCAACACTTGCTCTAAGAGCTCAACATCTGGTGTATATGCCAGTGAATATTCCCTAAAAATAAGTTTTATGTACAGTAGGTTTATACAGCAGAGAAGAATGTATAATGTGGGTATAGTACATTTCATAGATATAAGGGAATATGAAAAATTTCAAAAGACGCCGAAACTAAATCGTGGGATAGAGTGGTGCAATGTAATTTCAAGCAAGTAACATGAAAATCATTAGAATATATGGATATATGTTTGATATATTAACATAATTCCACAGATGATGTCTGTTCTAGTCATTTAGTTATATTATTCAAAACGAGGGAAAATATTTTATATCTCGTCCTCAAATCAGTATTACTTTACCACTGTAGATCCCACTGCTCAAATATAAAAACTTATATAGGAACGGCGGTTGCAAATAGTTATTTGAATGCAACGTAGCATTGCATCTCACAAGACAAGGTAATCGCTTATTATACACGGAAATGGGTCCTTGTTCTTATAAAATTTATTCTTTCAACAGATATCAAATATGTATAGGTATGACATTTCCAATTATTAGCACTTCGCAAATTTAGGATACCATTTTTAAGAAATCTAAGTTTAATTTTATGAATCGTAAGCAATAAACTTGGCAACTATGCAGTCTCTTGTCTACCAACTCGCCGACACAAGTCGTTCTTGAATACCATATGTAACTTAGATTATTACTTGCTTTACTTTGTAGCAGTATATGACAATACTTTTAAGTAGAGGCTCAAACGTGTTATAATTTATGATTTCCTGATAAATTAGGTATTTTTTAGTGTTGGCTCGTTAGTTCATTATAAATTGAATACATAATTGTTTAAGCAGTATTGTGAATAATACATTAGTGTTGTGAGTACTAAGTGTTGTGTTGTTGTGTGTGTTTGTTGTGTTTGTTTTAATTTATCTAATATTTAGTGCCTAAATAGTATCTACTCGTTTTTTCGTCTTAAAAATATAGTGGTATTAGATACTGCATATACATATAATAAGATGTAGAGAGAACGTTGAGACCTTTAGAGGATTTCTAGGAAGAATCTCAACCAATGAATTATTTTGCTTGCATATTCCACACTCGAGGTGAATTTTTTAAGAAAACGCGCGTCTGCATAAAAATACTAAGAGGGGGAAAATTTTATAAATTGATTGTTCTATTTACTGTACTCAACAATGTCACTTAATTAACTAAATGTATTCACCGATTTTCAGATTTATAAGTAGAACCGTTTTTGAGAAAAAAAAATGAAAACTGAATTTTTTTCAATTTTTTAGAAACCTTTATCTCGTTATAGAAGGAACCCCCCGTACAATGATTCAAGGAGCGCACATCATTATGGGACACCCTGTATAAAAAATATTATTTTTATTATATATATCGCTAAGATATAAATACATCTTAAAAATATTTTTATATAATTGGTTTCTGTTATTATTATTCTTTTATTTTGTTTTCGTTCTCAAGACGTATATTTTAACTTATTAGTTATTTTTGTCTTTCTGTTATATCTCCTTTAGCTACCCAATCCTAATCCCATCCAACGGCTTATTTTATCGACAATAAACAAGAGTATCTTTCTTTAGTCCAAGGTTGGAGCTACGCAGATTTATTATTTTAAAGTCTTTATCGTACAAGGTGTTAAAAATTTAGGCATCAAGTTGTAAAGTTTAGGCTGACCCCTGGTAAAATAAAAAAGCTAAATATGTTTCAACTATTTCACTATTTTAAGAGGTCCTTACTACTGTTCGTTTATATTAAATTATGAGTACTTTAAAAGTTATTCTAGAAAAATCGATTTCCAACGGTGTCCTTCAGACACTTCAGACATGTAGGGAGGGTCTGTATGAAAAATTTTTATAGAAACTTGTCATCTTATTTTTTCATGTTCTATCTGCACCCGAGAGATTTCCCACATATTCAGGACACCCTGTATACAGCTAACTTCCACTAGTCTGGAAAATTCTGATTCTATAATTAAATTGAAAATGTGAGTCAAAGGCAACCTTAACCATTCGCGGCATGATTTCAAAATATAGGGCGGTATGCCCTCACTACCAATCGCTTTTTTGGTTTCAGTTTTTTTATTGCCAAGTTATAATCTAAGTAATTAATTTTATTCAAAATTTAGAAAGTTATTGTGATAATTCTTGGTAGTTTCGAGAAAATTAGTGGTATGTGAATATTTATCAGTATCATAAACAGAGGAAAACCCTCAGCTGTATCATTTTTATTATTATCATCACAATGGTAGAGACAACCTTGTTTTTTTGGTTATAAACTGGGTATATCTATTCATATTCTGGTTTCGAGCCCAGTTCACAATCACGAATCAATAGAAAATACCCGGATAGGTCCGTGTAGTGTGTGGTAAATCGGTAAGTATGGGTACAGACAAAGTGAAAGCGGGTTTCTCGCTTACGGGTAACTCGTGCTTATCGACGTTGATTTCTCGCGCGGAGGCCGCACACACTAGAATCTGTTAAAAGCGGGAAGAGATAAAAATTTACTCGATACGTCTAAGGTACTCCCTTGCAAAATATCAGCATCTGACGATTTTGGAGTATACCTTATTAATGGCAATAGAACAAATTATTCGGAATTCATTATTAAAATTTAAGAAACGTCAAGGAAAGTTCTTTTCAATATACAAGGATGACACAAGAAATCTTTCACTGCATTTTAGATAAAGTGAAATGCCGTATAATGAAAAATTGGTGTAATTTTACTTTAGTTTAATAAGTACAAATATTTTAACTGCTGGTGTAGTTCGTCATATAGATCAGTCTAGTGAAAGCCATTTTTAAAAATTTCTAATATTTACGGAGATATTAATTTTTTTTAAAAATACCCACATTTTGAGGACCGCTAGCAGATTTCTCATCCATCAACCTAATGAAACATATGATTTGTTGCGAGGTTGCCATATCTCCTCCAATATAAATATTACGTTTCCTTTAACGTAATAGTTCTATTTTAAAAATACTTGTTTTAAGCATAAGTACAGTAAAATTGGGTATGTAGTATGATACGCAGCAATATTAACATAAATTTTAACTTCTGAACTAACCTTACTATACTTAAACGATTAAAAATGAATTTACGCAAGTTAAATACTACCGTAAAATATTTAGGAAGATATTACGTAATATTACTATGTCCAATGTTCAAAAATTATACATAAACGTGCACACAAGCTTACCTGTTTGTTAAAAAAATAACTATTTAATCAGTAATCCACATTTCACAAGTTAAATGTCATTGTACACTGTTAGAAAGGGACACAAAACACAATTTCCTTAAGTTATTTTATGAAGAATAACGAAAAACTATGATTTTCACATATTAAATTTAATTTTCGCCACATAACCCGAAATGAGTCAGTATTAACTATTTCGAATACAGAACCATAAGTGACTTCGCACTTTAATCAGCGAAAAAAATTTTAAAAATAAAGGTACACACAATCACAATATTAAATAACAAAATAAGCAGCTTGACGTATGCGTTTAATATCAAGAAAAAATGTATAAAATGCATACATTTAGACGGCAGATCCAGCAAAGTAAAATATTTTCTCTCTAATGAAATGTGTTGTGGGTTGCCGGTACAAATGGGAAAGGGAAATATGCAGGACGAATTATTAAGAGATCGATTTATTATGGGCTTTTCAAAAGGCGCAGCTCGAGACAGATTTCATGAAGATGTGTAAAAAAGGTGTATATCGCATATAAAAAAAGCTGGTCAGAAAAACCATCAAGGTAAGTTTTCAGTAATGTGCCTACGCGCTGTGCCTACGACAGGTAGGTATCACGGGCAGTAGGCGGAAACGTCGAGCAAGCAAAACCTAGTGAGATTGCGATGAGGTTATGTTGATACCGATAAAAGGAACACAAGTGCAAAGACATCTAATATTTATGGTAAGTGATTTCATAATTCCACTACATGTAAATATAAGAATATTGGAAGCAATATTTATATAAATATATTTTACAGAGCACTGAGAAGACGTTGGATTTACTAGCTCAACTAGTTATCCACTAGGATACATTAAAATTCTAATAATCTAGTGACTTACCAGGATGATCAATGTTAATGTGCTGAAAAGTGATGGTGGACTTACCCTTATTAGGAAGAAATTTATTATGGTTTTAAGTATTCATTCACTTCAAAATAGTTACAGTACTGACGACGATATACCAGATGTTGGTAAAATCTGAGGTAAGATTAAGTAAGTGATGTATTATTTAAAATGTAGTCAGTCAAAATAAAAATGAATTTTCGACTAAATTAGGTGTTTTGTAGAGATACTGTACAGCTGGCAGTTAAGGATACAATTGTACCCAAATTTTTTAAAGCATAGCCGTTTCCTTACGGAATTAAGGTTCAAGCAGATATGGAATTAGAGAGATTAGAGGGAGTTAATATTATTCAAATCCTAGACTATAACGAATGGAGTACGTCTGTAGTACCAATTATTAAATGTGATGAAACTATAAGAATTTGGGGTGACCGTAAGGTAACAGCAAATACTATATTAAAAATTGATTCTTATTTGCTAACTAAAATAGAAGATCTATTTAGTCAGTTACAAGGTGGGTTGGAATTCACCAAACTATCTTAGGTCTATCGACAAATTTTATTAGATAGCGATTCATGTAAACTAACTGTAATAAGACAAACACAAAGGTCTGTTTAAGTACACCAGACTTTCTTATGGTTTATCGTGTACTCTTTCTAAATTTGTCTAAGAAGAGTATTAGTATTTTTAGATATACTTATTACGGAAACCAGTAGAGATAAACATGGTTTTAATGTAGAAAAAAATGTATGCAGATTGTCTGATTAACTACTTTATTAAGTAAAACTGAATTTTTTAAAGAATCGGTAGTTAGATCATAAATTTAATAGATTTGGATTAGATTAGCGATTAGTAATATTCCAATACCGATTAATCAAACACAACTTAAAGCTTTTGGTTAAGTATTATCCGAGGTATTATCATAAATTTATACCAAATAGTTTAATTATTTTGCAACCTATAAAATTTGTTAAAAAAATATATTTCTTGGAATTTGTAAGAAAAATCAGACAGCTTTCATTCATATTGTTTTGTGTTCATTTCAAGTATTAGGACATCATAACCCTAATTTACTTCGGGGCTGTAATTTCACATGTTAAGGGATAAATCAGAAAGGCCGATTGCCTATGCGTCTCGGAGATTTAATAAAACACAACAGCAATATTCACAAATAGGAGATACTTTAGCTATTATGTTTGGAATCATAAACCTTTGAGGACTATTTTTACCCCATTAAAATGATGATATTAAATATGTGACTTATTACCCATTAAAGACTATTTTAATGAGATATTGATGTAAAACAAATTAAAAATTAACAAAAAAATAGATGTTTTATTAAGGCAAGTAATGAAATTTATAAATGATGGATGGCCGAAAAAGTTTTTTTAGCTTTGTTTTGTACAAAAATAATTTCTAATATTGTTAATACTTGTAAAGATTGTCTTTCTCACAAAAATAGCCCACCAAAAGCTCAATTAATACTATAAAAATTTCCTAAGATTGCTTGGGAACCTTTACATATCGATTAACTTGGACTATTTCATAGTAAGTTTATGCTAATTATAGTTGATGCCTGTAGTAACTGGATAGCAGCATTTGTCACTAACCAACTGACACTAAAACTTGTACAACCATTAAAATTTTACGTAATGTTAGAACCTAGAACATACTTGGTATTAGTGCCAGAAATGCAAAAAATTTGGAAACGTCACTCAAATCAATGATCAAATCATAGATGATATGTTTGGCACTAAAATCAATATTGAAATTGAAAATGTAAATAAACCAATTGAACAAATTGACGAAAATATTTGTAAGGATAAGTTTGTAAGTAGTAGTAATAAAAAAGATGAAAATGTAATTATTGTAGATAGTGACATAATAGATAAAAAACAAGTAATTGTACTGTTAAGAAACCTAATAGACTTAAGGAGGGGTTGTTCTATTAGGCTTAGTAAGGGCACATGCTCCAACATGAAAGCAGTTTTTTCTGGAACATGGCTTATATTAAACCAGCTAACTTGTATGGTATTATTGTAAGAACTGATTGACTACTATTAAAGATATACCCAACAATAATTGTGTTTTTCATTGTGAAAACAGGACACCTGTATAGAGTTGCCTATTTGTATAATTCCTTAATTAAATATAACCGCAACCAACATGACATGATTTTATTATTTATTTTTTTTTAATTAAAAATATTTTATACGTGCACAAAATTTGTTTAATCGCGTTTTTTATTTAAAATGAAAAAGTGTCAACTTTTAGCAAATTTTATTATTGCTATTTTCATGCATTATGTGGGGTTAGCAAGTTTGACTTGGGCTTCCGATAATCTGTCATGACAGTCAATGACAGTTTGATAATAAAAATAATATAAAATGTTACAGTTGACGAAATTCGCTAAAAGTTGAGATTTTTTCCCACCATCAAATAATTCGAGCGAATATTCGATTTTAAAACTTCCTTGAAGCAAAGACATTTGTGTAACACTGGCAACACTGTGAACCACACGTTCAGTCTGCAGCACTATGACTCATAAATGTATGAAAGGGTCTGTCTAGGCCAGCGGTCCTCAACAAGTTTTCTGTTGAAAAATTACGAAATTTATTTAAAATTTCTCTTTTTTATTTCTGATTTTTTTGTAAAAAAACTATTAATTATGTGTTCTACACACAAACCTATAGTGCTGGTTAAAATATTTGTACTTATTTAAGATTCGCTCTGTATATATATATAATAGCCATATGTATAGTTGTAAGGTTGCATACAATAAATATCTAAATTATAAATTAATCTAGCTAAATTTTCTAAAGAAAAAAGATATATCTGGCATAATGTGGCATAATGAAATTATTAAATGATTGTCAGAATCATATATCCAGTAACCTTAACAAAAAATATTTTTGGACATTAATAATATACAGGATGTTTAGAATATAAGTGTCGATATTAAAAGGGCTTGTATATCTAACCAAAAGAAGCAAGAAACTCTTATGAAAAGTGTAGAACTAATAGCTCTGCAAATACATTTCAAAAATAAAAATACATCTGCAATAATATGCAAAATTGTGTTACGAAATTACAAACTAGTTAATAAGTAAACAATAGAGGTTTCCCAAGAAATCCTTATAACTGTAATGTACTGGAACATACGACAACATTGCATTAATTACATGCTGCTGCTAACCTCGAATTATTATAAGTAGTAGTGATAGCAGTGCGCCTAGTGCTTTTCGTTTATCTGTACGTAGTGTTTATTTGGTATTTACGTACATAAACAAAAATGGAGCAATTTATAGTAACCATGACCAGTTAATTTATGGTGAATCTAGGGAAAACTTTCTGGCTACGGGACGTGTGTACGATAAACACTTTTCACAAACAACGACATTAATTTGAAGCACTTATAACTATTTAACATTTTATTCTGTGATGTGAAAAGAGCTATAAGAAAACCGTTCACACTAAGTATGTTTATTACGTATATTTGTATTTATTATGTACAAACATCTGACATGGTAGGTGTACGATGTTGTGGTATATTCAAAACCTGTTTGCTCTTATACAGGGTGTCTCATAATTAGCTGCTCGTTGGTATTCTGCATGTGTAACTTTTTCATCTTTAACTTTTTAACAAATTGGGCAGCAAACTATTTTGCGTTAAAAAGGTATTCTTGTTTCAAATCGTTATCTTTAACGGTTTCTGAGAAAATCGCTCTTGAATTAATCCCACTTTAGTCAATTTCATAGTAATTTAAACAAAATTATCAAGGTATTCTTATGTCAAAGTATTGTTAACCCGATTGCCAATTTAATAGCTCTAAGCGAAAAAATGGACGAGTTTACGGGACAAGAGTTAGTTGATATGATATTTATTTTTGGCTTTTGCGATGGTAATGCTGCAGCGGCAGAACGCGAGTACGGGAGAAGGTTTCCAAACCGAAGGCTGCCATCAAGGAGGACATTCCCTACGGTATTGCGCAACTTAGCTGCAACCGCCACTTTTCGAGGATTAATAGGGAACCGGAGGTCCTTGACGCTATTGAACAAGATCCTACGACTAGCATACGGAACATTTCAAGGCAAATAAATGTTCCTCGGCCAACGGTACTACATATCTTAAAGATTTCCTTAACAGAATTGATTAGATGTGCTACTAACATTTCAGGTTGGAAGAATATTAAAGCGACAAGGTCTACATGCCTATCACTATCGACGTGTACATGGCTTGATACCAGAATATTTTGCGCCACGTATGCAATTTTGTCGCTGGATTTTGTCGCTGGACAACGAGCAAGCTTCCAAAATTTTGTGGTGTGACGAAGCTACTTTTAGTTGAAAAGGAAAATTAAATTTTCAGTATTCTCATTATTGGGAAGAAAAGAACCCACATGTTCGGAGAACAAACTTCCAGCAACGGTTTTCCATAAATTTATGGGCGGGAATAATTCACAACACTCTGATTGGACCTATTGAAATTTCGCAACGTCTCAATTCAAATCTTTATTTAAACTTACTTCAAGAAAATCTTCCCCAAATTATCGATGATCTGCCTCTAAATTTACGAAGTAACATGTTTTTTCAACACGATGGAGCCCCGGCACATAGTGGTCGCAATATTCTAAATTTCCTAAACGAAAATTTCGCTTGACGGTGGATAGGGAGGCACGGACCGGTAGCTTGGCCGCCCCGTTCTCCTGACCTAACCTCGCTGGACTTCTTTTTCTGGGATATCTAAATGAAAAAATTTGCGCCACCGAAGTCGATACCCGTGAGGAATTGCTACAGCGTATCAATGATCCAGCCAATGAAATTCGTCAAAACCGTTTTAGCATCTTAATAGCTTCGAAAATTGTTATACGTAGGGCAAGACTTTATATCAGAGAAGGTGAAGGGTTTTTTGAACAGTTTTTAAATTAGCTTGTTGTCTGTTATCAAAATTAAGTTTCCATCTTATGATGATTTTATGTTATTTTTTTGAAACTAAGGATATAAAATACCTGACCTTGATCTTTGCTAAAGCACATGCTAATTATTTTTTTTTCTTTTCTTTTGTTATTTTTCTTAACTTTAGAGGCCAATAATTAATTAATTAATTAACAAACAATTTAAATAAACAATTAATTAAACAGATAATTAATTAAATGAACAATTAATTCAATAATCGATTGAATTTCGAGAATTTCTATTTCCTAAGTTGGAATATTTTGTTTAACCGTTGCTGGAAAGTTTATTTGTTGAAAAATCAAAATTGAAATAAGAAGGCCATTCTAAAGTTTAGAAATCTAGATTGTAAGCGGCACTATCCAGGTACGAGAGGAAAGCTGCCCATCTCGGAGTCATCTCCAACGTTAACAACAACGGATGAACTTGTCAACTGGCTTCAATTCCACTTCTGTATGTCAACTTCTTCAATTCCACGTCTGTGTATCAACTGGTGGGCAAGTTAATAAACTGTGTTTATTTTTTTTATGTATGTATTTTATTTCAAACTGTTTGACTTCAGCAAAATTTATCATCCTCCTACAGGGGTGAAAAGGCAAACCGAACAGATTATTCTGTAGGTGGCGCCCAATTATAACATCTTTTTTAAACAGTTTGCTAGTCAAGAGCCCACGACTATAAAAAAGTGCCCCGACTAAAAGAGCAGCCGTCCGCAACATTGTACATTTATTGTTTATAACAAACGATAGGTAACAATGTAATAATTATTATGCAAGGTATCGCAAGAAGCACAGAGTAGTGTGACTCAAACAACCAGGCGCACTGGCGGAAGCGCATAAAAATTTTGGAACTTCGGCATGGATTATTGTCAAATTTCATAATTTAAGAGACAATCAAGGAATGTTATTACTAGAAAACTTTTCACACACTCTAGGCATAAGGTTATATAGGTATTTACTATGCAAGACGCTTCGCTAAATATAGCGATTTATTATAAAACTAAACTTAATGAAACACCTCAACAAACATTGCACTATACAAATTCCATTTTGATTCCAGTGAAAACTAATACTTTACGCAGAAGTTAATTATTACTCGACTGTTTAGTTGGGAGAACACGTATTATTACACCAACCTAAAGTTAATCTTCTATAGTTTTTCTATTTTTTTTTTGTGAAACACATATTATGCAAAACTATTCACTGTATCCATTAAATACGCGAACAAGGAATGAATTTTTAAAAATACATCCAAAACTTTTTTACGATAATAAAAGGTAATTTAAAATACAGCCACTCCCTAGCAAAATTTACGAGCGCGCATAAAATATGAAAGCCAGAAGAATTTACTCTCGCCGGCGGCTGTACCTTTGCCGCCTCTCCAACTCGGAAACAAATAATGGGTGTTCACCCAGCGAGTTATTTGCTCCCTGGAATTAGTGCGCACTCTTCCTTTTCAGAAAGAATAGCTGCACTGAATAAACTAAAACAGCACTATGTATAAACTGCGGGCTTTTTAAAGCGACTATTTTATTACACTTTATAAAATTTCATTTCTTTGGGTGCAATTTCAGCCTGTATTTCTTACTGCACTCAAAATCTTGCATATACTAACAAATATTAGTTTCTACTAGGTATACTAGTTTCAAGTGTTTCCTGTCATAATCTTAATATAAAAAAGAACGCCACGTCGTAAGTACAAGATGTAGCTTTAAATTTCACCAAACAATAAACCTCGTAAACAAAACTTCTTTAATTAATTACTCCCTTGTTCATTAATAATAATATTATTGTTTACGTTAAATTAAACTTCCGCCGTCTCGTTAAGCATAAAATAATTCGAAAATAAACCTAGGGAGACTTTAAACACATGAAGGTTATTCTTGTAACATGGGAAACGACCAGATGAGTAAGCCTCCACTTCGGAAGAATGTCTGACAGGCGCGCAACTTGTTTCACGGTCCGCCAGAGCAAGGAAAAAGCTTGGAAAAGCTCGAGATAAAGCTCAATCTCTAGCTTCCTATACGACATCTAAACCTCGCGATTCCACACTGCAAAAACTGTTATACGTTAAATAATACATGTAATAAATTATTTAAAATCAGAATGTTTATTAACTTCAGTTTCAATCAATCAAGAACAGACATATTCTTAACTCATCAGCCTCAGTTGAAGATATTCATAAAACTTTTAAAAAATGTTCATTGTGATATCTTTATATTTCAAAATATTTTATACATATGTAAAAGTAATAAACTCTAGGCCCTTATCACATTGGAGGTTTCGAAAAGTGACGGTTGCAGCTAAATTGCGGAATACAGTGAGGAATGTCATCCTTGATGTCAGCCTTCTGTTTGGAAACCTTCTGCCGTACTCGCGTTCTGCCGCGCAGCATTACTATCGCAAAAGCTATAAACAAATCATCAAATCATGATTACTGATAGTGATTACGTATTAAATTATTATTATTATTTTTTGTTTAAATTACTATGAAATTTACCAAAGTGGGATTAATTCAAGAGCGATTTTTTCAGAAACCGTTGAAGATAACAATTAGTACCTTTTTAACGTAAAACAGTTCGGGAAAACGGAATTTGCTCCCGTACACGCGTTCTACCGCTGCAGCATTACCAAGCCATAAATAAATATCATATCAACTAACTCTTGTCCCGTAAACTCTTTCCTTTTTTTCGCTTACAACTATTAAATTGGCAATCGGGTTGACAATACTTTGACATAAGAATACCTTGATGATTTTGTTTGAAATTGACCAAAGTGGGATTAATTCAAGAGCGATTTTCTCAGAAACTGTTAAAGATAACGGTTTGAAACAAGAGTACTTTTTCAACGTAAAACAGTTCGGGAAAACGGAATTTGCTATCCAATTTGTTAAAAAGTCAAAGATGAAAAAGTTACACACGCAAAATACCAAGGGCCCTCCGTACCCACCCCAATGGATCTTGTGGAAATAAGTGGATTAGTCCATCAAATTGCTCATCAAAATTTAGCTATGTATACCAAATTTCATTCATTTATCATAACGCGATTGAGAAATATTGCAAAAAAATGATTTCCATTCCTACCTCTTCAATGGGTCCCTGTGCCCTTAGGAAGCATTTCCGGACCCATATTCATATGAACTTTTTTACTTAGTTTTGATCATAGAATCGTCCTGTTCAAGGTTGGCAGCTAATTATGATTACCGATGGCCGAGAAAATTGTTAAATCAAATATATTTTGTTTAGTACAATTTATCATACCGCAAAATAAAGACACTCATATTTCGGACACCCTGTATATTTTAATACTTACCCTCTTCATTAATTTCATTACTAATCTCTCGCCAATATGTGTCTAGTATATATCGGTAGCTGTGGTTTTTGTGCTATATAAGTCATCGAAAAACTGAAGATATTTCTTCAGTTTCTTTGTCCATTTTTCTACACATGACCCGCGTGTACAAATAAATTAAATTTGAATTCTGATAAAAGCGGGCTCGCAGGTTTCCGGTGCGGACCAGCTTCAACCTGCTTTCACTGTGTACGTATCCATTTAAAAGTATTTTACAATTTATTAAAGCATATAAGCGCCGATGGTCGCAGCGTACCAGTAAGCAGGAAACCACTTCCACTGTGTTCACTTTAGTCTGCTTTAAACTGCTGTTTTTATATCAATTTAAATACAGGGTTGTCTAAGTACAAATATTTTAAGAGGGGATAGAGAAAATTAAGAATTAACGGAATCACCCTTCAAAAAAATTCCAAACTTATTTATAACGAAAAAATTTTTTTTTTCGTAATTATATTAAATCCTCATTTAACGCCGCCTATGCGACTTGTCTACCACACGTTTACAGAATCGGAGTAGGTAACGTAGGCAACTAGCAACACAACCGTAAAATTTCCAGTTGAGTCATAATTTGATTCCTATGTTTCCTATGTGTTTAGGTTGTAGTTTTGTGTTCTTCAGTTTTTAGTGCCTTTTTTTAGTTTTTAAACGTTTTATAGTTATTAAATAAAGAAAGGACCCCGCAGGGTCCTTATGGAAATTGGGTTTCGGTCAAATTTGATGAAACTCTGGACTCTGTTAGTTCTCGACGAGTAGAACTAAAATTCTCATGGCCACTGAGTCCAAAAGTCTCATGGTTTTGAGATATAGCTCTCTGAAGTTCGACTTTGGGTGCATTTTGCAGTATTACTAGTTTTACACTTACAATAGTATATACTTACGTATGCATGTACACGTGTATTCAAACACGTATAAACATACAACTACACACACATACACACACGCATACAGGGTGTTAGGTACACATGTGGCAAAAAGTGTCCAAGATGTGACCATGAGAACTTTTGTTCTACTCGTCGAGAACTAACAGAGTCAAGAGTTGCATCAAATTTGACCGAAACCCAATTTCCATAAGGACCCTGCGGGGTCCTTTGTGTTGGGTGCAAATACTTTCCCACAATATAGTTCGCCGGTTTGGTTTTCTAGGTTATGTGACAAGACTGCCGTGAATATATTAAAACTTTTCTATTATCTATTCCTTTCGTTCGATTTTGTTATAATGAATAGGTATTTTATCTAGCTGTACCTACAGGAAGTGTGCTTTATCGGTAGTGAGTGGTTATAATGAATGAAAATGTTGTAGTTTTGCCAGTTTGTAATGAAATAATGAAAGACGAATGCAAAATAGTGGAGTTGACTGGATTAACTGTTACCTACTTATCTATCAGGTATTATTACTAATAAGAATGTTAATTTTTGTCGTTTCTGCATTTAGAAATGCTGCAAAAAAACGACCACATGGTAGTAAATATTGTTGACAGATGTAAGCTTTATCTATGGATCTAAGCCCTTTCAGTCGATGTTGTCATAGGCTCCGACTTTCCGTAGGAAAAGAGGGTTTTGCCCCATTTTTTAAATATCGAGCTAAAATTCTGGAATAATTTTTTTTATTGTCTTTTAGGCCTTCCTGAGCACGTAGTTAAAGTTTTTGTACTTAGTTATAGTTAACCCTTTATACAGTTATAAATTTCATAGCTTATAAGTACGTATTCTGCGC
The DNA here is from genome assembly GCA_037114965.1 of Monochamus alternatus. NCBI lineage: Eukaryota > Metazoa > Arthropoda > Insecta > Coleoptera > Cerambycidae > Monochamus > Monochamus alternatus. Next base: position 52,796,529 of record CM073429.1, on the reverse strand, counting down.
TGGTTACTATAGTAAGTGGAAAACGTGCTTCCATTCTGTCTGTACCCTATTGGTCTGCGTCCGGTCGCAGCCGCGAGTCGAGTTCGGGTCGGCCTAGTGAATGGTCTGCTTTATTCTAAAACTGTTGTGTTGTGTACTTTGTAGATATCAATGAATTCAGATAAAATAATATACTTACCTGTATGTATCCAAAGGAAGTTGAACGTAGTTCCTAAAAAATATCACAAATTACTGGCTGGAATCACTAAATTTTATTCTTAGAAACTGAGAATGAGATTTTTTCACATGCTGATTTTAAAGTAGATCAATTTTTACAGGGTTTTTCGTATTTCTCGAGGAAAGGATAAATTAGAATTATTGACGTACTCATAATAAAGATGGAAGACGGGTCCTGCATGTTTTAATATATAGGGTATAATTTAACATTTTGAGGAGTAGTAGTACCTACGTGTTTCCTAGAATGCTAATCTGAAATTATATATTTTCTTTTTATCAAAATAAATAGTCTAGTTATAATTAATTTTTTTAACTGTACGGAAATCCCTATCCACGCCGCCCATGAACAACGTCCGAGTTTCACTGCTGAATCATGTCTACGGTACACAGTGGGACAGAATCCCAAAGAGCTGGCCAAAACTTCCAAAATCAATGGTTTATTTCGGGTTTCTTTTGTTGCGGGATGTGAAGTGGGGATATCGAGGATCTCCAATCAACTGGTTTCAAGGCGCAGGTATATTTTTTGTCCCTGGAGGATAAGTTCGAATATGACCGTTACGCTCTCATCAAACTACCGAATTTGACGCGCGCCATACGCTACAGGAAAACCATAATATAGTCGTGAAAAATAGTGCAATTGGAAAAGTTTAAAATGGATTCTCTTCGTGAAGGTATGTAGAATGGAATAAAATTTACATAATTGCGAAAAGAAAAACGAACACGAAAAGTAAACATTCAGGAAGACATAACTTTATAGCTCGTCCTCGCTCGTTCTTTGGAATATTTTTTATTGAATTGCTTATATCCTAATGAAAAAAAAGCGTGGTCGACGAATTTGCGCATTTTTGCGCGAACGGAGATATGATTTTTTCTTTTGAAGCCGTGCAAATTTCAACGTGGTATTTTGAGGACGACACTGACGTCCACTATATATACTGATAGTGAATCTAATGATAGTGAATATGACTAGATTAATCCAATGTAGATGTAGTGTACAAATGGAAAAAAAAAATCTAATTTTCATGTTTAATTCATTTGAACCTAGTTCCTCGCCGAAATCTTTCTAATTCTTATGCAATGCCGATGCAATTACGATACAAATATTTCGTTTATTTGAAAACAAACATCTTATTCGTAATTAGCGCAATATAAAACTCTCAAATACATAATTTCACTGAAAAATAAGAATTTTATAATATACTCGGTCGCCATATTGGATCCGCCATTTTTTTCCCCAAAACTGATTTCGGATTCGTTATCAGCGACCCCGAAAACCCCCCAAGTAGAAAATTTCAAAGCCGTTATACAACTTTTTGAGGTTTTGGCCAGCTTTTTGGGATTCTGTCCCACTGTGCGGTGTTGCCAGTTGTTATCTACTATTTTAAATCATATATAAGTATGCAAGTAACGGAGCTCTAAAAAGGAATAAACTACAATTAATAATAATTTTGTAAAGAAGGCTGCTTTTGTATGCCATTTCGACTTTCGATAGTATTTCATATCAAGCCGGAAGAAGCATGGATGAATTTACGAATGTTGTAAAAATGTACTAGGTATATAAGTACATAAAAAATACACATATTTGGCCTTTACAAGATATCTTAAACTCGATACTACGGGTCTACTATGAAGATACAAAAAATTGAAATAAAATCGAAAGTATTATCTTTGGGATTTGACAGAAACGCAAATGACGTCACCAATTATAATTTTTTCCAGAAACATACCCAAACTTTTTACCTGTTAAAAAGCTTTCTTTATTCTAATAAACTTTTAATAGAGAAATTTTTCTGTATTACTTCTCGCTTAAAAGTGATAAGCAATATCGTCCTAAAGGGTTTCAAAAGAAATTCCACCTAAAAATCGCATTAGCGGTGGAAGGATCAAGTAATTGTTGGAAAATAATTGAATCGGTGTTTAAAGTTTATAAATGTCACAAAATACTTGTCAGTACTCAATACGAACGTCAAACGTATAACTCTTACCACCAAATGTTTTCTCATTAAAAAAAAGTTGATATGTTGCTAATTTATGGCGAGTCACAAAATAACTCAAGAAGAATTGTAGTTATATCGAGAAAGGTATCTAGAGCACCTCATTCCTGATTATAGAACCTTTACAAGATTGGAAGGGACCTTGCGATTAATGATGAGTTTATAAAAAAATCTTAATCCTAACTTAGCCCTAACTTATCCTTAACCTTAACCTTAGTCTTAATCTTAATCCTAAGATTTTGACACTGTTTATAAATATTTAGTCGTAACTTAATCTTTATTTTGTCTTTACAAGCCCCGGCCAATCGCTGGCGCCGTAGAAGGCATGTAGAAGGAAATAGAGCACTTTCGCGCATGCGTACTTATTTGGTCTTAGTCTTAGTCCTAAGAAGTTAAAAGATAGAAACTTTCAAAGTCAGGTCTTAAGACCTCCTTAGGACTATGACTAAGTTACGACTTTTATAAACGTACACATGGAAATATGTAGGGGAGAGTGGGTATGAAAGGGACAGGTAATGAAAAGGACATGAGTTAATTTACAGTAATCTTACATGCTAACAGGTTGCAATGAATCCTAACAGATGGCGCAGAGATACTAGTAGCGCCTAACCAAAACTACTTAGCGTTTCGAAACAAATCTCAAACGTAATTGAATATTGTACAAATTCGGTGATAAAATTATTGTTTTTGCTGGTGGACTAACTTTAAAATTGTGGTAAGTTAATTTGATATTTTAATTAAGTAATGTTATTCAGCAGTTAGGTGGAAACTTTAGAATAAGATGTTATCATAACTCGTTAAAAATTTAGAGGTTATAATTAAATATAACGCTATATAGACAAAAGTGCACCATGGAAATGAAAGGGACATACCGCATGGTATTGAAAGGGACATGTCCCTTTCATTACCTTATAAGATTTCTTCGTTGAGCGCTGTATTTCTTTCAGATTAAAATGACTGAAAATAAAGAAAAAACAAAACGGCTTAGAAAATCACCACATGAATTTGTAGAAGCTGTAAATGAAGTTATTGAGAAGGGTTTCTCGATTAGGTCGGTGGCATTGTCTCACAATATCGGAAAATCGTATTTAGCCAGATTAGTTAACAAAGCTAAAACTCTGCCAGTAGGTGAAGAATTTTTGCACAAGCCAAATATTGGCAACAGAAAAGTATTTACTTTTGAGGAAGAAAATATGCTCTCTGAATACCTAAAAACGGCTTGTAAAATGGCATATGGGTTAACGTATACTCAAACAAGACAGTTGACCTATCAGTATGCGAAGAAACTAAATAAAGAAGTTCCTTTGTCATGGGAAGCCACTCAGAAAGCTGGTCTCGATTGGTTAAGGGGATTTATGAAACGTCATCCTGATTTATCTCATAGACAGCCTGAGTTTACTAGTTTATCAAGAGCATCATCATTTAACCCTACGAATGTTAAAAACTTTTATGAAAAGTTGGAAAACGTTTTAAAAAAATGTAAATTTACTCCGGACCGTATCCACAACGCGGATGAAACGGGCTTGTGCACAGTAACAAATCCTCCGAAAGTTATTGCAGAGCGAGGAAGCAAACAGGTAGCCCAAGCTTCTTCAGCGGAACGTGGCCAGCTGGTTACTATGTTAGGATTTATTTCGGCTTCTGGAAATACGGTACCTCCAGTATTTATATTTCCGAGGGTTCGATTTAAAACATTTATGTTAGAGGATTGCCCTACTGGAAGCATTGCTTTGTGTAACAAAAGCGGCTGGATGAATAGTGTGAATTTTACAAGTTCGTTCCAACATTTTGTCAATTTTACAAATCCAAGCTTAGAAAAACCAGTGCTTCTATTAATTGACAATCATTATAGTCATATTAATATAGATGTGATAAAAGAGGCAAAAGAAAAAGGTGTGGTTATTCTTACTTTCCCACCACACTGCAGCCACAAACTACAACCCCTGGATGTGGGGGTCTATGGGCCATTTAAAACCTATTTTAAGGTTGCTCAAAATAACTGGTTAGTTACAAATCCAGGCAAGACAGTTTCAATTTACCATCTTCCAAAATTTGCAAAAACTGCATATGAAGGAGCATTCACGCTAAAAAACATAAAAAATTCATTTGAAAAAACTGGGATTCACCCATTTAACTCAAATAATTTTGCAGAACATGAATTTTTAACTTCTTATGTGACAGATCGTCCAATTCCTGCAAACAGTGCACTACCATCTTCAATTCCAAATTCATGTGAACAGCCATGTACATCCACAAATCAATCCGATCAACTTGACACCTCCTTACCAGTTATATTCGAACAAACTAGTCCTCATAAACCTCTCCAGCTTTCAGTTATAAGTCCAGAAAATGTAAGACCATTTCCAAAAGCAGAACCTCGGAAAATGTTTTCCAAAGGTCGTAAAAGGGGTTATTCTAGAGTGTTGACAGATACTCCGGAAAAAGAAAATATAGAGCGACAGTTACTTGAAAAACAGTGCACCAAGAAAAATAAAACTGAACCAAAGAAGAAAGCAATAAAAAGGAAAGTGTTTGAAGAATCAAGCGATAGTGACGTATCTCTGAAATATGCTGAAAGCGATGATGATTTTTTGCAACCAGAAGAGGACAATATATCAGACCAGAACGAACCTCTTGTATTTGGGGATCATGTTCTAGTTAAATTCGCCACGAAGAAAACAATAAAGTTTGCTGTAGGGAAAATAGTAAATGTTTTACCAGAATCAGAATTTACGGTTAAATTTATGAAGAAAAAAAATGATGTTTATCATTTTGTCTACCCCGATGTTGACGACATCGCTGATATCGAGTTAAAAGATGAAATGAAACTTCCACTACCACATGTTACTCAGAGAACTGAAAGAATCAAATGTTTCTATTCATTTAGCATAGATTTTGAAGGCATAATATTTTGTTAGTCATAATATACAACTGGCCCTTTCATACATTTTATTGTCCCTTTCAGTCCTACACTGGGTGATGAAAGGGACGAAAACATGATTTGATTTAATAATTTTTATCAAAATTTAAAAAAATGTTTTCGTTGTTTTGTAATAGTACTTTGAACTAATAAATATCTTACAATATAACTTTGCAGTTGAATTTCTAATATACATTTATTTTGACCAAATTTTTGTATTATTTTGCATAATGTCCCTTTCATAGCTACTCTCCCCTACATTTAACTTCTTAGGGTAAATATTAAGGCTAAGACTAAGTTAGGGTTAAGACTTTTTTATAAACTCACCATAAATGAAAACAGAATATGTATTCTGTCCAGAAAAATCAAATAATTGACCGAAGTGTAAGAAATAATGTTAATGCAGCTAGACTATTACAGCATTTTGAACAAAATCCACGAAATTCCATACGGGAGGCTAGCTGGGAATTGAATTTGGAAATCAACCGCTCAACGAATTTTAAAGACCAAGGGGTATCATGACTACAAAATTCACAATTTGGAGTATTTGTCTTAGCGTCACATTGATAACAGACTTAATTTAATAGTTCAAATTGTAGTTAATGTAGAAACTGTTGATCAGAAACATTTTCCGCCCAATTGTCAGTAATGGTTTGCCAAACAGACGCAGCGACCACTACTGGTCCATTGAAAATCCCCACATTGTAAATCCAGTCTAAAACCAAGGCCGTTTTGGAGTAAATGTATGGTGCAGCATCATCGGTAGGCATCTAATTGAGCCTTATTTGTATGAACATACATTGAACAGCTTGAGGTATCTAAATTTCCTATAAGAAGAAATTCCTGCACTTCTGGAGAATATGCCTTTGTAGTTAGGGAGAAACCTATGGTTTCAGCGCGACAGAGGTTGCTTAGGCAAGTTTTTAATATCTAAATAAACCTACACACAAAGGTTTAAATTAAATCCACGATTAAATTTGATTCTTCGCCTTTACTAAGTAGAAAATCCATGTTTATGAAGTTCTAGGTAAGTAGCGCAGCCACTTTGGATTTTATTGCTTAAATCATTACTACACTAATAAAAAAAGTATAGAAATATTTGTTATAAAAAGGTTTGTTTTTCTTCTACACTTCAATAATTGTAGAAAAGCATGGTTAAATTAAAAAATTAATTATCACAAATATTGTAACACTTGGTATATAGGTATGTTTGCTTCAATCTACTCAAAATCACGTATTCTATCACATCCTAAAATTATTGTAACGATTTGCAAGACACCCTGTATTCTACTATGTCACTGGATATAATAAATAGATTAGATGATTAAAGTAAGCAGTTAGTGATTTTTATTTTTGTTGGAGGTTCTGGCAATAATGAAATATGACAACAATGCTGGGGACGCTTAGCTCAGCCTGGCCTACTCAGTGGCGTACTGTGAAAATTCGGAAAAAGGGTAACAAAAAAGAATCAGTTTTTGTGACGGAATTTAAGAAAACAAACTTATGATATGTGTTGGTCATGGTCACAGATACCGGTCCAGGTATTTTTGCCTTAAAAGGAAATGTATTTAATTTAATCAATTTATTCCAAGTTAGAGACCTGCACTGTATACAGGGTGTTAAAAAAAGAGTGTAAAATATTTCAGGAAGTAATAGTATGAACCAAAATAAGCAGAAAAGTCTTAATAAACATGGATCCGCAAAGTAACGGTTGCGGAGATATGGACCACTATTCGTTTTTCAAACATTTTGTTTTATTAGGGATAAACCGACAAAGGAAGCTTTTAACAAACAAAAAACAAAGTTACAGAAGATGTTCAAAGTGCCCTCCGTCCATTTCCAAGCAAGCACGACATCTTCGTCTCAACGATATTCGAACTCTTTCGAAAACACCTTTTTTGGTTTGGATTTCTTGACACTTTTGATTAATCCGTAGCTGCAGCTCTTCCAGGCTAGAGGGTTCAAATCAGGCGATCTTGGAGGCCATAAAACAAGTCCGGCCCTTCCTACCCATGCTCTATGTGGAAAAGTTTGGTGTAAATGCTCTCTAATGGCCATGGAAAAATGAGTTGGAGCACCATCATGCTGGAACCACATTTGTTGCCTCTGATTCAAAAGAATGTCTTCCAAAAACTCAAAATCCAAAATAGAGTGTGTTCTGCAGAAAGTTGAGGTAAGCAGCGCTTGTTAATCGGTTTGATCAAGCAACGCGACCTTGAAATCTATCACCTACAATACCCATCCAAATGTTTAATTAAAAACGTGTCTGATGTCCAGATTCTATTAGAGCATGAGGATTTTCGTCGGCCCAAATATGCGTATTGTAAATATTAAACACTCCATTTCTTGTGAACCCGGCGTGATCAGTAAAAATAATGTTTGCAAACGAGGGTCTTCAGCATCATGATGCAGAAACCAGCGGCAAAAAACTAAACGTGCTTGATAATCATTTATTGGATATAAGGCCTGTATTCGTTGCACGTGGTATGGATAAAGCAATTGCTCGTGATGGATTCTCCAAACAAGAGGACCGCTAATTCCTACCTCGGCTGATATTCTCCGAATACTCGTACCTGGATTCTGCTCTACCAGTGCTAGAATTTCTTCTTCTGCTCTAGGAGTGGATACCGACCTTGGTCTTCCGGATAAATGGCACTGTTTGCTCAAGGAACCGGTATCACGCAATCTTTGGTGAATTCTTCCAAACATGCGTTGTGAAGGAATATGGCGATTTGGATAAGCGTCAATATAAAGACGTCGCGCTTCAGTGGTGTTCCCATTATCACGACCATACATGAAATGCATGTCTGTTAATTCTGCGTTAGAATAACTAGCCATAGCGAAAGAAAACTTGTGCACTGAGAATAACTGTCAAATATGTACTGTTTATTTCACTAAATATCAACCAACTATTATAAGAAAATACACGTTTTTGTAAAATAAAAAAAGGGGCTAAAAAACATAAAACATTCCATATCTCCGCAACCGTTACTTTACGGACCCTTTTCTGCTTATTTTGGTTCATACTATTACCTCCCTAAATATTTTATACTCTTTTTTTAACACCCTGTATAACGTTGCAAGAATGACGTAAAAACTTGTTTTTAAATTCTTTGCAAGTCCTAATAATAAATCCTAACGTCCTAAGTTAAAGTGAAGGTATGAGATAAAGCAATTCTAGAGATATAACGAGTCATAATGTCATGCTTTTCTTAAACGGATTTTACTGAAAAATTAAGCATTCTGTCAATACGATCCAAGAATACTTATTTTAATTTATTAAATAATTTTTAAATTTTATATTTTCCAGTCAAAACTCGAAAAAGTCAAAGTATATATTATATTGCGATATATTTTTACCATGTCCCCCTCCCCAGGTTGTAACGTATGCGTGTATTCTATTTATCTTTTTCTTTGAGTGATACAAAAAACTATAGTCGAGGCCCAAAATAATAGAGTGAGCATAGCAACTCGATGAATGCGAGAAATAAGTGTTGCAAGGGGCATGGATCCATAGGCGTGCCACTTGAAAAAACACACAAAATTAGCAAAAATAAGTTGACGTTGAGTCAATAAATATAAGTACTTGATGCATTTGTCTTTGTGTTGACTGCTTTAAATTGTGAGCGGGTTTATAACATGAATCACTCTCTATTACTTTGGGTCTCGACTGTAGAAATGTAAAAAATATTTTGAATCTTTTCGTAATGGTAGTCTAAATTAATAATGTCAAGAATAAAAGCCCTTACCCTTCTGTTTCACTGCAGACATACTCTTTAAAATTGAAGTCAGCTGGCAAAGTGCAAAACTGTGGATAGGATATGCCATCATGCTCCTTTGGATCAACCAGGCTTCTTATGACTACTAACACCACAGAAATCACAATAGGACTTAAAATTTCAAAAATTGTTTGAATAGGTTTACGGTACTGTAAGACCCAATTTTTCCACAGGAGCAGTAAAAATTTGCTACATCGTTTTGACATTTCAGCTAAAAAAAAATAAGTTTGGATATAATACTGACACTGTAATAAACTTCCACGGCACATTCGTTCAAATAAACAAGAAATAGGAATAAAATGATTTCTATAAAATGAATGAATGATATTTATAAAATGATTTGTAAGAAGTTTATGGTTCTTCAAAGATAAGTTTTCCATTCAATTACTTAAGGATCAGTAAAGAAACTGACCTCCTAATAGCTGTTTACATTTAAGATTCTACAAAACATGTATTAGTGGTATCAAAATTAAGTCTGAGGATTATAAAGAGTCTTTAGTTGATATGATCGAAAACATTTCATTAACCACAAAATTTAACGTTTGTTGGATCCAGGAATGTCAATCGGCAATCGACACCTCCATATACTGAGACCTTATACTGCAAGTGTGGCAGTTATTTCTTAAAATGTTATAATGTGGTAGTAAATGTAATAAATGTAATAATTAATGATGAATGCTATTAATAAATATGTCAGATTTGAGGGTTAATCTCAATGTCTTCTACAATATATATTCTAGACTATTTATAGCCAATAGTGAAACATTCAGTCATTCCTGAACTACGAAGGAAATAAAGAAGATGACAAAGGAAGTGAAATAAAAAATATCAACAAACCGCAGAAGAAGAATTAAAAACTTGAAAGTCCTAGAATACGACAACCTAACTAAAATGCATGAGGCAAAGTGCAACAAATAAGCTTTCAGGAAAATTTAACAAAATCTATAAAGAAAGAATATATCAGAGGATTGGCAAATATGAGTGATACTACATTTTCTAAGGGGACAATAAAGATTGTAATAGCTATAAATGCAATACGTTATTTAGTACAAGGTTTTTATTCTAGAAAATAATAGAGAAACAAGGCAAAGTATTTAACCCACACTGACGTATACAATGGAAATAAATACTAAAATTCTAACAAATTATAAATTCAAAAAGCTATTACAGTTAGTAATATTGTTCTAATAAAACAACATAAAACATAACACACATATGACAACATTTAGAGAATCAAAAAGTAATAGAAAATAACCACTTAAACCAAAAGGCATAAAGCGAAAGCAAAACCTAACCTTATTTTTGAAATATACGTCAGACAGCTACTTATTAGACATTATTGACTGTAATAATTTGTTAGAATTTATGTATTGTTTCGAAGCTTAACATATACGTTAAACGCAGTTTTCTTTAAAATGGGGCATTTTGGTGAAAAATGGAAATATACCTTCTTGAAAACAATTGAAGACTACTTCATAATGACTAATCAATTTTCAAAAATCTCTAGCCTTTAAAAAAAAATCTGAAAAGAACAATTTAGTGGCATAGGCGATCAGAACGACCTGTACATTTAAGTCAAAAATCAATCAGATATCCGTGTTTATCTCGCAAAAATAAATTATCGTAAAAAATGAAATAAAAAAGTACTTTCTGAAGTTAATAACTCCTTAAAGAAGCAAGGTAAGTTGATTTAATTCACATTATTTTGTCCAAGGAAGCTATCCTTAAAGTATGGCTCAATCATTACTGAACACCCTGTATATTGCTGATATGAATAAAAATACTGAGAGAAACATATTTATAATTTCAAGCTAAGAAATATATTATTTCAGTCTCTTCATTGTCCCTTCTAAAAATAAATATTTGGGGGTCTCAAATGATCACACATTTTTTTAAAACCTTTTTTTCTTAGTCAAAAATAAAGAAACTAGCAGCGATGATTTTTACTTAAAATCTTTTTACGTGGATGGAAAATAAAATTCTTACCTTAGATGTCAAACCCGTTGTACTGAAGGTCACTACAAAAATATTTGTGGGAGGCCTCGTTACTTTATTTTACTGCCCAAATAATTATTTGTAAAATAAAAGCTGTAAAAAAATTATGTGATTTTAATTTAATTTTAGATCTCAATATTGTAAACCTATTTAGATTGTTGTCGGCATAAAATGGAATATGTTAACTGTGAACGACAAAAAATAATTATTCGTGGAACAGCTTCTTTCACAACAAATGCTTTTCAAAAAAAAAAAAAAAATGTTCGGAAACATACGCAAACAGTTTGAGTGTTTAAAAATTGCAAGTCGTTACTTGGATGAAAGTAATAGGATTTTCCTCATGCCATACTTATTCTCACGTTTATAACAAAAATTTTACAAGACCATTATGTTTTACAAAACAGGACCTCTGAGCTATAGGTGTAATATGTACCTAATGTAAATAATGTAGCTGGAATATAAATAAAGCGAAATTTTGCAATTTAACATAACCAAAAATGCAGAGTTGCACATTGTCTACATAGTATAATACGTACAAGTTCGACGAATGATACTGTATACTATGTATTAAAATATAATAAATTACAAGCTATAAGTAAATTTATGTGTATTATATTTGTAGTAGTTTGATAATGAATCTAAAGCTAAAAATTAAAAGTTTCTTACCTTTAAAATAAAATGGAAATTATGTATTTTCAACTTTTCGGATACAATAGAATATTTAAAAAGCTGAAAAACTTATGCATATAACAGCATTAAATAACAATAAACAATATATATATATGACTGAAAGCGATTTCAAATCTTGTCATATTTTATTAAATGTCATTAGTTGAAATTACAATATAGAGTGTTTGAGAATAAAATTCTATAAATTATCGGTAACCGGTACCGGTACTATAAGACTGGACGATATTTCAATGCTATCATTGGCATCGAAGCTCTTGCAGAGTCTAGAGGACTGTTTTCTAAGAATCGGTTGTGACTGCGACCGTATAGCTGCAATACCAATAATTTGAAATGAAATTAATGCAGTGGTTCTGATAGGAAGTCCACCTCTACAGAGTCTAGCTCAAGAATACCAAGAGTAGATCCCAAGATTTCCAGCTAAGGCTTCTGCTATGATATTTTTCGTTCTATTATCTATGACGCATTAATTGTAGACATTTTTATGTTAACGGCTTTGTTCATATTGAAACTAAACTGAAAGTACAAAATAATACTCTTATGGTTTAATGTTATAGTAAACACTGATTAAAAGAATAATTTTAATTGGTATATATCTATCAATTTAATCAGCTAAAGCAAAACATACTTCATACCATCTATAGTTTATTTGAAAATGATGAAGGTTGAATGAATAAGTAATCACAGATAAGTTCATAATTAAAATATTGCTACGTTATACTAAGTTAAACAAGCAATAAGCATAAATATAATAATTTAGCTTTGTGAACCTAGAAGGTCCGTGGCTTGGTTTACTATCCTTTTCCATTTCGTTATATCTTTTGATTTTCCGTCTTACGATTTGTAGTTGGTGTAGGTCTTTCTCTACCTCTGTTTTCCCACTTGCCTTCGGTCGCCCTTTCCTCTTCTTACTCCCAATTGTTCGTGTCATTACTATTTTCGGTATCTTTGTCTTTACCATCCTCTCAATATACCCTAGCCACCATAACCTTACCACGTTTCCTATGCTCGTCTCATTCTATAAATCTTTTATTTCCTCATCGACCCACCCTTCTTTAGTTTTTTTTTTCTCCAAAGATTGTCCTCAATATGTTCCAGTCTTCATTGTGCTGTTTTATTGAACGTCCATATTTCACTGGCGTATGTCACTATTGGTCTGACTACTGTTGTGTAAATGTATTGGTTTGTTTGCCTATAAATATTTTTATTTCTCAGTATTCTCTGCATTTCTCCTGCACATTTGCTTCCTGACATGATTCTGGCTTTAGTTTCCTCTCCTATTTGCGGTTGTCTGGCAAATATAGTTCCTAAATATGTGAACTGTTCTACTTCTTCAAACCTGTATATTTTCCCCGATTAGCGTCTATTTTCAAAAACTTGTCTTTTTGATCTATTTCTTCCGTTCATTCCATGTACCTTTTTCTTCATTAATATATAGTCTCCTTGACTATTCCATAGACTGTCTATTCTCTTTATTATCTCCTTTAGTTCTGTTTTATTTCTTACTAGTACTACAATATGCGAATGTCAGACACTCATGCTTTTTATAGTATATAATCTCTGATCTATTGACCCCAGCATCTCTATGATTTTTTCTAGTACTAAACTAAATAGCAGTGATGATAATGAGTCGCCTTGTCTCAACCCGTTTTTTTTATTTCAAACACTTCCGTGGCTCTATTATTTACTTCTTTTTTAATCTTTTTCAATGTTAGGCATATCATATTCCTTTCCTTCTTCCTGATTTTCAGTTCTTCTAAAACCTTATTCAGTTCGTTTCTTTTTATTTTATCATAGGCTTGTTTATAGTCTACAAACATCACTAAGATTACCATATTCAAAGCTTTCAACCTTAATTTCTCGCAGAGTGGAAACTTGATCTACTGTACTTCTTTCTTATCTAAAGCCACACTGATATCTCTCAATTTTATCCTGTACTTTTGCTACTTATCTATTTTTTATATGGCTGTGCAAGATTGATCAACTTACCGTAGTATTTATTTTACTATGTGTGTGTTATTGTCGTTTACGGTTAATTGTTTCGTCTACCTCTGCTGAATTTGATATAGCTGAGGTGTTTTAAAATGTTCGTTTTGATAAGTAATACCAATTAATTATTAGAAAGAAAAAATATAAAAAAGTAAATGTGTAGATACAGTTATTAAGTTTTGTAATGACAAATCATGAAAAACAAATGTATTCCCAAACTTTTCTACAACAAACAAATATTTTTGGAACTCGTTCATTTACGCGTAATATGAACCAGAAAAATATTTCATTGTAGCTCAAGGTACATGTTTGTAGTTAGAAAAATAAAACAGTATCATATTTAATAAGTATTTTGAATTCTTCTAAAACTTATGGCACAAATGTGTTTGCAAACAACAATATTGCATGTTTAGATGAATGAGACACAAATTGCAGCGTTTGGAAAATTCAGTAAATGAACTAAATAAGAATATAAATAATTTACTACGAACAGTAGTTCCTTATCTCTATCGTTTCATTCGGCGTAATATATTACACGTGGTGTAATTCTGGCTGCCTAACATAGGCCACCAGTTTCTCACATATATGGTTAGTTTGGGACCGAGGCCAATAAATAAGTATTAAATGTGACGATGTGTGAAGTTTTAAATAAATTTGCAAATTTTGTAAGGGACACAGTCTGTCGCCAGATAGGATTTAAAGGAGGAATTATGACTTCCTTTCAGACATAGTCGTTGGTAGAACAAGTATCTTGGAAGCTCCTTAAAGACATGTGTACAGTTCTCGGCACCAAAAACAGTCTATATTTTAATACTAAGTAAACGATGTAAAGGAGAAACGTAGGGATTCCAGAAAGCGAAGATAGTGTCAAGCATCTTTAGAATTATATAGAATTATGTACAACCCACTTAAAAATACAGAGAAGAGCCAATAAAAAATAAAAATTAAGCAAATTAAGAAAAAACTTCCTTTTTCTAGCGGGTGGAATCGAACTACATCTGGAGACGTCTAGAGACAAGTAGTTCTCCTCTGGGCTGCCTGACGCGGTAATAATTTAGTCTCGGTTAAATAAAATGTAATTTGATTTAAATCGATAATAATGTCTTAACGTGGCGAGTATAAATTGAAGGTTGATAAAATATCTAGTTAATATTTGTTTGCTACAGTTGATTTTTAAATTTTTTTTGTTAACACTGTATTTATTATTTATCGTTGTTAAAAACCTTTCTTTGGAATTATGGCGTTTCCTTTTTTTAATTAAGTTCAATAAATCTCCTATTTAAATTACCATAGCACCATGGATTAACAAGCTAAAGATAGGTAAGCAAACAATTAGATAATCTCTGTAATATTTCAAAGCTTGAGCTACAAAAATCTCGAAAAGTATGGTGAACAAAAATTAAATTTTTGATGTTTCATGTATTTATTGTTATCTTTAAAAAGCTCTTCTGAGAAAAACACATCTAAATTTCATGATGCATGCAATTTATCTAAAAGTAAAGTCAAATTGTTGCGTAAGTAATGGGCCATACTGTAACAGCATAATACTGCGTCCTGTATTTTTTATATACAACACACACATTTCCAGTGTTTTATAAAAGTGGGCCATTTTCGGTTCTATAAGTATCGTATAAAGGCATTTAACCACGTTATATGAATATGAAGCTCCTATAAAATTTATTTTACTTATAGCAATTTATACATTCTTTTACAACATTTATTTTGCTAGTTGGGTACTTATGAAACACCCTGTAGACAGAGAATAAAGGTAAAGCAAATCTAAATTAGTTTACAAACAATTATTTATGGCTACAACTTCGCAGCAAAATTGAGTTGACGGTTCCTGGCAAATTCCGCAAATAATGTTCTCGATACACGCGCCCGGTGTCCCCCAAGCTTTTGCTATTCGTTTCGCGCTCGAGGTATAAACAAGTGCGCGTGACCGTCGACGTGATTCGGCACGGTAATTATACTCCTGAAAAACGTTGGCCGCTGAAAACTGAAAGAACCACAGCGCACCGTACGGACCGCTCTCAAAACCTCCGCTCCAGAGTTTAAAATTAGACGAAATTCTTTATATCGCAACGCCGAAATACAAAATCAAACAGCTGTGTCAGTGAACGTTCGATTTTAGTGAAATTTCGTTATATATCCATTATCAGTGCTGTGACATACCTTACGAGTTAGCTATTACTACAAATAATATCACGATGCCCTCGTTATCATCACCCACACAATGTAAGTATGTACCTCTACAAATATTTTTACGTCTTTATAACCTTATTTCGGTGACCGTTGAAAAATATTTTCAGTGCGGAAAAGTATTTTAGTTTGGTGTGATATTGGTTGGAACCAGAATAACATTGACTCACGTTGTTGATATTAAAAATAAAAACAGATGAAGGAGATGTAAACAATTTCATGTTCCACGAATATGAGTTTATTGCGCTTTGGTGATCTAGTAGCATTTTTTTCATGCTAACGTTCTTCAAACAAATAGTGCATGTATGACTTTTGATTTAATTGTGTAAATATTTTAGTTTTTACATAAATATTGCTAACGCTTTAGCTATTACATTATCTATAAAAATATACCAACATAAATATTGATTAAAATTATAATTGTTTCCTGAAACTTGTTATGATTTTATCTGATTCATTGGAAAGTTTAATATGCTGGAAAATATATCACGATAGGTAATCAAAATCTGCGTCCATTCTTGATTATATATACTACTGATAGCGTAGCAACAATAATTCGAAAATTACAGATATACGAATTTATGGTTACTTTAAATCAAACCTAAGCTAGAAGAAATACAAAGTTGGTTATTACAAAAAAGTTCTTCATTTAAGAATATAAATAAAAGTTCAAGATAAGTTGAAAACTTATTTTACCATATTATGTTCTTTGTTACCAAAACCAATACAGTAAGCACACTTAGGTCAACAGATTTTATTAAGAATCAAATTGTTAATTTCTTGAAATTGTAATTGCCACGACAATGAATGACAATTTTGACATACAACAGAGAAAATATTTTATGTTCAGGATGTAGAAAAAATAAAAAAGTTTCTGGAAATTCTGTTTTGATATCTATGCTCATCATTCCCCAGTGGAACTGCAAAAGCTGTCGCCATTTGACCCTGTTAATGGCAATTTTGTTTAATCTTTTCCCATGTTTTGCCTATTGATTTGTTTTCGTCCACAGTTAACAGGTCTATCTTTATGTGAATTTTAAAAGTAGCCTTAAAATAGAATACTTTGATCATATTGTTGAAACCACGTACTTTTGTTGATATATAAAAATATGTAAGCATGAATTCTTCATTGATTGCCCTTACTAGTTGTTTTTCTCCACAACTGTTAAGTTCTTTCGAGTTTACTGGCAATAAACTCAGTATTCTCCAATTTCTTCATATATTTCTTGACGAATAAATCTACCAAACAGAAAATACTATGTGGCTTTTATACATCCACATCGATCAGCGTTAAAAGCTTTGTCTCAGTACACGACACAGGATCCAAATGACGCTTCTTATTGCTTCTTCTCAGTGGATGGGTCAAGAGAAATACACTCAACATCTTCCATTTTCAGTCCACCATAGCAACCAGCGCGTTTCGTCATAACATTCCAATTCTCACCGAAATTAATACTACCATTGAGTAAAGATTCTTTACTCAATGGTAATATTAAGTATCATTTATAAGGCTAGGAGTATAATTGTTTATACTTCTAAAAATACAAATACATTGTAGTACTATAAATTCAATTTTAATAATGAATATTTATTTGTTTTTATATTTATTATTAATATTTATAATTCTGAGGATTTGTATCATTTAAGAATTTAGCCAGTACTGATGACGATATTTCTAGGGCTAATTGCTTTTAAAGATTGATTGCTTGTAGTGGATCCGTTAAATAAAAATTGTTCGACATTCTCCGCATAGGTAGGTTGAAGAATTCTCTTATCAGTTTTGGTCTTACTTTCTACAGAATTTTCGATGTATCCTTCAGCACTCGCATCTCATTTCCAATCTCTATGCCTTTTTAGAGTAGTAATATAACGCTATTGACAAACATTGTTGCGGAAGTTCTGTTCAGACAGAACACTATTCCCAATTTGGAAGCTTCAAATACAATGCCACATCCTTGATACATTACCAATTTTATGGATACCCATTTTGATATTTCGAAAAAAGCCGTCGGGAGGACGTAAATTAACGTACTTTCTATATTTACTTAAATATTCATCCCCCAAGACTGTGAAATTTTTAATCTTATTAGTTTTAGTATTAGGAATTTGAATTAGCAACAAAGACCCCATGTCTTCAGTATCATCAATTGTCATCACTAGTTTGTCGCAACAACATGCCCCATATATAGGTATGAAATATCAAAATTACCTGAAAAAATAAGAGTTGGTAAGCGCAATATGAAACAAACAAAATGTAATTTTACTACTTTTATTGTCAAATACTTTTCGTCTGGATCATCAGACAAAAATTTCATACATTTTTGTCTGATGCCGTTCTCTTAACACGATTCTCGATTTTTTGGCTTATAACTTTCTCCTTGTTTTTTCGAAAATGCACTCAAATTGTTTTATTTTTCTGTTCACATTATGCTTAATGCATTATGCTTAACAAAGACTTTACCATTAAATAGTGAACCCATAAACTAGAACTCTTCAGTGTTTGAGCTATTTTCGAAAAGTATGTCAATAAATCTTTCTCAGAGTATTGCGTTACATTTTTCCAATACACATTTCTCGTACTTTATAAAGATTTCATCGGCAGCAAATTTTCAACAGCTATTCTAGCCCCCTCTACCACCTCGGTAGGTTCATCAGCCACTTCTACACTTACTTTCAGTCTTTCGTCACTGGTATTTTAAATATTTGTTTTGCTATATGCAATTACGTTACAATGGCAACGATAAGTCAAGATATACAGGATGTTAAAAAAGAGTGTAAAATATTTAAGGAGGTAATAGTATGAATCAAAATAAGCAGAAAAGTCTCAATAAACATGGGTCCGCAAAGTAACGATTGCGGAGATATAGAATGTTTTATGTTTTTTAGCCCCTTTTTTTATTTTGCAAAAAACGTTGTGTATTTTCTTATAATAGTTGGTTGATGTTTAGTGAACTAAACAGTACGTATATGACAGTTGTTCTCAGTGCACAAGTTTTCTTTCGCCAGGGCTGATTACTCTAACGCAGAATTAACAGGCATGCATTTCATGTATGGTCGTGCTAATGGGAACGCCACCGAAGCGCGACGTCTTTATGTTGACGCTTATCCAAATCGCCAGATTCCTTCACAACGCATGTTTGGAAGAATTCACCAAAGATTGCGTGATACCGGTTTCTTGAGCAAACAGTGCCATTTATACGGAAGACCAAGGTCGGTATCTACTCCTAGAGCAGAAGAAATTCTAGCACTGGTAGAGCAGAATCCAGGTCGAATGTGCGGAGAATCTCAGACGAGGTAGGAATTAGTGGTCCTCTTGCTTGGAGAATCCTTCACGAGCAACTGCTTTATCCATACCATGTGCAACGAGTACAGGCCTTAAATCCAATAAATGATCATCAAGCACGTTTGGTTTTTTTCCGCTGGTACGTCATGATGCTGAAGACCCTCGTTTTCTTGCAAACTTTCTTTTTACTGATGAGGCCGGGTTCACAAGAAATACTCTAATAGAATCTGGATATCAGGCACGTTTTTCATTAAACATTTGGATGGGTATTGTAGGTGACAGGTTTCTAGGTCTTGCTGTTTTACCAAACCGATTAACAGGCGCTGCTTACCTCAACCTTCTGCAGAACACACTGTATGAGTTTTTGGAAGACATTCTTTTAAATCAGAGGCAACAAATGTGGTTCCAGCATGATGGTGCTCCAGCTCATTTTTCCATGGCGGTTAGAGAGCATTTACACCACATAGATGGGTAGGAAGGGTCGGACCTGTTTTATGGCCTCCAAGATCGTCTAGATTTCTTTGTTTGTGGATATTTGAAGACATTAGTGTATGGTACTCCTGTAAATAGCCTGGAAGAGCTGCAGCAACGGATTAATCAAAAGTGTCAGGAAATTCAAACTAAGGAGGGTGTTTTCGAAAGAGTTCGAATATCGTTGAGACGAAGATGTCGTGCCTGCTTGGAAATGGACGGAGTTCACTTTGAACATCTTCTGTAACTTTGTTTTTTGTTTGTTAAAAGCTTCCTTTGTCGGTTTATTCCTAATAAAATAAAATGTTTGAAAAACGAATAGTCCATATCTCCGCAACCGTTACTTTGCGGACTCATGTTTATTAAGACTTTTCTGCTTAATTTTGTTCATACTATTATCTCCTGAAATATTTTACACTCTTTTTTAACACCCTGTATACAGCGAAATAAGTTCAAGATTCAATATTACAATCTTTATTTAAAATCCGTTCTTTTCTTAGTTAATTTAATCATTTTACATAGAATTTATAATGTTTGAAGAAAAAATAGTATATGTTTGAAGAAAAAAGTACCTCATGTGCTTCGCATGGATTGTTTCAAACTTTCCATGCTTAGCACATAAAGTATCACTTATTCTGCATCATAATATACTGTTTTTTTCTTATTCCAAAATGATTTGTCAGGCTGTAAACTGTTGTATACCTTGGAGAAAACTGACACAGCGAAGAAATATTGTTTTCTTACTTACTCAGATTTTTTATAGACTGCCTCAATAAACCAGCTATAAATTAGTTGAAAATTGTGTTTAAAAACGACGTATTTAAGGCTTTGCAATTACATCGACCAACCAGAACAGTTACAAGCTCTATAACAATAAATTCTAAATATATTCCAAAATATTTAGTGCTTGTATACACTTTATAATTTTCAATTCTATTACTTTATTGAACCCTATTTATAATTGAAAACCACTGCATGAATAATACAGTTGACGTCTCATTCAGTAATTGATTATAAATTAATTAATTATCCTTTTAATAGCACTAGCTATGTTAATTTTATTTACTAGTATATTTTTGTCTGTAAATCAAGGAACCGTATATAAAAAGGGCCAGATATTCTTGATTGAAAGTGTTTAAAATAATTGTTTTATTTGCAGTCTTCTCAAAATATTTTTAGCACATGGTTGATGATCCCGATATATAAACAGCTTAGGCGCAAGTCACTTCTTCAACTGCATCTGAATCGCATAGTTGGTAGTACCGGCCAACTATTCCGTTCTCTTATTTGCGTTTGTCCTCATCTCACAAATATTTGTGACATTTTATTGTAAGCTTAAAGCAATACTTTGTATGCTTACATATTGTGGCAAATATATCGATGTTCTAGTAATAAACAATATAATATTCAAATATAGTTATTGTTAAAGGGATACAATTGAGGAACAACTAATCGTAGATTAGTGTCTTTAATTAATTATTTTTTCAATTATACAGTGTGTCCCGTTTTTCAGGTTAACACCTCTAGAAATGTGAGAAAGCTGTGGAATTTCCCTAAGCCTACTTTTTTACAATTAGTAACCTGAAAGGAGATTATATTCTACTAATCATTTTATAGACACGATAAAAGCCTGGCCTACTACGATTTTTTAAAAGGGTTATTTTTCCTGAAGGTCCCACATATTCCAAATCTGATCGAAAAATATTTATTGTATGTTTTTTATGGAGTGCCAAACAGAGAAGAATCAGCTAATCAAAAATAAAGTTAAAAAGTGCCATATACACTACATGTTTAACACTTTTAATTGCGACCACAGTAAAAATAACGAACGCACAAAAAATGTAATGAATTATGCATACTGAATTGTTAAAACATCATTCCAAATTAAATTTTAGTTTTCTCCATCACGCCTCCTTCCAGTCGAACACATTTTTCCAATCGTCTTCTTCAATTTAAAATTATTTTATGCGGCTACAGTTAAAAACTATTAACCTACAAAAAATGTAATGAATTATTAATACTAAGTTATTAAACAATGTTGGCTATGTTGCGCACATTTTCAAACTTATTCTGTATCTATCTTTACCTATAGTAGTTAGACGGATGTAGACATGCGCATGGAAAATCTGAATCATAAAATAATTTTGCCAGTACCTACAAAGAATTTTCAAACACTATTAAATCACAGTAAAAATAGGTACGTTATTAATTTATGAGTGATGATTTATAACACTAATAAATACCCAAAGTGAAGACGAACATAATTTTTCATGAAAAAAGTTATTGCATGTTTATTTAGATTGGATTTTTAAATAACCTCGTTCATCTACTACAGACCCAGTTATGCTTGACCATGAGCAGTAACCGTGCTAAATTTTCTATATAGAAACAAGACTTGACTCAAAATAAATTCGAATTCAAGTAGAATGTCATTTCAAGTAGTTACATTTCAAACACTTGATAATACTCCAAACCACTTAATTTTTCCACTTTTGTTGAGGTAGAAAATAGGCAGATAACTCCACAAATACTACAAAACGTGCAACAATGGTTTGAAAATAAACTGTTATTTTTTTACTGTATTGAAATGGTATTTTAAGCTAATAAATCAAATCTCCTACATTTCCTATCAAAGCAGTCATATGTATGCTCTCTGATACCAAACATCTAGGTATGCTAATGAACAAGCTCTATTCGATAATTATCTAAAATAAAATTTAATCTAGCTTAATTTACTAACCTGGTTTAATGAAAACATTCTATAATAATATATATAATAATGTCAAAACTGACTTTAACTTGTCAATCAATTACCTACTCATTTAATGAAAAAAATTTGTACCCTTTGTAATTTTTTATATATATATATATATATATATATATATATATATATATATATATATTGGTATTAACAATATTGTGTGAAACTAAATACTCGCGAACTAAAGTTCCGACCAGCGTTGACTTACACCCACAATATCTAGTCATATATTCTTTATTATTAACTTTTGTAACATTTTCTTACTGTATTGGAAAGGTATTTTAAGCTAATATAAATCATGTCTCCTACAATTACTATCAATGAAGTCATATGTATGCACTCTGGGTATGCTAATGAACAATTCCACAGACAAAGCTTTATTCAATAATTATCTAAAATAAAAATTAAATTTACTAACCTGATTTAATGAAAACATTCTATTAATATCTAAGTTTACTTTTAAAACTGTGGGAACTCGAAAATTCAACCACAATAGATGAGATCTGACCTATTTCTGCATTTTTAGGAATGCTTCTTCAGGTGGTCTCCTTTAAGTTGAGTCAAATATCTAACTATAAAAATCATTAGAAATTAAATATAGACAATGTCAAAAGTGTCCTGTCAGTAATATAAAAACCGTGTCCTTAAATGCTATATACAAAATATCAAGACAAAAAACTGTTATAAATGAAACATTACTTCCAGTATACAATACTTTATTCTACGTTCTTCAAAGAATTTAAGTATCTAATTGGTCGCATAAAACAAAAGCTTTGTGATAAAGAGTGTTAAAAGTTGATTGACCATAATATTTTTATGGCTGTAATTACACTTTGTCTTCATTGTTCCGCTATTTTGAGATTTATAGCAAGCATGAAAATAGTTTTTCACAGAATATTTCTCCGACTCATCTTGTCTTGGAAATATGGGTCATATAGCTGCGTCATATGTTCAAGGTTATGTTCTTGAAAGTTTCAGTCGCTGTAGAATTTTGAGGAATATTTAAATAGAAATTATTTGTATAGTAATATAGTATTACAAATATTTCTAGAAATGTCATGAGATTTTATCACAATTTGGCATTAAATCTTACATAGATTCATCTAATCAGAATTTAGAGAAATTACATGACATTTTTCAAGTGTCTAAAATCGTTATTCGTTGCAGAATTTTCTTTAAGGGCGCCGTATTCTTGAAATAGTGTTATATACAAATACAAATAATTTTAAATATTTAAGAATTGAATAATATAAGGCTTAGCAAATAACAGGAATGTTATCTCATGCCATCTGCAAATATTCAAAGGTACCGAACTAAAACGAATATACATGGTGTCCCGATTATACTTAAAGAAAACTGAAATGTGAGTTGGCCTTGAAAAAATAATAGGGGTAGTTTATAAAACATTTTTCATTATAAAGTCGCAATTCCGAGATACAGGGTGTTGAAGTTGTTATATTTAAGAGGGTTTTTCATAGTTATCTTTCAATAGGCTAAAGATAAAATTTTCAAAATTTTTGTACGTGTAAATATCAGCCGTGCATTAAGAAAAACGCAAAAGCTGTTTTATTACAAAAGTCAGGGACGTGCATGCGGACAGCCTGGGGACTATAATTTAGAAAAAAATATGGTAAAAGTCCAAATTTCTTAAATTTTCGATCGGTTTTAAAAACTTCAAAGAATAATACAAAAATAAGGTATACTAGTTGAAATTGCATAGGATGTATAGTTTTCGAAAAAATGGTGTCATTGCTTGTTCAGTAAAGCGGTACAAGTATACTTCAGATTGTACAATTGAAAGGTTGCATTACTATGGATACAGTAAAATTTAAATTGTCTAACAATAAATTGCAACTTTTTCTATTATTTTAAAAAAAAGGAACGTTGTTTAGTTAAACTTGTAGATACAACGCATTAATGTCAACAGTAATAGGGAAAATATCTACACATAAATTATGGTAATAATTATGAATTAAAGAGTTATTAAATATTATAGCAGGTGCTGGAATTGCCCCCATTTGCTTCTTTGCACAAAGCCGTGCATCGTAGAAAAGATTGCCGTCCAACATCATGTCTAACCAAATTTGGCGCTTCCAGTCGTGTCCATAGTTCTTGCCGAGTTTGAACTGATGTCGCGTAAACTGTGCCTTTCATAAATTCCCAAAAATAGACATCTCAAATGTTTAAGCCTGGTGATCTGGCAGGCCAATTTAGAGGTGCATCCTGCCCAGGACCAATCCATCGTCCAGCAAATTGGTTATTAAGTAATTGCCGCACGGGTTGTAGTAAGGTGGTGGTACGCCGTAACGTAGTGTGGTGGTGCACCGTCGTGCATAAACTACATATCTCTTCTAATATTCAAAGGCAAATCCTTCAATAGTCCCGCCAAAGTATTTTCTAGAAAATGTAGATACTAAACACCATTTAAACGTGGAGGTAACTCAGCTGGTCACAGACAATTTCAGCCCACACATTAATAGAAAATTGATGTTGAGAATGATAGATTTTGGATCCCTCCATTCATGACTATTATGCAAATGTATTACTCTATTTCTTGTAAAACGCCTCATCGATAAATAAGAGTGAGTTGCAAAAGTCATTATTTTTATTCTGTTTGTTCCTGATTCAATTACAGAAATTTACTCTAGTATTGTTATCTTGTGGCAAAAGTTCATGTATTCTGGTTATATGGCAGGGTCGTAACATCTGTTTTTTAATATGTTGTGGACAACAGATTTTAAAACGTTGAATTCAGCAGCAATCCTTCTTATGCTGGTGTGTGGATTTTCTTCAACTGCGTTTAAAACAGTTTCTTCCATATCTGCAGTCCTTGCAGACCGTAGGCGAGCATGCTCAGTAGTACGACGTAAAAAAGTACCTTTTTCTCTAAATCTTCGGTCAATTGCAGCAAAAGAACTGGGATAAGAAACTTATCGACCAGGAAAATTTTTACCATATCGTCTTGCTGACGCTAAAGAATTACCTCTATATTCACCATACATGCATGTCAGCCAATTCATTCAAGCTATGCTGGTTGTAAGACATAATGCAACAATAATAATAATGTAAATACAATAACAATTTAAATTTGTGTTGTTAAATTTTATTGTATCCATAGTAACGCAACCTTTCAATTGTAAAACCTGAGTATACTTGTACCGCTTTACTGAACAAACAATTTTTAACTCCATTTTTCTCGTAAACTATAAATCCTATGGAATTGCAACTAGTGTACCTTATTTTTCTATTATTTTTTGGAGTTTTGAAAACCGATTGAAAATTTAAGAAATTTTGAGGTACCACATTTTTTTCTAAATTATAGCACCCAGACTGTCCGCACGCGCGTCACTGACTTTTGTAATGAAACAGCTTTTGCGTTTTTCTTAATGCACGGTTGATATTTATTCGTGCACAAATTTTGAAAATTTTATATTTAGGTGATTGAAAGATAACTAAGAAAAACCCTCTTCAATACAACAACTTCAACACCCTGTATCTCGGAATCGCGACTTTAAAGTGAAAAATATTATATGAACTACCCCCAATGTTTTTTCAAGGCCAACTCACATTTCATTTTTTTTTTAAGTATAATTGGGACACCCTGTATAACGAAAGAAAGCGGCCTAATCAACAAGTTACGGAAGTCTTTTAAAATACGTATTTTTTAAATTTATCTGTAGCTGTAAATATTATTGTAACATACAGTTACATAGTTCTGCATATACTCGTAAGTCTTGTTTTGTATGTGAAAATAATTGTTAAAATGTGGGGTTAGAATAGCAACATTTGATTTTCTTACAAATGCTTTTTAAAACTTATTTCGCTTGAGGATAATTTAAATAGTAAAAGTGGATAAACAAAACATCAAGAATTTAATTTTTGATATTTTTATTCTACGTTCTATTTTCCAAGATTTCTGTACCTAAAAACATCACAAATTTTATGGTTTTACAGCGAGAAATACGACGACCCTAAACATATTTATATTGTAGATAAAAATGAAGCTTGATTTTTGATTTTTTGAAATCTATCACATACGCAACTGAAAGTATTTTTTCCTTTCAGAAAGTTTTATTTTTTACTTCTACGTTATTGTGGGAAATAGAAAATTATGTTTTTGTTTCTTTTTGTGATCTAATTTAATCGGGGTTTTCCGAATTTTAATGGTTTCCCATTACCCGCATTTAATTAGATACTTTAGTCATAACCATCTACATCTTTCAATAGCATCCTTATGCTCTGATTGAAAAAGCATAGGAAATAAATATCTCTATAAAGCTAATTTATGATAAATACTAATGGCTAAAGAAGCAAATATATACTTTATATAAAATCGGCGTAAAGTAAATAGTAGGGAGGTATTTAGTTATGTCTGAAAATCGCAGACTGACGTTCTAAATGAGTCAAGTGATTGATATTTGGCACACTTAAGTATAAATAGGTAAATTGTGTGTAGAATAACACTAAATACTTAGCATTTTCATAAAATATTTGGTATTGAACCCATTTTGCATCGTATCTCTAAATAATTTACATAAAAATGCCAAGAAAATATTTAGAGCTTTTAATTTTTCCTTACTAATTAATTCATTATAATGTATACAAGTTAGTTTACTTGGGATCAAAATCACTGCTATAATGCAATACATTAATATGGTATTATTCAAAACAAGCTGAAAGTTTTACAGTTTTACATTTTAATGCACATAAATTTTATCTATACCTACCTAATCCAAATTAAAAAATCAAAAGCACATATTAACGTAGCTCTGCAAGTTACTTCCTATTTGCGTTTGATTTACACATTTTTCAAATTTATACATTTAACAATTTGCGAGTATATTATCTTTTCGTGATAAAGCTCCCTATTTTATCCTTTTACTTTTTGAACTCGTGAATATCTTCTATCTAAAATTGTTTCAACATTAATTAAAATATGACCACGGTTCATATATTTTAGTATTGTGTTGGCTAAATAAAAACGATTGGGAATCTAGTTTATGTAATAGAGATTCTTATGCCGTATTCACACTCTCGACGAGACAGTCCGAGATCGGTCGAGCACGAGTGTGGATGAAGCCCTCGTCGAGTATTGCGCTCGCTATAGCTCTCTCGCCTGCTCTTGTCGAGAGTGTGGATGGGTAGTTCGCGAACGAATTAGTACAAACGAACTATTCACTTCACTGAATGAAATGAATCATTCCTTCTTGTTGGACTGAATCATTCCGTGAACTAAAAGCAACGTTGATTCCAAAAAAATTAACATTGTAATTCAGGCGAGTCAAATTTCAGTCGGGTCACCTATATACAGTGCTTTCGAAACGTAACGAATAAATTCATTATTTTTGCAATTGACAAAATATTGTTTGAATATTTTAAAATTTAATTTACACAATACTGTACACCTTTTCATTATGCAACACCTGTCCGTGCTTATTTAGATGAGCTGCTCCCGAATCGTTGGATAGAGAGAAGGGGGCCAATTGAGTGACCAGCCAGATTGCCTGATTTAACACCCCTTGATTATTTCTTGTGGGGATACTTAAAAATCAAAGTATACGTTACTAAACCGGTTAATTTAGAAAATTTAAAAGCAAGAATGGTGCACAATTTGAACATTTAATTTAGTCGATTTTTTACATAATCATCATTTTCAGTATTGTGAAAATTAAATTTTAAAAACTTCAAACATTATTTTCTTGAAATTTTTGTTATGTAACACCATAATTTTTTATGATGTATGTATGTAGAATGACACGGTATTTTAAATGGCATGATCAAAATTGGGGGTTGCTATTTAAAAAAATTGTCGATGACGTCATATCTCGAACAACGATGACGTCACAAATGTGGGTCGTATGTCAATAAGTGCCTTTTTAAAAACAAGCAAACTGTAAGCAAACTTCGATATTGAGCATCGAGACTGAACGATCGGTGGTGGAATTACAAATATATAATTCTCGACCATACTGAATCAACTGAATTACTCAAGTGAATGATTCACTTAGGTGAATGAGACTGAAAGAATAAATTCACCAAAATGAACTAAAATTCCCGTCTCTAGTGTTAGGCTTTCACGACTGGTTCTGTTATTTGATCTATAATGTTTTTTGATTGGTTTTGAAGTAAGAAATGCTGAATCACCAACAAAAGGAATGGATATCAGTTCATGGGGGACCCAAGTACTCATAGCGCCTCCAAAACTAAGGATGTGAACGGTAATTCTGTTACTGACAGCAACCAGTTAACCAGATTACAGCATATATATCCGGATAACCATTGTAGATCAAACACTACCTTATATAAATTTTCTTATTTTTAATCTGGGAATGGCTTATGCTGGTGCATCATTTCTTTTTACTGTGTTATTTTTTTAAGCAGGAAAAAGTATAATAATGAAAGTATTATTAATCTGCGGAAGCAGTTAAGTATTAAGTTATCATACATCATACATAAACCTGGTAATAATAATAACAATAACAATAATAATTTATTTAATCCAGTAAGACATTAAAATGTATAGGACAAGTCAAAACAAGACAAAAGCACACAAGAAAACATTAAATAAAAATGGACAAACAACAGAGCGCTCGTTAAATAAACATTTGTTACATTACGTCATTCATAAACTCGTTAACGCTATAATAACACTTGGCAAGCAAAAAGTCTTTGACAATTTTTTTAAATTTAATAGCATTCATTGATCTATATTCAGGGGGAAGCTTATTGTACAACTTAATACCTTGGTATATTACATACCTCTCAAATCTAGTGGTTTTATGTTCGGGAATACATAGTAGACCACCATGACGAGTATGGTAGTTATGATATTGGGAATTTATATTTAGTCGGTTAATATTTTCCCTAACGTATATAAGTGACCTAAATATAAAGATACAGGGGAAAGTTAGTAATTTATTCCGAATGAATGTGTCCCTGCAAGTTTCCCTGGGACCAAGACCATATATTTTTCTGATAATCCGTTTTTGAGACACAAAAACTTTATTAGAACTCACGGCATTACCCCATAAAACAACATTGTATATGAGATGGCTGTATACCATACTGTAATATACATCCATCAAGGCACATAGTGGCATAGAATTCTTTATGCGAGAGATAGCATAGCATGCTCTGCTTAAGGTCTTGGTGAGTTGGTCTATGTGCAGTGACCAATTCAGTCGACTATCTAGGCAGATGCCTAAAAATTTTGTACAATCTGAAGAATACAAAACAGAGTCACGAAATTGAACAGTTAAATCGGAATTATTCCTGAAATAGATAATACAGGTTTTATCAATATTTATAATCAAGTTGTTCAACGTACACCAGTCAGCAAAGCACGAAATACTTTCCTGGCACCTTGCCGTAAGCTCCTCCCGGGTCCGCGCTGAGACCACCATAGATGTATCGTCCGCAAATAGAGTTCATTCACGTCTAGATACTGTGACAGGTCATTAATAAATAATAAAAAAATTAATGGTCCCAGCACAGACCCTTGAGGAACTCCACGATCAACATCATAAAAGTCAGAATTAGCATCTCCTACTCTAGCAGACATAGTTCTATCAGAAAGATAGCTCACCACCCAATCCAGAAATACTCCTCTGAACCCGATCTGATATAATTTTACTTTAATAAAGCTTATATCCAGGCAGTCGAACGCGCGTGACAAGTCAAAAAAGACACCTGCCACATGTAAATTGTCATCAAGCAGTTTATAAATGTGTTCCGTCAGGACGCAAGCTGCGGACTGCGTGGATCTCCGCTCGCGAAAACCGTGTTGGCAGTTGCTTAAAATTTTAAACTTGTCAAGAAAGGCAAACACTGTTGAAAATCACACGTTCCACCACTTTAGGGATATGGGCCTATAATTGGCAATATCCTCAGGGTCATCTTTCTTATATGTAGGAATTACTACGGCTCTTTTTAGGGCATGCGGGAAACACCCAGTAGTAACAGATAGATTTATCAGATAGGCGACATAGTCTCCTATAACGTGAGATACAGTTTTCAGCAGCCGAGCAGAGACGCTATCCACTCCGGTACTGCTTTTATTTTTTAAAAGAGAGATAGTTGTACGCACCTCATCTCCACTCACAGGATTAAAAAAGAACGTAGTGTGAAGCATTTCCGAAGAAGTGCAAATCTGAGATCTAAATTCTCCAAAGTGAGCATGCATCTTTTTTTCAGTTATGGTGGAGAAGTACTCCCCAAAAGCACACGCTACCTGATAACTGTCACCACAATGCATGCCATCCAGATTCAAAGAGATAACTCCTTTTTTATTTACTCTACCGAGTTCACTATTGACTAGGTGCCAAACAGTCTTATTTTTGTTACTCGATTTGTCAATTAATGTCTTGTGAAATTTTAGTTTTGTGCTCTTTAACAATGCGTTATATTCCGCTTTAGCATCCCTATAAACTAGATACGAATCCATGTCACCTATATTCCTAAACACCCAATAAAGTTTTTTTAATTTTAAACTCCACTGTATAATTTCAGAAGTTACCCATCTATTACCCTGAGTCCCATTACCAATACGGTGACTTTTCACTGGGCAGCGCATGACTTAAAATGCCCATGAATGCGTCAAAACTCGCGTTAGCGTCATTAAGGTATATTTCCTGAAAATCGGTAGTTGATAAATCTAAAAGCAAAGAATCAATATTATGATCGGACATATCTCTGAATTGTTTGTTTTGCAAGGAGTTAAAAAGTCGTTGACAATAAACTCCACGCTGAAAATTTTATGATCACTAAAATGACCCTCGTATACAGAAGAAGTACAACGGCTTACGTCTGCATTAGTTAATACATAATCTACCTTACTTGAACTAGTCTGGTCTAAATAATTTGTAACGACTCTAGTTGGCACCATAGAAGTATGATTTGTTTTAAATTTAACACTTTACATAAATGTATCTTGGAGAAAAACAAGTGTATTGTACAAAATAATTCTAGAATAATTTTATTGCAAATAATATTACAGTGGAAGAGGTAAGTTGTGTACTGTTGTGGCAATTGTCAATGGTTGGACAGTTTCCGAGTTTCCACGTCGTAGATTTAGATTTCTTAACACACCGACATCTCTTCTTGTGAGGCAGTATATGTTATCAGTATAACCTGACATAGAGGCTACATATTAGAATACTGTTAGATATTTCTCCTCTTTCTTGATCTTAAGTATTCTCTTGGGGGCCTCTTTAATATTTCTGTTAGAAGATTAATTGCCTCTGAGAGCGAATTGTGAAAATGGAGTTCTTCCGAATGGTTGAAAGACTCAGCTCAAACATCTGTCAGTGTCAATAGGTTTTCTGTAAATCCTGTGTCCTAATGTGTCATCTGCTTTTTGTTTCACAAGGACATCTAGATTTTCTTCTAAATGCATAGAAAAGCTGGGGTCTGAATATATGCCATTAATGTGGTAAAAAAATTATTGTATGTTATATCCATGAGGCTTTATAGTCAGAATATTTGAACTAGCACTAGTTTTAGAACTGCTGACTCCAAGGTATGTACTATTTTATTCAATTTTCTGAAAAAAGTGCTCTTGAGGAAATTCACCAATAAACTAGTTTGTCTTTTTCTATCTTATGGGATTACAAAAATGTTCAAATCAGTTTTGTTTGTTGTACGGTTAAAGAATGTTGAAGTAATAAGTTGATTAAATACGAGCCACACTGATAAAAATTCGTCTGTAATTTCACATAACTTTACGTTGGCAATTTGTGACCAGAGTAAAGTTATGTAAAATTACATAATAATTTTGTAAATGAAATAAGTACACTGTAATATTACAGAAATAAACGTGGATAAAATTTAACTATTATACAGGATTAACTATGACAAAGTACAAAAATTTTAACCACTTGCTCAGGAAGGTCTAAAAGACAATAAAAAATTTATTTCGGAATTTTAGCTCGATGTTTAAACAATAGGGCAAAACCCTCTACATTTTCACTCCTTGAAGATTCATCATAATTATCCACTAACATATCCGACATAAAATACTTTATTTAATTACTATAACACGTTTAAATTAGTGACTTAGCTGATTTAAAGTAACAGTAAGTTCTAGGTTATGCCATACTGCATTGCTAATTTCATACCCTCCATGCTCCAAACCATCCAGAATGCGAAGTTAGTTATAATCTAAGGGTCATTTTTACAGAACACTGTAAACATCTTGGGATGTTATAGTTTAAAATATTACTAATTATTTTATGTAAACATCGTCGATTATTGTTAATATTGTTGCTATTATTAGCATTAACAGAATTTAATTACACAACAACACATGAAGTTTAAAAATTTATCGGCGTGAGTGCACCTTACCTTGTATTAGTGGCCTACAGATGTTGTTAGATGTCGTCTGTAGATGTCAAATAACGTAAATATACGGTTGCGGTACTCTGATTAGTTTGAAATAATTTTTCAGTACTTGTTTTTTGCAAATTTAATTTCTTGCATATTTTATGTGTATTTACAAACATGTATTCAAATGCCTAGATGACGGATAAGGTGCTGATTTATGGGAGTGTGACAAGTGTACATTATCGTGCGGCAGCCTCAAAGACGTTTCCCGAGTATACAAAATATTTTGCTGAATACTTTTTGAACCACATCGAACAGCTGTTTTATGCCGTGGCGGTATACGTGTGGCAGTGTTTTTATGTATTTGTGTACATTTACGTGTATTTTGTTGTTATCCTTTGTGATTTTTCCCGACGTAAGTAATCGACCTGGTCAAGACCGCCAAACCAAGTAGATACTCCGCTTTGCACAAGAAGAACGATCGAGGGAAGGAGAGGTCCGCAGGAAGTACAAAAATCTTTAATTTAACCAAGTAAGAACACAGAAGATGATTCAACATTCTTAATATTTCTCCAAGTATCAATCGTGGAAATAAATATTAGTAAGGTAGGTGCTACCTCTCTGTGCTACCATACCGTATTTCTTATTAAATCATTAAATAATAATCTACATATTGTAAACATTTTTTTTCTTTCAAAGCGGCTTAAATTGATACACGTGTCAATGGACCTGTCACTATATTTGACACCTTTGACTGGCAGAATATACCTAATCTCGCGGCTGACAGGTCAGTGACGGCGATAAATAGGGATATAATATAGTTTTGAAAATAATTTTTTTTGGCTTTATAAATAAGTTTAGAATTTTTTTTAAGGGTGATTCCATTAATTCATATTTTTTCCTATCCCCTCTTAAAATATTTGTACTAAGTCATAGTTAACCGTGTATAACTATTTAAATAACATATTATGTTATGTGATTTTACAACTACTATGCTAAATTCTATCGTAAATTTTACCGTTACTGTAATTTGTATTGATTTATACATTGTAATTTTTACGTTGGAATTGTCTTATATACTTACGTTTATAATAAACATTGAAAAATATGCATAGAGGAAACTTTTTCAATAATTAATATTATTTCACATAACATATAACTGGATATCAATGTTTAACAATATGCACATGTTAAAAAATGTATATACCAAAGAGTTCATCCATCATTTCAAATATTTTCATTTTGTTTAAGCCAAATAGTGTAACGGAACCCAGTTTAGAAATGTATTATAATATTTTTGCAGTCATATGGAGAGTGTGTTGATAGATGTCGTTGAAAAGAGCGAAAAGTTTTTGCTTTTAATGTCATGTCAAAAATCAGATTGTTAAAATGTTTTAAGCTAGTCAATATAATATGCAGGATATCTCTTACTGACAAATTATTAGAAATACAATAGATTTTATTATTAGAATTCAATAATAAATACGCCATGCGAGTCACATTTTTTATATCTAAATACTTAAGAAGGCCTTGTCAGGAGCAGAAATAACTTCTGTATAGGAAGATTTTATTAGTGGAATTTGTCCATCCATCCTCTAAATATGAATTATCCATCCTTCTGTGTAAAAGTGTATTGCTCACCCATCATCTAAAAATGTATTACAATGTAGGTATTTCATTCGCATTAGGAACTAGGTTGAATATTTTCGCTGGAAATACTACATAATTATCCTTGAAACATCAGTATATATTTCTTGGTTTTTTTCAAATATTTGTAGATATACGTATATCTGCGTAAAAATAAATATATTTAGCTCGAATTTTATTTATTGTAAATTTATGATTAACGTAACTACAACTAATGTTGATATGTGTTGTAAGCAAATACTATTTTTACTGCCAAAAAGATAAATACGTTGTTTGAAATGAATGTTGTATGGTTTACAGGCACATGTAGTTTTGATGCAAACATCTAAACAACGTACCTCCGTTTCAGTTTCTATGATAGTTATGAACAGTATAATATTTAAATTGGCACAAGCTACAAGTGCACACGTAACAAAATATAATCTTATATTTATTGTTTTACGAATATCCCACAAAAATTCCTTGTTAATGAACCGTATATGTTTGTCTATTACACGTTAACAACACAACTAAAACGTATTAAGTTAGAGGTTAGGTTGATGTGCCTCTGCGCATGTGTTCTTGTGCAACAAAGTTGCTTAATAAATTTCCTTAAGAGCACATTTTTCAGAATATTGAATAAAATTACCTACGAAACAATACATATTTAACATTTTCATTTCACTACACTGTAAAAAATAATTACAGTTAAAATAGATGGCAATTTATTTACCACTCATTATTGCTGTAATTTTCTTATCGATTGTGACTTTACAAATAAAATGTAAAATTACGTTGTAAATTTATTTTGTGGTGTAATATTTTGCAATTGTAATATTACTTTGTGATTTTACAATACAAAAAGTATTTTTACAGTGTAACTCCCACAATTACTTGTAAAATTGCAAAGTAACTTTACAGGCAGTTGTATAGCTACATTGAAATAATATATTTTATATTATGACGACAATGTAATTTTTTTTATTTATTGTACAGGATGGTTCAATTTGGCCACTTAGGTATAGAAGGTTTCTTCTATTTTCCAGAAAAAAGTAGCCATGATATTTGGAGCTTAATTTTTGAGAAAAGTTGAATAGCGAGAATCACATTTCGATATTTTGATTTGTTTAAGAGATACCTACATGATATTTTTAAATTTTGGTCGTTTTCTGTGCTAACTTTTCTACTTATTATATTAACATTTATACATTGTAAAGACATTTTTTTCTCTATGTGTAGTATCTAGTGGCTTGAGGAATATTTTTTATAACTTCTAGTTTTCCGCTGCTATAACAAACATATATATGTTTTAATGACACATCATACGTATGTAATATATGGGGCATCATAGAAAATGCCTAAAATAAAAAAAACTAAAAACTAATCAAGATGTCGAAATGAAATTTTCGTTATTCAATTTTTCTCAAAAATATTCCCGTGACATTTGGACTAGCTTTTCGGAGAATAAAAGAAACCTCCTAAAAGTGTCGAAACTGACCTAACCCGTGCACAGGACATCTTGTTAACAACATTCGAATTCACTAACAGTACTTTGACATACCTAGATACCTAAAAAAAATCTGAATAGCAATTCATTTATAATTAATAGATTAATATGCCTACATGATAAAAATTAAAATATCGTAAGGAATTCACAATTGTTACTTACCTTAAGTAACATATCAGGCTTTTCCGTGAATTTCTCAATAGCATCACTGCATCAGAATGTTATTTCAAAAGAAAAATGTACTCATATTAAGTAACCTAATTAACATGAATGCCAATAATTGCTTCTAATGTTAACAAACACTCTTAATAGTAATACTGAATTTTTGATATGATATCCCCAGTGAAGTCAAACATTTCCAAAGCAATAGATTCGTTTTCTATATGCTTTTCAGATTTATATACAAAAAATTAAGTACTTTGGTATTTATGACTCATTTAGTTGAAAATAATACTTATTTCTATTATAGCCCCCATGTATATCTTAAAATCAGCAGAATAATCCTTTTTAAATTTATAATTAAAATTTTTGGACAAATTGCGTGAAAAACATTTGTTACACAAAACCGTACTTTTCCTAACTGATTAAATAAATAGCTATTTTGTACTCCGATTACGGCTCAGTTAGCTAATTAGTAGTTACAGCTTTATTATATAATATATTAACTTCCCTTTGCTTATTTTTTAGCTTAGAAATACATGTACATACAGGTACTGAAGTAATAAAATAGTATGGCTTTACGGCAATTTTTTATTAAAATTTGGTACCTGCACATTTAGATTATTTGTACAAAACAGAACACTTAACGTTATGCAAAACATATAACAATGTAAAAATATATTCATAGAACTAAAGTTAATATTTTATAATATTCAAACGAAATCTATGATGTTATACTAACCATTACAAAGTAATATTAATTATATAAATGAGTAATAAATAAGTAGGTATCCAGAACTTAAATCATGCTAATCCTCCAGAAGCCCCTGTTCTTCAAATATGTATAAAATATAATGCCAATAGAAAATAATATATTTTTATATATTATATAAGATGAACAAAATAACAGTGGAGTACCCGATTTTTGTAGATGCAATGTTTCTTTGTTTCAATAATTATGTATAACTTACATACCTATTACTTCTTAATCTCATTGAGGTTATGTTTAAACAATCACTAGATAAAACTATTTATAGAACTAAAAACAATAACTTGTCACTCTAGATATGTTTATATTACTTGTTGCATAAATAACAATTTTCTACGTTCATGCAAAAAACCAAAACTTTATTGAACTATATTTAGTGGAAAAAGTGGTTCTTTATTGCACTAGTGCAATAAAATGTTTATAGCATTCATCTGTCATTCTACTACTGCGTTTTATCATCATGACAAACATAAACGCTCAAATCGACGTCATATTTTCCTAGAGTTAGTGTCATCTAAATAAAACATTTTTGGGTTTTTGCATGAACGTAGAAAAAATATTGTATGCAACTCATACAAAAAGTGTTTATTGCACTCGACGTGTTATCTTACTCGGCCTGAAGGCTTCGCTGGACACTTTCACTTTGCGTGCAATAAACACTTACTTTTTGTACTTGTTGCATAAATATCTATTTTTGTATATCAGGTTTTTGTACGATACAATTTTTCAGTCGTACGTACATTATTGTTAGAAATATATCCTAATTACGAATGTAAATAACCATAAGAAAATGCTTTATCCAAATGTAAAAATATGCATGGGTGTATTTCTGTCACCGGAAACTCAAAAATAGTTACCTACTTATTTTTTCACTATTTTTCTACATCGAAGAACCACTCTGTGTATATCAGTGAAATATTGCAACACCCTGTGTTGATAACTATTGCGGAAGCTAGAGAAGAACGTAAAATTTACTTGCATTTTAATTATAAATTTATCTTGCCATACATTAGAATGTTAAATAATAATTCATTGTTGATTAAATACGAAATAGAAAGTTAAACCGAGTTCAGCTAGCCTGCGAACTACGTGGCCGACTTTTTTCAACCATAACTAATTTACCAGAGCGATCAAAATAAAATTGCTTGATTTAGTTCTCGAATGTCTAAGAGAATAGACAGATAGGTACATTTGTTTATTTTTAGCGAGTCAACGTTCTGTGTTTCCGAGAAAAATCCAGCGCGCCCGAAAATCTGGCAAAATGTGACGTGGAGTGGGCATGGTTCGCATGTGGTATTGTTCCAAATTTGTGAAATGTTTCGTGGTTTGTGAGGTCACAGTAATTAACGGATACATCTCTAGGTGCGTTTTAGATATAATTATAATATTAATATATTTATTCCAAGAGACTATGGCTACATAGTATAACAAAGGTCAAAAGTTACACAGTAAAATAAATATCTAATACATATCTAGAAAGAATAATAATAATAACTAGAGACCGTATATCGTTCGCACATGACGTCATTATCAAAGGCGCACTAACGTTAACGTTTGTGGAAGTCAAGTAAATACGTATATTTATTGTCAAATACAGTATGCGCCAAAAGTATGGAATAAATTCAATAAAAACGAAACAATTATTTTTTGGGAAAAATTCTCGATCAGGTCGATTTTTAATGTAAAAAATACATATTTTAGCGTAAAATGCGATTTTCAAATGTCATTTGTTTTCGAGTAATGACGTCATCGATTTTTTTTTAAATGGCAACACCACATTTTTTTCCTTGATTCTGAAAGATCGTTTAATTCTCTATCAGACAGTACTAAAATTTTGCCCTCTTACATAGGAAAGTTTTCGAGTAAATGGCGATTGAATGTTAGAAAACGTAAGTCAATTAAAATAAAGCAAAAACGTTATCAAGTTTAATTTTTCGAATTCTATAGTTCTTTTATGGATCACGTAGGTGAAAATCTTTGCAAAGTGTCATTGTCACACCGACTTTCTAATAAGTATTGTAAGCGACATAGAAATTATTATTCAATTTAAAGTATTATGGCACATTTAACTGTTACTCAAAGAATTGAAATTTTAATTCTTATCGGATGCGGGAATATGACTAGAACTCAGCAGGAAGTTTGCGATTTATTTAATGAAAAATATCCAGATCGCCCTATCAGCCAATCAACAGTCAGTTAGGTAGAGTCTAAATTTAGAGAAACTGGCAATGTTGTAAATATTCCAAAACCTGGACGTCCAAGCATTAATGAAAATCAGAAACAGAACATTTTGATAAGTATGGTGGATAATCCTCATAATTCTTCACGATTGGTTGCATTAAACAATGACACTAGTCAGAGCACAGTGCTACGTATCTTGAGGAAGGAAAAATATCATCCCTACAAAATTCAACTTGTGCAATTACTCAATGAAGATGATCCCGATCGCCGCTTACACTTTTGCGAAATTCTAATGGATTTATGTCAAGGAAATAGAAATTTACACCGGCAAATACTTTTTTCAGATCAGGCCACATTTTGTCTGAATGGTACAGTAAACCGTCAGACTTGCAGATATTGGAGTCGGGAAAATCCTCATTGGATGGCAGAGGCACATACCCAACACCCTCAGAAATTAAATGTGTGGGCTGGAATAATTGACGACAGAATAGTAGGACCTTTGTTCTTTGAAGGAACCCTTACAGGACAATAATGACCTTGACATTCCTGACGATACCATATGGTTTCAGCAAGACGGTGCACCTCCGCACTATGCGCGCCCTGTACGAGATTTTTTGGACAACTGTTTTCCTGGGAGGTGGATCGGCAGACGCGGACCGATAGAATGGCCTGCAAGATCGC
The DNA here is from genome assembly GCA_037114965.1 of Monochamus alternatus. Lineage (NCBI taxonomy): Eukaryota > Metazoa > Arthropoda > Insecta > Coleoptera > Cerambycidae > Monochamus > Monochamus alternatus. The sequence goes on along the minus strand of CM073429.1, from coordinate 52,756,989 downwards.
CAGATCTTACACCTCTTGACTATTTTTTATGGGGATACTTGAAGTCAAAAGTATACATTAATAAACCACGTAATTTAGAAGAACTTCAAAATCGCATTCGGGACGAAATACGCAGGGTTACCCCAGAAATCATTCATAATGTGCAAGAAGAATTTCTTCACAGACTTGCGCATTGTCAAGAAGTTGGTGGATGGCAATTCGAACATTTAATTTAAGTATAAAATTTAATCAATTGTATTTTATTTTACATACCTCAGAATTGTTACTTTTTTATGGATAAAATTTACGTTTTCTAATATTCAATCGTCATTTACTGGAAAACTTTCCTATGTAAGAGGGCAAAATTTTAGTACTGTCTGATAGAGAATTAAACGGAAAGGAATCAAGGAAAAAAATATGGTGTTGCCATTTAAAAAAAATCGATTACGTCATTACTCGAAAACAAATGACATTTGAAAATCGCATTTTACTCTAAAATATGTATTTTTTAAATTAAAAATCGACCTGTTCGAGGATTTTTCCCAAAAAATTATTGTTTCGTTTTTATTGAATTTATTCCATACTTTTGGCGCATACTGTACAGTTAATATCAACGTCTTACCTTGAACTGGTGATATGTATGTTGTCCAATATGGTCCATATTAAGTTGTGTGGTTTACAAAACACTATACTATTCACTTTTAGTACTGAAATAAAAAAGAATAATAGATGTTCAGTTGTTAAGTTGTGACGCTTATCGCTTAAAATCCATTTCAGTTTCGAAAACGTACGCTCAATCTCCACAGAGGTCACTGGAGTATTTATAAAATATGTATAATTTGTCACTGATGGGGTGGGTTCAGCAAAATATACTCCTTTACCTTCAAAAAGGTCTACTATACGGCATACTGTTAAAAATCCCGAATTGTTCTGCAAAACGGTATTAAATTTCTTTTTCCCAGGTTCAGCACTAGATCCTGGTACCTGAGAAATAAACTGTCGCAAGTCTAAAACACTATTTACGGCATTATTTATTGAATACCCTGATGCTGTCACAGGTTCTTCAACTTTACATTATTGTACTCTCCATTAACATAGTTTTTCAAAAATTATCTAAGCTCTGTATTATTTAGTTCATTTAAAGAAATATTGCACCCCATCATCACTTTTGCCAAGTCGTTGTCAAATTGCTTTTGACGTTCAGGGTTTGTCATACTATTACTCACACAAACTTTGTGTTGTTCCGAGCGCATATGTTCCACAATACGTGTTTTATAATTCTCTTTCACAAATTTTGCACTTTAATTATGTCTCGTCAAATTCTAAATCTGGATAATTTTTAATCCATTTCTCCACTGTAGAATGAATGGGAGGCCGACGGAACATGTTCAAGCACCAAAACAGACAAACCAACAAGAAACTCGACAAGAAACTAACATTTGCTAATAACGCGGTATCGTCCCTACAAAGATCAGACACGCACAACGTTTCACTGCGAGATTGATACTGGCAATTGAAAAGCGGAAACAAGTCCGACCTTGACACATACCCGTTAATAAACAGGGTGAGGTTCGTCAACATTATTTTGAAGATGATATTTGTTTTTAATTAGGAATATTCAAATACTAAGATTTTCAACCGACGGACCTGAGTACGGACTTGAGATGTGCGAACGACATACTATCTTTAATAATAACGATTCTTAAAAAGTATATTCAATAAAAACAATTACAATAAGTTTAAAACATGCTTAAACCGCTTAAACTTAAGAATCTTAGGACCGAAGTATGCAAAAAATTACTGTATTAATCATATCAAATATCAGTTTCATGACTTAGCAAAACAATGGACTTAGCTGGTTAATTAAATTAACGAAAACACTGAATATAAATAATCTTTCTTATTTTTTATAAAAGGGGGTAAAATATTCATGAGGAAGGTCATCATAAAAGTTGCAATAGTCAATGGTCAAAGTTTTTTAAATAGTTTGAAGGTCTTCATACTTTTTAACGGTTATTTTGCGTCTTTCTAAATACAAGTGCTTCAGCTGTTCCCAAGAGTGTGGGTTAATTTTAGTGTTTTTCCGTTGAGGAATAGTATTCTATTGATCAACAGAGCTAGTTTTGCAATAAATTTCACCTTCAGTAGTGTACTTCAAAGCACTAATGTCTGCAACTTTCAACGCTCCTTTATTTGGTCCTGGACGGATAGTTTTATAATTCTGTAAAGGAGAAAAATTAAAAAAAAATCATGAGTCAAATATTTAACATGGTATGGAGCAGGTTTCTTCATTGCCATCTGACATACATACAGGTTATAATTTTTGATATATTTTTTTCGAAAACTGAACAAGACCGCACAAAACTAATTTTAAATTCGTGTTCAGCACCCTCGAAAATACGAGGGTAGAAATTATGTAATTAAGATCGGAGAGATTTTCACTAATCTGTATAATTACCGCGAATTCTAATGACATAACTCTATGATTCGAAACATGATTATACTCTCCTGATTTTTAAAAGAAAAATTATGTTTTTTATACTATTTGCAAAAAAGGATTAAAAAAAATGTATCTTCAATAATGTTCAGAAGTGCCCTACTTATTTAAAATAATTTTTCTTTGCAGAATTCTATTAAAAATAACAAAAATAATAACTAATAATAATAAAATTTTGTTGACTGGACTTCTTTTCTCACCATGCAATATTTAATTTTCTGGTAAATAAGGTGACTTGGATGCTTAATGAATCAAAAGAGACAAGATAAATCTTTATTAAGATACTAAAAACTCAATTTGGCTAAAATTGGACTTTATTAACACTTCTAAAATAAAGCACAATATTAAAACAAAAGAATAATACAAAATTTAATAATAATTAATTTAGAAATTCGAAAACAGAATAAAAATTCTCAGGCAATAAAAACTCCTTTATTTTTTTTAAATAATGTAATATTTGTTATTGATGTCAGATCACTATTATTTACTTAAATAATTTGGACTCTTTTCATAGAGTACTAGGTTGTGTCTAAGAATTGTTAATTACGCCTTTGATCTTGTTTCATGATTGTGAAAATTACTGTTAATTGCAAATTTGTCCAAATTATTTTTAGCGCGGACTAGCATCTAGTAAATATAAATACCAGGCAAGAAAAGAATGTTGAGATCTTTGAAATATTCTCTACAAGTCCGTTTGGATATACGCACTATATTCCTAACTGCTCTTTTTTGTAACTTAAACATTCTATCCACATAACGAAATGAACTCCAAAAAACAATACTATAACGAACACAAACTGCGAGTAATAAAATCACATTATTGTTGAATTGTTACTATCATATTTTAATTTTGTCCTTTTGGGCTACTGATTTGCTATCAATTTTTAACAAATAGCTTTCAGTTATTGTAGAAGTACGAGGAGTAAAATTTGCAAATACTGTTTTAAGACACAACATGTTATTTGCGAACCAATCTTTAAACTATTAATTGTTCTCTGCATTTCCGATATTGCATCAGAAATAATGAAATCATTACATAAGTAAGTTGTGTCATTTGCAAACATTGTAATACCATTTTCAATATTCTCTATATACGGCAGATCATTTATGTGTAGCAGGGACAGTAGCGGACCCAATATGGATCCTTGAAGGACACCGATGTTCACTCCAACCTCCTTAGAGCAAGATCCATTAATATTTACTAGTTCCTTTCTGTAGGAGAGATATGAGTTTAACCAGTCGCTAACTATACCTTTTAGTCCATAGTTGTGCAGTTTAATCTTAAGTGATTCATGGTCAACTAGATCGAAAGCCTTGCTCAAATCCATAAATAAACCTAGGAATTTTTTATTACTGTCAAGTGCTTTATAGAGTTTGTCGATAAATCTAAAAATAGCCAACTGCGCATCTCTTTTTTCTTAACTATATTGTGCGTTATGTAACAAGTTATTAACTGACAAAAAATTAGAAATTTGGTCAAACACATATGAGACTGAGCATCTAATTATTCCGAGTTTGCTCTACAATTTCGTGATTTTTTTCATGCAATAACTAATAAATTAACAAATATTTTAGTTTACCATTAAAAAGTGTAACATCATGTTTTAACCTAATTGGTAACGTTTGTAACAAAGTGGTTAATTAAGACTTAAAATAATATTAAGATAATTATTACAAGAAGAAGAAATCGCTACTCCATTAGGACTGCCTATTTGTTTCTTCGTTATGATCAAATATATATTTATATTTTTTGCGACAATGTTGATCTCAATTTTATTTATTTTCCTTTCATTTATTTTTGTACAAACTTTGTGAATATCGCTGTATATGTATATGAATCTACATAATAAAAAAAATTGAAATGATTATGTCATCACAAATCATAATTTGTAGGTACAGAACATTACTTTTATTATTAGATTCTACAGAAGTTCCATTATAAACAATGTGTAGCAGATTGTATAGTATTAACTTCGAAAACAGAACAAGTGAAAGTAAATAGATTTCATTAGGTACGTCTACGTAAACATTTATTTGTTTCCGCATATACAATTTTAAGCAGTCTTTTTATTTTTACCTGATATACCAGCACACTTTTTTTAAATATATTGTATAATTAAACAAAAATGACTAGCATTTTCTCCTTACTTGATTCTTGACAGCTATACTAGCCTTCACTTATTATTAGATTAGATTAGAACTGTTTTGATCAGTTACTAAGAATCCCTGTATATTGGAATAAGTGTGTTATACTGAGTACAATTAATTATCTGCAAGGCTTGGACTGAAAAATAACCAGTAGCTTCGAAATTAACAGATGATTTTTGATTTATACAGTGTAATGTACTTTCTTGTGTCATAAATTTGCACTATTTAAAACTTTTTTCATATAGTTCTTAGTTGAAAGTTTAAGAATCATTATTAGCAGTAGAACAAAAGTGAAACTCTTTAAGAGAGAACGCTAAATACAAATCAACGCGATCCTTCCCACTTGAGCATGCCGCGTTCCGTTACGAACACTATAACCGTATAATTTCCTTCCATCTTCTATCTTTGCCTGCCTCGTATCTCTCATCGCCTGATTCTATTTAAACGTAAGCGGCTACTTTAACTTAAAATGGATTCTCTTAGTTACCTTCAAAAACTGGTTGTATATAAGTTAATTAAACAATTTGTTACTTCTAGAATTGTTTTCTTAACATTTTAATTGTCCATATCAAAAAATATAGTTTAGGGCCTAGAAACTAGACTTTTTCTAAGAAAACTGATATAAGCCGCGTGGAAATCAGATCATTGTTACGAGAGTTATTTTAAAACTAGTTTCAAAAACCTAAAGAACCCTGTTAAAATCTTCGATCAATAAGAACAGTTAATATATTAACATGGTCGCTAAAACAGTAAAGAATCTTCCTACGTCGAACATTTTTCCTTCATCATTTATTCTACTAAAGGTAACTAGATAACTTATTGTAGTAGATATCTCACTTCAGCTGAAGACTGCTCATTGTCGGGTAACAGCAAACCTTCTATAATTTCAAGACTCGAAACTGAACCAAGTAGCTAAATATTTTAATAACGTATAATAATTTGAAGACGTATGAGCTTGTGTCAAACATTGCAAAGGGGAGGAGGATCTGTCCTTCTTTCGTATACACTAACGTATTACATTACATCGACAGTTATCTTTGAATTCGAAGTTGTATTAATATCATCAAAAATAGAAATTTAAAATATAAAATTTGAGGGTAAAGTCAACTGTCAAATATCTTATTTAAAAGTGGTTGATAAATAATAGCTTCATCAATAAGTTTTTTCCACTGCTTGTAACGCTTTGACATAAGGATGCTTGTCACGCTCTCAGTTGTGAACCAAACCCTAAAGTTTCAAGAATTTAAGGTTTCGATGAAATGCTCTATCTAAATCTATAATGATTCTCTTTAACGATAAATAACTCTTGAAAATGAAACCTAAGTTGCACACCACTGTTAGTATTATTTTTTATTTTATTATTATTTTTTTGCACATTTTAAATGTAGGTAGATAAATACTATCGAATAACTGCACATGCAAATTTACTCTGCATTTCATTAGCCATATCAGCACTTTACAAATATTTTTTTTAAGAAATGTATAGTTTTCTAATTCTAAATAATTTCCATTTTTTTAATTTATTCAGTTGCAAACGTCCAAAGTCGTATAGAGTATCCAGTCTACTATAGTGTCTTCTGACATGATCTTGTTATTCTCGAGCTAGGTTCCTTGGAGGCTAACACACTACCATTACTTTTGGACACACCTATACAGGGTTAACTATAACTTAGTACAAATATTTTAAGAGGTGATAGGGAAAAATAAGAATTAATGGAATCACTCTTCAAAGAAATTCCAAACTTATTTATAAAGCCAAAAAAAATTATTTTCAAAACTATATTAAATCCCTATTTATCGCCGTCACTGACCTTCTGTCAGCCGCGAGGTTAGGTATATTCTGCCAGTCAAAGGTGTCAAATATAATGACACGTGTATCAATTTAAGCCGCTTTGAAAGAAAAAAAAAATCTTTACAAAATGTAGATTATTATTTAATGATTTAATGAGAAATACGATATGGTAGTACAGAGAGGCAGCACCTACCTTACAAATATTTATTTCCAGGATTGATACTTGGAGAGATATTACTTGTTTAAATTAAAACACGCAAAGATTTTTCTACTTCCTGTGGACCTCTCCTTCCCTCGATCGTTCTTTTTGTGTAAAGTGGGGTGCCTACTTGGTTTGGCGGTCTTGACCAGGTCGATTACTTACGTCGGGAAAGCACAAAGGATAACAACAAAATACACGTAAATGTACACAAATACATAAAAACACTGCCACACGTTTACCGCCACGGCATAAAACAGCTGTTCGATGTGGTTCAAAAAGTATTCAGCAAAATATTTTGTATACTCGGGAAACGCCTTTAAGGCTGCCGCACGGTAATATGCACTTGCCACACTCCCATAAATCAGCACTTTATCCGTCATCTAGGCATTTGAATACGACATGTTTGTAAATACACATAAAATACGCGAAAAATTAAATTTGCGAATAACAAGTACTGAAAAATTATTTGAAACTAATTAGAGTACCGTAACCGTATATTTACGTTATTTGACATCTACAGACGACATCTGTAGGCCACAAATTCAAGATGCACTCACACCGATAAATTTTTAAACTTGTTGTGTAATTAAATTTTGTTAATACTAATAATAGCAACAATATTAACAGTAATCGACGATGTTTGCATAAAATAATTAGTAATATTTTAAACTATAACATCCCAAGATGTTTACAGTGTTCTGTAAAAATGACCCTTAGATTGTAACGAACTTCGCTTTCTGGATGGTTTGGAGCATGGAGGGTATGCAATTAGCAATGCAGTATGGCATAACCTAGAACTTACTGTTACTTTAAATCAGCTAAGGGACTAATTTAAAAGTGTTATAGTAATCAAATAAAGTATTTTATGTCGGATATGTTAGTGGATAATTATGATGAATCTGCAAGGAGTGAAAATGTAGTTTGGCAGTGTGCAGCGAAAGAACGAATACAAAATACTGCAGCTAACCGGATTAGCTGTTATCTACCAGGTACTTAAGACATTATTATTATTAATACAAATGTTTTGTTTCGTCGTTTCTACACTTGACAATGTTGAAAAGACGACCAGTAGTTGACATATCTAGCCATGCCCCATTTTTTAAACATCGAGCTAGAATTCCGAAAAAATTTTTTATTGTCTTTTAGACCTTTCTGAGCACATGGTTAAAATTTTTGTACTTAGTCATAGTTAACCCTGTATATTAAGTTTGCTCTTTGGTCTTCTAAGATGTTCTGTAACTGGTTGCCGCTCTTCAATGATAACCTCGCAAAAGTTTCTCCGACAGTAGACAGTGAAGGGGTAGTGAAACGTTTGGCAGCACCAGATGCTGTCAATTTCAGAAAGTACTACGGATCATCTCAGAGGATCACCGTTATCTGAAAAGCAGCTTTAAAATCAATGATGTGAACCGAAAACAATATATGAGTCTGCGCAGTTGTTTCAACAGTAGGTCAGTCCTCACAAAGCCTAGCAGGAGAACAATAAGAGCAGATCAAATATCCCTAGATAACTTTAAGGAAGTACATAGTAATTATGTGACTGGTGCTACTAGTTACCTATGTCGGGACATAATATACTGAAAATGTAGTGTGTAGTTTGAATAACAACTCAGACTGTGAAAACATTAAAACATTATTATCTCGTATTATACCCATTTATATTTTATAGATGTATCAGAAGAATTGAACAATGAAAAATTTCAAGGTTGTCCAAAATAATTAGCATATTGCGTTAGCTGCCGTATTGAGAAACATAATTGTGTTTTCCAAGAACCATCATAAAACAGCTTTTGATGTGTGTTAAACTTATACAGTTCTTTATGCTGGTAACAATGAAAGTTTGTTAATTTATTTTGGCATTGTGTGCATTAATAAGCAAATAAATTACAACAATATACAGGGTACTTCGAAATAAAATTGAATATTTCTATACACATATTCGAATGAAGGAAGGAAACTGTCACCGTTATGTGAGAAAATAATCTTTCATTTCTAAGACAATGTATGTTAAATACTGCAGTTTGAAGTAAATATATCCTAACATTGATTATTATGGCTCGACCAGATCTTGCCACATTCTTTCATATCTAATTTTAATATCGTATTCATCCTCTCGGCGAGAGCAGGCGAGAGGGCTATAGGGAGCGCGATACTCGACGAGGGCTCTATCCACACTCTCGTGCTCGACTAGTGATGGAAGATATCGTGATTTTTCGATATCAACGTGATTCGTGACTGTGATTTTTTAATATCAGTGATTTTAAAACGTGACGTGATCACGTTTTGGAACCAAATTCACATTCACAGTTTATAGTATGATATATCAAATCAAATATCAAATCACTGGTGTAAATGCATATTATGTACTTATAGTAAATAATTATTTTCAGTGTGAATTCATATACTTAGCAGGAAAAAATACATCGTATACATACTTCTTTAGTTAGTGAAAAGATCATATATGAAGATGACCTTTAAAGATTAGTTTTGTAATTCAATAAGATAAGCAATAAAAATTATTCTGAATTAATTTTTTATACTATCGATTAAAGTATTACTTTGAATAAATTAAAAAGCAAAAACATATTTTATGCTACTTATTTGAGAATTATTAAATCATATCTACAGCAATAAATCGATGGAAACTACTCGCAAAATCATTGATTTTAACTTATGCACCTTATTAATTAACAAACTAAAATTTAAATTTTAAAAACAGTCAAACAAAAATGAGGTTATATTTTACCAGCCGGAAGACCGTTATTAAGCGAAACCGAACCTTATGGCAGTAAAATATCACAGTCAGTAATTCAAGTATCCATATCCAGCCAGATATCCAGTATCATAGAATAGATATCAATCAATATTATGATTGTGAATGTGAATCACATTTTGGATCACGCACCGAGAATTCACGTTTCACGCTTTAGCATTTCAAATTCCTAGTACGTTCCCGTTATTTGGTTCCAACGCGGTAAACCGTGATCACGTCACAGCTTTGGAGCAAAATTTGTAACAACTGTGATCCGTGATTTTTAGATATCAGTGAAAAAATCACAGGTAGTGAAATATCTCCCATCACTATGCTCGACCAGTCTCGGACTGTCTCGCCGAGAGTGTGGATGCGGCATAAAATAAACCGTATATTCTATCTAAAACAAAAGATTATTTTTTGTTGCACTTAATCTGTTGTTTGAGACAGAGTAAGCAATTGTATGTAAAGATCTTAAACAATGGTTAGAACTGTCAATTCTTCCTGAATTCTGCATTAAATGAAACTTTCATATCGCATTTGTATGCATACAAAGCGATCAAATAATTCTGTACATAGGCATATATTTGGATAGAACGCTTTATTAAAAATGAAGAAATATAGTTGGAGATATACCGGGTGAGTCATGAATAATGGTACTTAGCTTAAGGGCAGATTATTAATTTGAAGGGGGCGCTAGTTATACTGTACTGCCGACGTAAAAATATGTATACTTTTTGTATTTTACACTTGAATTTTTTAATAAGAAGCTATTGAACTACCTTCAATTCTAAATAGAAAATGTATACCTGTTAACAAATCGATAAACTCAACCGTTTTAGAGAAACATACGATTTAAGTTCGTGAGATTCGGCGGGAATTAAATTAGAAAATTAGAGAGTCTGAAGATATCAAAACTGAATTAACAATAAGGCGAACACTTCAAAAATTGAACATTTTATTATGCATCTCTTAACAAATTATTAATCATAAAAGATCCTCGAAGTGACCACCAGCGACTTTAATGCACCTTTTAAATTTTGTTTGACGTTGAATAAGGTTCTATGCTGTTTGATAATATTAACCAATTCTTGAGTCTTTTCACACAGCTGTTCTTGACTATTGTAAACTAAAGATTTAATATAGCCCCAAAAATAAAAATCCAGCGGATTTAAATCAGGCCAAGAAAAATTACTATTGAAATATTCTTTTACTAGTCGGGGGTAATGTGCAGGTGCACCATCAAACCAGAAGTTCTGCCGTAAATTTAATGTAATATCTTTAAGAAGTAGTGGCAAGTCATTAATTAAAAAATTTAAATGTTAAGTTGACGTGGTAGTAGGAACGGCCGCACAATATTATCGAACAATATTATTCCACACCAAATATTGATAGAGAACTCTTACTAGCATATGAGGATTTTTTAATTCCTAAGAATGACTATTTCTCCAATTAGAAGTACCTTGTCGGCTAAATGTGACTTTGTCCGTAAATAATATTTTATTATAAAATCTTGGGTCATCATTTTGTTGTTGGCGAAGAAACTGTGCAAATCGTAACCTAACTAGAGGGTCTTGTGGCGTTAAATGTTGAACTGGAGTAAAATGATAAGATCCAATTTTCCTTTGTGAAGTATTCTGCTAACGGAAAGTCTGGCCTGCCAGCAGCTGCCAAAATGACGTGTGCTTAAAATTTTATAAGTTAAGTTGTAGGAGGCAATGACTACTTATCAGATTGACTTCAAATTTTCTGGGTTGACCGTACATCATAAATTCGTCATTAGGCAGTTAGTGTAATTTAAGATTTGACTAAATGACCTTATTTTATAGCCTTACATTCAAGACAAATGCCATCATTTTCAATGTATAAACATTTTGAACTATTATTTGCCTACTTCGTGTACAAAACAAATAAAAATTTAAATAGTATTTAGTATTAAACATATTTTATTATTTCAGCCATGGATACAGTGTATCCTGAACCAATGTCAAGACTTAACAGAAGAGTAGTGCCAAAGAAAAGAAGAGGAGGGTCTTCTAGGTACAGAACGCAACCTGTTACTTTCTCCGAGATACAGGTACAGTCAATAATTATTACTAATTCAATTAGAAATTTTAATACAGAATGAGATGTTGTATTGTAGCATGTACTTGTTTTAAACAAAATTAGAAGTGACTTAGTGTCATTGCGCGACTAACAGAAACTGAACCTGATCCTTGTCTTTTAAAAGTCCTCTTTATATGCATTTATAAAAGCCTTATAAAATTTATATTGAACATTGTTTTTTAATTGTCTAATAGCAAAATTATGCACTATGCCATTTCTGGAATATGAAAAGAATAAATTAATGCAAAACCTATTAGGTAACATTCCTATTATTCTTGTCGACGTAATGTGTACCTGCCGCTTTTCTACTGTAAGTCTAAGTCTAGCACAAGATGAGATCGTACATGGATAACATTAGTGTCTCTTTGCTACTTTTACGAGGAACGTGTTTCATTTCTCTTCATCACGACTTACGTACGTCTTTGTTAAGATAATTATTTGGAGTCAAAAACTGTACACTTCGATCTGTAATCAACAAAACTGTACAAAAGGATTTTATACAACTGATAGAATAAGATACGTAATAATAATAGTAATCATATCTCTATCCATCATTCTAATCGCTAGGAGACATATGCGGAACAGGGGGCGGTATATTATTAATTAGGCCGAATTTGCCCCCAAGGGTCAAGTTTATAGGCCCTAACCACAATTCAGTGCAGGAATGAGAGAAACATGGAAAACCTTATAAATTAGAAGTAAGGTTAAACGACTACCGTTATCAATCTCTCATAGCCAACGTTCTTCCACCTTACTATACCTGTAGAGACGATGTCAATCTTTTGTAAATATAGTTGATCTACGGTCTTCCGGCAGTTGTATGATTTTGTTTCAGTTTAGATACTTAATACGGGCAATATGTTCCTACACTATAGTGGTTGCTTACATTATCCAGGATAAATGCATACGAATATTAAATACAGGGTGTCCGGAAATGATCAGCAAAAAATTCAGGGGATAATTCTAGACCGAAAATAAATGCTACCTGAAATTATTTTTTTATTATTTATCATTAACCACCCTCAGCGTAACAACAAATTTTCATAAAAATTACTCTGTCAAAACTAATTCTCCACAAACTTGTTTCCAAGACAACTAAGCGCTTGTTTTCAAAGCATGCTATGTTTAATGTAGAAAATAAATTAAAATGATTTCTTTCACATCTTCACATTCTTCATCACATGCAAGCAACGTTATTTTAGCGTTTTTCTCGAAAACGATTAAATTTTTCGAAACAAATAAATTATACCTTTTTTATGTCAAATGGTTAGGAGAATAAACATATTTAGTCAAATTTCGCATAAAATGTATCACAAAAAAGTTGGAACCATTCAAATCAAAATAAAGGCTCGTATGTGGTGCCCTCTACAAAATGCGAAAAAACGGTGGACAAATTTATAATCCTCATCCCGAAAAACCCCATATACGAAATTTCGCCAAAATATTACAAGTGTGGCAAAAGGTATTGCAAAAAAACTGCAAATAAAATTTAACTTTAACACCCTGTAATTCCGTTAATAATCAGTTTTGGAAAAAATGTTATAGAAAGAGGTCACGTTAATTTTCAGTCTAAAATTATCTCCTGAATTTTTTGCTCATCATTTCCGGACATCCTGTATATAACAGTAATTTAGTATCAATAAAAATATGTGACACAACATTTACGAAGAAGATAATAGAGAATAGATTTTAGTTTTCAATACAAAAATGCTTTAGAAATCTATAATTAGATAAATTTTAAGCGATTTTATGTTACTTAATTGAAAATTTGCACAGATATCGTGTAAATTATTTTCAAAGGTAAATGTAGTGACAAGTAAAGAAAACATAATTTTCGATAGGTTTTGAGTTGAACACAACAATTTTGATTTTAAACTCCCTAGACCATTGGAGCTTTTTGCGAAGAGAATACTGTTGGAAAAACGATAGCACCAAAATAGTCTTTGTGTTTCAAAGGCATGCATTATTCTCCACAAGAAGAAAGACTATGTTACTTTGAGAAGATGGAGCTCTAATTTATAACTATTCAATTAAGGAGGACCTGATGGATTGTAACTAGTTAACCATACGTCATTTGCAATGCACGTGAAAAGAATAATTGAGTATATATCATATTTTGAGTGTAATATCGACCATTTTTGACCCACTCGCGTTAGTAAGCCGTGACTATTATATAACAAGTTTTACAAGTTTGTTTGTTGTCAGTTTCATATCAGGCAACTCATATATGGTGAATATATTAAATAATATTCTTTGCTTTGGTTATTTTGATAATGCTCTCTGCGCTCAAGTTTGTGATAATAAAGTTATAATATATGGGAATTAAATGTGGCTGACAATGTGACAATATTAATTGTGTTGCTACTAAGAGACAAGATACGCGTTACAGTTCTTCAAATGACTCGCAAAAATTGAAAACTGAAAGTACATGCTCTTGCAATAATAATAATGACACTCCCTCAAAACAGTTTTTGAACTTCTGGAAGTTCTGAGTAGAAATGTCATTAAATCTCTATTGGTAAGTGAAAAACTAAGAACTAATCTTAAAAGTTGAAAGTAGTTGACAAACCTTTCAATTTTTTGCCAATAGATACTTTAGACGCTGGAGGATAGATTGATGTCATATTTACAGATTTTCAATAGGCTTTTGACCAAATAAATCATAATATTTTATTAGCTAAACTACGTTTGTTCAGTTTTTCTGATTCATTGGTCTCACTCTTAAAATCATATTTGAAAGATAGCCACTTCATATCAAAATTTTACTTCTCATCCATTTTCTCCCACTTCGGATGTCCCTCAAGGCTCGAATTTGGGACCACTTTTGTTTCTTCTTTTTATCAACGATCTTTCAGATGTGGTATCATATGAAAATTTTAAATTTGCAGATGATTTAAAACTGTATTCAAACATAATTTCTCATGTAGATTGTGATGGGCTTCAGATGAAGTTAAACAATATATCGTTATGGTGTAATTCAAATCAATTGTCTCTTAACATCTCCAAATGTAAGTCTATGTCCTTTACCCGTAAAATTAATGTTATTGCTTATGAATACTGTGTTAATGATTACACTATTGACCAGATTGAGAGCTTTAAGGATTTAGGAATAACTTTTGACAACAAACTGACTTTCATTGAGCATATCAAAAATATTGTATCTAGTGCATTCCGTACTTATGGATTTATATAGCACAATTGTCGAGACTTTTCTGACCTTATTTTGTTCCCTCGTTAGATCGAAAATATAATATAATATAATATAATATAATATAATATAATATAATATAATATAATATAATATAATATAATATAATATAATATAATATAATATAATATAATATAATATAATATAATATAATATAATATATAATATAATATAATATAATATAATATAATATAATATAATATAATATAATATAATATAATAATAATATCTCTACCCCTCATTCTAATCACAGGGATTAGCCCAGAAGTCGGAGACTTGTGCGGGAGAGGGGGCGGCATATTATTATTAAGCAGGCCGCATTTGCGCCCAGGAACGACTTACGTTGGTAGGCCCTAACCACTATTCAGTGCAGGAATGAGGGAAACCTGGAAAACGTCATTAATTAGGGGGGTAGTCAAATATCAACCGGTATCAATCTCTCACATTGGCCCAAGCCAACATTCTTCCACCCTACCATACCCGCAGAGAGGGCGCCAAACCTCTCCACGAATATAGCTTATATACGGTCTACCGGCAGCTGGGCTCGAACCAACACCGATCTAGTCACCTCGATTCAAGTACTGACGTCTTAAACCGCGCGACCACTGACCGACCGAATATGGATCAATAATCTAGCATCAAATTTATGCTGTGCACAGTCAAAGGTTGTAATTAGTTCAACGAAGGTTCTTAAAATTTGTAGCTTATCGAGAAGATAGCTTCTATCCACCTATAGGCATGGTTAATGTTGAACTCTTGACTCGTTTTAGTATGGAAGTATGTGGCAATATTTCTTTTGCCATTTTGCTATTACAAAAATGAAAGGAAATTAATAAATCAACTAACAACTGAAACGTTTGTATAATAAATCTTCACGGCTGATTAATGATCAACTTTGTCTGTGGGCAAAATACTAATCAACTGTTTCAATCTGTAGTAGAACTTATAGGGTAGCAGTGAGCGTGTGTGTGGACCGTTTAACAGAAAGGCTATCGCATCAAATTTAGCTCAAATACACATCTGTAATGTAAATTTTTGCACTTCAAAATCATGAAATAAAAATATGCTGGAGATGCGGATTGTGTGTATATTTATATATATATATATATATATATATATATATATATATATATATATATATATGTGTGTGTGTGTGTAACTAAATAATACATTTGACGTTTGTTTTGTAAGAATTTGTAGAAATTATCGGTATACAATAATACGAGTAATAATATGGAATACTTATAAAATTAAATATATAACAATCAATATGTTTACTAGATATATGCTAAAAATACCCTACTGATCTTGATTTTCTTTTGTCTAGGAAGTAGATGAGGAAAATGTGGTTGATGAAGCGATTCCAGAGACATCCACGTCAAAGTCCGAAATGAGTCTTCTAAATAAGAAATTTGAAGAATTTAAACGGACCAGGGACATCGATGCCTTACTTAGTAATAAACCAGATGGAGAAATAGTTGATATTAACAAAAATGTACCTTTAACAACTTCTAGATCAATAGGCAGACTTCCATCGCGGCCATCTTTTTAACAGTTCTTCAAAAAACAATTAGACATGAAGTTGATTTGTCTAAATAATTCATTGACCTAGGTGTTAGTGACAACATCGACATTGCCTTATGAACTTGAATAGTGTAAGCAGAGATTGTGGACGTATACACTGATAGATGTTTTGTAAAGAACGAGAAAGATATATTTTTCTTTACGGATGTTTTGATATTAGCCGACACCTTCGAGTGTGTTAGTTTTAAATTTGTGCTCCGATTCACTCTCTAGATAATGGCAGTGATATCATTCACTTACTGTTTTATAGAACTTAAGCGAAACAAAGGACCCCGCAATAATCTTATGGAAATTGGGTTTCTGTCAAATTGTCTGAATTTTTGATATGTTGAAGATTTTGTCATCCTAAACAAAAGTCTCCATGGGCACAAAGTGCCAAAATGAACATTTTGGCAGCTACGGAGCTGCCAAAGTTCCCCTGACCCGTTGCAAAACTATTCATTTTCAATACTATTTACAGATGTCAAAAGCATATTTTAATTATTCTAATATAAAGGGTAATGTTTTTGAGGTCACTGGATTCAACCCTCATGTCAGATTGGACAAATTGACCGTTGACAGCTGTCAATACACTGTCAACGAAAAATAGAAAAGTAAATATTCACTTTTCACATTGAGAGTTTGGGCTTTTGAGGCAGATTAGCAAAATTGACAGCTGTCAATTGACTGTCAACGAGGAATATAAAAGTAAATATCCTGTTTTCACAATGAGATTTTGGGTTTTTGAGGTCGCTTAATTCAATTGTCATGTCAGATTGGACAAATTGACCGTTGAGAGCTGTCAAATCACTGTCGACGAAGAATAGAAAAGTAAATATTCTCTGTTGATATTAGGAGTTTGGGCTTTTGAGGGAGCTGAATTCAATTCTAATAACAGATTGGAAAAATTGACAGCTGACAGCTGTCAATTTACTGTCAAATGTTGCAAATAGCAAGATTTAAGTTAAACGTATTTTAATACCAACACTCATTGTAAATAGATTTACAGCTGTAAACTATTATTTTCTCTGAGTGTACATCAGCTTTGGATTTAGCAAGCTCAAAACTCTCAATGTCAATAGAGAATATTTACTTTTTTATTCATCGTTGACAGTCAATTGACAGCTATCAACTGTCAATTTTGCCAATCTGGCATGAGAATTGAATTCAGCTCCCTCAAAAGCCTAAACTCTCAATGCGAAAAGAGAATATTTACTTTTCTATTCTTCGTTGACAGACAATTCAGACAATTTTACAGAAACCCAATTTCCATAAGATTATTGCGAGGTCCTTTGTTTCTCTTCCTCAGAGAATTTGGATAGTATTTAGATTAATCCCGCTTGAGCATTTTTTATGATATATTATGTATGTGATATTTTTGCTGCTTTTTAATCTCAAGAAAAGAAAACATTTGCAAGGTAGGCATAATATTTTACTTTCAATAAATCACTAAATGAAAGAAGGTTTAGTATAATTTTTTACAATGTAGAAATGCTTATTAGTGTCTCGTTTTTACTTACTACGTAAACTAAAAAAATATTTCAAATGTTTGTTAAAGTATAATTTATAAATTTTTGTTATATTGACTGTATTAAAAAATTAAAAGAAACTATCTCAGTACAATTGTTCATTTTTATTTCAAATAGTGCAGGTTTAATAAATGAGAAACTCCAAATCAAAACGGGTTCCCAGGTAAATATGGCGATTTGACGCTGCTAAATGTAGTGAATCAAATGATAATATTGGTTCAAATCAAAATAGTTATTTAAGCACTAAAAAACGGTTTCCTGATCGAACGTAAAAACTTGGAGGTCGAGGTCTACCAACTTTGTTTGAGACCGGTAGCCCTTAACGCTTATGATGCTTATTAAGTTTCTGCACGATCCATGCAATAACCAAATTATATAGATTTATCCATCTTAATTAAGATGGGTTTAATACGTCTGATTTCCGTGGATTATAGGCCTTTTAACACTTGTGGATTAGAATTCGTAATACCACGCTTCAATTTTATAGCATTTTATTTAGAATTATTATTATTAATATTAACATTTATCTCAATAAAGATTTTGTTATTTTGACCAGGATCATTTAAATTCAGTCAATAAGGAGTTTTTGAAGAACTGTAGGAGCCCACAACTTCGCCAGGTAGGACCTGGATTCTTTCAGCAATTGCCATCTTGCTAAACAGTGATTGTTCAATATAATTTTCCGCTACCGTAGTCGATTTCCAACCACCGTGGCACTTCACAGTGGTACGCCTTATTCCATGTCTGGTAAAAATTTCTGGATTAGGGAGCCCAAGAAATACAACCATATTTGAAAACGTTTTCGAAATTGTAATGATGCCTCCATGTTGTGTAGTAAATTTTCCAGCCACATATCGCAAAAAATCTCCCACCGGCATTTTTAGGTCACAGATTGATGTATTTTCGACACAGTTCTGCAGCAGTGACTGAAAAAATTTCTTCCATGGTCGTGCAACTTCTTGAAATATGTGTTTTCGTATCCGGAATGAGTACGTATAGGTAACTGCCTTGTAGTGAAAAAGGTTAATTCATTGCATCAATAAGCACTTGCGACTACCATGATCGTTGCAACCTACAAAGAGTTCAAAATGCTCAATGTATAAATTGAAATATTAAAATCGTGTATATTCTACCTTAACTTGTAAATATTCATCATCCGGTGCTCTTTTAAAAAATCCTTCGATTTGGTTTCTCTCCAGTATCTTTGCCTTCTTTGGTTTATAATTTCTTGATTCTACTTTCACATATGAAGGAAGTTTACCATACTTCGATATATCAATACCTTTATGCATTATCAACATTGATTTTGGCATTTTGTCCACATCGAAAAGACAGTAAACCATTTCTCCACATTGAAAAAGTAGGATAATAGCACCTCATCTTTTTTTTTTCACCCGTTATCGAATTCCATAAATTTTTTCACCCGTTATCGAATTCCATAAATTTTTTCTCGTACACACTTTTGCTTGTCACTGGTAACAGACGTAATGTTGCTTCTTGGGCTTCTTGCTGGATTTCAGCCGCAATGCAGAAAATCTCAGCGTTCTCACTCATTTTTTGTTTCGATTTTACAAATAAACAAACGCATGTCATAGAAACGATTCCAAGACGTTCTAGTATTCAGCTAACAATCAATATTCTTGATTAAATAAATTTGTCATTTGTTTTTAAAAACCATAATTTTTCACCTGCTCTCATACGGCTAATCTCTCCTATTCTCTTCCTATCCTCCTCTCCAACTATTAAATGACTTTTAGATTTAAATTTGTTTAATGTCAAAGTGATAATCCTGTGACAACTATTCCTTAATAAAAAATTTCATAATCTTGCTATCAAAAATGACAAAAGACACTCAATTAATTTGGAGATTTATTAACAACGACAGCCATATTTGAAATAATAATCAGTTGAGTCGTTTGAATTATTATTATCATTACTGCCATCCGATCGGTAAGTGACTGTTCTTACCGATCTGACATTTGTAAACACAACATACTATTCCTGTTAATCCAACAGGAAATACGATAAATTGATGGTTGTTTGAAAATGCATTATTATTTGTACCAAAAAATATTGATGTTTTTTGATATGATATTCTGTACACTATTATTCAAACGTTTATTGCAAACAGCAGTAATTAAATTTTCCACTAGTTAAACATTAACAAAATCTGGAAAGTCCTGTACCAAATATAAATGAAGAAAATCCTGCTTCAGAGAAAAATAAAAAAAAAACATCCAATTCCTTCTAAAAAATCATCATGAAAAATATTGATATAGAACAACTGCAATAGTACAAACGTTTATTTATAACGAAATATAGTAGGTATAGCAACAGCAGATGACAGAGGTGCGAGGAGATAGTAAAAATGAAAATGAAGATTGAAGAACAATATGCATTCGTGGAAGAAGATGATATATTGAAGATTTAGAAGTTAGACTAAGAAAGAATGTTTAGAAAAGAGTAAAAATTTTAATTTTTTAAGGAATAAAATTCGCAGATTGTTATTTATGGAAATAACAAAGATTTTTTTCCAATTTCTTGTCATTTTCACTCAAAAATACGTTATGAGATTTAGATTAGAACGCAGTATTTTAAAATATGTGTTTCAAAATGCAGTTGTTTGAATTTTTTCTCGGATTTTTAAAGCAACCCTCACTGAATATTTAAATACGTAATTGGAAATCCTTAATCTTACGTATAATAATTTATATTTTTTCCCTGAAAGTTATGAAACTTTAATAACTAAGTTGCAGTAAGATAAACTATTTCTAAGGAAACTGCTTTCTTAAAAAAACTGCGTTTTGATTTAGAACTGCTTAAATAATTTTGCACGCAGGATATCTAAGCAATAGAAATAAAAATTAATAAATTATTCAAACAAAAGTTTTTTATATAGTTAATATTTTTTCGTCTTTTGAATGTGTTTCGGAATTTCGTTGCTAGGCAACCAACTGTGTTTTTTTAAGTAGCACTATACTATTTTCTGATCTTACTTTGCGTACGGGCGTGAAACATGCGTATGAGGTTGCATTACAAAAATGTTTAATCCAGCATTTCAGTAAAAATGCAAAAAATCTAGTTTAAGCAAAACCTAAAAAGAAGCAAATGAATACCGTGTATCTAAATTGTTTATTACTTGGAAAACTTTGTCTAATTATTTATATTTACTCCTGCTGTAAAATGTAGCATATTTTGATTTCACATGATTTTTCCGTATCTTGAATAATAACGAAGAAATGAGAGCTAAGACGGAATTTTCTAAACTAAAAAAAAAACTACATAAAAGTTGCAAGTGAACTTTGGTGTACAGGGTAATTCACAAAATGGGGTTTTTTTAGTTTGAAGTTTTTATCTCTCGTTAACATGATAAAGTTACTTACAAATTAATTTTTTAATTTTTTTGAAACGGGTGAGTGAAATAAATTGAAATTGGACACATGGATTTATGTAAATATTGTTCAAAATCTGAAGGCCTTTTAAAAATTTAGATGCTCCACTGACCTCAACCCACTGGATTTCTTTTTTGTGAGTACTGTTAAACGGCTACCACAAGAAAAAATAAGTAATATTTTTCATCAGTTTTAAACAACAATAAATTTTGAACAAATTACTTGTGTTCTTGTTTAATGGAGGAATTTTTGAACATTTGAACCGAATGATTTAAACATTGTGTGTAATGTAATTTAATTTTTATTTTTGTGGCTACGCCCATGATCATTGGCATTGGTTTTAAAAAGAAAATGTGTGTTTTTGTCTATCTAGCTCTTAGTAAACAACAGCTGTGTGTCATCCCTCTTAGTAGAATTGGATTTGTTATTATTTTTTATCATGAAAATAACAGTCATGTCATTTTATTGATCTCTCTTGTATTGAATTTTTTTGCTGTAAGGCGCCTATCAAAACGGTTACTTTTGAGAAACACAAAAGGGATCGACGGAAGTAGTGGAACTGATCTAATTTATAAGGTGCTTGAAACTGACAATACATTAAATTGGATTAACTTGGATTTATTTTAATAAAAAATATATTTTTCAGAATTCTTAAAATAATAATTATAATTATTTTCATATGAACATACCCAGTTGTTTACAGCAGAAAAAACATTGTTATTTTTACAACTTTTGTAAAGAACATTTTTTGCTGCCTCAATTCGTTTAGAAATTACGCACAATAATTCTGAGAAAAATAAACATGAAAAACATAATAATTACAAGTCAGACACTCCATGGATATAAGTTGACAAGTTCAAATTGTTGGAGACTTGCCACACAATTGTTTAAGTGCATATTATAATACACAACAATATTTCAAAAACATTATAAGACGTATTTACAAAGTGGCAGAAATTATCAACATTGGATGATGAATAACAGATATTTGTAAATGATACTGTAAATGATACTGCAGGAAACAACTACTCCGCGGATTAATGCCCCGACCGGCATTGAATTACTCCTGTAGTATCTGTGTGAACAGGAAAGAACTCTTGTCAGACGCACCACCAGACATAGACCGGTTTCGGACTTGTTAGCCCTCATCAGTATGCCATAGGTGAGATGACCGACAATTGAACTGGCTGTTTCTTCATATGTATGTTCACATATAAACTAAGTGCAGGTGAGATATAAGTGGTCTGCTTACTTCCTGCTCGACCTAAGCGGCTCGACTTACAGACCTATGGCATACTGATGAGGACTAACAAGCCCGAAACCGGTCTATGTCTGGTGATGTGTCCGACAAGGGTTCTTGGCTGTTCACACAGATACTGCATGAGTAATTCAATGCCGGTCGAGGAATTAGTCCGCGGAGTAGTTTTTTCCTGCAGTATCATTTACAGATTTAATGGCTCGTCGCTCAGGGCGAGAGGTCTGCGTTAAGTACCTGCTGCAATGTAGGTCGCTTCCTGTAAGTCGAGCCGCTTAGGCCGAGCAGGAAGTAAGCAGACCACTTATATCTCAACAAATATTTATTTATGGAAAGTTAAACTAGATACTGAACATTATTTGATATCTTAGTTGTGATTTAGGTAGTACGAAACCGTGGGAGGGCCACGTCTACATTTTTTTCAGACTTTAAACCTTAAATTCAAAGTTTAATCTCTGAATTCAGACTTTTAACTCTGAATTCAGACTGCAGTATTGTGGGCCGCTTTCCGCTTCTAGCTTTATTGAGGCCCAGCATTGAGTAATCAATGAGTACCAAATGTAGACACTACATTTTACGTCTCGCGTACCTTCCGTCGGTAATAACAGAACATGATCAGCAAGGGTTGCTCGTCGTTGGCCTCACCTGTGGCATACTGATGACAGCTAACAAGCTCGAAACTGATATACGCCTAATGGCATCACTTACCACTAACCGTGGGCCACAGAGTAGTTATTTCCTAACATTCCTCTTTTAAAAATACTGGCATGGTTGAGGCTTTTAATAGTAGATACTCTCAGTATAGTGCATTGCTATCTGATTGTGACTGTATTCAAGCCCAGCTTTGAGTAGCCAATGACTACTAGATGTGTACACACGTATCACGTCTTGCATACTCATGTTCTGTTAACTATTATGACAGTAAAATTACACAGGCATAGTTGATGACAAATATCGTAGTTTCATTTTCCCCTGTATATTATGTTTTCTAAATTTCAATTCTCTATCTAGAAAGCTCTGAGTAACAATGACTAATCAGTCAATGACTTGTCTTATAATTTCGTTAGTAGTGTAAGTTTAGAGATTAAAGTCTGAATTCAGAACTGACTTCAAAATGTCTTGAAATTTAAAAATGGTACAGTGAGTTTAATCCAGAAGTACGAGTTAACTACCACTAAGAACAAACATTTTAACCACGTGCTCAAAGAGGCTTAAAAACAATATAATTTTTTTTTTAATTCTAACTCGATATTGGCGGCTATGATAAGCATCGTTCAAGATGTCAACTACCATGAAATCGCTTTTACAGCGTTCCAAACGTAGAAACGAAGAAAATGAACACTTTTAATCTCTCACATTGACCCAAGCCAACATTTTTCCACCCTACCATACATGCAAAGAGGATGTCAACCCTCTTAGCAACTACTCCTGATCTATGCTATACCGGCCGCGAGATTCATCATACTGCTCTGGAGATACATCTCGTATCATACTTGATGTGACATAGAAATAGCGACAAGTGTTGAGATTGCTGTAGATGAAATTATCTATGTGATGTGACGTTATGCTGTGACGTGTCGTGTTTGTTTTCTCATGGTCTCGTCCACATGGTCGTATTGAAATTAATCGACGACGTTTGTGACAAGGTTCTGTTATAAGTATGTTCGCGTCTTTAAACCGCGTACACTCTTATAATAGTACTTCGTCGCAAACATCATTCTATAACACAACACATCGTATCGAGGTTTGCAGCGTTCCCAACGCTTGTCGAGATTTCCGCGTTGCAACAAAGATTGTTACAGTAACAATTTTTTTGTGTAACTAGTGGTTGCACAGAGTGTAGTTGTGGGACTTTTTCCCTAGGACAATTCACCCAATAGCAACATCATGGGAACATAAATATTCGTGGCGCAACGTAGTTAGCTTTGGGGAGTGCTTTTCCTTACATTAGACGTATCACGATCTATCGTGACTTTGTTCGGGTCTCAGTTGTGCTTCGAAGTTCTGTTACAAGTGTGGAAAGCGGTTTTATAATTCTAAAGCCAATGACGTCATAACCCATGTATCTGAAAACAAATAGGTTTGGTGCAAAATAGACCTTTTTAAATCCAATTCGAAACTATAGGTTAAATTACTTATTTCCGTTCTTTTCCCCCATAATAAAGCCAAGCCATCAAATCTTAAATTGTCTGTACATAGGCTTTCAATTTATTTTATGTTTGTAGTTTACTTCATTTACCGAATATTAAGACGCGAAAAGTAAACCAGATAGATTTCATGTATATTTTATTTAAGTCTTTGTATTGAACTAGGAGGTAGATTTGTATACAATAAATAGAATATAGCAGTACTATAAATAACAGTATGGAATATTTTATTTCATACCACTATAATTAACATGGAACGTTTTTTTTGTGTAAATAACATTTTATGTTCATATATAATATACTTCACTTTAAAAATTATCACCTTATTGTTATTACTTTCTTCGCTTACAGCTAAACATATCACGCAATCTGTCTTATCTGATAAAATAGTTATATACAAATAAATAATATACAAAAACTTTCCCTATAAGTAACTGCTTAATAAATACTTATATGATTTGGTTACACTGTACTCCAGGAAGGTCTAAAAATAGTGTCACAAAAGGCTTCAGTCAGGATGCCAACTAGATCTAAAATACCAAAAATTTCAAAGTCTAACTAAATCTTGGTAATAAACACAGGCCCATAAAAAATGTCGTCTGTGCTAGGGATGATACTATGATAATCCTTTTAGAATGCGACCCATTTTCGATGGTTTTGTGGTCTTGGAAATTATTGAAAATAACTGAAAATGGTTTTGAACAATAAATCTGTTCAAGCAAGGAATCCGAAATATCAAAAATATTCGGCCAGTAAAGTTGTGAATTTGATTTGAGTAAACATTGTGTAACAAGTTCTAACATTTTTGAGAGTTTAAAACTCTGGTCTTTGCTTAAAAACAGTCTAATATATACTACTTTTTCTAGAAATAATTGGGTTTGGTTTTGGTGGTTCTTCCATTTTGGGGAGTGAGTTTTGGGTACGGCAAAGGGAATCCGGAAAATTGTAGTTGTAGACCAAGAGCCAAGCGAATCCTGCAAATTTGAAAGGTCGGACGGAAAGACATCCAAGTGACATCCCCGGAAAAAGTAAATGATCAGAACAGTTTCAAACCTAATAAACTCTGGGAGCTGTATTGAGAGCTGTATAGATTTCTGCTTTATAGACTATATATCTCGTGTGAAGTATGTATTTATTGAGAAGGCTAGAAAACCATAAAATGTAACGGAACAAGATTTGTCAGTGATGAACATTCCAATCTGAAACATTTTAGCTCATCGTAATTCTGTACTATAGTGTTAGAGGATTATTTGGTCACAGAAATCATTTGTTATGTGTTTGGTGATTAAAGTGTTACCATAAAAAGGTCATATAATTAATTCTAAGTTTCTGGTTTATAAATATTTTATAGTGAATTTCACATCTTTACTTATTTTTTATGTGTTTTTCGATTGTAGAAAAACTCGACGTTTAGAGGTTAAATTCACTTCAGAAACCTTTTCATCCACGCTGCAGACATTTTTTTTTCTTTGTGGGCTTGTGTAATGGTTGAAGTTGGCTAAGGAATGGTGCACACGAAATACTCTCTAAACACGAACCCTGCTCATGCTCACTCAATACACAGACACGCATCACTTAGACTATAATAAATAAATAAATAACTTATAAAATAGAGAACCGGGCACATCCTGGAGCACAAAATATAGTTTTGGTACAACTCGTCCTTAAAGTATTAAATATTATCTAGAGGGACCAGCGTCCGTCGTATTATTAGCCTGACTAGAAGGATTAGAAGAGATTTTAGTGCTTTCTACAGGGTGAAGGGTTACGATAGACTGCCTGCGAACCGGCGTCACCGGAGTAGAATGCAGGATGGCATACAGGGGTCCTTCCCGCTCTTTAGTAGGGCTAACCAGTATGGAAGGTTGCTCATCTTCCAACTGCATGCTATTCTCAGCAGCTGAGGGAATGGTTGTGAGGAATCTGACAGTAAGCCTTCCTGGTGAGCCTGAAAAATGAAGAAATGTAAAAATAATTTCTTGTTTTTATAAAATGGAATTTACTTTTACCTGGTGGATCACATTCATCCTGGATGGCACATTGCCGCGTCAGACGAGGCTTTGTTCTTCCTCGTGTTGGCTCACTGGAACCGCTGGAACGGGACATTCTCCATGTGCTTGTGCTGGCTGTCGTCGCCGAACCAGAAGAATCGTTTCTTGAGCTTGAGAGGTTAGAGTCTTGAGAGGTTTTCCTGGTGACCAACCAGGATGATGCTCGCCTTTTGGGATCAAGGAGACGCAGTGGTATGCCACAATGGTGGTTGTGACGCCAGGAATCTGACCTTAATTTAAATACAAATTAATGTCAAGACATCATTCGTCAGTATATGTAGACAAGGAAATTAAAAATAGTTATATAACATGTTTTTATGGCTCGTGATGTTATTCAAACTATTATAATTGTTAACTCATCGGCGTCGCCTAGGTAACTGGTTACTTTTAGTGACAGTATTAATACGCACTTCGGTAGCCTTACTTAGGAATAGTTGACCTGCTCTTGAGGTTGAGGTCTTTGTGGGGGCATACCTGTTATGGGCGTTTGCCGTTCTTTGATTCCAATTCCTATTGTTAATTCTAAGGCTGCTACAGTTTGAGTCGCTCCTCATACAAGAGTGACATATACTGAGCTCGTAAGGTTTGGAATAAATTCGATAAATCGTAAATAATAAATTCGATAAATCGTAAGTAATAAATTGTTTTGTTTGTATTTGAGCTATGACGTCATATGCAATTTTTTAAAATGGTAACCCATATTTTTTTCCACGGATTTCGATAGAGCACATTTTTCTGAGTACGAATTTGTCAAAAACGTATGACCTTCAAGATGGAAGTATTCGAGATATTCACTTTCAATGTTTCAAGAATGCATTATACAAACGATGACAAAATACTAATCATTTATCAATGACGCACTGGAAAAATTACAGTTTTGACAGTTGTCAGAATTTTGAAGCTTGTCCTCGCAAGCTTGTGTTTTATTTTAAGTTAATTAATCATTATTCTATCAGAATTCATTTTATTTCAAAATGGTCCGTCGTTTGAGTGATACGGAAAGAATCGAAATTTTGATGATGATCGGTTACGGGGACAGAGCTCGCACAAAAGTACAAGTTTGCCGTTTATTTAACAACAAATATCCAAACAGAGAACCAATTACACAGTTAGTAAAATAGAGCAAAAGTTTTTAGAAATGGGTCATACGAGAGAACGGGTTGTCCACCAGTACAAGAAGATGTTAAATTAAATATTCTACTAGAGCTTCAAAAAAATCCCCATTTACCCACCCGCTAAGTGGCGGCAAACAACGAAATAGTTCAAAACTCCATCTTAAAATATTGAAATTGTACAAATGGCATCCGTATAAAGTGGGTTTGGTCCAAGAATTAAACGAAGATAATCCAGACCGTAGGTTACAGTTTTGCGAAACCTTTTGCCTGATTGATGATGACGGATTATTACGCAATATTGTTTTTTCTGATGAGGCTACCTTTAATCTTGACGGTATAGTAAACCGGCAAAACTGGTCTCCTGAAAATTCACACTGGAAAATGGAAACTCGTAGTTAGTTTCAACAAAAAGGTAACGTTTGGGCTGGCCTGGTCGGTAACTGTATTTTGGGTCCATTTTTCATTGATCGCGCATTTTCAAGTGAAAATATTTTGAATTTTTAAGAGACGATTTAGTCCCTGCACTTGCGGTGCTTTACCCAAATGACGTATATCCCGATGTGCCCAATAACACGATATGGTACCAACAAGACGGTGCACCACCTCATTTTGCAATGATCGTTCGCGATTATTTAAATTAAGTATTTGCTAACCATTGGATTAGTCGAAGGGAAACTATCGAATGGCCTCCTAGAGATCCGGATCTCACTCCCCTAGACTACTTTTTATGGCGCTATTTAAAGAGCAAAGTCTATTTCAATAGAATAAATACCATTGAAGAATTAAAGGACAGAATTTGCAATGAAATTCGAGCCATTCAACCAGATATTCTCGATAAATTTCTGCAGGAGTTTCAGTGGCGGATGGGATATTGAGGTCACTTTGAAAATTTTCTCTGATTTTCTTGTTTACTTTAATTGTTTATCATTTGTACAGAAACCTTTTTTCATTTATTAAAATTGTTGTTGATTGATTATTACTTAAAAAATTAAACAAATTACTCCTAAAATTTCTTAAAATGTTCGATAAGCTTTTTAAAAAACTTGACCCCCGATACCTTGTACATGGTACATTCTTGAAATTTTGGAACCGAATAACTCGAAAACTTCCATCTTGAAGGTCATACGTTTTTGACATATTCGTACACTCAGAAAAATATGCTTTATCGAAATCCGTGGATATTCGTACACATAGAAAAATGTGCGATCAAATTAAATTCTTCAAGTATGCTGCTTTTTAGGTGACCAAGCAATGTGCTTTCGAACATTTGATCATGTCTATTATCAATGTATCATGCTATCAACTATCAAATAATTTAAAGAGTCAAAATATCGAACATTAATAAGCAACCAGAAAGCTGGTTAGCAACAATTTTAATTTAGCGATTGTAATTTTAAATCACAGCTAATCTCAATTGTCTGTCTGTGTTATACAGTGTGGAAACAACGTACGGAATAAAATTCATTATTAATTAACTACAAATTTTTGAGAAAAATTATCGGATACGTCAATTTTTAATTCTTATTTGGCGCTTTTAATATCACATTTATGTATACAGGATTAACTATGTAGATGATATGACGTCATCGATAATTTTTTTAAATGAAACACTCTGTATATATTTTAACCTCTAAATTGGGTTACCGTGGAAACACGTCACGTAGACAAACAAACTTTATTGTCATTCTTGATTACACAAGAAATATTCTTCAAACCAATTTCACAACTGTCAACGTTTTACTTTGACGTTTCTGTCACAAGCGTTTGGCTGCTCAATATAAACTGACTCCAGCGGCGAAATCGATCCACATATATAGGTTTTTAGGGTTCTACAAGTTTTCCGCGGTCTCGAGAATCAAATAGAATGTGGCCGAGAATGTTCCAAGAAACGTCAAAATTAAGGCATAACAAAAATTATAAATTCTGACATAAACAGAAACATAATTAACAAACTAAAAAGGTAGGTGAGCTTCCGTAAAAACATATTTTAGCCATTGTATAGAGCGTCAACTCAGCTTTTCAAAAATATATTATACAGCATAATTTACTTTTGCAGTTTTCGAGATATTACTAAAAGTGACTAGAAAGGTAGCAAGTCGGCATACGTCAGCTTGATTTTTCGTTCGTACATGCAACACTCAGGCCGCGCTGCACTACGTGAGCGCCGCTTAAGACACTCGGTTGCTAAATAAAAAATTAAATTTATTTTTAATTTATTTATGTTGCATATTAATAATGATCATGTAATATCTCGAAAACCGTAGATAAATATTCTATATAATATAATTTTGGAAAGCTCAAATGACGGTCTTTCTAATGGCGTAAAATTATACAGGGTGTTCCATTTAAAAAAAATATCCATGCGAAAAATGCGAATATAAAAATTAACATATACGAGGATTTTAACCAAAATTCATGCGTTTTATTCCATAAGTGGTATCCACACTGTATTATTAAACGTTGCCATAGAAAATGAGTAAGAATTTTTATTTAACGAAAGTTTAAGCTTTTTTCATATTGGATAAATCTCAAGGAAAAGCAAAAAGTAAATAAAAACTAAACGATTATTAAACTGATTATATTTCTAATGTTCAAAATAAAGTGGAAACGTTACCTTGAGGAACTAAAATTTTCACTTGAAGATACCGACGACGCCCTCTTATGTTGCTTTTGCTGAATCTCAGCGATTTGGTACGTGTACTGGTCATTCCTCGGCCGATGCCTTGCGGGCCTCCGAACGCACAAGAGCCATCGAGCTTTGCTCAGAAGCCATTCCCTCGTCCTAGTCTTCCTGTCAGTCCTCTTTTGACTCTGATTTTGATTATCGTTCAGTAGCTTGACGTTACACGTGCATTGAGGCGCGTGGTGGTCCTGCTTCTCCCTGGACGACCTATCTGCTAAACTGTTTGTGTTAGCAGGAGTTTGCCTATTGCTAAAGTTAGAACTGTGTCTACACCTTCCGATTCCCCGAGTGACTCTGCTCTCTTCGATAGCCTTGCATATCATCACGCAGTCTTTCTTGAATTGTTTAGTGAGGATTGCGTAGAGGAAGGGATTGCAACAGGAGTTTAACGGTAGAATAAACACCGTGAATACTTTGGCTTGCTCGAGGGATATGAGTTGCAGTCCAAACGCCGCTGTTAACGAGAAGAAAGCAATAGGTGACCAGCACAGAAAGTCAGTGAACACTAAAAGGGCCATGCGTTTAGCTATACGAGAATCGTTGGAATTCCAAGCTTGAGAACCGCGAATAGCACAGTACATTTTCAAATAACACCCCATAAGTATTAGAAAAGCGAGACCGTTTACAAACATTAGAAATACGACGTAAGTTAGGCTGGCTACATCGTTGGTTTCGAACGGGAGACACACCGCGAACTTTCTGTAGTCCGAAATGTTAAATATGGGCATTATACCCATGACGACGGCGAAACTCCATCCACATATCATGATATATCCCGCGTGTTTTAACGACAGTCTTTTGTTGAGATGCATGGCGTGAGTTATGGCGTAGTTTCTTTCTAGTGTGATCACTGCCAAGGTCCACACTGAGAGTTCTGAACTGAGGACTCCTAAGAAACCAGCTAGCTGGCAACCGGCTGACATTTGCCATGGGATGGCGTACATGCGGAATTCACCTAACGTGGACGCGTCGACAACTGCTAAAAACCCTAAAATAGAGACATCATACAGTAAATATCAAATATAGATATTAACAATTATCTACATGTAACATTTGAAAAAAAATGTGTGCGTTGCTGTCATATACAAAAAAAATTTAAATTGAAGGTTTGTCTTTTGCTTCGCAAATAAGAGTTTAAAATCAAGATAATGTAAAGAAAATCTTAGTGACTTTAGCTGCAAATAGTTATTTTTAGAATTTTGACATATAAAGTGACACTTTTTAAAACTGATTGACATTATGAAACGTCTTACTTTTTGTAACTAGTTGCATAAAGTAAAATCTTATGCAAATGGTGACGAAAAATGTATTTCAAAATTAGTGACAAAAAGAATTATTCTATTTATTAAACTGTTATAATACAAGTTAAAAACATAAATTATAAATTAATTAATTATTATAAATATTGATAACACAATTATTGCAATTATTCAAATTAATTCCCGACGACATATTTTTTTCATTGCTCGAACTTGCTGTTATTTGGGAAGCGGCGCACATTGCATTAGATGTTACACCAAATATTTCTTGCGCTATAAGTTTTTTATTATTCATGGAATTTTCAACATATCCCTCCGCAACAGAGCTAGATTTCCAACCTCCGTGCCTCTTTAATTTTAAAATATCAGCGCCACTGCCTGCTAGGAAAGTGACAGAGCTTCTTCTGAAGCAGTGGCCAGTATATAGAACAGGATTTGAAAGACTAAGAAATTGTGCAATAACTTTTGGCAGACTGCTAAATGTGTTAATTCCCACAGGATTTCTGGTACATTTTCCATTCGCATATTTTACAAAAAATCTGTTATGTTTAAGAACCTGGGGACGCAACTTAATATATTTTCTTAATATTTCAACAAGATTCGTATTTTCAATGTCTCCAGTGGTAATTGCAAACTGCCGTATAACTTTTGTTTTTGAAGGTGGGATATCAACACGAAAATGGCTTCCTTCGTCTATAACATTTTCAACTGGAAGAAATGTTAATTCTGCTTTTCTGCATGCTCCTGCCATTCCAATTATCATTGCAACCTTAGCCATTAAGTATTCTTTGTCATCAGCTTCCACTAAAAATTTGGCAAAATCTTCTTTAATAAAAACTTTTGACTTTTTAGCACTGTACCCGTCCGCTTGCCTTTTAATATATGCTACCAAATTTGTATATTTTTTAATATCAATATTCCTTTTCAGATTTAGTTCAGACCTTAACATTGAGTAAAGTGTCCATAATGTGGAAACTTTTAGATCTTTCTTACCCTCAAAATATGCAAGTAAAACTTTCTCATTAACATGTTTAATTTTCTTCTCATCACACCACGTAACAAATTTTTCGTATGCCAAATCATAAACTGCCTTTGACTTTTTGGGAATTACTGATAATAGAGCATTACCTGCTGTCTCTTCAATATCGCTTGGTAGCTCTTCAGAACTTGAATCACTCATTTTTTAAAAATAAAACTAAAAATATATCAATCTCGCTAAAAACCTTCCGTCCAGACTTTTTTACAAAATGTCAAACTGACAACTAACATGAAGTAACAGCAACAAACTAAATTTATGTTTTCCAAATTTTTGTCAATTATATTAAATTTTATTTTTATATTACTTTCTTCAAAATTAGAAAAAATCTTGTATGCAATACGTTACGAAATGAAATTTTGTGTAACTTGTGAGTTTTTGCGAAACTCACTTTGTTCGTTCCGTAAAAATCTCACGCGTTACACAAAATTAGGCATTTCGTAACTGATGGCATAAATAGCTATTTTGTACCTAGAACGTGAAATGATACTTATGCGTTCAAGAGTGGAAGTTATTTTGCCGCGCTTAGCAAGGTAAAATATCCATTCGATATACAAGCAATATTTTCTTGAAAACTGCAATAAAATAACACAATTTTGTTATGTATGGTTTAGACGCAGTGACTATCATAACGATGGTAACCTAGTAAATATTAAACATTAGTTGCTTGAAAAAGTAGTGTCAGAATTATATACAGTCTGTCTCACATAAGAGTGCCACTTCCATGTATCTCGCTTAATCTGCGAGAGACGTCAAAAATATTTTTTGTTGCATTTTGGGAGGCCTTTATGCTCGTGAAAACAAATTTGAGATACATGGCCAACTTTATGAGTAATAACAAAAAAACCTGCAAAGTGCCCAAACTTTAAGGCTGTCTAACTTTTATATGGTCACAAAAAGTTGCCTATTTTTTCGTCTTTCATGCAATATACTACCTGTTGCCCTTTTCTTTTGTATTTATTACAGTTAAAAAAAATAAAATTAAAAAAATATACGTAAATATTTTCATGTTGCTCAAGATAATGTTTTACCTGTTTTAAAGACGCCAACTGCAAAAAATAATAAACAGAATGTACTTTTTTATGAAACATACAGATTTTCTTATAAAATTATTATTTTATTGGTTGGTGGGTAACACAGACAATGTAACTTACGCTAAATGTTGCAAGCTATATAACATTATCTTGAACAACACGAAAATATTTAGGTACATTTTTTATACTAAAATTGAAAAAACTGTAATAAATACAGAAGATACGGTCGATATGTAGTATATTGCAAGAAAGACCAAAAAACAAACAATTTTTTATGGCTATAGTCTGCTTCAATAGAATTTTTTTTTGCTCGCCTAGAGGACCCAGCGAACCACATACGATAATTTCATCTGTTTATATCAGATGAAAGGTATCAATTTTGCAATCAACCGATAAGTTTTCTCTTTCTCTTAAAATAAAAAAATTAGACACCCTTAAAGTTTGGGTACTTTACAGGTTTTTTTATAATTACTCGTAAAGTTGGATATGGATCTCAAATTTGTTTTTACGAGCATAAAATGCAACAAAAATATTTAAAGATTTTTTTACGTGTCTAGCATATTAAGCGAGATACATAGGAGTGGGCCTCTTATGTGAGTATTGAAAGAATGTTATAATATATTCAAAAAGTGTCAAAAGCGATATTACTCGCATATTTCGAACATAAAATTAAACCTTTGACGTTATGGTCAGTATATTCCATGTTAAAAAGTACACTAGATGCCAAAGAAAATGTAAATATCAGAAAATTTCTAAAACTAATACCATATCTGAAAAGCAAATCAGTTGGATACCGTCCAAAAAGGACCAGAATTTTAACAAAAGTGGAAAGCGAGAAATTTTTACAAGAAGCACCTGATCAATCGAACTAATTTTGGACAACTTTTCAGGTCATTGTAATAATTGGTGTTTGTGGAGCTTTGAGAAGAGGTGAGCTACCAAAGATGACAGTCGATGGTATAGAAGACAAAGAAATAGCAACTTATCTCAATTTCCTCATCTGGAAACTTATACAGGGCACTGCTTTAGATGTTCTTCTACCACTGTTAGGGGGTGGCGTTCTATTACAGTAGCGAAGGCGTATATAAAAGATTCTATAACTATAAAACAGAATTTCAATCGCAAATAAATTGTTACCATCTTCAGCAGAGCCTACGAAATTTGTCAACGTGCGCAGTAAACTTAAACAATTGCAACAGCAACCTCATAGAACAGTCAGAATTAATAGCTACGATAAGGGACAGCACTGGAACTGGCATAAATTAAACTCACTGCAATATCGGCACTTTCAATTTACATAGTTGCAAAATAAATTATAAATCATATATAAGTTTCGAAAAATGACAAATTATTTTGTTCTACAACGAAAAAGATTTTAGCGCTCTAGAACATAAAAGTATTTCGCAACTAGGTGCCAAAAAAGACTCTGTTTATCAACTGAAAATTTAACGAAAATGTAGCCTTATAATGACAGTTTTCGAAAAAAGTTTAAATGAAAAATATTTTTTTGTTTATTAAACTATAATTTAGGCTTTCAGAAGTTGACCTATCAGATGAGGATACTGAAAAGGTACAAGACGCTAAAGAAACTGGATATATTGAGGAAACTGAAGAAAATAGAGACTGCGGCTACTAACGCCCCATCACCTTGATGAACATCTTAAACGTAAAATACTGGAAATTAATTGAATAAAAAACGATTTAAATATTCCACTTGATTTTTTTAACTTTTTTAAAAAAACAGGAGGAAGGATCAAGAAGTTAGTAAATGAATGGAGGAAGGAAAAAAATTTATAAAAAAAAAATTATAAGATATAATATCATAGGGGTTGATTATTTCAATTCATTTGTTAATTATCTCAACCTCTTATAAAAGTGTAGTTTTATTGACAGATGGCGTTCACCAAGTTTGATTTGATTTTGAAAAAGAAAAATATATTTTTTTAATATTTGGAAGCGCGTAACTTTTCAAGGAAGGGTTTTTTCATAAAATATTATACCAGAGGCCCCTAATTATTTTCATCAGAGATAAAGAGCCTGAACTATGGTTGTAATAATAAATATCTTAAAAAGTTCAAACTAATATACTACTAACTACTAAGTTTAATAAAAAGACGGCTCACTTGGGGTAAAGGAGGAAGATTTTTTTAGTTAACTTGTTGATACCCAAAAAAGAACACATTCTTTTTATCAATTTACCGAGTTGAATTCAGCTATATGGTGGTACAATTTTCCATACCAAAATTTGGAACAATATTACCTCAATTTTATCATTTGAATATTGTTGATTAATTGTTGTCTTACTTGCGTATGTTGGTAAGCAATTACACAATGGCTTATATAATATATATAATTATTTGAGAGAAAAGTGAATGAAAACTGTATTACAAGTTTGAGGAACGCATAAGAATCCTCATTTTGGCAAGACAGCTCACTTTTTAAACAGGAAAAATCATTGTGATTATCAGTTACACTTTACTCACCCAAATAGATTCCCATGAAGAAATCGGCAGCCGCTAAGTTGCATACAAGGAACCTCGGGACGTCCATTTTGCTACGCGAAAAAATCAGCACAAACACGACTATACCATTACCTAACATTGCACATAAAAATACTATCCAAACTCCACAGCGCAGTGTCCACCAGTCAAACAAGTCCTGGCAAGGTAAAAACGGTCCAGGCAACGGCAAGCACTGGATTTTTCCAGGAGCACCTGTAGAACCTTCTCCAGGAAGGCGTAGATTTGGATCGTCTTCAGCGGCGTACTCCTCCATGTAAGACGGAAAATTTCCTGGATACGTAAAATCAGATCGAATGTTTTCCCATATGGCTTCAAACTTCTTCCCAAATTTCAGGCTAATGTTTTCTGAAAATCACAGAATGCTTGCGATAAAAATATAAATCTTTTTAATAAAAGGTAGTTATACAAACTATTTAAACAATTTAGCTTACGCTGTGACGGCCATATGTCCACAGAACTGTTCCAGAAATTCATGTCGATGTCTTCAATATCCGGAAAAACAATTATGTCTTTTGCTCTGGGCGGTGGATTAGACGGAATTAGAGGCAAAAAAGCGCAACAGTGGTAAGCGTAAGCTAAAACTAATGTTTGTATTCTCGGAAAATCCTCTGGTGGTGGAAATTCACGTAGATTAGGGTTGTTGAAGGTTTTCAGGTGCAACAGCCTTTCAAGGCCAGCGGATGGCAGATGCGGGAATACATTATTGCCTAAATTTCTGTAAATTTAATATTGTTCAGAAATTGTATGATATTTTCTATCTAAAAATACTTACAAGTCCTCGATTTTAGATACTGGCATAAATGCATCCGGGTGAATGAAAGAAATTTGATTATCCTCTAAATCTCTGCAATGGTAAATATCAAGATAATGAAAAATATAATCTGAGAAAAATTAATAAATACAGGGTGAAACAAAAATGCAGGCCAAACCACCAACCGCGTATTTATGACGACAAAATATGGCGATTTAATCCTACTTACCTATATATAAAAATGCCTCCCTTAAAAGATACATTATGTTAAGGTTGCACTTTTAAATTATTGTTTTCCTTATAATTTTTCCATGATTGCAAGTATCAGTTTGAAATTTTGTAGAGATACTTGTTGTTATTAACGAAATCCTCAAGGGTATTATTATAAACGATATCTAAAAAACAAATGTAGAACCAAGGAGGAGGGGGTAGGCTCTCATCTTGGATTAAATGTTGGATAACATTTAAGTTTAATTTTGCTACATTGATGAATTGGATGTGGGAGAGACGTTACTACTCAGTGGTCACCATGTTCCCCCGATTTTAGTCTATTGGACTTCAGAGTTTAGTAATTTTTGAAGAACGACGTTTATATCGAATCATTTAAGAATACTGATCATGTGAAAAGGCGTATTATAAATGCGTCTGAAAAATGTAGGCAATGGCCATAGGTTTGTCAAAATATCAGATAATTTTTAATTAAAAGAGTTTGTTAATTCATTTCGGAGACAGGTGAACCAATTAAAATTAGTAAATTAATATGATAAAATTACAGTTTTAAAATAAATTTTCGTCTGTCTAATAACTAATCTGTTTCTTAAATTCTTTAATAAACGAATTTACATTTACATATAGAAACATTTATTTGGGTAAAAATTGCAGATATGGTTAACCCTATGATCAGAGAAAGGTGGGCAGATAACACCTTCCCCCCGTTTTTACGTTTATTTTTTAGGTATCGTTTGCAATAGCACCCTTGAGGATTTGGTTAATAACAAGAATATATCTACAAAATTTCAAAGTGACACCTGGAAACCTGAAAACATAGTTGAAAAACAATTTTAAAAGTTCAACTTTAACACCCTGTATCTTTGTATATAGAGAAGTGCGATTAAATTGTTATATTTTGCTGCCATAAATACGCAGTTAACGGAATGACCTGCTTTTTTGTTAAGTTAAGAGTATTTTATATAAATATGTAAATATATTTTTTAATTAGTTATATTGGAAGTAATCACACCAATCAATTAATAAATGTTTGCCTGACATTGAGACACTTTTGAATTTTCCTCTATGTATCATAATATTAATCTGCAATAAGGAGACAGTTTAAGGCATGCCTTATATTATTTAAAGATATAGATAAGAGACAGATAGATAAAATGCAGCAAGCCAAATGTGTGATAAAAATACCCTAAGAAGCACACATCTATGAGAGTGGGATATGGACAGTTTAACAAAACCTGTCAAATTAGTTGGTTTGTGATTTCTCATTTGTTTGTAATATTTTAAAACTAACTACTAAACTACCCTAAATTGTGAAAAGGAGATGCCAGAAGTCTCAAGTTCAAATATTATGATGAAGCATGTACATCGCCTAACTCGAAATTTAAGTAAAACGTTAGTTAACGTCCGTTTTCGTGGTCAACCAAATCACATCTTTAATAAATAAATATAAATGGCTCACTGGTAACTCGAAACTAAATAAACTTTTTTTGATGGTTATGTTTTTTTTTACCGACAACAGAAGTGACTAGAAAGATAAGCTAGTCAACACACTCTATAACACATTCTCATTTAAAAATTTCTCATTTTAATTTTTCAAAATAAAATTATCATACTTCTTGAAATTACAAAGGCAGGGGACTAGACGATGCACATAAAATAGAAATCGAAAATGCGAATTATATGATTTACCAATAAATAATGATTTGAGAATTCTCAAAAAAATATATATTAAAGATTATACACGAACCGGTACTGTATTCCACGTTTGTCGTTACTAAAATTACGAAACTATTTTATAACAAATGAATAAAAAACATGATCGCACTATTTAGATTTAACACTATCGGGTCCACTAATAAGGTGACGTCAACAACTTAGCACATCTAGTACGCAGTCAGAACACTTAAATCATCTATAATTAGTTCTCAGGAGAAATGGATATACTTATAAAAATACTGAACAAACTATCATGTAGACATCTAAGGTTAAGAAAAAGAAGAAAGAAATAAAAATAATGTATATATGACAATATGTCTATAATACACGCACTGACAACATGAGCTGCCCCTTAACACAAGATCTAGAGAGATCAAAAGCGATGTATCCAAGATCAGGTGTCTACAGCATTCCATATAGATGCGGAAAGGTACACATTGGATCAACAGGGGGACATTGAAGAAACATAAATGCCATTTAAAAAATAACGGTGGAAATAGAGCAGGTGCAGAATATAGGGTAGCAATAAACGTGGATAAAACTAAAGAAAAGTTCTAGTCAAGACTTTACAGAGACGCTATAGAATACCAAAATATCAAAATAAATTCGAGGTGAGAGCCACGATTCATCAAACATATGAACGTCATATACTAGTGAATTTGCCAGTAACTATAAATATCAACTAGAAGCTTATCCAGTTACAACTCAAGAAAAGGGCGATATGTTTCTTGAAACATCACAAAATGTTGTCAAACATTTTAATGATGAAAACTTTTGTTTTGATAAGTTGGTTTCATAAACTAACAGAACTTTTTGTAAAAGCTGTAAAAGTTATTCTAGAAACAACTCTACTAAGGAGACAGTTCTTTTTTAAATTAACATAGAGTAACTGAAGTGGTGTTTAAGTGAACTATTAAAATTGGTGATACCTAACATGTCATTTGGTAGGATCATAACAGGTTTTCAGAAGAACACAGAAAATTCAAGTTGAATTTCATCATTGGCTTAAATTAACAATATCTCTGCATTATTTTTTAAAAAATCCGAAACACATTGAAGAAGATATTTAATTAACTTCAATTATAACGTACCAATTAAATCTATAAAATAATTGTTTTGCATTTTGTATTCGAAAGCATTCGTCTAAAATAGTTTCATGATTCCGATACACATATACAGTACCAGCCAATCGGCCATTGTTGGCACTACCAGCTTATTATATAAAATTCTGAAATTTTTAAACAAACCGTTAGCAATTCTATTGACTATGGAATTAAATATAGCATATACAAATTTCATATATCAATTTTGTTATCTACTTACAGTACTTGTAACTTTGACAAATTAAAAAAAGCATCTTGTGGAATGTATTGGATCTGATTGTGGGCTAAGAGCAAGTCATGCATCTGGTACATCCCCCGAAAAGGCTTGTCCTCGATAGATTTTATGTAGTTGCTCGCCAAATCTCTAAAAATTAACATTATATTTTTTATACTCTCGTTGCTACATAAGGAAATAATACTTACAGCACCCTCATTTCACGGCAGTTATTTAAGTCCGGAACTGCCTTCAGCTTATTCGATTTGATGTCTCTAGAAAGGAAACAAAGAAAATTGTATTAACGTAATTGGAGTGAAGTGTGTAGACGGCTATTTAATCCTACGAAAGTTAAATAGGAACATAAAATTAATAGCACCTAAGAAATTGAAGTAATCGTAGTGAAACTTTTTGAAAGGCGACATCTAGTATCAAAATGTTGTACTTGTGGTAGTTGTGACATATAAAAGGATAAATGTAACATTGTCTAAAAAAGAATTTTATTATAAATATATATATTACAAGACTATTACAAGAAACCGAACCTTAGGCACAGTTTAAGCAGTAAAAGAAAAGCAGGATCCAATTTCCATGTGCCTATTTTTTGGCTTGCTACATGCAATTCATGTTTGCAGAATGCAATATGCAATGTTTTAATTGCATTGTTTTTTAAAGCATTGACCATGCCTTATGTAACCAGTGTTTAAAGTATTACTGACCAAGTAGCCGTACAAATTACTGATTTCTTAATCAAAAGTCGAAAGGCTTAGTGTCCACAGTAGTGAGAATAGAAAGTGTTGTTTTTATGATTTACTGCATTTATTACTGCGAAAACAGTTTCTTAAATAATTAGATATGCTTTTGTAGTGGATATATAAGAGGCAATTCTTATTTTATTTTGGTTCCATATGAGGTGAATGTAAATAATTGATAAAGACATTGGTTATGAATATTTGGGCTTGTTGTTATTGGCACGTCGTCAGTTTAGGTTTCTTGACATTTCATCTAAAGTTCATCTGGTTAGTATTTATATTTAATATATGCACTGGTCCATGATGTTACAGTGCATGGTTTCAACTCATTGGCTTGTGATGCGCTGGTCCTCGACTCGGTTGAGATTATTTCAATATTTATGGACTCGGTATTCACTTTATGCTATACATTTCTTGATTTCTCATCTCTTTCAACCTCTTGCTAACTTTGTCCAATGAATACCTTGCCGCTTGTACAAGAGGTGCTATATACACCAGAGCCTTGCTCTTGTAGTAGTTCTTGACAAAGGCTGGCCCTATGTTCCTCGAGATGTTGTACATCTATTAATACTATGTTTTCTAAGAAGCGATCTATCTCATCGATGCATTTTGTATATAGGGCAATTAGGTTGCACATATTCCTCATTTTCCTTGATTACTATAACTATATCAACACTGGCTGGAGACAAGAGTAAGCCCTTAGCTACTCCTATAGTTTGTTCACAGAACTTGTATCTATAGAAGAGGATGATCCATTTGGTACATATTTTCACTAAATCTACTTATTTGATCCTCATCCTCTCATTATGCGATGAACCTTGGTTGAAGTTTTGCCAGAACTTTTATGACTGATATTTACCACTAGGATATCTTCTAGTTGGATCTCCTTGATTTTGTTGATAAAATCTTCATCATTCTGACATGGTATTTTAATTTTCCCACTAGATCTATAATTTACTGCAACTCAAAGCGAACAAATATGTGTATGGGTATCTAATCCGACTGTACTTGTTATTGGTCGGAGTAGTACGTTAGGCTTGTGAACCTTGAAATAAAGTTGAGCTGTTCATGAATTACTTCGAATCAGGTAGAACTGTAGATGCCATTTATTTTTCTTGATGGCATTGTTTATGATCTTCGTATACACTGAGTGTTAGTAGGTTGTTCCACGTTGGCGACATATTTTGTTGTGTCTAATATGTTGGTCTTCGTTTGTTGGTGGTACAGTTATTTCCTCATTTTCCCACTGATCTTTGACGGCTTTGGAATCGATTGTAACTCACTGTTGTAGATACGTACATATAATGGAATATAGAAATTGCTGGTATTGAATTATTTACAATATGTAACAAACAATGAATATATTAATAATGAAATCAAAGAATCTGGAACAACCAATTAGTAATACAATAATGGCAATTCAATTATATTCTGTACTTGTGATCTGTATCGAAAATTCAATTACTGATTTTTGTTACAGATCTTTTGAGTGCAAGTGCAAGTTCTCGAAGTGCTCATAAGAGTAGATATAGAAACAGGTTGAGTATTTGACTACCTACTCAAGTAACTACTTTTAACTACTCAACTATATTAGTGTTTTTTGTTTACTCTTTTTAGAGGATTTATTAGCAAAAATATACATAATTTTTCTTCTCTTTTTTTATGAAGTTATATGCATATACTGTGTTGATATAGCGAAATGTCTCGTAACCCATATAATATGACTTGAAAATGGTTAAAATTAGTAGTTTGTTAGGCGACATTAGAAGAGTACAACTTATAATTCTTGTCTTAATAGTCAAAATTGGAGTCGACCTAGTGTATTCTCATCTTAAGCAAAAACAGGAACAATTCTAATTCATACCAACCAAGGGACGTTAACGTGACTACTCTGGGTCTAAGCTCATATTTCGTATTGTTAATACCAGTCACTTTATTTACCTTACCGAAAGTAGGTAATAAGAAAACTGGAGGGTATGTAATTTTTTACGAAAATTGTTCCAGCTTTGTGCGGCTTGCGTATTTGTCCTTTCCAACCGAATCGGGAGACGGATACTTACAAACTTTTCAGCCTGGGGCAAGTCGTGCATAAAGACGTTGGGACCGAAGATATCCCTGCTCTGTCTAATCTCAATATTTCTAGGGCCGCAGTTCCATTTAGGTTTGGAAACGTGGACAGTTCCCTGGCATCGGACAGGATCCT
Organism: Monochamus alternatus; assembly: GCA_037114965.1. Classification (NCBI taxonomy): domain Eukaryota; kingdom Metazoa; phylum Arthropoda; class Insecta; order Coleoptera; family Cerambycidae; genus Monochamus; species Monochamus alternatus. The sequence goes on along the minus strand of CM073429.1, from coordinate 52,713,752 downwards.
ATTAAAAAAGGACATAAATCAAAACAAATTAGATATTATTATCATTATTATATTCTTCTTATGATTTATCTTTCCGGTTTTTCAGGGATTCGTGTAGGACTGTACTTAATCGAATCATTCCTTGAAAATCTGCGAAGAATTTGAATTAGGTTTTTCTTTTGTATATTTAAATTTAAAATATCGTCTCTTTAACTACTAAAATATACTATACAGGGTGGTCCCGAGGTTTAATGAGCCAAAATTCATGGATAGAACTTAATTTAGTCCAAAAATTGTGTTAAATGTAAAATATTATCCACAAAAATTTTTGGAATTTTGGGGTTTGGAATTCTTTGGTTCGAGGAATTGAATTCTGTTCACATTTTGATTGTAGTTCATAGAGGGCGCTAACTGCAGTGGATTGAATGTGCTAAAAACGACATAATTTCTTATACTTTAAGTAAAATCACTTTCAATTACTCAGTATCTTTCATATGAAATTCTTATTTTCCAAACTTCATGAAACTAGCGAGACAAAATTGTATTGTAATTGTAACAGTAAAATAGTAAACATATGTCTTTTTGATATAATTGCTCAAAACGTCCCCCTCTAACTACAACACATTTATCAAAGCGTTTATTAAAACATTGTCTTATTTTAAAGCAAAAATCCTTATCGCGAAATGGCTCTGTAATATTTAAGACCTGCTGCTAAAGTTCTTCCCGGATGTTTATAGTTTCTCCATAAACAACTGATTTATTGTAATCTCAGTTGGAAAATAAGAATTTGATAACAAAGATGAGACACTTTATAAAAAAGTTATATCGTTTTTAATAGATTCAGTCTACTGCAGCTAGCGCCATCTATGAACTATAACCAAAATGTAAACAAATTTCAATTCTTCGAATCAAAGAACCCTAAACCCTCAAAATATTATGTAGATATTTGCGTTTATTAAGAAATAAATGAAATAAGCTAAAATAATTTTTTACATTTTACACCCTGTATCTCTTTAACTATCAACTTTTGGAATAAACTAAATTCAGCTAAATCACAATATATTTACTTCGGAAGTCTACCGATGAATTTTGACTCATTGCCTCTGGATCACCCTGTATAGCTATTAAAAATATAAAATTAAAAACCCATTAACTATATAACAGTGTAATTAATCGTTAACCCCATTTTTTTATTAGAAAATGCTGCATATTTTCTTTGAAGTGGAACTTTTGTAAAATTGTGGATACTTTGATTTAGATAGATTTAGATACGGCTGATATTAACAAGATTACAAAAATAAACGAGTGTAGTAACAATTATAATTTTTTTAAGCTTTGTAATTTCTCTTAAAGTTGAAACAACACACAGACATTATTATTTAATATTTGAAGTATGTTAAATATATTTGGCACTTTAACAGTGTTTTAATATAATTTAAGTTCCATTGTCTAAAGCCGATATTCAATTTATTTTTGAGCCTTGAATACATTACACGGGTTTAAATATCTTTTATTTATTTATCCATCAAACAAACTCAAACAAATCGAAGACTATTGTATATTTAACTTAAAATTAGACTTAGAGTCTGAAAATTAAAGATGAATTATCATATTCCATTTAAAACGTGCAAATTAACTTCTACTTTTGTCATAACCGGAACTGTCAGCAAGTCAGCATTGTTCACAATCTCTAGAAAAAAAATTAGATTTCTGTATTTTCTGGTACCCTAAACACGTATAATATGTAGGTTAGCTGTGTGGCACTTTATAATACACGGTGACTCTTTAACTTCTTTACAAACTTTAGCAATAAAACTAGTATTTTATTTCATACTGTACTGTAATGAGTTATTTCCAGTACTGAGTCCGGGAAATGTTTACTTCCCGGACTGCTTTAAAAAAACACAATATTCACATTTTTAAAAGATTTTATCTTTAAAACTACAAAATCAAGCCTATAAAAACTAATTATAATTATAATTAACAGTAACTGTGCAATGTGAATTTCCTTGCAGGCTGTATGCAGGAATACCTTTAGGGACAGAATCTTCACTAGACACGGTAGTGGTGGTGGATATAGTTTGTTGCTTGGTCTGAAGAACTTTTGTTTTGTTTTCTAAGGAATCTTCAATGTATTGTTCCGCAACAGATGAGCTTTTCCATGCACCCTGACGCTTCAATGTTGATAAATCAGCTCCTGCATTCACCAAAAAAGTGGTAGATGTTCTGCGGAAACAATGCCCCGTATATTTTTCTGGGTATTCCAACTTCAAATATCCCGCAATTTTTGTTGGTGCCCCCCAATGGTATGTATGCCTGCTCTTTGGGAAACATGTTCCTCTTCTATAAACCAAAAAAAGATAATCTTCCTTCATATCTTCATTCTGAATATTTCCAGAAAATTTATTCCTTCATTGTCGTCACTCAATACAGTGAATACCCGTTTTGTAGTCTTAGAAATGGGAATGGTTATAATTAGTTTGGTGCCACAATCTTCAATGTTTTTTAGCGTCATATGGTATAACTGTTCTCGCCGACAACCACCAGCAATGCCTATCATTGGGATTACCTGTAACAATAGAGAAAGTGATTTAAAACTGATTGTCAAATTGATGAAATTTCGACTAACGAAACCAAGAAATTTATTTTTTGTAATTAATTGACATTGAGTACCTATATCGTTCAAGATGCACATTGTTTAATTCAAAACTAATGAAAAGGTTAAACTTGTTTACCTTCATCAAAAGATACTCTTCTGATCGGGCTTTCTTCATGAATCTATTAACTTCTTTTTTTGTTAGAGCTTTTGATTTGTTTGCCTGATGACCAACTGCTTGCCTTTTTAAGAAAGCCACCAGTTTTGGATATTTTGAAATATCACCTCCTTCTTTTACCATTAGCATAGACTTGAGCATCGAATATTTTGCCCACATTGTCTTTTTGGAGATATCCAAGAAGTACGCCAAAAGGATATTCTCATTCAGGCCGTTTTCCACCTTATAGGGTTTTCTCCACACGTTGAAGAGCTGGTATTCCTTCTCATAACGAGCAGAAGACTTCGTAGGCACCAATTTACTGGTTACTTCAGCACATTTTAGCTCGATTTCTTCCATTTTTTACGAAAATTATCACAAAATACGCACGGGATGACAAACTGTCAAATTTGTTATTTTTGTTTTTACATCACTAAGCTAAATCAAAAGCTATGCGATAAAACAAGAATCAAAACCACGCTAACACTTACATATAGGCTGGTTATGTAAAATAAAACATTAAAATTAAAATTTATTTTTTAATACAACACAGTATGAAATAAAACGTTGTACGATACACGGCCGTGAAATGTCATTAAAGTACCATTTCCCGGCCTTGTAACGTAAATAACTATAGTAGTCGTGACGAAATATTTATTTAAACCATATATTTTTCTTTCTTCAGATAATATAGCACTTTTAAATTTTTTAATTTTAAAATACGTAGTAGTAAAGCTATTAGATATATAGAAACAAGAGGGTCTAGGTAGTAAAACTAAAATATGTTATAAATTATAACGATAAATGCTTAACTGTTTCTGGAATCAGACAGCCTACAAACGTCAATTTTTTTTGAAACCTACCTATGACTTATCTAATAGCCAAACTTGCATAACCATAGTAAAAACTTATATAGGGTGATCCATTTCTCATAACTCTCCATTGGCATCTAGGAAACCGTAAAATATAGATACAGGGTGGCTGGAACTAGAAACATTTCCGTGGTCCTTAAAATAGACCAAACAGATTCAAGATATATGTTGCCGTTGCTGAAATATTTTGAAAAACTGAAATAGCAATTTTCACAACAGAAAGAGCTGAAATTTGGTATAGATGAAGAATTAATGAAGAATATATTTTCGTTAAACGAAAATTTCGACAGCCACTAAAAATTGAGTAAATTAATTAAAAAATCTAGCTGTTCTTGATGTAAAATAAAAATCAATATTCAACCAAACAAAATACACAGATATGCTACAAATTCTGTATAAATATTTCAAAGTATCGTTCATTTTTGCGCACACAAAGCTCAGTCCTTAATTTAATGTTCATAACATTTGAAATATTGTGTGAAATAGAATAACTTGCGTAAGTATTCCATATTTTCATAGGAGCTATAATAAATTTTATCTTTCAGATAATTCCACAAAAATAAATTTAATGGGTTGAGATATGGAGGGCATGGAGCCCAAAAAACAGATCCATAGTGCATAACTGAATAACAGGAAATAACCCTAAACGTATGGCACAACATTTTTAGCTTCCACAAAGTTTTATGTGGTGAGAAATAAATCACAAAAGTCTGCACACATATTTTGACTTCCACTCCACCTATTAAAATACAGGGTGGCCACATGAAAACGAAACAGAGCCATTTTCAGGAACTGCGTCAAGATTGTAGCAAAATGCTCATACCCGCCGATTTTAGATTAAAGGGGGACATTCTTTGCTGGTATTTTTGACTCCGCCACTTTCATCCCCAAGCAAGGGTAAGAATCACCCCAAAATATTTAAATGGCATTGGGGATTGAGTAATATTTATTTTGAAAGCTCTTACAATTCCCTTTACAACAGACTTTAAATTTTATAACTTCGCCCAACACTTAATAAGAATTTTGATTTTAAAGTGAAACTTATGTACAAACAATTGATAATGATAAAAATATCACTCAATCGAGTTAACTACGCCAATGGCATAAATTTACTATTTCTTGCGTTATATTGGTTTTTGGCGATTTGTTATCACTTTCGTAAAAAAACACAATTGTAAAAAACTAACGTTAGTTGATTTCAAATTTATTTTATAGTATTATTTGGAAGAGTTGATTGGTAGTTTATTTAATTGTGTTTTTGAAAATTAAACATTATGGTTTATTCCATTGCGGAAAGGGTAGATATAAATTCGCTTTACTTTATGAACAATAAATGTGCAAATAGAACAGCTCAGCTATTTAATGAACAACATTAAGATCGACATTTCAGGAGGAAGTATGTTCTAGGGTTAGTAAAAAAAATTCAAGACACAGGGAAAGTAGCCAATAAAAAACGAGGAATTGAAAAACCTATAGTTAATGAGGCTAGTGAAATTGCAGTTTTAGACAAATTCATCTTGATTCTACATTAAGTACGAGAAGAACAATAAATTCCATCCATACAAAATACATTTAGTGCAGGAACTTCATGAGGATGATTATGTTTGCAATTTTGTAAAATAATGAGTGAGCGATCAGGGAACAATCCATAGTTCCTTTATAACATCTGTTTTTCTGATTAATGCAGTTTTTTCTTGAACGAGGCGGTAAATCGTCACAATTGCCGCTATTGGTCAGATTCAAACCCAAGAGTTTTTCACGAGGTGTATAAATAGCAACCGGAAAAATATATGGCCTGGAATTTCCAGTGACCGGCTGGTGGCTCCTTTTCTTCTACCTGGTAATTTCACTGGTCAAATGTATTTGCAATTACTAGAAGACTCTATTGACTCTGCCTTGACTGATTTTATTGAAAATGTTTCAGAGTATAATGAAGGACATTTGATTTTTCAACAGGTCGGTGCTCCTCCGCATTATTCGTTACTTGTGCGTCAGTATTTGGACCAACGTTTTCCACGGAATTGGATGAAGAGGCAACATTGGGGGCCTCCGCGATCACCGGATTTATCGCCCTTTGATTTTTTTTGGTGGAGATACCTAAAAAGTAAAATCTATAAAACAGCCAGCGTTGCTGCAAGATTTGCGTCAAAGAATAGTCGACGAATGCCGTCGAATCACTCCGGAAATGCTTCAAAATGTATGGAAGCGGGCGGTCATCAGTTTAAACATTTAATCAAATATATAATAATATCATAAATAAGCAACTAAACATTATTTAAATTTTAAAATACAATTTTTTTTCAAAATATTGGGCGGAATATTACTCAACCCCCAATGCCATTTAAATATTTTGGGTTGATGTATATCCTTGCTTGGGGGTGAAAGTGGCGGAGTAAAAAATACCAATAAAATCGACGGGTCTGAGCGTTTTTCTACAATCTTGGCGCAGTTCCTGATAATGTCCTGATAATGGCTCTGCTTCAATTTCATTTGGCCGCCCTGTGTATGGTTTCAGCATGATGAAGCCTCGTGATGCTAATGAAGTGACCCAATGTCAATGGTTGCATACTTAGGAGTTATACCTTGACCACCTAGATCATCCAACCTAAATTTTTGAGACTTTTATTTATTACTTTAAGCAACTTACTTATGCCGGGAAATCAATACTCGTAATAAGTTATTACAGAGGAGTTCGTCGTTGTCAGTTATATATTAAAGATTATAAAACTCAACATAGATTTAGCCAATAGCAATTACAAATTTTACATAGTTACTATGCATTGAAAAGCAATTATACTGTTTACGATGTTGTATAACCGTTTTAGTATTTCGCTTCCTTTAATAATGCTAATTTTGTCATGGTAAGAATTTTTTTACATTTGTCAAAAAAATAAATAATTATCAAGTTTCGTCAAAGTTATTAAATTTTTTCGATTTGGGACGCTTTGGTTGTAATTTTGGAGTCGAAATAGATACCTAAATAAGTTAGATAGGGTGTTTCATTAAAGCAGGTTAGTAAATTTAAATAGATTAATGTATTTAGATAATTATTGAATAGAGCTTTGTCTGTGGAATTGTTCATTAGCATACCTAGATGTTTGGTATCAGAGAACATACAAATGACTTCATTGATAGCAATTGTAGGATATTTGATTTATATTAGCTTAAAATCCCTTTCTAATACAGTAAAAAAAGTACAAACTTTGTACTGAAACATCAAATAAACAACTAGGAAGTATCTTAAAAGATTGGGCGTTTAACATGAAACGTGCAGATGGCACATAATATAATAAAGAAGAGACAGTGAAAACACTGGCAAGTTTTCACGAGTTCCTCCACTGTGAGTATCTTGTTTAAAGCAGCTTTACAGTCCGTAATTCTTTTTGCAATGAATTGCAGCAAGCCCTTATACCTGCAATAGCATTCCTAAAATTGTGACTTGCAGTTTGTGTTACAGTCGTCAATTCGCAATTGTAATAGAAGTGATACCAACACATCAAGCCGAATGCAACATAAAAACTAAACTGTTTATTTAAATCTGACAAGTGAAAACAAACAGCATAGCATAAAATAAATGTTTCAGTTAATATATTTTGCAAACTCAACAATCAAATAATAATCAAGTAGAAGCGAAAGAAGGCAATTTGAAATTTGAAAGTGCAGCCTAGGAATTTTTGTATGGTGGTAATCATACAAATCACTACATTATTTACCAGAATTATAGAAAAACTACAATAAAAATCGAGCAAGATCTATATTTCGAAAGTGCAGGAATCTTTCAGATGCGATGGCTTTTGCAATACGATACTGGTCAGAGCGCATGGCTACGTGCAAAGAGACTTGTAAATTGCAGAAAGAATTGTACACTGTAAAGTGAGTTCTAGAAATCATAAAGTGTATAGAGCGCCAAAAGAGGTCCATAGTCGGTCTATGGACAAAAAGTGAGTCTGGTAATATTTAAGTAACTTAGCTTTTTTGAGTTGGTTGAACTAACGGGGTAGCTTCACACTAATGGGCGGGAATTTCAAAATATGAAAATTTTACATCCAATTCATAGAAATATATGATTTATATGGTCCAATTAGAAACATTCCGTTTTGGTTTCAATTGTACGCTTGGATTAAAATGCAGTATTACCAACAGCGTACATTAAGTTTTTCCATAAATGGCTGTTTCCTAAGTTCCGTCATAGTCTGACTATTTTTCAGTGCCTAATGTATCTTGGTAGACAAATTTGCAAGGAACTACCAAGTTAACAGACCACTTCACATCTGAATCTCTCAAGCTGTATTACCCTATTTTGTTACTCACAAATTAATAATTACTACATTTTTATTTATACCAAAACTAGTAGTAAACAAGAAATTATATTAGATACGGACCTGGTACGGACACGTAAGTAATAATTCCAAACTACACCAACCAACAATGATCAAACAAGTGGTAATATGGCATCATGTGATTGATGGATGAGACGAGTGGGAGATTGGCGTTTATATAAACATTTCTTCATGAAATTAAATATACCTTTCAAAAACTAAAACTTGTAAAAATGCTAATAAATTACCCTTTACACTTACGAATCTATTAGGGAAAATTTCACACCTATACTCTTAAGCCAATTAATCGTTTTTTGTTTGGTTACCATGGAAACCAAAATATTTCCGGAAATATTCACCCTCCAGGGTACCCTGAACGATATTAATAAGTGGAAATATTTATGTCAAAATAATGACACATGGCATAGACTTGAAATTGTAGGGGTATAGCATCTAATCAACACATAACACTTAAAATATAATGGAAACTGTATGGGTGAAATTTTGTTGGAGAATTTGCATATTGCAAACAGCGCCATCCCATGGATATGTACCTAACTAAATATGTAATTTATAGATGTCTTTATTAACTTGATTGACCACAGCGCCACCTATATGATAAACACTATATCTCATCAACACTATTTTAAAATATACAGGATGGGTCGGAAGAAACGCACCAAATTCCAGGAATTAATTCTACACGTCAAAATAATAAGAAAAAAGTCAGATGCTGTCATGCGATTTTCATTAATTTCAATAAAACAAATATATTTATTGATATTCTACTAATCATAGCATTTGTAATGATTAAATGTTCAAAAACACCACCATTGACCTTTAAACACTTTCTGCTTTGTCAACGAAGGCCGTCTGTAGCTGTTTTGATTGATGCAAGGGTTGACGTCGAATTAGTGCCTTGAAAACAAGTAAAAGTTATGTAACATTTGAGTTTTTTCTTATTATTTTTTACGTGTAGAATCTATTCCTGAAATTTGGCGTATTCCTCCCAACTCATCCTGTATCAATGAAATTAAAAAAAAAAACAAATGTAGAAAGCTGATAGTAGTAATGATGTAGCACTAAACTAAAATATATATTTTTTAATGCCATAATTAACATAAGTCTTACATATAAACGTACATAAAGTTAAGGTTTCAAAGCAAGGCTAATGAGAATATCAAAGTAAATCTCAAAACTATTTTACCATTACATTTACTACCATCGACTTTGTAAATTTACATTTTCTCCAATTCCATTGTTTTTATCAGGCATTTAAGAACACTTCAAAGCAATTAATTCACAAAACACTTCCTTTTCACCATAAAATTATACCACTTTAAATTCCTAGATAAGTTAAAATGCATAAAATTGAGAGCGCGAGCATTTTATGCGTCAAAAGCACGTCAAAAGAATCAAGCATCAAAAACAAACATTACGTTAGTAATCGTCCAATCAAATCATAGAATTTTGAGACACTAGCGCCCTACAATGGATATGTGCCTAACTAATATTTAGTGTATTTCTGGCTGCATACCAAAAACACTTTCAAAATAAACCATGGACTTTCCATTATATTTGTAAGTGTTATATGCTAATCAAAACTAAAAAAAACAGTGTTCCACCGACTTTAGTTTAATAAAACTAGCAAAAAATGTTTAAAATAAATTTATTTTACAGTTATAACCTAAGTTATGTTCACTGAAATAGGAACATTATTTTTTTACCTCAGCTCTTTTTCTTCATGTTAAATGCATAGTCTTCTAAAATTTTATTCAGTGCTTCAATCATAGCAAATCTGCAAAAATTGTCTCCACACACTCATTTACGTCTCTTTGTAATTTGTGGCACTAAATTTTCAATTGCTTTTCTAATATTGTCTTGATTTTCTTTTCCAAAACGCGACATTTTTAATTAACACTTCACTCGATTATATAATGAGAAAAATTGGCGTGGTACAATTGTTGACATTTCAATAAACATTCATGGCCAACTAACCTTTCCATGTCTCTAAATAATCTTATTGTCAAATAAAATTTATTGATTAATGTTTTAGGTGTGACATTTTCTTACTGAATCCCCCACATGCTTGAATTAATAACCGGAAATTTTTCCTCATTAACAAATATTTTGAGACAATTATCCCTCGTCTTCGACTCCGGATCATTTTCAAAATATTCGCGACCTCGAAAAAATTTCCGGTAACAATACTAGGGAGATTACAAGTGAAAACAAAATTTTGAAAAGATAATGCTTAATTATTGTTGAATCTAAACAGATTGCAACTTTAGAAAAAATTGCAGCTATATTATGAAGCTTTTCATTTATATTGTAGTTATTGTTACTTGTATATCACAAAATTCTGTGATATATTATAATATATTTTTGACATGTGTAATAATAGATTGCTATATTCTCACATTATATTAAACAATATTTAGTTTGAATAAATTGATTAATTTACCAATTTTCAACAAAATATTCATTTTAAATAACTACCTATTGCACTTGTTAACACATTCAACTCAATCATTAGAAATGACGTATCTGTTCATGGTATTTTTGTTAAAATATTATATACCAAATATAGCACTAGTAGTAACAATTTTATTGAACGAGGTACATGTCAATATAAAATTACCTAATATCCACATCAGAAAACGTAATTGCATTATTTATAAGGCGATATAGGTTAAAATATGTCACGATTGCACATTAAAGGTCTTTATTAATTGATAATTACCTTAACAAACTCTACTAACCCGTAAAAATTTAATTGAAATTATTAATTGAAACAGTTTTATTTTCTTACATTATTCCAAGGCACAGAACATCGAAACGCCTTAGTTAGCTTTCACTTTTTAACTAGGCACTAAAAAAGAAAAATGGCAATATAAAGAACTGAATAAATGATACCATATTTTTTCCGTTGAGATATCGAAAATATGCCATCAAAGTATTCTGTTCCTGCCTTTCGATCTACAGGAAGTTAATTTAAAGAAGTATCTTTTCCATTTTCCTTTTTAACGTCTTCCTCTTTGACAAACAAAAACATAAATCGACTCATTATAAATATCGTTTAGTCAGTAAATACTATTTTATGTTATCGTTAAACCAGATGGATATTAAGTCACTCTTTGAGATATTAACGCAATGGTAGAATGAATAATAAAAAATAAAGTATTGTTTGTCGAAAAAGCCAGCTGCTGACGAAAAAATATATATTTTTTAATTACTAGATACTGAATATAATAATTTAAGATATTTTATTATCTTTCTAGTTATCTTAGCATGACTTATAAATTAGGTGTTTAATGCATTATTAACTTCAACGTTATTAGAAAAATGGTTATAATTCAATTATTAATTTAAATCAGGTCTCTTCATGAGTGACAAAATTGTCGAGGGCAACAGATTGTTAATTTGCCAGATATTATTAACATCCAATAACTCACTTTTCATACTAATGAAATATGAAAACCAAATTTAGTTGATTGGATAAAGCTCGTATCGTATATGTATACAAAAGAATATGACAAATTCCTGCAGTGGCTGAATGTTGACTGTATTGAAAACAAAAATATAAGTAAAACTATAATGTTGCTTTACTTTCAAGATATGGTATGTATATATTCTTCCACGTTCTAGTGACATTGATTTATTTTTCTTACAGTCTGAATCGTACAGTACTAATTTCCTATTAACTAAGTGGTCAATGTTAAAATAAATGATGACAATTTATAATAATACAGATGGGAGAAAGTTTCATGAACTGGAAGCGTTTCTCAAACGAAAAAGTAAAGGCTATGCTCCAAAAAAGTCTAAAGTGTTTAGTCGGGATGACATTGTCAAATTTTTGAAGGATGCTTTCGATGAAGAACATTTACTTCGTAAGGTAATGCATTGAACTATAAGAATTATATATTTATTACTGTATTGCACAAGTGGTTCTGATTATGGGTTATTTCGGGTGTTGTAGAGGTCAAGAACTTTTGAATATGAAGGTTAATCATATTGAAGATAGCGGCTCGGTTACGGTGGTTGACATTCCGGATGTCTTTGCGTCCGTCAGGTTCAGAAAGATTTTTTCTAATGTATCGTGAAAAACTTTGCACAGTTCAGCCCGTTGGGAAAAATACATTTGGAGAAATGCCAAGCAAAATTGCTAGTATTTTGGGTTTGCCAGATCCAGAGGCTTTTACAAGACATTGTCTGCGGAGGATTTTTGCGACTGTCTTGGTTAATGTAGGAGCAAATATGATGATATTCAAGAGACATGGTGGATGGCAAAGTTCAACGATAGTAGAAGGATATTTGCCTGACAGCATGGAATTGAAAATAAAACTACAAGTATGTTGGCCGGCATGTCACATGAAAAAAGTGGAACATCAACCTCATGTTTGACCACGGTCATAGGCAGTGATAACAGTTCAACGGAAAATTCTTGCAATTCGGGATATAATTTCATTGGAAAATTCGACAATTGTCGGTTTATTTTTGTAAATACGTTAGAGGGAGTCTAAGATGTTTTTAGTTACGGTATCTAAGGGTTTATTTCTTTATAATGCAATAGTATGAAATAAAAAAATATACATATTGATTGCATGAAACATAGACGCCACATATGTATATGTTTCTAGCTCTTTCATTCATGATAACAAAATAATAAACAGCAATATTAACTTGTTTTTATGTCATCCAACGCAAAATAAACATATCCAGTTACAGGACGAACAAATGCAATCTAGATGCAGAAATAAAAATTGGTCTAAAAATACCAAGTCAATTTTGTCGCAAAAATGAGAGAAGTTGAAAGGTTGCTTGATGAATCTGAAAGTGTATTTTATGGATACGTATATCGACTAGATATTACATCTTGTTGTTTTTGCTAAAAGCTACCATCGTACAGATCTTACAAGTGCAGGTTAAATGAACTTTAGATCTATTCTACTTACATATCCAACCTTCTATTTGATCTTCAAATGACCTTTAAATATAGCTTAAATAGATCCCAGATTCGAATTCAGCGGGTAAAACTACATAGGTAAGAATTTATAAGTCTAGTCTACCAGACCACTTTTTCTGTCATGTTGTGTAATTGCAATTGACCTCTTTGAATCGGCACTGCATTATATAAAATTTGCTTAGGATGTCATATTTTTCTAGGTTGCATCACTTTTCACAGACACAAATCTATTACAGCACAAGTACTTTAATGGAAAAGGGAAAACGTTTTGATGAACATTGTTCTGATAAATAAAATCCCTCTTTTTATTATAAACATTAATCATACACTTTTTATAATTAGAAATTTGTATACCAGAAGCAGATGTAATGGAGCTGTTTATGTTGGAATTTCTAATCGTTAAGCAGTGTTTCACCCCATGATCTTCGTTGTTATCTGTATCTTATTCTCTAAAGAATTCTCAACATAGTCTTCTGTCGTAAAAAACATTTCCAGCCTCTATGACGCTTTAACAGCTGCATATCCACATCGCCATCAACCAGAATGATGACTGAGGACCTTTCAAAACATTGTCTAGTACATACTTTTATATAGAGGTTAACATTAGCTTAGTTAATTCTTCGCTATGATAGAACGCAAAAATGCCGAGTATTATAGCAACCTTCATGAATAAATAGTTTGATCATCTGCAGTATCTTCAACCTTTTGGTACTCCAACTAATACCGCGTCTTGGATTTTATCAGAACTAGACTTGAGATCGTTCCGTTTGCCGCTGCTTCTATATTAGAGGGTAAACTTCAGAACCATCAAATCTCTCATTTTGCGCTTTTTATATTTATGGATTTGTTTGACAAACTTTTGACGGTAACCATGCAAGAGGTAACAACAAAACTTGATCATAAACTTAATATACTTTTTTCTGTACATAAAAGCTTTCTGTCGCATCACTTGACATTTTTCGTCCAACGGATTTTTCCCCACCGCTCTTAGTTCAACACAGTAATAGCGCTTTGTGTATTACTTCGATACAGGACGATTGTAAGCGGGGATGGTATTCTATTCTAAATCACCAAATAACATAGGACGTATCATAGTTCTGACTTAAGGGCGCTGCACATAAAATAGTTTGAATTGGTCTTCTGAATACTTCTGCGCCATTAATCAGTTTGCTGTCACATCTTCTTAAGGCACTATGACCAGCAGTGCTCAAAAAATCTGAAATATGGTGATAGAAAACAAGATTTATGACAAATTTTATTAATTTTATTTTCTGCTCAACAGTTTAATATAATAATAAAATATTATAATATATTTTACACTTTGTTAGGTAATTTATGTTTTTTTTTAATTTATTTTTTTTTCAAATAAATAAATCTATTAAGAATTTTTTATAGAATATCAAATTTTAAAACTTAAAGGCTAGTACAAAAATATAGCGTAATAAAAAAAATGTTCTGTCAAATTTTTGTGACATACTATTTCTGCATTCAGGCGACGAAAAGTTATAAGCAATATCGCCCAAGAGTCTCAAAAAAAATACCACCTATAAATCACATTAGCAGTGAAAGGATGAAGTAGTCGAAATATCACTAAGAATAAATAAAAAGATAATTCTTTAATACAGTTAAAACAATGATGATGATGATAGCAATAACTAAACTTAAAAATTAAGGCAAACGCCTTCATACTACATACATATTACAATCTATTCTCTATATGACCTCTAATGACTAAGTACCAATATTTTAAGAAATGATAGAAAAAAAATAAGAATTAACAGAATTTTCTTTCAAAAAATTTCCAAACTTATTTATAAAGCGAAAAAAAAATTTTTTCGATATTATATTAAATCCTTATTTAACGCCGCCAATGCGAGAATCAGAGTATGCAACCAGCAAGCAACCGTCATGCAACAGTCGGCCACAGTCGGCAGTCGGTCCAGTCGAGTCGGTTCACTGTCATGTTATAATTTAATTCCTGTGTTTACGTTGTAGTTTTGTGTTCTTCTTCAGTTTTTAGTGCCTTATTTTAGTTTTAAACGTTTTACAGTTAATAAATAAAGGAATATGTGTCGGGTACAGATATTTTCCCGCAATATAGTTTGTTTCCGGTTTGTTTTTCTAGGTTATGGGACAAGACTGCCGCGGGTGTTAAACGTTTTCTGTTATCTATTAGAACCTAAATACTCATCTCTCTCTTCGATTTTATTGTTATAATACATAGGCATTGTATCTAAATAACTGTACTTACGGGAAGTATGTTTATCGGTAGTGAGTGAAAATGTAGTTTTTACCAGTTTTTAACCAAATAATGAAAAACGAATGCAAAATACTGGAGCTAACTGGATTAACTGTTATCTACCTATCAGGTATTATTACTAATAAGAATAATTTTTGTCATTTCTGCATTTAGAAATCGGTCGTTTGCACCGCATGGTATTTGTTGACAGATTTAATGTCAACTATGGATCTAAGCCATAAGCCATCTCAGTCGATACTCATCATAGGCGCCGACTTTCCGTAGGAAAAAAGGGTTTGCCCCATTTTTAAAATATCGAGCTAAAATTCTTGAATAACTTTTTTATTGTCTTTTAGGGCTTCCTGAGCACGTGGTTAAAATTTTTGTACTTAGTCATAGTTAACCCTGTACATATCCAATCTTCGCCTGACTTCTGTGAGTTTCTTGTATTAACATTTCGCCGTTTAACTCATTACAAGCGTTTGTGGATATTCAAATGATTAATATCTCGCGAGGGTGTTTTGTAAACCTTATTTTTTAAAAACCTCCATAAAAAATCGAAAGGTGTTAAATCTGGTGACTTTCCGGGCTACTTAATAGGTTTATTATCCATTATCCAATCCATTTTTCTGGGAAAGCGTTATCTAAATATTGCTGCACAATCCTGGACATCTGGGGTAGAGCTCCATCGTGCTGAAACCATAGGTTTCTCCTTAGCTGCATAGGCACATTCTTTTAGCTAGTTCTTCAAAATTCTTTTAGCTAAATCACGCTGTTCAATATATGTTGATAAAAATAGGGCACAATTGTATGCCTACCGATGATGCCGCACCATAGATTTACTCCAAAATGGACTTGGTTTTGAAATTGATTTGCAATGTGCGGATTTGGAATGGACCAGTAGTGTTTGTTGCCCCTGTTTGAAAAACAATTACTGACAAACCGTCCGTCCAAAGAACGTGCAGAAAAAGCTTCGGATCAACAGTTTGACGGTGCTCCAACCCATTATGGTAAAAAAAGTCCGGCAGTATTTAAATACCCATTTATTTTCCAATCGTTGGATTGGTCGAGGACAAGACGCACTTATTCAATGGCCACCACAATCTCCTGACCTTAATCAATTGTTTTTTTTTCTGGGGTTATATGAAAGATATGGCTTATGCTGCAGAAATAAACTACATTAACCATCTCAGAGAGAGAATAGTAATGGCAGCTGGTAAACTTACGCAAAAGGAGAATATCTTTCAAAACATAAGGTTTTCACTACTTAAAAGGGTACGTACATGTGTTAATGAGGAGGGTGGGCAAGTAGAACGTTTGTTAAATTAATAGTAATTAATTAATTATTTAATTTAATGTTATTTAGGTAAAAAGTTATTATGTTGACCGTTCATTATTACTATTACTAAATGGAGATTATTATTTTTTGGTTGATAAGAGATTTTAATGCCATATTACTTTTTCAATTCATAAGTATTCCTCATTTTATAACAATTAGAATTACCCATTTTGTTTTAAATAGCAAATATTCATTCAGTAAGTATTACGATTTGCTAAGTAGCCAAGGTATTGTAATGATAGGTATATTCACAAAATTTCAGTTTCACTTGAAAATGATAGTGAACTACAGATTTATGGGCACTACAAATTGCCGTTTTTCTCCAGAACGGAGCATTTAAACAAAAAAATACAAAGGAGATAAAATGATCAGAAGAAAATTCTCCGTTTGATATTTCAAGAAAAAGCTGCATAGGCGTACTTAGAAATAATTGGAGGGGATAAAGGGTACTGCATCCCTCAGTTACCTCCATTCGCCGTTCGATTTTTTTCACCAAAATTACATGATAAGTATGCCGAAATAAGATAAAAGTACGTACAAAATTTCTTACAAAACAATGGAATTATTAACAAACATAGTTTTTGAAAATGCAACTTTAACACCCTGTATATTGAAACAGGGACGTCCAAATAAAAAAAGGCATAAGGAAAGTCGCATTATTTTTGTCCAAAGAATATGTGGTTAATGGTATGGCCTTCTATTTTGGGACACCCTGTAGAATTTTGTGGATTTTGTTCGAAACATTGTAACAGTCTAGCTGGATGACCATTGTTTCTTACCCTTTGGTCAATTATTTGATTCTCCGAACAGAACATCCATCTTCATTTCATTGCAAGGTCGTCTCCAGTCTTGTAAAGGTTCTGTGATCTGGAATGAGGCGCTCTGGATACCTTTATCAATATAATTCTGCAGCTCTTCACTGACTCGCCGAAAATTAGCAACTTTTTCTGAATGAGAAAACATTTTGTAAGCACTAAAGTTATACGTTTGATGTTCGTACTGAGTACTGACAAGTATTTTGTGACATTTATGGACTTTTAGCAACGAACATCCAATTATTTTACGATTACTTGATTCTTTCACCACTAATGTGATTTTTAGGTGGTATTTCTTTTAAGACTATTTAGGACAATATTGATTATAACTTTTAAATGGGAATTAATACACACCAATTCAGATGTCTCTCTATTCTCGCAAAAATAGAAAAGAAATAATTCGCTCGTATTACACATACCACAACTAAATATTCAATTTCGAAAAAAGTCTATAGTGTTATAGACAAATTCTAATACGTTCTTCATACGTTCTTTGATATTGTTATTTGTTTCCCCTTTCACCTTGACAGGGGGTGCTGGAGCAGCAATAGTGGACAGTTATCGAGTTATAGGGTGCCAAAGTGAAACTTGATTTATTACAGCTCTTCTTGAATTTTTTTATGATTTGCCGTAAATTAGCAACATATCAAATTTTTCTGAACGAGAAAACATTTTGTAAACACTAAAGTTATACGCATATTTTGGTGAAGTAACACAGACAAATCTCTGTAATAAAAGTTTATTAGGAAGAAGAGAGCTTTTAACAGGAGACAAGTTTAGGTGTGTTTCCGGAAAAAATATAATTGACTTGATTAGTTGTTTCTATCAAATCCCAAAGATAATACTTTCGATTCAAAATGAAGCTTACCTCATCCCATTGGAGCCACACCACATGTCCTAAATTTTATTTAAATTTTTTGTATCCTCACAGTAGGTCCATGCTATCGAGTTTGAGACACCCTGTATAATTTTCTTGTTGTAAAGTCATATTATGACACTCGACACTTGTAATATGAATCTTTACAACACTTAATATACAGGGTTAACTATGAATTAGTACAAATATTTTAAGAGGGGATAGGGAAAAATCAAAAAAATTCCAAACTTATTTATAAATCCAAAAAAAAATTATTTTCAAATCTATATTAAATCCCTATTTATCGTCATCACTGACTTTCTGTCAGCCGCGAGGTTAGGTATATTTTGCCAGTCAAAGGTGTCAAATATAGTGACAGGTCCATTGACACGTGTATTAATTTAAGCCGCTTTGAAAGAAAAAAATCTTTACAAAATGTAGATTATTATTTAATGATTTAATGAGAAATACGGTATGGTAGCACAGAAAGGCAGCTAATATTTATTTCCAGGATTGATACTTGGAGAGATATTAATAATGTTGAATCATCTTCTGTGTTCTTGCTTGTTTAAATTAAAACCTGCAAAGATTTTTGTACTTTTTGTGAACCTCTCCTTCCCTCGATCGTTCTTCTTGTGTAAAGCGGGGTACCTACTTGGTTTGGCGGTCTTGACCAGGTCGATTACTTACGTCGGGAAAAAGCACAAAGGATAACAACAAAATACACGTAAATGTACACAAATACATAAAAACACTGCCACACGTTTACCGCCACGGCATAAAACAGCTGTTCGATGTGGTTCAAAAAGTATTCAGCAAAATATTTTGTATACTCGGGAAACGTCTTTGAGGCTGCCGCACGATAATATGCACTTGTCACACTCCCATAAATCAGCACCTTATCCGTCATCTATGCATTTGAATACGACATGTTTGTAAATACACATAAAATACGCGAAAAATTAAATTTGCGAAAAACAAGTACTGAAAAATTATTTCAAACTAATCAGAGTACCGTAACCGTATATTTACGTTAATTGACATCTACAGACGACATCTGACAACATCTGTATGCCACTAATACAAGGTAAGGTGCACTCACGCCGATAAATTTTTAAACTTCATGTGTTGTTGTGTAATTAAATTTAATACTAATAATAGCAACAATATTAACAGTAATCGACGATGTTTGCATAAAATAATTAGTAATATTTTAAACTATAACATCCCAAGATGTTTACAGTGTTCTGTAAAAATGACCCTTAGATTATACCTAACTTCGCATTCTGGATGGTTTGGAGCATGGAGGGTATGCAATTAGCAATGCAGTATGGCATAACCTAGAACTTACTGTTACTTTAAATCAGCTAAGTGACTAATTTTAAACGTCTTGTAGTAATTAAATAAAGTATTTTATGTTAGATATGTTAGTGGATAATTATGATGAATCTGCAAGGAGTGAAAATGTAGTTTGGCAGTGTGCAACGAAAGGACGAATACAAAATACTGCATCTAACCGGATTAGCTGTTATCTACCAGGTACTTAGACATTATTATTATTAATACAAATGTTTCGTTTCGTCGTTTCTACACTTGACAATGTTGAAAAAATGATCAGTAGTTGACATATCTAGCCATGAGGGATGATGATTGATTGTCATAGGCGCCGACTTTCCGTGGGAAAATAGGGTTTTGCCCCTTTTTTTAAACATCGAGTTAGAATTACAAAATAAATTTTTTATTGTATTTTAGACCTTCCTGAGCACGTTGTTAAAATTTTTGTACTTAGTCATAGTTAACCATGTAAGTACTGTAAATAATTTCATTCAATTAATTCTCGAATATTTTTGCTTTACTTAATGTGGCAGGATTATATGTTTTTAGATTCCTTTTTATGGATTTGCAATACTACTCTGGCTCATATACTTGAGTTTTTATTTAATATTTAAATTCGTTATCGAAATATTATGCAAGAAATTTCAGTGTGCGCCTTATACGACCTGACCGGAACAACAGTAAGAGAGAACATAATACTTGCAGCTTTCGCAGGCGTGGCAGGAAGGAGAACGCGTGGGCATCCACTCCGATCAACGGGTTTCCCTTGAGCTCCAGCAGGGCCAGCGCGGGGGTCTTCTGCAGCAAGCCGCCGGTGATGTACTTGATGCGGTTGCCTGATATGGATCTGGAAAGAGATACGGTGTCAGGGGACATGATATAAAACTTTTAGCGAGCAGCTGTCCGCTTAAAACTACTACACTTCCCAGAAATGATGCTCCTCTACACGAGGTACTTGTTGAGGGAATAAATCTCTAAAGAACGATTCACGTAACTATTAATAACTAAGCAGAAAAAGCATAGAGTGTAGTTGTTTTCTTATATTTAAGCTAAGAGTTGTATGTCTGTTAATAACTCCTCATGTGATGCGCCCACAGCCGGATGTAATTCATTCATCTATGAAAAAATTTAAAAAGTCTTCGGTGCACATTCTCTATTTCTATACACCTGATAGCTCGTATTACAAATAACGTTACCATAGTCGAGCTTTGGCGAAACGGATGAATTAGAAAATAAAGAAAGAATTTGCATGTTATTAAAGTTATCAGAATTAAGTATAAAAGATCGCGCACATTATGCCTGTACGGACCTGCAAAGCCTGTTGATGAAGGTTCCCTTGCTATTTAATGGAGCATCGCACACTAGACCAGAACCTGCATGGACCGGCACCTACAACGACCGTCACTGCAGGTCGTGTCGGTGGCCAGCAATTTCTGTGCTTGGCCGCACTAGTCCAACGGTTCTGTTACCACAAAAGTCAGGGATCGGTTTCAAATTGTTACAAATATTCGATCAGTTAAGTTGTGAACATGTCGCGAACTGTCGGATGCTCTCGCTTATCAACAACTTCCATTCACTTATCTCAAACAAACTGCGAGTCTTTCATCAGATGACACAATGCTGCAAAATCTTGTGTTTTGGTGGAGAGGACGATTCAAGAGTTAACATTTTTTTTGTGACATTCGGAAATACTGAACAAATTTTTGTTGATCTCCAGTTCAGAAAATAATAAATAAAATTCGCCATACAGCTTTCTCTTTTTATTGATAAGGTGAATGCAAATCTTTCTCATTTTCTTCGCTTTTTTCCCCTCCCCCTCGACATCGTTAAGATAAAAAAATTCTTCTTCCGAGCTACAGTCAATTACTACTTAAAATCTTCAAAATGTCTGTCACACACATAATGTGGGAGAGCGCAAGATCAGGACCATGCTTATTAAAACTAAGCTTTCCATCAAATATTATGCCCCAGTCTTTTAACTCATCAACTCTATTGTACTGAGCACCATTCAACGAGTAGTCAAATATTAGAGGATGTTTTCTGCTAAAAGTAAGAAAATTGCATTTTTATATGTTTAACTGCAGATCGTTACTAACACTCCAGTTATGGATGTTATCAAAATTGCTTTGCAAGTTAAAACAATCTTGTAGATAATAAATGAGACAATAAATTTTCAAGTCATCAGCGTACATACGGTAGTTAACGTCAATTACATCCACAATGTCATTAATAAAAATTACAAAAAGTAAAGGTCCTAGTATGGAGCCTTGGGATACTCCAATGTAGCAAAATACTCTAAGGATGTAAAACCTCGATGTTCAACGGATTAGCTTCTAGAGTTCTAGACAGTAAATAAGATTTGTAGAAACGTAAAAGATTATATGAAAAGACAGCTCAAGATATTAAGATGTCAAGCAATGTGTGTCGTGGTTCCTGTTTCGCAGCATTTTCAGAAATAACAGTTTGAAGAATGGACGTTGTGCCCTTTTTACTATTGACATAAGACCAAAATCTTTTACAATCTGATTTAATGTTTCTCTGAATGTTATTTAGAAATATATTATGTCCATCAGTAAAGTCTTTCTTAACGGTAGTAATGCAGACTTCTGAACTTATTGTATACGGTAGTTTCTTTATATATGTATGTTTATACAGTCTCCACAATTTTGCTTTGTGCCTAATATTCAAGATTATAACTTTCGTAAACCAATGAGGATACTTCCGCTGCATCATTATAATTATCACAATTTTTCAAAAAAGACCAATCTATTAAACGAAGTTGTTCATAGAGAAGAGAAAAATTAGCTTGCCTAAAGTTAGACATCTCTTTAATGTTTACTGGCATTTGACCACTTGAATGTAATCTGCAAGAGATAAATAAGCATAAAGCAGGATGTCCATCTTCAGACAATAAAGGCTCAGTTACTTTTTCAACAGCATAAAAGTGGTTGGACAGAACCAAATCTAAAAACCTACCATTAACAGGAACGCTATTTACCTCGGTAAAAATCAATGAAATTACAAAATATTTTTAACTGCTTTTCAGAGCAGATGTTACTTGTACAATTAGTAAAATCAGGAATGTTAATATATTATCAAGTTTATACTCTGTCTAAAAAACTTCAGAAAAAAGTTTTTTAGGTAAATTTTTTCACCATTTAGTTACATTTTATATACATTTTATTTCGGAGCCAGCAAGTTTTTGCTGTGGCAAAATTTTTTATTATTATTATTTTTAGGAACTTGATAACCTAAGATGCAAAAATTCTAATTCAAAAATTTTGCCTACATCTTATAAGTTATGAAGTGATAAAAAACGCAATAATTGTTGAGTGTTATCAGTGTGAAAAATGGTTCATGGTTCGTTGAAAAGGTTGTCACGTTTACTAATATGCTAGGTTTTTTCCAAAATTTTGTTGATGCAACTCCATACACATATTACACGTCCGTAGGAAGAAAATGGTTGATTTCAAATGTGGACAGGAAATAATATGCTGGTAGTGCTATTTAAAATAAACAACATTGGATCTTTCACTTGGTGACAGTTTTAATAAGTTCGAATGTTGGGGAAGTTATATTATCTTTATATACTTACAATTCCTGCAGGCCAGGCAGCTTTGTGATAGCAGTTGGAATTTGAGTAAGGAAATTGTCATCCAGTTCGCTGAAATAATAATTACAATATTTAGTCAACATTTTTTTACTCAATTATACAGTGTGATTCAGAACTTCCAAAAAAAAATTTCGAATGCACAACGGACTCTTACAAATACAGGGATCTGCTAAAGCCTTTTTATTACTTCATCATAAATTAGAACGATATCTATTAATTCCGAGTTATTATACTCGTAAGCCGTTTTCGTCACTTTCAAAAATGTAATATAAACACTATCGTAAAACCGTTAATAGAAAAATAGGATTCCTTTATCCGGAATATAGTTATACAGAATGCGTCAAAAGTGTTGAATAAATTCAATAAAAACGAAACAATTATTTTTTGGGAAAAATCCTTCTACAGGTCGATTCTTAATTTAAAAATACATATTTTAGCGTAAAATGCTATTTTCAAATGTTATTTTTCGAGTAATGACGTCATCGATTTTTTTTAAATGACAACACCATATTTTTTTCCTTGATTCTGAAAGATCGTTTAATTCTCTATCAGACAGTACTAAAATTTTGCCCTCTTACATAGGAAAGTTAACAATTGAATGTTAGAAAACGTAAATTTTATCCATAAAAAAGTAACAATTCTGAGGTATGTAAAATAAAATACAATTGATTAAATTTTATACTTAAATTAAATGTTCGAATTGCCATCCACCACCTTCTTGACAATGCGCAAGTCTGTGAAGAAATTCTTCTTGCACATTATGAATGATTTCTGGGTAACTCTGCGTATTTCGTCCCGAATGCGATTTTGAAGTTCTTCTAAATTACGTGGTTTATTAATGTACACTTATGACTTCAAGTATCCCCATAAAAAATAGTCAAGAGGTGTACGATCTGGCTCTTTTGCAGGCCATTCTATCGGTCCGCGTCTGCCGATCCACCTCCCAGGAAAACAGTTGTCCAAAAAATCTCGTACAGGGCGCGCATAATGCGGAGGTGCACCATCTTGCTGAAACCATATGGTATCGTCAGGAATATCAGGGTCATTATCGTTAGGAAAAATTACTGCAAGGGCTGGAACAATGTCATTTTCTAGAAACTCTAAATATCTTTGTCCTGTAAGGGTTCCTTCAAAGAACAAAGGCCCTACTATTCTGTCGTCAACTATTCCAGCCCACACATTTAATTTCTGAGGATGTTGGGTATGTGCCTCTGCCATCCAATGAGGATTTTCCCGACTCCAATATCTGCAAGTTTGACGGTTTACGATACTATTCAGACAAAATGTGGCCTCATCTGAAAAAAGTATTTGCCGGTGTAAATTTCTATTTCCTTGACATAAATCCATTAGAATTTCGCAAAAGTGTAAGCGGCGATTGGAATCATCTTCATTGAGTTCCTGCACAAGTTGAATTTTGTAGGGATGATATTTTTCCTTCAAGATACGTAGCACTGTGCTCTGACTAGTGTCATTGTTTAATGCAACCAATCGTGAAGAATTATGAGGAGTATCTACCATACTTATTAAAATGTTCTGTTTCTGATTTTCAGTAATGCTTGAACGTCCAGATTTTGGAATATTTACAACATTGCCAGTTTCTCTAAATTTAGACTTTACCTTACTAACTGTTGATTGGCTGATAGGGCTATCTGGATATTTTTCATTAAATAAATCGCAAACTTCCTGCTGAGTTCTAGTCATATTCCCGCATTCGATAAGAATTAAAATTTCAATTCTTTGAGTAACAGTTAAATGTGCCATAATACTTTAAATTGAATAATAATTTCTATGTCGCTTACAATACTTATTAGAAAGTCGGTGTGACAATGACACTTTGCAAAGATTTTCACCAACGTGATCCATAAAAGAACTATGGAATTCGAAAAACTAAACTTGATAACGTTTTTGCTTTATTTTAATTGATTTACGTTTTCTAACATTCAATCGTCATTTACTCGAAAACTTTCCTATGTAAGAGGGCAAAATTTTAGTACTGTCTGATAGAGAATTAAACGATCTTTCAGAATCAAGGAAAAAATATGGTGTTGCCATTTAAAAAAAATCGATGACGTCATTACTCGAAAAGAAATGACATTTGAAAATCGCATTTTACACTAAAATATGTATTTTTTAAATTAAAAATCGACCTGTTCGAGGATTTTTCCCAAAAAATAATTGTTTCGTTTTCATTGAATTTATTCCATACTTTTGGCGCATACTGTATATATACAGGCGGTCCACTTTCGAAAGCGGCAAGTTTAGAGGCAGACAGAAAATCATAAAATAATATCAGTTTATATTATAAACTATATTCGAAAAATGCTTCGTTACAAAGATACAGGATGTTAAAATTTTTATCAAAAGTCTGCTGCAATAATTGCGTTAGTGAGATGATGTCGAAAATGTATTGATGTGGGTGGACTACATTTCGAGCAAGTTTTGTGATTTTAACCTTACTTTTCTTTCTTTTTGTTATTTTTGTTGAAAGCCACTAATTAAATTTCTCATTTTCGTTTTTATTTACTTAATTGTTTTTCAGAAATCATTAGGTAATTTAATTTTTTACTGGCAAACGGTGTGTCAAACGAAAAAAGTATGTAGCCTTTTTCTGTTGTAAATTGAGCAAGGATTCTAGAAATAGTTTTTGTTTCTAAGAAAACATTGGCGTGCTATTTTTTTTCTTTAAAATTTCCCGAAGATCTGTCCGTACGCACGCCACTGGTGGAAGAAAAATAATATTTTTTACGTAAAAATATGTACCTAGATTACCTATTCAAAGGTTCCAAATTTCATTTAAATATCTAAAGTAGTTTTAAAAATATTAATAAATTTGGATTTGGATAAATTTTCGCACCCTATATACATATATGTAACGAAGTATTTTACAATATAGTTTATAATACAAATGGATATTATTTTGTGGTTCTCTGTCTGCTTCTAAAGTTTCCGCATTCGAAAGTAGACCACCCTATATATCTGTATCTATGTACTTCTATTCTATTATAGAAAGTAAATGATACCTAATGCAATTTACATTCTTATAGCTAGAATACGATATGGAAAATTATAATGAATTATAATTGGTTTAAGGAATAATTTTAACTAATTTTAATATATATTATTTTTTGTGGACAGATCTATTAGTACTTATATATTAGTAATAGTCTGCTTAAACCAACGTGCGAAATGTGCAGGATTCTATACGAAAACATGATATTTTCATTTTGTAAGATATATTTTGTTATCTGATAGAGCAATATTTACTGACAAGTGACAAATATCTATAACGTGACTAACGGCGTAATCTAATAAATTATGACACCCTGTACATTTCATAAAATGTGTCACAATGAAATGCAAATTATTTAAATTTAGAATGTGGAAAAAGTTTGTCTTAATAATGTTAGTTATTACTTGGGTGGTCATTTCTTTCTTTTTGAGACAGTTGAGTTGGGCGAAGAAGCAACTCAAATTTAGTCGGTAAAGTTGAGCAACATCGACCCCAAACTTATCAATCAGCAGGTATATAAGCTTACAAATGTTGTTAGTGTATACTTACAGAACTTTTAGAGATGTGAGGTTAGCGAAGGCATCGTCAGATATCTCGCTGATTTGATTTCTTTTCATTAAACTGGAAAAGAGAAGGATTAAATTATTTTAGGATATATATGTACATATATGGGAGTATACCTAAGCTTTCAAACCATCGTAAACTTTGTTTTTTGTTTAATTATACAATGAAATTTTTTAAGTTAGTTGTAAAGAAACGATCAAACTTTCATTACCTTACCAACAAAAAACTTCATAGACGATTGGATTTCAAAATGAATGCATTGATTTGTACTTTCAATGGCGTTTGTAGAAAAAATAATTATTGATATATGTGTTAAGTGATTTTATTTTGTTCGAAGAGACGAAACTTCCTTTCTCACAAAATAAAATGTCACTTTTAACAGTTATGTCATAAATAGATCTCAATTTGTGGTAGTAAATAATTGCAGGCCTACATTATTTAGTACGTCCTCAGGTGTCCCGCACAGATCCCATCTGGGGCCATTGCTATTTATTATTTACATAAATAATATAAAAAATTGTTTTAGACACTGCAAATTTCTGCTGTACGTAGATGATCTTGGTGATGAAGTTTACTCAATAATTCAGTCTATACACGATTGCCTGCTTTTACAATTCGACATAAACAACCTTTATAGCTACTGTGAGGAGGATTCCCTGTTTTTGAATTTTTTCAAATGTTAGACTATTTCGTTTAGCCGTAATATTAACCTTCTTGTGTTTGATTACAATGTTTCTGATTCAAATTTGAATAGAGGTAATACGATAAGAGATCTCGGTCTTCTGTTTGATTCCAAGTAAATTTTTTGTGATCATATTAATTCAATTATTTCTAAGGCATCAAAAATGCTAGGCTTCATACTTCGTAAATGTAAAGATTTTCATCATATTAATCCAATTATTCAGCTATACTATGCATATGTATTTAGTAAATTAAATTTTGCTTCATCAGTTTGGAATCCCCAGTACAATGTTTTCATTAACCGTTTGGAGAGTTTACAGAATAAATTTATCAGATTTTTATCTTCTAAAACTAATTTTATCATTTTAAATAGCAATTATAACGATGCTTGAATACAGTTTAATCTTATATCTCTTGAGAAACGTCGAGTTGTAAATGACATTAATTTTACATAAAATATTAAATAATAATATTAACTGCTCTGATCTCTTATTCATAAAAACTTTATTGTACCTAATCACTTATTAAGACATCATGAGCTCTGTAATTTTCCTTTTAGAAGAACTAATTATACGGGCAATTCACCCATTTGTAGAATGATGCGTTCGTCTAATAATTTTTATTCTGATATGGATTTTTTTTATTATTTCGGTTATATCACTAAAATTTAAATTAAAAAAGTTGTTTTTAAGGTTATAAAATTGTTAAATAGACAATTGTATGATACGATGTTAGGTTATGTTTATCTATGGATGCTGTTTATGGGTTTATAACGTTCGTGTCTCTAAATATTTAAATAATTAAATATATAAATAACTATTTATCTGAATACCTCGTGTTTCGTATCATCTCTAAATAATAAGGGCTTCATTCTCCACCCTTTTTAAAGTTTGCTCCAACAAGCAACAGTTAGAAATTAATTTTCGGCGTGTAAGTTAGCAAAGCACTAATTTTGAACGATGAATCTAATCAA
The DNA here is from genome assembly GCA_037114965.1 of Monochamus alternatus. NCBI lineage: Eukaryota > Metazoa > Arthropoda > Insecta > Coleoptera > Cerambycidae > Monochamus > Monochamus alternatus. The sequence goes on along the minus strand of CM073429.1, from coordinate 52,685,438 downwards.
GATTTTGGCTCAGATTATACAGAAAGATAACAAAAATCCAGGAAAGTCTAAGCAATTTCAGCTAAGCTGAGTGCTAGTGACTTCCCCTCTCCAAATGCAAAGTTTCTTCTGTGAAAAGAGTGATGTATTGTTCGATATATGAAGAAATGTTCAACTGTTAACAACTAACACGAAAGCCTGAAAACTGGCAACTATTCCGTTAGTTAGCTCTATCATACAACAATGGACAAATGTTACCATTACTGAACTAGTTTGCTTGTTAAGTATTCTTTGTTAAGAAATTCCAGAATCAGTTCGTTATTTGTTAATGAACTTACCGTTATTACTATCATTGTTATCAAAATCATCTGCATCATTATTACTAAAATCATTACTTATTTTTTTGCTATCGATAAGGTTCCTTTCCAGAGAGACCAGGAATTCAGATTTTCGTTTGCATAGCTTCATATTCTAGAGTTATCTGAAAAAAGGTCTGCTGTAATGATGATATAAATATGCTTCGTCTTTCAATTATTGAAGAGTTTCAAGTCCACCTGTCTTGACACGTATTGACCATTAAAATGAATTTCAGTAGAATTCCATGTTCATTTACTATAGAAAGCATTACTTCCCTATTGACTATAATGAAATGAAAGCATCGGTACTCAATAAATCAACATACAACGTCACTGTTTAAATATCTGAACGTAGGAGGTTTCCATCGAAGACATAAACATACTAGACACCGTTTCCGTTCAGCTGCTGACAGGAACCGTTGGAAGGCCGAGCATAAAAGCTAACTTCACGTCTAAAAAAATCTGAAGTGAAATACGCACCACAATGCTAATAACAAACGAGAATCGCGTGCGTGACGAGCATGGCATGCTAGGATATTACTCGATCTTCTTGCCCGATCATCATCACGTCGCTCTAACAGTTGCAAAGGCTTAACGGAAAAATATATGGCTGAAGTGTGAGGATGCACAGAAAATAGCAGAGGAGGACAAAAATAAGAACAAGCAGGTGATGGTCTTCTTTATTGTGGATTAAACTGTGCTTTATAAAATATAACTGGCTAATATTATAATAAGTAATGACGAGAAAATAATTTTATTAAAAAATTTCATTATGATTACTTTTTTATATTTCATTAAAAATCTCGGATATAAAATGAGAAAAAAATTCGGTGTCAGTGTTCTATAGCAATAGAGATAAAAAAATGTATTTCTTGTTGCAGTTTAGTGTGTTAAATACACTTATGTGGACAGGTTCTTCTGGATAAGAATCACGTCTTTACTTAATAGTTTGTCTAATTTTGTTCTTAATATTAAAAATTAACGTTTCTATTAATTTTAATACTTAAACTTTGTATACTTACCTTTTATTTTGTTTATATGTTCATGTCTGTTATTAATTGTTTGTGTTTTATCTGTTCTGTAATTAGATTCTGTCTGGATAGCGTATTCCAAATAAATAAATCTTATTTGCATAAAGATGATGAAGTTATTTCTAATACGAATTCGAAATTCAATAACCACTGATAAAAGAAAGTTTTTCCTGATTAAGAAAAGCGAAGCATTTTTAAACATAATTAAAAAACCCTTTTTAATAGTTATTTGTTTGTCTAGACAGTGAAGTACAAAATTTATTGATGTAGCTGGTATTTATTAGACGAAGTGTAGCCAAGGCATTAAATCTACTTTACTGCCAAGTTAATCACATATGTAATTTTTTCGCTGATCAATTTTAATATTATGATAGGAACGAAGCTATTTACTTTGTATTATTAAAAGTATGATACTTCTTTCATAAATAATAATAATTTTATCAGGTCGTCTGCGGGTGCTATGGAACGAGCGTTATTAAGTAAATAACTTAGGTACACAGTAATCGCCATATTGTTCCTATTTATTATTTGAGATGGAATAATTCACATTAACTCCAGAAATTATTGAATCAGCAAAGCAAATAGAGTGTAATTTGTTATCAGAAAAATCTATGAAGATATATCAGCAAACATATAAATTACCGGGTTGAGAATAACATTGGTGTCTTTTTCAGAGAATGTACTATTGGTACATTTTTCCGAATTAAGCAAAAGTATGAAATCTTCATTATGGTCAATATATGAGATGCTCAGAGCTACTTTTTTGTCTACTATTATTATTATTTTAGGTGAAAAGATTAAGAGAATTACTTTTTCTATTAACAATAATACTGATATTAATGGTTTGTCACATGTATATTATGACTTGATTAACAACTGATTTTTTGTTTGAAGATTTTTGCACTACCTGTATATACTTTTTAAAGAAAATTTTTAAATTTACTTGTATCTTTTTTACTTTCACCGACATTCCTAAATATGAGTTCGTCTTTCATTCCTAATATCGCGTTCAAATATTTAATATTTCAATTTGTACCGCAAGACAAACTACAATAAAAATTTATATGTTTTGAAGAAATTAAAAATAATATTTTTTGAAAAATTATTATGAAACATTAAAATTCTTATACGATGTTAGGTATGTTAAAGTAATTGTCATTATGTTTTCTGTTTGTTTTTAAAAAAAAGTCATTTACATCTTATTGTTACTCTTTTAGCATAAGAATATATATTTTTTCTGAAGATGGGTATTACGAAATAAACCCGAAACGTACGTTAAATTCAAGTTATTGTTGTGTGTTGTTTTTTTTTCTCAAATGACCTACTATCCCAGAATGTTGAATCTATAATATTGATTACATGGTCAAGAAAATTCTTTTAGGTGGCATTAATTTTTGCCATATCTGAGGCCTGTCAATGTGATGAATTACTTCGAATAACCATTGGAGATATTGAAGATATCGGAATTGTTGAGCACTCTGTCAACTACAAAAACAAAGAAAGGGATCCTTTATTGTAAGATAATTTTTAGACATATATCGGAAATATAGTTCCCCAAGACCTACAACAAACAGATAGTAACAGATTTTTTTTAATGTTCCAATGGTAAAGCATATTATAATCAATTAATAGGAATTCATATATGTATTTAGGAAAATGCCAAAACAAGTTGCTGCGTTTCTCAAATTGAAGAATGCTGACAAATATACTAGACATTGTTTCCATAGAACTTCACCTACATTATTATTAAATTTAGGAGCTGATTAGAAATGAAGGGTAGATGAATATCTTTAACGGTAGCTTGAAGGCTACATTTAAAAAAAAATCCCTACTGCAACTAAGTACATCAAGTGCTGGAAACGATTTTTTAAATAATTCAATTACTTTGGAGGATTCATTAGTTCATAAACAATCTAACCTACATAGACTAAGTAAATGTTTCAAAACAAACAGTACGAAGGATATCCCTTACTTTGCTTTATATAAAATTACTTTCGCTAAAGAACGAATTTTAATTTAGCGACAGTAAAAATGATGCTAATGACTAGGCAGTAAATTTGACACTTTAGTGCCTGACAGCTGTCACTAAAACTCGCCTTTAACGTCGATCGGCGAAAAAGAACTTAATGAAGCATTTCTGGGTAGAAATAAATTCAATTCAATGGATACCATACAAACCGTTCTGTCACACATATCGACAGCAATAAAAACGTCTCTCCGATGCTTAGCATTGAATCCAGAAATGTCCTCGGGACAGCACATAAACCAGACTATTTCTGTAGGCATCACGTATTTCAACACCGCAGCAAATTGTCGGGAAAAAATGGAAGTGATTTTTCCAGATTTGCGAAATTGCTTTTATATTTACTTTATGCCAGGGCTTTGGGCCCTTGATATATTGCCTGCGAGTTTGTAGAGATTTCTTTATATTTAAACTGACAATAGAAATATGAGGAAACTTTTTTTTATTGCGTCATAACTTTTATGTTATAAGCCATAAATTATCATTGGGCCTGTGATGCATCTTAAACAGTATCGCCAGAAAAATGTAGGTGTTTTTTCCTGAAGTGAAATGTGGTTGTTTTTAATGGTAAATTATTGAATATTATCGTAATTATAATTTTCTTGTTCGTGATGCTAATATAAAACTAAGAATGATGAAATATATTCATTTTTATAATTTAAAGGATGTCTAAAATTCGATAGTGTGTATTATGTATATTGTGACTACAAAAAAATTAAGTAAAATTTAGGACACGTGGTGTTAAATAGAACGAGGTAAGCTCCATTTTCAATTGAAAGTATTATCTTTGAGATTTGACAGAAACGACTAATAACATCATCAATTATATTAAAAATCACATTAGCGGTGGAAGGATCAAGTAGTCATTAGAAAATAATTTTCGTTGTTTAAAGTACGTGACTATATAGAAAGGTAGGCTCGACGTTTCTCTTTTGCCTACGGTAGGAGATATTAAAAATGGTTGAACATGCTAAAAGTAATAAACATGAATATTATAAGTGGTATTATAAGAAAAAGTATATATTAGTTGACATTCGAATGCAACAATAATAGTAATAGCTTACGGTGTCATCCAAAATATACTGCAAACTGCTCGTTAAGAATCTATCCGTAAAAATCGTTCCAGAAGAGATAAAAATGACTGACATTTAACATTTAGTAGTAATAAGAATATTAAAAATTGAATTACAATTATAAATGTATGGAAATATTATCACATGAATTTATTGGCATGAAGCAGTGGCGGCTGGTGAGATTTCAGGTATGCTATATATCAATATCCAGATATGGGACCCAAACCAAACTTTAGGGTATATGTACTGTGGCCATATAGAGAACTTTGGTAGAAGAAGGACGATTTTACAGTTTCCGAAGAAAATTGAAAAAAAACGTAGGCCTCAACTCAAATTTTCAAAATGGCTTCTTTAAATTTCGAGAAACATTTTTTCCATAAACTAGATGTAATTTTACGGATAGGTTTCAAGTTTTATTAAAAAATAAATATATTTGTAGAATTTATAGCATTTTGAAATTTTTATAATGTATCACAAATACAATATTAATTTTCAAACTGCTGTAACTTTAACAAAAATTTATTTTTTTAAATAAAATCTGAAACCTATCGGTAGAATTATGTCTAGTTTATGAAAAATAATGTTTCTAGAAAGTTAAACAAGCCAATTTGGAAATCTTAGGTGGAGCCCACGTTTTTTTTTAACTTTTTTTCGCAAACTGCAAAATCGTTCTCCTTCTACTGAAGTTCTCTATATATATAGCCAGAGTACATATATGCTAAAGTTTGGTTTGGGTCCCATGTCTGGTTATTAAGATATGACATACCTGAAATTTCACCAGCCGCCACTGGCATAATTTGAGTAATTATTTAATCTTCATAAACCCGAGGGGGGTACAGCTGTACCCCAGACATGAATTTTTGGGTATATTTCTAAAATAATTTTTTTTACTTAATTTCCTTCGAGCTATGTTTCTTAAATATATATCTAAATTGGTATACAAAATTTTGAATAAATTACTTTTTATTGTAACTAATTATAAAGAGTTTTGTTGCTTGGGGCAACGTATGTGTAGAACATTAAAAAAATATAACTGTTTGTAACAAGTGTGATAATTAAATCATTATTTAAAATGTCACTAAAATGCTTCTTTTTTCATAATTATTTTTGTTTTTATTATTTCTAATCATTTCATATTATTTTTTCAAAATGTGTTTACTCATTTATCAATGCTGACAACTTTTTTTATGTAAAAATATATTTTTTTTATAAGTAGAATGTGTTTCATTTTTAATATTCCCTAATTATAACATTAAAAAAATAATAATAAGCCAAAAAAATTTTGAAGTACATTTGGACTCCACTCGGTATTTAATGTAAGTTTTTGACCACGGGTTTATGAAGGTTAATGGCGATACAAAATATTTATAATCAAATTTATGTTAACATTTCGAATGTATATTTTGATACTTGATTTTGAATTTGGTGATGGAATAAATAATAACACCTTCAAAATAATGCTTTTAAAGTCATACAAGTTTTTGTGATAGCAGAAGTAACCATCTCTTTGAAACGAAGGGCGAAATCTTTCCTTGTACAGCAGGCGAGGCATTGATCACTGATTGCTCGAAAGCATAAGGTGGCGGTTTTCCAAATTTGGCGTAACATATGCCCTATTTGTGACCTCGCTTCAGTGCCAATAACGGTACTTAAAATTTACTTACTAATTTACTTAGGGAAAATGGAAATTTAGCTAGGAAAACGTGAAAAAATCGGCATCAAAATACGCCGTAGGCAATCTAGAAAGACGGCGAAAGGCATAGCGTTTAGCCGTTTGGCGCCGCACGGCTCGCAAAAAAGCCTTTGTGGCGGCAAAATGGGCAATTTTCGAGTGGAAAATGATGGAAACTTACGAAAGGAAGAAGATAAAGGTTGATGATACAAAATACGCGGTTTATAGAACAATTAATGGATGGTATTTTAAAAATGGCCGTTCTACAATAAAAAAAATCGGGTTGCTATATCATGCGAACAAACTTTATTGCTTAGAATATCTAGAAAATTGTTTTTGCGAATTATGCGTGACATGAATTTCTGTTTTATAACACATCGAAAAAGTTAGAAAAAGTCTAAATAGTGGTATGATGAAAAAACAATTTAAGACAATAGAAGGCCAAAATATGAGTCGAAGAATATATTATTATAAATTATTTATACAGGGTGTTTTTAAATGAAGTAGCAAAAATGAGACCACAGATTCCTTAGTTGAAAATAAATCGATTTAACCTAATATACCTATATCCTAAATCGCATAATAAAAAAGATACAGGATGTCAAAATTAAAATTTTATTTTCGATATTTGTAGATAACTTCTTAGAAAATCCAAATATTTACATAAAATTTGTAAATCAAGAGTTTTTGCGGGCGAGAAATTCAAATTTGTTTCTAATTTTGACGTCACTAGTAGAGGGTGTCACTTATGGCACATGTTTCTTTTAAATGGCAGAACTTTTTTGCTGCTTAGTGTATCCATCTGACTATTGAAACAATCGATTCTCCTGTTATATCTGAAAAAGGTATACCTCGTTGAAGTCGTTAGGAGTAACAGATTTCGAAATAATCCTATTTTAAATTTTCAGTGCACCGATTGAAAACTGTTATCGTTTTCTACTATCTTTGCTACTGATAATACAGCAAAATGTTACTTGAAAAATTGTGTTCAGAACGGTAAATTATGGAGACCTGCAGATTTAAAAAGGTCACGAACTAAATAACCGGTTACCGCCAGAGAATAAATATACCTTAGGTTTACCTAGAAATCTTCAACCTGCCCTTGTTCTTCTTAGACTAGGATATTAGAACCTCTGGACGCCTTCATATATTCATCATTGATTCTAAGGTTACGTTGATCCATGTCATTGTATTTGCCGTGACAGAAGAAGCCGATAGTGACGAGCGGCGAAGTAATATCCAATGCAATCAAACCTGTTACGGAACGTATGACAAGTCCAGCATTATCTGAGAAACAGTTGCTATTGAAGCAGCCTTAGAGCCAACAATCGGAACCAACAATATATGGACGAATCAAGCAATTCTGATAGCCTAGTTCGAGAAGAATATTGGCATGTCAAAAGATCCCAAGATTGGTGGAAACACGGATATGTAGATATATACATATATGTATATTAATGGTGAAAACATTGGATTCGTAGGTGCTTATTATGTAGCAATAAACAATACGGATAAGAACCAATACCGGATTCTTATCCGGTAGGAGATGTCAAAAGGTTAGTAAGGAACATTTGAATGAGCCACGCACGTTGATCGTTTTACTTTTTTTCAAATTATGTAGTTTGAAATCTAAAAATTTTGCTTCTTCGTATTTCGTCTAATTGTACCTAATTCGCATATATCCAGAAATAGCAGGTATAACAATTCAGATTTTGAAATTCACAAGGCATATTTTTTTGGAAACTGAGATTGTAGATTAGTTCAACAAGGTAGTTTATTGCTAATGTGGAATTACAGTACAATTTTTTTTGTCATTTGCTTGCAGGATATTGCTTTAATAAGTGTTCTCACTCGTAAGTTTTTTATTTATGGACTAAATTTAACGAACTTTTTTGTTAAATAGATATTTCTCTATTTCTTATGATATGATTTAAATTCATGGCTAACTGCTACCATGCAAACACAACAAATTCCAACGAATTCTTGATTAAAAATACAAATATACCAATTTTCATAGTTCATCACGAACGTTAAAAAAAATAATCAAATTACTTTATCCTCCGACAGAAAAATATAAAATTAAATAACTTTTGTAAGTATTTATTTCGCATTTATGCAAATGACATTAACTTCGTGCAATGTTTATATGCATAACATAAGACATTTTAAATTTAATGATTCAGTTTTACGTCAAATATTTTCAAATTATACCCTTGATGCATTTATAAAGTTTCAAATCACTTCTACACCTTCTACTTTATTTTCTGCATGTACTAAAAGTTTGTTTTAGAAAAACAGTGTTATGCCAAAGAATTTTACGGACAAACTCCTTTTTACTGACTCATCAATATGAATCTTCTGCATCTTTATCTAAAAATAGTCTGTGAGAGATAAAATCTATTATCCATTATATTAAGTTTAAAATTGAGCCGTATCTCCTGACCGTATTTTAAAGAATTATTTTCGCAAATTTTGACAATAACTTAAACGATAAATCTCGATTGCTATAGAGATACGATCCCAAAGAATCCCTGGCACTCAGTTGGAAATATAGGACAACCTTCATCCGATATTCACGAGAAATATTGCTTTAAGTAAAACAGGCATGAAATAAGATATTCATCGTGAATAATATGCTCATTTGTAAACTTTATCATAATAAACATATTTTTGGTTGAGGTTGGTGGAATATTGTAAAGAGTTTTAGTGATCTCGACAAAGAAATGAAAAAGCCATATCGTCACCCCAGAATTATATTGTTCTATATCCAGTTTTGGCCAAAATAACATAATGTAATCCCTGAAAACTAGATAATTAGCTTGAACTATATCCATAAAAATTACGTATTAACAAAGCTCTACAAGAAAATTTTTGGTAAATTAATGTACTATATCCACATTTTTTCCCCGAACATAATATTATTATCTTGTCCCTCGAAATCTATGAGAATTATATTGTTCCATAGCCTTTAAGAAAATTATACTGTGCTATATCCCTTCTCAATGTCACTTCCATGACCCAGAACTATTTTGTTCTATATCCGATTAGACATAATATAGAAAAGCTTTGCTTGATTTGCAAAATACATTTTCATTACCAAAGTCCAATGTATCAAAGAACTTTTATAAAATGAAACTGTCCTGTTATAATTTTACAGCTCACCTCAATGTGAATAACACTGTTTACAACGCAGTGTGGCACGAACTTCTTTGACGAGCCGGTGTCCACATTGCTAGTGCCCTGATTAGAATACTAAAGGACAATCCTCAACTTAATACACTTATTTCATGGTCAGATAGTTGTGTGCCACAAAATAAAAATTCGATAATGTTCTTTGCTTTACAGAAATTTATTTAATTCTGGCAAGCAAAGAACATACAAGTGAGATCAAAAGTTCGGGGAGCCAGCCCATGACAGCGTCCAAGAAATAGATAATGCTCACAGTTGCATACAAAGGTATATACTCAATTTAGAAGTTTCGTCCCCTTTAACTTGAATTGGTCTCCTCCTGTCAATGCCAAAATCGTGGAAACTTAAATTTAGAATAATCCAGATGACTTCTAGAGATTATTTTGACTATCAATCATTTTCAGCTCGATATTCATGTAATTTAATTCCTTACACAAAAACGAAACATTTAATATATGAAAAGGACACATTACGGAGAAATAAAGGCTGCTTAGCTAAAATATACAATAAGAATGAATCTTAAGACGGAGGTATCACTTCCGGATAACATCCCCCAAATACCTAAGAAGAATGTTAATATACCCGAACAAAAAAAGAAGCATTTGTTGAGATGCTTCCTCAAATGCCAGAAGAGGAAAGACAGTTCTACAGGCTTTATTAGGGTTGCATAAAAAACTTATTTTTGTTCGACATTAAAATATCTTTTTTTATATATTTTTGGGTAATAACAATATTGCGTGAAACTAACTACTCTGTGGACTAAAGCATACCTAGATGTTTGGTATCAGTGAACATACATATCACTTCATTGATAAGAATTGTAGGAGATTTGATTTATTTTAAAATACCTACAGTAAAAAAATCTAAACATCTTGTTCTATATCCCCATATTTCTTTACTAAATCTGAAAATGATTTTGTTCTATATCCATTTACAAAAACCCGTTTTTATGATTTCTTATAACTCTCTTGTAGACTAAAATAACTAAATTGTAACATTACTTCATATTTTGAGACACTGATCTTAATTCCACATCTCTTTACAATATATGTCAATGTATGATCGCCGTACAATATTTAGACACGATTTCCCAAAAGTAGCAGTTTGGAGTATAGAACATTATAATTCTGGGGTGACGATATGTTAACGTAGCTGCGATGCAAATTAGACAAAATGTCAAATAAGTGGAAATATTATTAATTTTTAATAAATTAAAACTCAGTTGTTGGTCACTATTAATATATTAAGTTATTGATATATTTCCTAGAAATGCACAGGGTTAACAATGACTATACAAATATTTTAAGAAGGAACGCCACCGTCCACTACAAAATTGTTTTCGAAACTATATTAAACCACTGTTTATCACAGACTTTGGCTTTTGTCTATACGGAAAGCGTATTTGGTATTACACTGCACGATAATATTAAACCATTTTTGCATTTAGTTAAATTGTTTTTATTATTATGCGATTGAACCGAATATTATCTATAATGTAACACATTTTATTTAAATTTAATTGGGTAATTTACATATATGCATTTGTTACTTTTGTGCCTACTTGTTTATACGCTTGAATCTCTTGTAATTTGACATACTGCCTGTTAGAGAACATTGAATAAATAAATAAATATAGATGTACTTGTCACATTTCCCATAAATCAATAAACTACTAGGGCGAGGAGTACTTCACACCGATAATTTTTTAAATTTCTTGAGTCATTGGGAAATTAAATTCTGTTAATACTAATAATAGCAACAATAATCGACGATATTTTCCTAAAATAATTAGTACTATTTTAAACTCATCATCTCGAGATGTTTACTGTGTTCGAATATAATATTCTAAGCTTTGACCAGTGTTTTTCGATATTTGGAGAATATGCAGCTAGTAATACGAAATTCTAGGTTATGGTTCAGTTTCAGTGACTAATTTTTAATTTTAAACGTTTTATAGTAATTAAATAAATTAATTTATGCCGGGTATAGATATTCAGATCCCTATATCTCCATATGGAGCTAAGGCAATCGTACAAGATTTTATAATTAAAGACTGCCGCTGATGCATTCTGAGTTTTCTACTAGTAAGTATTCTTTACATAAAATTTCAGTTTTCTTAGAATAACTATACTTATTTATATAACTGAACACGGACTATGTATTCTGTTAATGGATAATTCTGTCTGACCTGTAATGAATGAAAATGTAGTTTTGACAATGTGAAAAAAAGGAACAAAGAACGAATGAAAAATACTGCAGCTAACCGGATTAACTGTTATCTATCAAGTGCTTAAGTATTATTAATAATAAAAAAGTTTATTTTTGTAGGTTCTACATTTGACAACGCTATAGTCGACATATCTAAGCCATCTCGGACGATGATTGTCATAGGCGCGGATTGTTCAACGGAAAAGAGGGTTTTGGTAAATTTTTTAAACATCGAGCTAGAATTCCGAAATAAATTTTTTATTGTTTTTAGGTCCCCGAGAGCACGCGGTTAAAATTTTTATACTCAGTCATAGATAACTCTGTATAGGTACTGAGCCTACTTTTATTAAGTAATAATTGAAACAGTAGTTCTTTTTCTCATTTGACCTTCCCTTAGATCAGGTACGAAGGCAAGCAAAGCAAAGCAATGTATGCCGTATTCTGTGTATCTGCAGCAAGATCTATATTGAACGAACAGCGTTAACAAGAAACATAGTGGATAAAGTCTCTGCTGAGAAGAAAAGGTAAGATTTTGGTTAAGACATTCCAGAGAAGCATCAGAAATCCAAAAAACCGAAATCATTTCAACCAGGGTGATGGCTTAGAACCACCTACCTGAAATTACAAAATGATTCGTAAATTCCACCATACTTCGAATATTATGGAGCAAATGTAGGTACCTACATCAAATAAATTACGATCCAATCACTTTATATTCAATTTAAGAGTTAGGTATTTCTGAGGCAAAGAGCAATATATCTCTCGAAACTCCTAAAAGAGTTTTTATGTGTTAATTTATAAGGTTTGATCTTAAACTTAATATTATATCTTGGAGTAAGTTCGGACCTCGGTCTGTCGTCCATTCAAATTAATTCCAATAATATCTGGGAATCTCATAAATTTAATGGGTTTAACTCATTGGATGTTTCCAAGTTCTTTTTTAATGAAATACCTGTGTAAATACGGTATTACCCAGGCTGGGTTGTAATTTAGACGTAAAAGAACTCCTTCAATTTCATCAATTCAAATTTACTTTTTAACAACATGGATTCCAATTATAAGGTTGTATAAATTAGAATTTCTTTAGACGCATTCTATTTTTGCTTGGCATGTATTACAGTAGTCCTTATTGTTAAAAGGGTTTCGAATTTAGTTTCTTTTGTTTTGTAGAATGCATAATGTTGTGAAAATGAATAAGTTTTTATATAAAAGATCGCTTAGTGATGACGAACTGCTATTTCCAGGAACTTGAAAGTGATAATCCCGAGTTGTATAATATTATCTATGAGGAAATAGCTAATGACTTCAAAGATGATGTTTTGTCAGTGGTAGAGGAAGAAAACTATCTATAGGTTAATACAAATATAAACAATAAAATCACAATAAGTTGATTTTTAGGTGGATAAATTAATGAAATAATGTAGAATACCCAATATTCAGCCTTTCACGTAAAATTTGATAGTCCGTCCTATGAAGGTATATTTATATCAATAAAAATTTTTCATTATTATTTATTTTGTTTGATACATGAAGTTGGTCGATTTTGTTCAAAAACTCCTTTCAGGAATATCTGTGAACTGCATCTCGCATATTTCTTATCTTATTTGAACTACCTTGCTTAATTCTATGTACCGTCAAACGGAGTTAAGTGAATCATATGGGGTTAAGTGAATGACATGGTTACTTTCAGGAATTTTTGCGCATATTGTAATTGGTGGGGATAAATAACCCATGGTACCAGTTGCTTAGGCTTTTTAGTTGACCACCGGATACAATGTGAGAGTGCTCGCGGTGATTATTTTTTCACATAAGTAGTAGGTACGTTTAATTGTTGATGCATGTTTGTTATTTTAAAAACCGCGGGAACGTTTAAATGCGCACAACACTCGCTATGATTTTTGGACTTTCGGCTATCAGAAATATGTTTTCACATGTGTTAAGAAGAATATGCCGCATTCAAACGTAAACTGAGCAAACTACGGGGTAAAATGAATCGCAACAAAAAACTAATAAAAACCTCCAGTGACACTGAAACAATACATTAGGAGGAATCATTACATATACATTATATAAACTATGAAAATCTTCAAAAAGGAGGCTACATAATTGCAAAATTTCTCGTGGCCAAACGAGTTCGATTTTACGTTGGAAAAATCGAATCAATTTCTGACGAAGGACTAACACTTAATGTGTTAAGAAAAAAAAGGAGTTGAAAAAGGATATTTCGTGTATCCGCAAATTCCGGATATATCAGAAATCGATTCAACACTATTTCACAAAAAGGTGACTTAAAAGGGGACAACATATATTTGTTATTACTAAAAAGGATTTTTCAATTCTTGAATAATTCTGTTTATTACATATTACGAAAGATATGTAAGACATATAAGACTGTTTTATTTGTAGCTTTATTTGTTAAGAATAAATTTTATAATTTTTTGCAATGTGTCAAAGAATAAAGGTTTTATATGTTACGTTACTTGCATTTTTTTTCGATTTTTTTTGTTAATTTTTTTTAATGACAGATGTTTTTTTAAAACTTTTTTATGAAGTTCACTTTACCCATAATTATTTAAAAGTGAAAAATACATGTAATTCACATATGTGATTCTCTTTACCCCAAGGTACAGGGTAAAGTTAATCACACTTTGACCAAAAAAAAACAGAAAAACTTATTTACCTGCGACAGTTACAAATATGGAATACGGTGTATAAAGGATGAATAAACATTCACTGATTTTTTTTCAAATTTATATCTCAAACGTTTATAAGATATTAAGGAAAAACTCAAAATATTGATACATTATACCCCGTTTGATGGTACTTCTTTATGAATTATAAATATAAAGACGTGTGTGTAAAAAATATACTTACAGCACCACAAGGTTGTCCATAAGCGGAAAGGCTTCAGCTGACAAGGAAGTTATTAAATTATTTCCAATATTTCTGAAAAGCATAATAATTCAAATTAGAACATTACTCACTCAAAATATAACTTGTATATTATTTTGTTCAATTTATAATTTCAAGAGATTTTTATTTATTTTTTGCTGTTCATTTTTATTGCCAATTAGTTAAAGCAGTGCCAATTGTTCATGTAAAATTTCACAACAGATGTTAATAAGGGTTTAGTTTTATTTGGTTGTGGTAATGTGAGTGAAATATTTTATGTAGCAAACTTACCAGTAATGTGATTGCTTTCAATTGTTATGTTAGAAGTTTATAATCTATCAACGGTTTAATACACAAATGAACAATAATATAGTTTAAAGTGGTACCTATAACAAATTTCTTAGATTATATCCTGGCATATGGATCGGGACAAACACACCACTTAGGCAGCTTGTGCAGTGACCTGATATATATAGGACCCCACTATAGAACGACCTTCACCGAGCTAGTTAATGGATGTAAAGTATTTTATATCCAATTAAATATGTCAATAAATATATTGCAAATGGGTTGTCTAAAAAATTTCAGTCCAGAATATGATCAATTAACAATAAATTTTTTTTTAACATTTCACTAGTTTGGTTAATAGACAAATTCCATACCAATCGAAAGTATGAAGCCCATAGAATATGCAAACGTTAGGTTGACTATTTTTTTCCCGTCACAACTCTTGGCTAGGCAGGTATAAACAGGTAAATCGATACTAGTAACTTGCACCGGTGTGGTTACTAAATTATAGTTAAATTAAAATAAAGATTATTTCATTACGAACACGGTGGTATAGGGTTGTCTGCGAAAAATCAGTCCTGAATTTCGGTTGTCGAATTTTAAAAAGTGATATATGCCCCAGCGAACCATTCCATGTGATAGAAGAGTACACAGCACTGCAGCTGTGTGTAGTTCGTCCATACCGAAAACGAAGGCGATCCGTTTATCCGTTTCTCCAAAAAATCGAATAAAGTCCGAAGGCGGCGGCATTATTATTAATCTGCCCCTAGGAACCCCTAACGCGACGACGGACTAATTTTTTCAGATTCGCCGGTCCACTAATATGTCTCGCTCGTGTGCAAAGAGTCGTTTTCAAACCTTGTTGTTTAATATACTATTCTATTCTAGAATGAAGATCCATCACCTGAATACTTAAATGACCAGAAATGGAATACTTCATCGTAACAATTTTTATATGTGGGATGTCATCGTAAATCAGTTGCTGTTATATGCAGAGTGTTACAGAATTCTAAATCTAAAGGTTCTTTGTTTAAAAATAAGATAAAAAATTTATATAGAGATGGGTCGAAAACCGATCGAGATATTGAAATATGATTTGGTACACAGCAGTGTATGGTGAAGGGCTTTTTTTATAAATTTCTCTTGTAAAATACTAGCATCAGTGGCGTTCGTACTGTTAAATACTAATTTCACTTATTTTTGGACAAATTGGTATAGCTTTCTTAAAGTTGTGTTAATTCTGCTTAAAAAGTGTCTCATGGATTTTTTCCTCCTGATGCATACTTTTCCAGATAAAATTAAGTTATTAATTATTACAATAGACCAATTTTGGAATGCTAATTATAAATTATAAAATAATCTAGGTAGCATGTGTCGGTTTTAGTGTTTAAGTTAGTTTTATGAATGGAAAAGCAAACGGAAATTCGAATGAAGCAAGGCAATGAAGCTATGAAGATGCATTTTGTGACCTTACGCAAACACTTTTTCGAATGTTCATACACGTTTGAGGGAAACGGAAAAAGTAACAGTAGATCGTTGGACACAAAGAATTGTACCCCATAATCTCTTAACATCATTGTGTAACATCCTGTATATTAATTCTGAATTCTAATTCCAGGAAACACAGCGATCCAACTCTAAGTTATAATTTCTTTAATTTTAGAATGATGAGATGACAACAACTTTTAAGTTACTTCAACACATCCGACATAGATTTAAAAATAACCTTTGTTATTGTATACAGAGTGTCCGGAAAGTAATGGGACCCAGCTTACTTAAACATAGCTTCCTGTGATCAAATAGGACCGATTTAGACAAACTTAGCTTAGTCAAAAAGTGTCTCATATAGAAGATACAGAGCTTCAAAAAAATTGTTTTCTTGTCATGGGTATAATTAAGAAACTTCCAATCATGTTGAAATTTGGTACAGTTATGTTTTAGATAAGTACAAGCATTGCGGAGGAGTAAGTAGTGCTGCATATCGTAGGGGGAGCTTTTGGTAGTTTTTTTGTAACTCATTTTTATCGTATCTTTGCCCATAACAATAGAACAATTAATTTCTTTGAAGCCCTGTAACTTCTAAATGAAGCACTTTTGGACTAAGCTAAGTTTGTCTAAATCGGTTCTATTTGATCACAGAAAGCTACGTTTAAGCTGGCTCTCATTACTTTCCGGACACCTTGTAGAAGCTAATGAAGACTATAAGTATTTATTTGTTGATCCATTTTTTGTGCTTTAACTCTGTATCTTTCACAGAAATCGATATTTATAAAAATGAAATACTAAAGTACCTATTGAGAACTTAAGTGTATTTCCAATGCATTCAACGATTCAAAATTCCATATAACTGTTTGGAGGAGGTGACAAATTATTGTGTCTAACGCAGGGGTCACCAAATGGCGGACCGCTGACCTATTTTGTGCGGACCCAGAAGAACCGAAGAATATCAATATAAAAATTTGTGGTAATTCAATTCCTGGAGATGGTCTACCAGGATTTAATGGCAATAGCTTGCGCCAACTTAACTCCAGACTTCAGACAGATTGTTCACAGTAAGAAATGTCATTTTTCGCATTAATATTAGGTACTTAATTTGTTATTTTTTAATTAGATGTACCTACCTTTTCTTAATATAAAAATATTCAGATTTCATTTTGTTTTATTTTTTAATTGATATTATAAATCTTGGTTGCTAGTCATCATCTACCAAACGGACCGCGACAGATTTATATATTTTTTAAACGCATTGAAACTAATTGATGATCCCTGGTCTAACGTATTGAAGCAGAAATTTGAACTTATTGCCACGACATGATCCCTTTGAACAGAAATTGACGTAATTTACTTTTTTTTTTTAATAAGTGTACCTACTTGAAGTCATAGCGTCTGTTTCGCTTTTGTTGGCCCACTCTGTTTATTGACCATTTCAAGGTAATTTTTTGTAATACATACACGATGTATGAGTAATCGCCTGTAAATTTATTTGAAACCAATTCACGTCAAGTGGCATTTTCGGTTTTTGCTAAGAAAATAATCCGCTGGCTGTGAGGCAACACACTCGATTTATCTGTGTAATTAAGTGAATAAATGCCAATAAAATACATTAAAATTATGCTATCTGAATTGGGATTAATTAAATAAACTCGTTTTATTGCACATGCAGTTTACATAATTGCGCCAATTATATCCATATATTATGGAGGTTCGACATTACTTTATGTCAAAATGCCCTGCGTGTGTTCCAATCAGTCATCTCTTTCAATCAAAACGGATATTAAAAGTTAATAAGAGTTTAATGTGCATGTGACCTGGGAGACACTTTTACTTTGGTTATATTTATTACTGTAATTAATTTGCTCATTATATAATTGCAAAGTATATATGTCAAAAAAATGCAAAAGTGTATATATGCATTAGAATCCAGGTATTAAAAAAAAAAGAAAAATGTACCTTCAAGTCTTACTTCAACAATTTCCAACGCGTACCAGCTGTCATTTTAAGTTTCTTGATGTTTTGAGAGACTTGATCAGAAATAATTCTAGAGCTGAATATAAAATTTGAGATGTGTCCTAGACTATGATATTCTGATGCATGATTTGAGGCCACTGGTTTGTGATATTTCGGTTATTTATGCTCATTTATTCAAAATTTGGGGAAGTACTTAAGTAGTGAGAGTAGTCACTTTAGTAACTTGTCCATTTGGAGCTAGTATTAGGTGTACGAGTGGCAGTCATGGGCACGCTGTCTTTCAAGGTCTTGCCCGAAGAAGCTCTTATATGTTTGCCAATGATCAGAGGGTTTTAGTGGTTGTCGCGGAGGAGGATTTAGTGTAGGTGGGGGTATCAGAGTGAGAAAAAAATATAGCTGCTTATGTGGAGTATGATACAGACGTCAGAAAGATGGAGATTGATGCTAGACTCCATCCTCTCTTTGGGCATCTCCTACCCCTCTGATGCCGTCACCACATTCAACACAAGCAACCATCTTTCCTTCTCACTCTGGTACTCCCTCCTACATTAAATCTTTGACTACAACCACTAAAACCGTTTGGTCATTGACACTGGATACCATCCCTTCCTTACCACCCTCTGGTCATTGGTGATGATGCAAGAACTTCTTCGGATATGACTTTGAAAGACACCGGCTGCCGCTGACGCACCTAGTGACAACCCCGGACGAACAGGTTATCAAAGTGAACCAGATCCCTTATTACTTAACTAATTGAAGTAGTTCTAAGCCCTTATCAGGGTTTAAATTATTTTAATTTTTCTGGATTTCTATTATCTCTCTCTCTTTCTGTCACATCTAAGTAGTTTTTATACAGATCTATTGAAGACCTCCACCCTATGTGTCATATCTGTATACTTCTCTCTCTTGCTGTAGAATATGAGAGTATCAGTGTCTTGGAGTATATTAGTTTTATTTAATAGAATCCTTGTATATAGGATTATTGCTCTTAGACGTCTTTCTGATGGTATTTATAATGCTTCCATTAACACTTTTTCTCTGGAATCTGATCGTAAATGATGTTTTTTCCAAGTTCTGGATCACCTGTGCTGATGCACGAAGGTGTTGCCGATACCACAAAAAGGGAGACACATTAGCATGAAATTGGAGAAACACGAGAGTCCTTGAAATATCCATCTTTCTCTATAAATCTTGCTCCCCTCTCTGTCTTCCTTGCAATGTTATAGACGGTGTTAACTGACCTAACAACATTGTATATAGGGTAGACAGGTTGTTTCCAGATATTCTTCCTTTTTATCGAACATGTGGTTTTTCTTCTGGATTGGATGGTTAATCAGCATCCAAATACCTATTAGTGTTAATAGGTTTTCTGTAAACACCGTCTTGTGTCATCTGATTTTCTCTTTACTTACTTTGTTTATTTTTTCTTAAAATTTTACTTACTAACTCCGCCTTATTTATATAAAAAATAATTTCATAGTGATGTAAACAATATATAACATTGGATCTAAAGTTTACTTAATTTTTTGAGAAAGGCTTTATATCATGTAAGATCATCTAAGGGTCACGTGGTAGAATGCACTTGATCTGAACATCCCCTAAGGATTTCTAAAAAATGTGGATATTTGTCCTGCTTATTCACCTTTGCTTTTATTTTGGAAATAAAGAAGAAATAGAAGATTTATTTTTTCTATATTAAAGTGAAGAAACAACAACTATGAATTGTTGCTGTATTGTGTTTACCTTTGGAAGTATCAATTCATAATTGCTTAGAGCTTTGTATATATCCTTAAATTAGTTAATATTTTGTAACGCAAATCATAATTACAAATTGGTACCACAAAAATGTATGTTGTAGATATATTAAACAAATATTACTGAAACACAAAAATATAAAACCTTTAAGAAATGTATCAATCACAAAACTGGTAAGTTGTGATATGCGCATGTGTATCAAATTTGTATTTCGTTAAATACGCATGCGCAAATTTTGTGATGGAGATGAGGTATGGAGGATGAACTATGTAAACAATGTAATGATCAGAGTGCATTGAATTCGTTTCCTGTAATAAAAATACATGTTTATTTATACATAGTCAAGTATCGAATAGATCAACAACTTTTTGTAAATTAAAAGTAAATTTGTCTCATATGGTTGAATAAGTAAATACATAAATTGCATGAATATTGCTTTGAAAAACTCACGAAAATAAAAACTGCAATATTTTATCATAAGATGATTTGAAGTAACTGATTACTTGCCAAGTGAAAAAAAATATTAACAATGGAAATATTTACTTTAAAGAAAACTAACAAAAGGAAACAAATTGCCTTAGAAAAAAAGGAAACTAAATGGAAACAATTATTATTATTATTAATTATTCTGATTGTATTATTGTTGAGCGATTTGATACAGGGAGTAACAAAAATAAATTAACAAATAAGCTTCAAAGATAAAATATACTTATACAAATGTTTTTCAAAAATGCTTCTTTGAACAAGTTGAAACTTAAGATATTCTAATAATTTATTGATTTTTTCTGTCAAGATTTCTTTCTTTCTTTGGTCTTTCCAAAATATAAATTATTACTAGAAGGCTTCAGTAATTTATTTTTTTAAAACTTTTAACTTCTTAATGTGTAATGTTATGTTTATGTCAATCATCAATGAAAATGAAAACTGTATATTCTTTATCTTTGTGGTCAAAAATAAGTTTTTTTATGTTAAATAAATGTGTCAAAAGTTAAAAAAAAATATTAACTTTAAATAATTTAACTAATTTCGGTGTGCATATTTAGTATAACAATAGGTATGAAACAAAAAATTACCAGCTTTAGAATCTTATCAGTAGCCAAGGTCTGGATCATTATTTACCAAAAAAAAAAATATATCACCCCGGCAAATAATGATCGATTATACTAACACATCCACCACCACTTGTAAATTTCTAAAGCTAGTAATATTCAGTTTCATACCTACTGTCACACTAAATATGCACACCGAATTTGTTTAAATTATCTCAAGCGGTTTAGAAATGAATAATTAAAAACTGATTTATTTTGACACGCTGTAGTTGGACAATGGCTGTCCTAAGACCTCACATTTATATAACAAAAACCCTTTATATTTGACCACAAAACACGCCTCTGGATTTTTTATTACTACCTGGAACAGCTTGCACAATACAATATATCAATCGCCTTGCCTTATACATCTATAAATTTAAAATATATATCTAAAAAATCACTCCCTGTCTCATCGGTACGTATTTAATTAACACCTTGTATAGCATTGAAAGAAAGTTGTTGATCTACCAACTTGATCAAAAAGAGACTGTGGGCAGTATAAGATGTAGGAGGAAGTGCTGGTGGTCCTGATACTCACAGGACCTCGAGATGCTTAAGTGCGGCCAATGCCTCTGCGGGGACGACGCGCAGCCGGTTGCCGTCGAGGCGCAGGCTGCGCAGCTGCGGTGCCGTCTCGAATGCGTCGCCGTCCACTTGCCAGATCTCGTTGCCGCCCACCTGTCTGGCTCAACAAGACCGGTGACGGTCAAACACACGCGCACACAGAAAAACAGTTGGGCATGCACTGGTTAGTATTATAGTAAGCGTCAATTATGATGAATCTGTGCGTTGAACTAATTTATATGTAGCTCTAAATTACATATTATTATTTGGGATAATGCAATCGGTAGAATTAGGGACACGCGACACTTAACAGAGCCGTACTCAATTTATTTAACCCGTCGTTATTTTACTTAGCGTAAACAATCAATTTTTTGATAGTCAGGAACGATATAATTTATTTTTTATATATATTTTTTGGTATTAATTTATTTCAATTATGTGAAATTAACTACTCTGCGGGCTAAAGCCCCAACCAGCGCTTACTTACACCCACAATATCTACCCATATACTCTTTATTAATAGCCTTTGTAATGTATTTAAGCTAAACAAATTAATATAAATAAATTTTCTTACAATTCCTATCAATGAAATCATATGTATGCTCTCAGACATCTAGGTATGCTAATGAACAATTTCGTAGACAAACCTGTAAAAAAATTAATCAAGGTAAATTTACTAACCTGGTTTAATCAAAACATTTTATAAATATTTAAGTTCGAAAATCGAAAATTCAACTACAATAGATGAGATCTGATCTACTTCTGCATTTTTAGGATTGGTTCTTCAGGTGGCCTACTTTATGTTGAAATTACCACATTCAAACCTCAAATCAGATGTTGATACATCATAAGAGATAGGAGCTATAACTATCACTACAAGTACATAGAATCACAGTTTAATGAATTTTAAATGTTTTTATTTATTTAGAGTTGAATTACACCACAATATTTACCCATTTTCTCTTTATTATTAGCTTTAGTATTTTTTTTACAGTATTCTAAAGGTATTTAATAAGCTAATATAAATCAATTCCCTTACAATAGTCGCTGCATGTAAAAATATAAGATATTCCAAACATGTAAATTGCTTGTGTCAGTCCTCTTATACCATTTTAAAATAACTTTTTCCTTATCGAAATATTATGAATAGGTACTGATCTAAAATACAGTGCTTTCGAAAAGTAAAGAATAAATTCATTATTTTTGAAATTGACAATTTTTTAAAATAGCAACCCCCAATTTTGATCATGCCATTCGAAAGAGCGTATCATTCTACATACGCATCGTCAAAAATCATGGTTGTCTGACAGTAGCCTTAGCGACCGAGAATGTTTTTTATTGCTGTCAGATAAAAACTTGAAATCGTACTTTATTAAATAGTTTTTTTTTTGAGTTATTTCTTTAGTTCGTATCTTTTGTTTGGCAAAAGCAGTGCGTTTGAAGTGTTTATTGAGAAGTGCTATCATTTTATAAAAAAAAAAAATGGTTAAATTAATTGAACGAGAATGAATTGAAGCTCTTTGCATGATCGGATTTGGAGACAGGACGCGCACCCAAAAAGAAGTAATTGAATTGTTCGATGAAACTCATCCTGATCGACATCGACATCTAGTCGACCGTCAAAATCAGTAGATGATGAGCTTAATGTTTTGTTGGAAATACAAAAAAATCATCACTCAACACAACCAATTGGCTTCTAATTTCAATATGGCAGCATCCACAGTTCACAAAATTATGAAAAAAGCAAATTATCATAATAATAATAATAATTTTATTTTGCTCATTTGACATTATAAAAGAAATGTATAACAATAGTCAATCAATACAATACAAAAGCAAAGTCTATGTATATCATACATGAATATAAAACAAAATAAAAACAAACAAAAAATTTTTGAAGAGTATAGAAACAGTTACGTAACAAGAACTTTTTAAGAATGGATTTAAAGACATGCAAGTTTTCTCATGACTTTATATCACTAGGGAGTACATTTAAAATTTTCAAGTCCATATGGTCAGGTGACTTGGAAGCAACTGCTAATTTTACAAATGGTAAACGAAAATGATGTTTAGTTCTAGTATTTATAGAATGAAAATCGCGATTACACATGAATTTATTTTTATTTTTATAAATATATACACATAACTCTAAAATATACAAATGTTACGGTTAAAATATTGAACTCAACAAAAAGACCCCTACAAGTATGAGTGCTTGAGAGACCAGCTAATAATTTTTGTTTTGCTACTATTTAAATATAAATGACCTAAAAAAATCACCTAAATCGGCATAGTCGACGGAAAAATTCTGGGTCCCTATACATTCGACGTCAACCTAATTGGTGCAAGATATTTGGATTTTCTTCGAGACGACCTCATTGCTGAACTAATAACTTTATATTCAGATATAGAGGGACATGATCTTCCAAGAAATAACATTTTCTTTCAACAAGATGGTGCACCTTCCCATTATGCAATACCTGTCCGTGCTTATTTAGATGAGCTGTTCCGAATCGTTGGATAGGGAGAAGGGGGCCGATAGAATGGCCAGCCAGATCGCCTGATTTGACACCCCAAAATTATTTCTTGTGGTGATACTTAAAAAGCAAAATATATGTTACTAGACCGGTTAATTTAGAAGATTTAAAAGCAAGAATTCGTCACGAGATACATCGTATACCTCCTGAAGTTATTGATAATGTCCAAAAAGAATTTATTAATCGTCTTGGCTACTGATAGGCAGCCAACGGTGCACAATTTGAACATTTAATTTAGTCGATGTTTTACATAATCAGTACCATTTTCAGTATCGTGAAAATTAAATTTTAAAATCTTCAAACATTATTTTCTTGAAATTTTTGTTATGTAACACCATATTTTTTCATGATATGTATGTAGAATGACACGCTCTTTGAAATGGCACGGTCAAAATTGGGGATTGCTATTTAAAAAAATTGTCGATGACGTCATATCTCGAACAACGATGACGTCATAAATATGGGTCGTATGTCAAAAAGTGCCTTTTTTAAAAACAAAATCGACGTGCCAGGGGATTTTTTCGAAAACTTCTCAATTTCAAAAATTTATTCGTTACTTTTCGAAAGCACTGTATTTTAGATCAATACCCATTCATAATATTTCGATAAGGAAGAAGTTGTTTTAAAATAGTATAAGAGGACTGACACAAGCAATTTACATGTTTAGAAAATCTGAGATTTTCATTAAACCAAATACCAAGACCCTATCTCTTATGATGTATCAACATCTGATTTGAGGTTTGAATGTGGTAATTTCATCCCTGTGTTAACAAGCGCTTGACAAAATAATATATTTAATAAATACCTCCAATCAATATACATTTTCAAGCTTTTACGTTACGAAATTGGCTTTAGCATAAAACAATGAAATTTGCAAGAGGTTGATGTTGACGTATATTAAAGTAAATCCCAAAATCTACAACAATAATTTAACTGTTGCTTCTACAAAATATTTGTTTAGATTTGTATGAGTTTTGAATAAGGCAAGAAACAGTCACGTTGCAACAAATTGTACGGTAATTGTTGACGACATCAGAAAATCACTGTTTAGCAGTACAGCTATGTAGTAAATAAGTATTAGTACATATTGAGGAAAATTTAAAACGATATGTTTTAAATATAATCAATATGACATTGAAAGTTTGTCGAAGATTTTTATTTGAATTTTATATTTAGTGTTACTATTTAATATTATTATGCAGCAACATATTTTTTCTGAAATTGAATTCAGTTCTGTTAAGAACCACGTATCCCTGACCCTAGTAAGCAAATAATTTTTTTTGTCTGTCATAGTTGAGGTATATATATATGAGCGACAAACCCTTATCGTTTATGCTAGAGCACTTCATCATAAGTGACGATTGCTGTAGGTAAATGTGATTGCTGTTATCATGCATCAAGCTAGTATTAACAGACAACAAAAGCATTTATTATGAAATTAAAGCATTTAGCAATTGTTATTTCGTCCTTCTTTATAACAGGTACTTCAAAAGAAGGAAAATATGATTATACTAGAAAATCGTTGCACCAATTAAGCTAAAGTTTTTAGTTTACCCAAGTATGGTATTAGAACGAGTTTCAGAAATACAGTTCCTTTTGTATTCATTTTAATTGTTTTTCTTTTATTCAACGAATGTAAAAATCTTAAGTGTCTACCAGAGTTTCTGAAATTGTCCTAGAATTATTATTATAATTAACGACATATGTCGAGGAGCATAAAATAAATATTTTTTTGAAACTGAATTATAATTTTTAGTTCCATTGGTGAAGCGTTTTTCATCAAATTGTCAAAATTAGAAATTTGTTTAATCAAGATACCCAACAGGTTTGAAAGGGAGAACATTTTGATATGACGAATTGTAATTTCTTCAAATTATTGTATGCGACGGTGAAATTAGGATAATGAGGTATCCTTCCCTAAGGCACTTAATACAAATATTAATTAGCTCAACACGAATTGTTAGTATTCCATCGAGGGACTGAATAAATTATACGTTTGTTTCGCCTAATACGACAATATGACAGTGGTAAATATACACTTTATAGAAAGTTGATGCAGAACTTTGACTTTTGAAATTGCCGGTTAGGAAAAATATTTTTTCAAATTTTGTCCATTTAATACTACTAATTGTTTATCTTAAATAATTTTTTATATGAATTCTTTTCTATTTTAAAAATATTTGGGGAACAATATTGAGCTTAAAACTAGCATTCCTTTATTCCACATTTCTCAAAAGTTGATGGAAAACACAAAAATATAATGCTTTATTTGTCGTTAATAAAAGATATAATATTTTAGTTCTAATGTACCTATATCTAGTTATATTAGGTACCTAAAGCAAATAATACTTGAATCATTTAGAATGTTCACATTTATTTATAAAAAAAATATTCTTTTTATGCATTTGTTTTATCTCTTTAAAGAGATAACTTTCATATAATTTATATCTGCTATATATCATCTATTCTAAATGATCTGCGTTATTATTTTTATTGTTAAGGTATTAGTTTTATATGCATGTTACTTTAAAGGAAATTAAAACTACAGGGACGTATATCCATATATTTAATAATGTAATCTATATTAACTACTACAGATTTAAACTAACTGCCAGATGAACATTATTTCAAGCATCTACAACTATCTACGTATTTATGAATATTAAAAGCATCAACAACTATGACTAATGTGTTCTAAGTGGTAAAATAAAACTTTTCTAAATAAACTAAAATTTGAATATCACTTGAAGTGGTCAAAATGTTTAGAAATAAATGGAAAAATATATACAGGGTGTTTTTAAATAAAGTAGCAAAAATGAGACCACATATTCCTTAGGTGAAAATAAACCGATTTAACCTAACATACCTATATCGCTTAATAAAAAAGATGCAGGGTGTCAAAGTTAAAATTTTATTTTCGATATTTGTAGATAACTTCTTAAAAAATTCAAATATTTTCTTAAAATTTGTAAACCAGGGATTTTTGCGGGTGACAAATTCAAATTTGTTTCTAATTTTGACGTCACTAGCAGAGGGCGCCACCTATGGCACATCATGTTTCTTTTAAATAGCAGAACTTTTTTGCTGCTTAGTGTATCCATCTGACTATTGAAACAATCGATTCCTGTTATATCTGAAAAAGATATACCTTGTTGAAGTCGTTAGGAGTAACAGTTTTCGAAATAATCCTATTTGAATTATTCAGTGCACCGATTGAAAACTGTTATCGTTTCAGGTAAATTGACTTTTTTACTGAAAATATAGCAAAATGTTACTTGAAAAAGTTGTTCAGAACGGTCAATTATGGAGATGTGCAAAATTTCAAAAAGATCGACGTGCTTTGATAAAATCTTTGTGCTTTGTTGAAAAAAATGGTTTCATCAAACCTCGCCGATCTTCTTGAAATTTTGCACGTCTTCATAATTTACCATTCTGAACAACTTTTTCAAATAATATTTTGCTGTATCTTCAGCAGAAAAGGCACTTTACCTCAAACCAAAATAGGTTTTACTCGGTGCACTCAGCATTTCAAATAGGATTATTTCAAAAATCGTTACTCCTAACGACTTTAGCAAGGTATATCTTTTTCAAATAAAACACGTAGGAGAATAATTATTTCTATAGTCAGATGGATACACTAAGCTGCAAAAAAAGTTCTGGCATTTAAAAGAAACATGATGTGCCATAGGTGGCGCCCTCTACTAGTGACGTCAAAATTAGTAACAAATTTGAATTTCTCACCCGCAAAAACTACTGGTTTACAAATTTTAAGTAAATATTTGGTATTTTTAAAAAGTTATCTCCAAATATCGAAAGTAAAATTTTAACTTTGACACCCTGTTTTTTTTATTAAGCGACTTGGGATATAGGTATGTTAGGTTAAATCGGTTTATTTTCACCTAAGGAATATGTGGTCTCATCTTTGCTACTTTATTTAAAATCACCCTGTATACTAGGTGATTCATATCTATTTCTATTATTTAGGTATAATTTAGATGTGTATCTACGCACAAGTTCACGATTCCGATGTACAGGGTTTTACAAATAAAGTAGGTCAAGCAGTTTGCTATAGAAATTTCTCAGACGAAAATAGTAACATTTTTTTACCTATGCCATTTTCCATTTAAGACACATGTTAAAATTTAAATTTAAGAAGGCATTTGCTAATATTTTGTTCGTTTTTTGTTTTTTAAGATATTCAGTTAATATATGTAAGCTTGTATATCATGCTGTCATATTTTCTTTATAATTTTGAAACAATCTAAGTACAAATAAAGCATATAGTAGAGGAAGATTGTAGTATTCAGTTATCCACTTTAGTTTTCTCTTATATACACTTATGGCTTAAAGGCCATTTTTTAGACTACTGGCTCTATCTTTTTAAATTCTTTGTTTTCTTTAATTTTAATTTTAATTTAAATTTAAACACTGACAATGTTAGTTATATCATCTTAATTTATGTTTAGTCTAAGAATGAAATTCATTTATATGTATAAACTTATGCCTAATATCAGTTAGAAGGTCAAAGGAGACATATCTTTTTTGCTTCATCCCTACTGATTTTGTATCCAAACTGAGCATAAAATAAAAGCCTATGCAGTATTTCGCCTGATTATCTTCAAAATTAAATTAAAAAATAATTTTTTAAATTAAAGAGAAAACTGAATTTAAAAAAATGTCTTAAATTATTATATACAGTCTTGCAGTACCTTGAAATCCAAGCCGTAAATAAAAATAGCATAAGAAAAGATCGCATTATCGTCAAAATAATCTTAAGTTATCTTGACCTAATTATTTGCAACACCATGTAAAATTGTAAGTAACACTTAAAATGGCTTGAGATTATTTGGTAATTTGAAACATTTTCAAACAATAGATGAAAATGAAACTAATAAATGCTTGATTCAATAGAAGGCCACCATAGAGTCTTTGTAGAACGATGGGCCCCCATAAATGGCGGTTTGACAAATGCTAGCTTCTGGTCCATGAGTACTTTCAATAAAACAATGAAGGATGGAATGATATTTAAAGATATTTTCATATCTTTATTAATTCTATAATAGACATACATATTACTATTTTCTACTCTGGATAGCAATATCCTGAAAAATTAAGTTTATATTTTAATATGACAATTTAACCCTACTTACATATATAACAAAGTGCCTCCCTTAAAAGATACAAGATGTTGTTTGTTAAAATTGCTTTTTCACAATCACTTTGCCAAATTTTCACATATCAGTATGAAATTTAATATAGATATGTCTTGTAGTTGACCAAATTCTTAAGGGTATTATTGCAAATGACCATAAAATACAAACGTACAGACTAAGGGGAAGGAGATACTTTGTCCCCCTTATTTTTGCTAACGTACGCCTACGGATAAGTTCTTCAAAAATCATAGTGTAAAATTACTTCATATTTTTTTTATTAAACTCTTGTTTTTCGAGTAAGATAATTTAATAATTTTGATTTTTAGTAATAACTAGAGATAGCCGCAGAGAAACAATTTTAAATTTCAGTAACGCGCAAAGGAAGAATTTGTTAATAATTTACGGAGGTTTTAAATGTCCTAACTGATTTTATACAGTCTGCTTCTAAATATAAGGCTAACTAGATTTACATATTTATTATTTTTACGCAAACAAATGGTTTTTTACCTTGTGATATAATTTACTACAAAAAATGAAAAAAAAGATTCGTTAATCGTATTTAGTTTATTCATAGTAATGTCAACATTTTAATTCACTTATTTCATATTTTAGTATACAAATTGCGCCTGCTTAATACATGCATTAACGGGCTTTTCTAATTAATACAAATCTGAAAATCCTGCGGTTTTTACTAAAACTATTCAGTTGCATTTATTATAACATGCTCTTTTCAGTTGATTATAATATTCTCCATCGATTCAGAATAAATATCATCTTACATAAACCCATTAACTGAACTGAAATCCAATGGACTAAAATTAAGGGAGTGTAGTGGCCACTAGTTGCGTCTCTTCCTCCTATCGATTCGGAAAAATTATTTTTTATTTAACAAATATTTGAAAAAATGTAAAATAATCATTAATTCTCTGAGTGAAAATATACAGGGTGTTTATTACTTCAATGCCGATACTTAAGGGTGTGAATCCTTCGGTCATTTTAAGAAGAAAACTTAATATCAACATATGTCCTAAACCTCTTAATTTTTGAGCTACAGGGTGTTACAGTTTTAAGTCCAGTCCAGATGTTTTTATGAAATTTTGTACACACATATTAATCATTAAGGAGCATTGTTTGATGTAAAAAATATTTTAAAATCTTTACCAATGACGTCCGAGGTTTGAGCTAAACACCACGCCACTGCCTTTTCTAAAAACTAATATTATTTGTAAGATCTCCATTTATTTTACAGCAAATTCGGTCCCTAGACTTACTCTCGACGCACCATTTTCACGTAAAAAAATTAAAACAAAAAAAAGTTTTTTCCCCAAGGTCATTGAGACTGCTTTTGATATTTTGTTGCCATTTTGTAGACACTCATCAAGCGTGGAAACACTTTTTGTGGGGCAAAAATTAATTTTCTACTTTCACAAATGACGTTCACGTAGGCATGATATTGAATATTTGAATAGAAAAAACGGTAAGCTCATTAAATGCCCCCTTAAAGCAAATGAAATAAAAATTAGTAGGTAGTGTCATAATTTTTGACGCTACTTTTCGCAATAAAGTTGACATTGATTTTTCATTATTAAAAAATTATTATTAGAGTAGGAGGTAAAATTTCATAAAAAATGGTAAATTTTACAATCGGTGAATTAGATGCCATGCATTTTACTTATGGGGAAATGCAAAGCCAGGAGGATATACCAAGAGCGGTATCCAAATCGCGTACTACCCGATCCGAGAACATATTCTGGGATTCATAGACGTCTTCACGAAACCGGAAATTTAAAAGTAGACCACAGTGCTAAAGGAGTCTCTGAAACAGTAAGAATATCGGAACTTGAAGAAGAAATTTTACATGAAATTGAGGAGAACCCGGAAACTAGCACGAGGAAAATCGCGACAACATTTAATGTTTCACACGTACTTGTTTGGAAAATTCTTATAGAAAATTTGTTATATCCATATCACATTCAAAGAGTCCAGGCATTACTCCATAGAGATTTCCCATTGCGTATTAATTTCTGTGAGTGGTTTCTTTATAAGCTGCTGGAAAATTTATTATTTGACAAGTACATTCTTTTTACCGATGAAGCTAGTTTCTCTCGAAACTCAACACGAAATTTCCATAATAACCATTTGTGGGCGGATGAAAACCCTTTTGCAATTGTTCAATCAAATCATCAAGAACAGTTTTCATTAAATGATTGGGCTGGTATTATTGACGATTATTTGATAGACCCATTTTTTCTCCCAAGAAGATTAGATGGACAATCATATTTACACTCTCTTGAAGAAGATCTGCCGCCAATGCTTGAAGACCTTTTTCTTTTATTAAGAAACCAGATGTGGCTAATGCACGATGGTGCGCCTCCACATTTTAGCTTACGGGTGCGTGAATTTTTAACTATCGCGATCGGTGGATAGGCCGCGGAGGAACGCAGTCATGGTCGCCCAGATCTCCCGACCTTAATAGTTTAGACTACTTTTTCTGGGGTCATCTGAAAAGTTTAGTGTACGCAGTGCCGATTCAAGCCGAAGAAGAGTTACGAAATTGTATAATAGTATGCTGCCAAACCATAAGAGACACCCCAGGAATTTTTGAAAATGTACGTTAGTCTATGTGAAGAAGAGTAGATGCTTGCATGCGTGTGGGTGGAGGACACTTTCAATAACTACTGTAAATACATATTCTGGGTTCTTTATTTTGTTTGTATTTTCTTGTCTTGTCGTTTCGTTTTAGGTTTAAGATTTTGAATTTATCGTTTTACTAAATAAATCGCGATTTTTTAAATAAAATTTTAAAAAATCAGAGGCGTACTGTTTTTTTCTATCCAAACATTTAATAATATGCCTACGTGGAGGTCACTGGTTAAAGTAGAAAATTAATTTCTGTCCTAAAATAAGTGTTTCCACGCGTGGTGGGTGTCTACAAAATGGCAACAAAATATCAAAAGCAGTCTCAATGAACTTAGGGAAAAAACAATTTTTGGTTTTAATTTTTTTTACGTGAAAATGGTGCGTCGTACGAGAGTAAGTCTAGAGGCCGTATTTGCTGTAAAATAAATGGAGATTTTAAAAATAATTTTAGTTTTTAGAAAAAGCAGTGGCATACCATTTTTTTCTTGAAAAGTGTTTAGTCCAAACCTCGTGCGAACGTCATTGGCAAATATTTTAAAACATTTTTTACATCAAACAATGCTCCTTAATGATTAATAGGTGTGTACAAAATTTCATAAAAATATCTGGAGTGATAAGAAAATTATAATAAAAAAGTAAATTTTTTCTTTAAACTGTAACACCCTGTACCTCAAGAATTAAGAGGTTTAGGACATGTTGATATTAAGTTTTCTTCTTAAAATGACCGAAGGATTCACACCCTTAAGTATCGGCATTCAATTAATAAACAATTTGATTGCAAAAAATAGTAAAGCTGGCTAGTCCTACGTTGTGAAACATTGTATAAAATCAGTTATCCAATATTTAAAACCTCGGTAAATTATCTACAAATTGTTTCCCAATATTCTCTAACCCTATATGACTTTAAAAAATCGAAGTCATCTTGAATAAGAAGTGTCTTACAAAAAATTGTCAAGATTGATAAAATAATTCAAATAATATACTACACAATGATATTAGGGAAATTGTCCATGGCCGTACCTCCAAAAACATAAGAGGGCCAAAGTATTCCCTTCCTCAAATTTCTACGCTTGTTCTTATGCGTCGTTTACAACAATATCCTTGAGATTTTGGCTAATCTCAACGTGTATCTCTAATAAATTTATAACTATGTGAAAAGTTGACAAAGTTATTACGAAACAACAATTTTAAAAGTTGAGAGAGGTATTTTTGTATACAGAGTTAACTATGACTAACTACAAAAATTTTAACCACGTGCCCAAGAAGGCCTAAAAGACAATAAAATAATTATTTCAGAATTTTAGTCCGATATTGAAAAAATGGGAAAAAACCATGCGTTTTTCAGCATTTATTAATGCAGAAACGACAAAAATTAACATTCTTATTAGTAATAATACCTGATAGAGAGGTAGGTAATAGCTAATCCAGTTAGCTCCACTATTTTGCATTCGTTTTTCATTATTTCGTTACAAACTGGCAAAACTACAACATTTGCATTCATTATAACCACTCGCTACCGATAAAACACACTTCCCGTAAATACAGCTAGATAAAATGCCTATTTATTATAACAAAATCGAATGAAAAGGAATATATAACAGAAAACTTTTAATGTACTCGCAGCAGTCTTGTCCCATAACCTAGAAAACCAAACCGGCGAACTATATTGTGGGAAAGTATGTGCACCCAACACAAATTTCTTTATTTAATAACTATAAAACGTTTAAAAATTGAAAAGCTCACTTAAAAACTCAAGAAGAACACAAAACTACAACGTAAACATGGAAAACACATGAATTAAATTATAACATGATTGGAAATTTTACAGTCGTGTTGCTAGTTGCCTACGTTACTGTAAACTGTAACGGACAAGTCGCATAGGCGGCGTTAAATAAGGATTTAATATAATTTCGAAAACATTTTTTTTTCGCTTTATAAATAAATTTGGAATTTTTGGTGAAGGCTTATTCCGTAAATTCTTAATTTTCTCTATTCCCCCTTAAAATATTTGTACTTAGTCATAGTTAACCCTGTGTAGGTAAGTAGAGTTAATCGCCATATTTTGTCGCCAAAATACACACTTAATGGGATGACCTTTTTTGTTACACCTTGTAAGTAGGTCTAGAAGTATTTCATCATCCTGGCGCATTCGCCAAATATTTATATACAATTTTTAAATCGAAGTATGTACAGGGTGTCCGGAAAAGACGTGTACAACGGAAGACCACAGACTCCTGGGTTCAAAATTAGCCGATTTAACTCAATTTACTTATTTCTAAAATTGATTCGTTTAGCCGCTAGAGAGCGCCAAAGTTCGCGAAAAATTTTTGTTTATTTCGAATATCTCGAAAACTACTTGATCGATTTTAACCATTTTTGGGCTACGCAGTTATAAGTCTCACCAACACTTTTTGACATTATTTAAAATATTTTGCAGTCATTAGAAATATAAGAAAAATTATGTATCATGTCATCATATATCAAATATATGTACATATTTTTTAATCCCCTGTGCCATTACCTTCAGATTTTTTCTATTAGTAGTTGATTTGAAAAACTTTTTTTATATTTTCAGAATTTTGAATAGACGAGTATTTTAGGCAAAAAACATATTTTTCTCATGTCAACAATATCAGCATTCGTTCTGCAACAAATAACGAAGTACCAGAAGTTGGCTTTGATATTTTAAGTGTGAGTTGTATGCCAAATCTAATCACCCACCAACTTTGACGCTCTCTAGGCTAAACGAAGCAATTTTGGAAATAAGTAATCGGCTTATTTTGAACCCAGGAGTATGTGGCCTTCCGTTGTACACGTCTTTTCCGGATACCCTGTATAATAATTATTCCACAGATAGTATAAATTTTTATTATCGTCAACCGAAATAAGATATTTAAATAAAACATAAAAATACAGCTGCCGTAACAATGTAGGTAGCAGTATATAGTCAATTCAAAGTAAATCAGATATATTTATTTAAATAAACCAAAAAATATATCTATTATAACTTTTTGAGTAGCAAGTAGTAAAGTCAAACATCTATAAAAGATTCCTTTAAAATGAAAGTTCAGCATGCATAGTGCATGAAAGAAATGAAAAGCGATAGCAATCTAGCATACTGACAAAATATTTCCTACTCGTTGATTTATACTATTTATAGCATTTTGAGCCTGTTCCTTCTCACCCTCATTTTTTACCCGTCTCAAATGTACTTCGATATTTCTTATATTCAAGATTTATAAGAATAGACAACGAACTCTAAAATTTCGAGATGTATTCATGCATTGCTCTAGATGATATATGTCTAGTTTTATCTGATATGTGACTATCGGGGGACTTATGAGATGAGGTTGAACTTCTAGCTATCTATCACTTTTTGTTTGCATAACACAACGTTTCTTTGTAAATTTAAAATTTAAACAAAGAAAAGTACTTAGATTTTGAAAACTTATGCTGAAAACTTCGACTTTGACATTCATTAATGTTAAAGATCGCACATTTATTTAATTTTTTTTTTGGCTGATACAACACAGTGTTTACACTTATAAACAAAATAAAGTACAATTTATATGAATAGACATGCTAATTGAATATATTAGAAAAAATGTAGTTAAATAACAAGAACCTCAACTAGAATGTACAAGGTGTTTCAAAAAGACGTGGAAATATTGCTAAGACTGATAGAACTGAACTGAAGTAGGGTTTGCTTAATAAAGGTCCTAGAGCCTCTCATTCCTCTAATTTTTGAGATGTAAGGCGTGTAAGATAATTTTAGAGAATCAAAATTTGGATATATATTTTTATAAGGAACTCGTATTTGATCAAAATTTGATGGTAATATTATTATTATATATTTTTAGGTATTAATAATATTGTGTGAAACTAATTACTCAGTGGACAAAAGCCTCAACCTTCATGGAATTACACCCACAATATCTACCCATATATTCCTTATTATTAGCTTTTGTAACATATTTTTACTGTTTTAGAAAGGTATTTTAAGCTAATAAATCAAATCTCCTACAATTCCTATCAATGAAGTCATATGTATGTTCTCTGATACCAAACATCTAGGTATGCTAATGAACAATTCCACAGACAACGCTCTAATCAATAATTATCTAAAGAAAATAATTTAAGTTACTAATCTGCTAATAAAACACTCTATAAATATCTAACTTCACTTTTTGGCAGTGGGAATACGACAAATTCAACCACAATAGATATTATTATTATTTAGTAGAAAGTAGAGGGCGCTAGATGCTAGAAATTCTGCTGACATTTTATTCTCTAACTTTTTTTATGTTAAGTTTTTACCATTCGAAGTTTCATGATATTATGTAAAATTTGATTTTACACCAAAAAAATGTTAGTACATGTGTTAATATTGCACCGTTTTCAAGGAAAAGGCAAAAAACTGTAAAGTCCAAAATCCCTTAACAAAAGAGGTTGTCTACAAATTGATAATACCTTTCATTTTTCCCACCCACAAACTCACGAGTAACGTCACTAGAATTTGAATTGAAAATGGTCATGCTGGAAGTAAGTTAAAAAGTTACAATTTTTAATGTAAACGCATCTGAAACGAAATTTGAGTCATACTTTGCAGCAGCATAGAAAACACTTTGCATATCTAACTACTTAAATATAGATTACATAATAGTACTATAATAGTAATAGTAACTTATTCATCAAGTGTGTATATATATCACACCCTGAACTCTTCCATCATATTTTGTACAATTATCAGAAATTACAGTAGGTATATTATTTATTTTCTAATTTGAATAGTAATTTATTCTTTTAGTGAGTATTGTAATCTCATATTCTGCTCTGTCTGTTATGCACTACTTAGTAATAATAATAGATGCGTGTAGATGTTGACTTTTAGGAGAATGTTTAAAGAGTGTTGCTGTCGTTAGATGCTTTGTAACTGATTTAGGCCTACCGGAATTATTCTGTTTAAGTTTAACATCATAGTTTTCTCGACAACGCCTTTCTACTATCAAAAATTCTTTTTCTATTTGGCTACTGCTACGGCATTTTTAAACATTCTCCCAAAGTCAATATCTGTACTGCTGATACAAGTTTCCATTATTACTATACATTAGTAGCGTGTTGCAAACGGAGAGCAGAATAAAATAATAAGAAGTTTACAATATTCGATAAAAGACCAATTTACTATTCAAACTAGAGACCAAACAATATATCAGCATTTTTCTTATACGAAATAAGACACATCAGTGGAAGAGTTCAAGATTTAATTCATATACACTTGCTAAATTAGTAAGTACTATTACAGAAATCGTCTGGTTAACTTTACCACGGTCTTTTACATTTTCCTCGAAAATGGTTATTAACAAATTTACAAAGAGCACCTTTTTATGTAAAATGAAAGTTTACATGAGACTTAGAATGGGAAAAACTCAACTTAGAAGAAGTTAGAGAATAAAATGTCAGCAGGGATGCTAGCAACTAGCGCCCTCTACTTTGCGCACAAAAAATAATATCACCAGTGTGTTTGGCATTACCCAGAAACATGTTCTTTAAAAAATTTTGCAAAATTTGCTTTTACAAAATTATCTTAAACGCCCTGTATCTCAAAAATGATTGACTCTAGGACGTTTTATTAAGCAAACACCACTTCATTGTTCTATCGGCCCTAGCAATATTACCACGTCATTTTGAAATAATTTATAGAAGAAATAATGCAGAATAAAATTGTTTGTAACTTGAAGTACCTATAAACATAAAATTAACAATTATACATTGTTACTCAAAAAGTATAAAAAGCATACTCAAATTAATATTTTTTGATTTTATAGGCTCATTTTGAGTGCATTAATGTGAAAATTATTTTCTAAGTAAAAGTTGAGACGATATAAAACATGGATGTCAATAAAACAAATATAAATATACATGGTGTCCGGGAAAATGTGGAAAATCTCTCGGATGCAAATAGAACACGAAAAAATAAGATAAATTCCTATAATTTTTTTCTACAGACCCTCCCTACGGAGATATGTGTCCCTAAAGAACGCAGCCGGAAATCGGTTTTTTATGAATAACTTTTAAAGTATTTAATAAAATTTAATGTGATGAACAGTATTAAGGACCTCTTAAAATAATATCCTTGAAACATATTTTTCCTTTTTTAGTTTACCAGGGAGCGGCCTAACCTTTACAACTTTTTAACACCCTGTATGATAAACACTCTTAATTAATAAATCTGGTTAGCTTCAACCTTAGACTAAAAAAGATACTCTTGTTTATTGTCGATAAAATGAACCGTGTATGTATATCCGATATTATAAATTGCCCTTCAATCCAGCTTGTATGGAAAAAATGTCAATTAATTTTCGACTAATATGTGCAAAATTTTTAGTCAATCTTACTCAATACATGTAAATGTAATAAAAGCCTGTATTCAATATACATTTCAATGCGGCTGGTAGCTTTATTGCTTTTTAATCTCTCATTTCTTATCGCTCTCAAGCGTAGGTGTTACTTCCTGTGTAAAAAATGTCACTCAAAATTTTTTAATTTATCGAAAGATTAATCATTCCTCTGAGATGCTTTTTATGAAATAAGAAAAACATCAATGATCTTTCTATCTTCGTGTGGACGCCCTAAAATCACTTTACTTGAGAGAAAATTTCATTGAAAACTTTTAATTCGTTTTTTTATTAAAGCGCGATGATAACAAAATAAATCTGTGGTAGACAGGTTATAAAACTAGGTGTGAAAAAGACCAGAACTGCCAACGATTCGAATTCCGCCTCTTTGAAACTTTGACGCCTCCTGAAAATGCTCGAGGAGGCGAGAAGTGGGCTTTTACTGGGTTGTTTAGAGCAAAGAGGTTTATTCAAGAAGCAATTTGAAAGGTCTTGCGGAGCTGCGTTATCACGCGTTTATGTTAAAAGCTGAATGGCACTAAGAGGGTAAACATAATTTCCCGGAACAAGAGAATCATAACGCTACGCGAATTAAAAAATAACGTTCACATAAAGAACGTCTTAAATTTGAAATAAATATACTTTAAAGTTGGACAGTCATAAAAGTATTTGTGAAGAATTCGACGAAATAAATACAAATTTAGAGTTATTAATAATACTAGTTCGATATGAACACTATAGTGAAACACGTGTAACGTTATACAGATTTCATTAACAAAATTCATATCGAACGTGTGTCAATCAAAATTTAATCTATGACGATCCAAATGGATTAAAATATCAGAAACGTTTTTATAAATTGAATTTCAAAATTATTAGTTGCTCTTATTTGACCACACAGTTAGTAGTTGTTTTAAATTTGACTTTGACAAGGATTTCGGTAAAAAAGATCTAAGACTTCAACAAAAGAAAACATAACTCAATTTTTGCTGGAAGGCGACGAACTCATTTTATGATAAAAGTTGCTGTATTGATATTTCGATTACTGTGATAATTGTTGGAAAGGGAACGTCAAGACTTCAGATAGAGAAATAAAACAATCGTCAAATTTAGCATTGTATAGAGTAGATGCAGCGCCCACAAAGTTTTTGTCACCCCTTCTGTGAGTATTTGTCAGATACGTTGCACAGGATATTCTGAAGAAAACAGGATTCTACACCCAGAGTTATGCGGGGAAAATGCTGCCTGTCGACGCTGATAAGGCAGTTGTGGAACCTTTCACGAACAGAAGGAATTGAGATGTGATTGGCAACTTCCAGGGAAGTTAAGGATCTGGCATTGGTACTACGTACCATAGTTTAATTAACTTGAACACAAATTTAGAAAATGTTTTAGACAAGGCAAGACGAGCAATGTGTCGAAGGCGGTGCCTAATAGGAAAAACCCGGAGCTGCAAAAGTATTTCACTGAACGTATACCACAATAGTAAGACCTAGGATTCTTTGTGGTGCAGTGGTATAGTAGCTTTATGTCAAACAAAACACTCCAAGGAAGAAAATGTGTAAATTTCATAGGTTGGCCTGTTTAGGTATAACAGGAGTTATGGCGTAAACTCCTACGGCTGCTTAGGAGGTCTTGTTAAATCTACCATCACTACATATTGTGCTGGAAAGAGAACCAGGACTAGTTAAACTATAATGCAATCGAAATATGGATCCTGGTATGGTTTACAGATGGTTTTAGAATGGATAGTTGAGTCGGACCTAGGTGACAGAGAAGCTATGTCATTGGGAACCTTTCCTACGATATTCCATGCAATAAACGCTTGTGTAATGGAAAATCTAATGATTTCATTTTCGGGTAGTCAGGCTGCAATAAAAGGCTTAAACTCAAACGAGGTGGACTCGAGACTCGTTTGGCATTGCTTACAATTACTAAACGAACTGGCAATCACCAAAAGAGTTAGGTTGTGCTGGGCTCCAAGACATGAGGAAATTGAAGGAAATGCAAAAGCAGATGAATTTACAAAAAGCGATTTGAGGCTGGCTCTAGTCTTTCTTAGGAGTCAGCTCTTAGCAAATTAAATTTCACTTCGCAGAAACGAGCAAATGAACTGCTGATCATGAGTAAGATCAGGCTCAAGGAGATTCCAGGATACTGCCGATTGAAAAAGCATCTGTGCAGTATAAAATTAGTACATAACGCAACATGCCAAGTATGCAACTGGAACGAGGAGACCTCATTGCATGTGCTAGGAGAATGCTAGTCTTCTTGGTAAATCGTTCTTAGATGTGGGGGAATTGAGGAAAATATCGGCTATCCGACTTTTGGACTGGAAAAACATGTTAAATGGATGATCAACTAGTGGGAACCACAATAGGCCGATTTTGATTGTGGTGCTCAGGTCCTTTTTTGAAAACAGGTAAAAGGGGGCTAGAGGTCAATAAGAAATATACCTTTTGTTGGGATGGGATATCCTTTTTAGTGGAATGTGGAATTGTACGATGTATAGAGGTACATCTAGTACATCCAAGCGCATCGTTACTTCTCTTTTGATCTTTGGACGATTTGGTTTAAGAGTTTAGGATATATAAACTATAATTAATTGTCGAGTATTTAAATTTTCATAGGGCTACTTCCCGAATCTGAGTAATAACGCGTAAAAATTAAAGATTGAATAGTTTAGTGTTATATTTGTTCTTAGACTGCGTTTGCCCATTTATTTTGTCTATTTACTCATCGTTATTAAAAACCCGTCCTTAGAATTGTTTTCTCAGTGTACTTTTTGAGTGAAACCAACTTATTGATTACAAAACTAAGGAAAGGTGATGAAAAATCTGATGATCTCCATAACATTTCGAAAAGTTTTTAATTACTTTTACACAAATATACAACTGACTCTAATCCTCTTATGTTTTCCTCTACCTTATGTTTTTGTTACGGTAGCCATATATTAATTGTTTCTTGTATGTGAATATATCTATCCAGTGCCTATTTTAAATAGAATTATTTAATGCATTACACATATAGATAATTGTTATTATCTAAGCCATCTTAAGTGTTTGTCCATAGTCATAGTAACCGCTTAGACATGCATTACCCATGCTGGAAACAGTAATCTACTTACAAAGTGTGGAGTTTAGTTAATGGTTTAAGAGCTTCTGAGGGGATTTCTGGCAAACCACAACTCTGTAATAATCTGAAACAGAAAAAAAAATTATTGGAAAACGAAAATTGTTTAGTGTTTATTGGTTTTTATAACAATAATTTATTATTTATTTCATAAAGTTATATCGTGATTTACATTTGGGGGCTTGTAATTTGTAGATAAATAGGAAGAAATATTTATAATTACAATAAATACTGATGAAAAGTTTAATGGCAATTTTTATAAAAGTTGCAGATTCTATAGAATTGGAAAAATGTAGCAAACATAACTAGAGTAAGCAAGTAAATGCATTTGAGTTATAATTTTAATAAATATTGATGTACTGGAAAATGTAATGATAACTTTTACATAAGTTTTAAAAACACCATGTTTTTGGAAATTTAGCAGTATTACTAATCTGGTAAATATGTTGGACAATTACAAAACGATATTCTTAATTTGATTGAAGCATTGCAAAATCCGTTATAATAATTTTAATTTATCATAAATTAGTATCGAATACATCAATGATATAGCATGGCCTAGTAGATTTAGGATCGCAGACATCGCAAACCAAATAATTTTGGATTTATTTTAAAAAAGTATCTAAATAAAAACTATATTTTTTGAGCAATAAATATTTCAATTACAACACACGCAAAAAACCTATACTAATATTAAGATTAATACACTTATTCCAACGCTAACCTGAACGGTTAACTTATTCTTGTATAATAAGATTATACAGAGTGTACCTAACGAATGTTGCATACTTCAAAGGTATAATCTATAAGTTACAAGGTGTTAAATTTCTTTTTCTATTTCTCATTTTCTCCTTAACTCACAACCCAGTTAACCGATTTGAACATTTGCTGTTGCTTATTTTCTCTTCATGAAGTATGCAATGATTAGGAACATAATCATTAGGTTAAATCATACAGGGTGTCGATTTTACTACAACCCTTTGTGAATATTTTTCGGTGTCATACTCTCTCCATAACAACATAGCAATTTCGATTAGAGATTCTTTGGCAAGAACTTCCTGGGGCTCCCAAATAACTGCCCATTAATACTAGACGACAAATGTGGTCGATGTTGCCCCTGCCCTTTACATCCATTTGGTGAGAGATCATTTAAATGAAGCATTTCCAAACGATTGGATTGGTTGAGGTAGTGACTTTCCTTGGCTTTCCCGGTGGACTTTTACTTTTGGGGTCATTTGAAAGGAATTGTTTACCACTCTGTAAACCTAATACTGAAGAAGAACTTTGGGATAGGATACAAAATGCCGTACGACAAGTTAGACGAACATAATTCGTTTCCTATTTTGAACAGTTTCATAAAATGTTTAAAGAAATGTGTCGAAGAGAATGGGAGACACGTAGAACATTTATTACTAAGTAGTAAATTTTTTATTACTTCCACCTTTATATTATTTATTATGTGTATTATGCATACGTAGTTATTTCCAAAAAATATAGGGCATGTGTTAATAAATATTTTTTTATATTTTCATATCGACACAAAAAATGAGTGAGAATTTCTTCATTCCGGCTGAAATCCAGCGAGAACCCCCAAGAAGCCATATTATATCTGTTACCAGCGACAATCAAAGGTGTGTACGAGAAGAAATTGATGAAATTCGATAACTGGGGGCATAGGAGGGGCACAGGAAAAGGAGCAATTACAGGAGAGGTGCTACTATCCTACTTTTTCAATATGAGAAGTGATTTGTTGCCTCTTCGATATGGACAAAATATTCCATGTTAAAATCAATGTTGAATGTGCATAAATGTATTGATATTTCGAGGTATGGTAAACTTACTTTATATTTGAAAGCAGAATCAGGAAATGATAAACTAAAGAAGGCAAAGATACT
This sequence comes from Monochamus alternatus, assembly GCA_037114965.1. Classification (NCBI taxonomy): domain Eukaryota; kingdom Metazoa; phylum Arthropoda; class Insecta; order Coleoptera; family Cerambycidae; genus Monochamus; species Monochamus alternatus. The sequence continues at coordinate 52,642,097 of CM073429.1, read as the reverse complement.
GGAGAGGAACCAAATCGAAGAATGTTTGAAAAAAGCATCGGATGAGGAATATTTTTATACAATACGAGTCGCAGGTGCTTGTCGATGCAATGAATTAACCATTTTTGATATCACTTATGTCCAAGACAAGCGCAGTTACTTATACGCACTCCTTTCAAAAACAAATATTTCAAGATCACGGAAGAATCTTTTTCAGTCACTGGTATAGAAATGTGTCAAAAATTCAAGATCTTACACCTCTTGACTATTTTTTATGGGGATACTTGAAGTCAAAAGTGTACATTAATAAACCACGTAATTTAGAAGAACTTGAAAATCGCATTGGAGACGAAATACGCAGAGTTACCCCAGAAATCATTCATAATGTGCAAGAAGAATTTCTTTACAGACTTGCGCATTGTCAAGAAGTTGGTGGATGGCAATTCGAACATTTAATTTAAGTATAAAATTTAAGCAATTGTATTTTATTTTACATACCTCAGAATTGTTACTTTTTTTATGGATAAAATTTACGTTTTCTAACATTCAATCGTCATTTACTCGAAAACTTTCCTATGTAAGAGGACAAAATTTTAGTAATGTCTGATAGAGAATTAAACGATCTTTCAGAATCAAGGAAAAAAATATGGTGTTGCCATTTAAAAAAAATCGATGACGTCATTACTCGAAAACAAATGACATTTGAAAATCGCATTTTACGCTAAAATATGTATTTTTTAAATTAAAAATCGACCTGTTTGAGGATTTTTCCCAAAAATAATTGTTTCGTTTTTATTGAATTTATTCCATACTTTTGGCGCATACTGTATATAAGCGAATCGGTTTCATCGCTACAGTTTAGTTCTAAATTCAGCTTATATTGAGCAGCCGAACGTGTGACAGAATCGTCAAAGTAAAGATTTGACAGTTGCGAATTTGTTTGAAGTATATTTGTTGTGTAATCAAGTAGTGACAATAAAATTTGTTTTTCTACGTGACTTGGTTCAAGGCTAAGTCATGTAGAGGTTACAATATTATTATACTTGTTGCGTTAAAAAATACTACTTTTAATATCAAACTCGTTTATTAAAGAAAATTTACATATTAACATTTTATCTACAAACGTTGCTAGTCATAGCTCCTTTTCTTCTCATCGCCCTGTAAATAATTACCGATATAAATATATAGGTACTTTAATTTATGTTATTGTAAACTACTATACTTGCCCAATATAACTTTCATTTCCGCTTATAGCAGATTGAAGTTCTCGAATATACACCTAGAAAAACAAAACACAAGTTGTCATAGTCGTCAATAGGATTTTTTAAGTAAATTATTGATTGAATTAGCGTCCTACCTTTAAAACTACCTTGGAAATAGTTTTGGTAAATCCTTCTATTATCTTATCTCGCCACCTATTGACTAGTAGAGGAACTCAATTGTGAGTAAATGTAGTTCTCGATGCAGGATTTAGAACAAGGATAAGCAAGGTTGCTCGACCTTGTTGGTTAGCAGGAAGACATTCTGTGTGGTAGCAGACAAGCCGTGTTAGATTTTGGTTTTCAATAATCATCCGTTTTGGGATTAATTCTAACGACGTGTATTTAGTGGTTTTCGATAGTAGTTTGTGAGATTTATTTGAGTACATTGATATTTCTTTAAGAAAACCACACATTGGGATATTTGGCTACCAGACCATCTTCAGTTGAAACATCATCGTTCGAGGAAACGAGTTCATCTTAAGGAAACCCTTCAACGAAGGTAGGATTGTTCTTAGTTACTTTCTCTTATAAATGTTCCGTTTATGCAATTTTGTTAAGTTATTTCCGCCGAAACCGGCATGTACGGAAAATGTACGACTTATATAGGGTGATTTATGGTTACTCGCAGGGTTTTCCTGGTTAGCTATTCTTTAAGTGGACTCCTCGTCTCGCAGGCACCGTATCATATTGGTGAATCAACATTTGCTGGCTTCCTTCATCCCTTGGCCGATTCTTGCAGTTCCTTGCAACAAGAGGGGTAACTAGCCAACCTCGTGGACCAACATCAGGATCCTGCCCCAGCGCATTTTCATGTGAGTAGACCTTAGTTTTAAGCCATTTTTATTGTAATTTTCCAATCATGACCTAAAGCTATGAAGTTGAGGTATGAAATTCCTCTTACATAGTCAATAAACAATATTACTTTTTTTTATTTAATTCTTTTTTCTATTATTACTTTTAGGTATATCTTGTACAAGTGCATATCACATTATTTGTATTTCTCGAATTCATGGTTATTGGAGAATTTCTTATGAGGCAGGAGCAACGTAGTTGGTTGGTTATAACCATGTGGCGCCCCTAAAGATAATACTTTCTTTTATGAACCTATCCCTTCTCCCCTGCAGCTAGTCGGCCAACTATGCCTGCTAAGAGTACAAGATATAGTATCTTTTGTAAATTCTTGGGTGTTTTAAGTAAACGTTTGAACATTTGCATCATTATTACTGATTATTGCCTTCCAACTATTTTACGGTTTGTTTACGCCACATACTTTAATACAGATTACATTTTTTCCTTGTATCTAATGTTTATTTTACTACCTACACTGTAAAAAAAGTTAATGTGTAAGCGAGATTTTCCAGTGTCTAATTTAGGATGTGTAAAAATTCCGTGTTAATAGTTTTACACACAATGGCTTCTTTGTACGTTTTACACAAAATACGTTAAAATTACTAGTATTATAATAAAATATACTGAATTTGTGTACTACTTACCAGTTGTGTGTTAAAAGTACACCATTTTGTGTAAACTTAACACGCACACGAACACTTAACACGAACTTGTGTTTTATATCCCTACTCCTGGCTGGTTGAACACAACTGCGCAACTGCAGTATATCAGCTGATCCAACACACGTCAGTACGCCATATTGGTCATGTAGCGGTGTTGTGTACAGTTACCTCTCGTTCACTGTGTTCAAATGGAGAATATATTAATTTAAATTGAGGTTTAATCAAGCATAATGGTAAGTACTTACCTAACTATAACAAATATTACTGATAATTGTAATAAAGCTAAAACTAATTAGAATGTAACTATTAAACATATTAATAGTTTACTCTGACGTTTTAGATTACTCTATAATCTAACTTTTTTGTAATTTCAGAGAAAGAAAATTATATGTTCAGATCACTACCAGTTAATTTTCGTAAACTCCTATTACGTAGTGCCTAATATATATCTTTGTTTGTTGTTTCATTGTTTATGATTTACTAGAACATTATTAGTCCCTTATTAGAATATGTACTATTATACTGTTAATTTTAATACATACATATTTTGTTAGCAGACTTAGTTGTTCATTTGAATAGAATTTAATTTTTTAATAAAATCATAAAAAGTAAAATATATTTTATTTTATAATTACACCATAATTCAGACAATTCTTTATATTGATACGGAAGCTCACCTACCTTGTGAATTATGTTCCTGTTTGCTTTTGAAATTATAATTTTTAATACATATATTCTGCCGTTTAATAGAGCATTCCGCGCTATATTCAACGCATTCTCGACGATAGGCAGAACCTCTAGAAAATGTCAAAATAAAAGTATTTCAAAAATTATATTTATTAAAATGCATTTCTCTGGGCCTAAAAGGCCTGTAAACAGCTATATATATATATAAATTATTTCGAAAGTAAACAGGAACATAATTAACAAATTAAAAAAATAGGTGAGTCTTCCATATCAATACCTATTATACAATAAAATTAACATGTTAATGTGTAAAGCCTACACCTTCAATGATACAAATTACACAGAAATGTGTATAAGTTACACATGACATTTAATATAATCACACAGTGGATTGTGTTAAACCTTTAACACACTGCTACATACAGAGAAATGTGTAAAAATATCCAGAATTCCGTGTGGACCTCGATTAACACAGTATTGTGTTCTTTTCTGTTAAAATGTGTAATTATTTTTTACAGTGTACTAAGTTACTGATCAAGGAGAATATTAGAAGATTCATGAACTTTCAGAGAGATTCCAATATTATCCTTGCATTTGGGGCTTCCTGTACATACATCTACCGTTCAGGGGACATTTGCGGTCTACCCGTACGTGTACTACAAGTCAAACAAGACGTGGCGCTCGTAAATATCACCTACCGTAATACGTTGACAATAGAACCGCGAGGGAATCACCAGTAAATCATACGGATGCGCCCTTTTGTTACGAGGTGGTGCGAGTGGATTCGAAACGTGAGAACACCTCTCATAAATATTAATTCGGGGACCCGTATCGCTTAGACTTGGTATTTCTCCTCTGTGTATGTAAGAGATATGTGAAGTACAGGGTAAGCGTGTACGTATTCATATCATTTTCGGAGACGTTATAGGGTACTTTGTAATATTATGTATCGCTGGAGATATATTTTTTTTGAATAAAAAGGTAATAATAGCGGATTTTGTGGACTTTTTCCAGTTTATAAAAACGTAAAATAAACATATCCATATCTAACGTCTAGCCAGAGAGATTTCTTTTTCAAACGTACTGGAATGTACAGAAATATATGCACAGGGTAGACAACCCCAACCAAATAGTGGGTCTAATAAAAATAATGAAATATCTCCTAAAATCATTCCTTCAAATTATATGTTTAGTAATAGTAGTAACTTTAACATAATGGTAGTAATTACGTCTTTTTGTTTTCTTTAATATCAGTATTTCAGGTTGCCTAAATACAGTATGCGCCAAAAGTATAGAATAAATTCAATAAAAACGAAACAATTATTTTTTGGGAAAAATCCTCGAACAGGACGATTTTTAATTTAAAAAATACATATTTTAGCGTAAAATGCGATTTTCAAATGTCATTTGTTTTCGAGTAATGACGTCATCGATTTTTTTTTAAATGGCAACACCATATTTTTCTCCTTGATTCTGAAAGATCGTTTAATTCTCTATCAGACGGTACTAAAATTTTGCCCTCTTACATAGGAAAGTTTTCGAGTAAATGACGATTGAATGTTAGAAAACGTAAATTTTATCCATAAAAAAGTAACAATTCTGAGGTATGTAAAATAAAATACAATTGATTAAATTTTATACTTAAATTAAATGTTCGAATTGCCATCCACCAACTTCTTGACAATGCGCAAATCTGTGAAAAAATTCTTCTTGCACATTATGAATGATTTCTGGGGTAGCTCTGCGTATTTTGTCCCGAATGCGATTTTGAAGTTCTTCTAAATTACGTGGTTTATTAATGTACACTTTTGACTTCAAGTATCCCCATAAAAAATAGTCAAAAGGTGGCGACCTGGCGATCTTGCCATTCTATCGGTCCGCGTCTGCCGATCCACCTCCCAGGAAAACAGTTGTCCAAAAAATCTCGTACAGGGCGCGCATAGTGCGGAGGTGCACCGTCTTGCTGAAACCATATGGTATCGTCAGGAATGTCAGGGTCATTATCGATAGGAAAAATTAAAGTGCTGGAACAAGGTCATTTTCTAGAAAGTCTAAATATCTTTGTTCTGTAAGGGTTCCTTCAAAGAAGAAAGGCCCTACTATTCTGTCGTCAACTATTCCAGCCCACACATTTAATTTCTGAGGGTGTTGGGTATGTGCCTCTGCCATCCAATGAAGATTTTCCCGATTCCAATATCTGCAAGTTTGACGGTTTACTGTGCCATTCAGACAAAATGTGGCCTCATCTGAAAAAAGTATTTGCCGGTGTAAATTTCTATTTCCTTGACATAAATCTATTAGAATTTCGCAAAAGTGTAAACGGCGATCGGGATCATGTTCATTGAGTTTCTGCACAAGTTGAATTTTGTAGGGATGATATTTTTCTTTCCTCAAGATACTTAGCACTGTGCTTTGACTACTGTCATTGTTTAATGCAACCAACCGTGAAGAATTATGAGGATTATCCACCATACTTATCAAAATGTTTCTGTTTCTGATTTTCATTAATGCTTGGACGTCCAGGTTTTGGAATATTTACAACATTGCCAGTTTCTCTAAATTTAGACTCTACCTTAATGGCTGTTGATTGGCTGATAGGGCGATCTGGATATTTTTCATTAAATAAATCGCAAACTTTCTGCTGAGTTCTAGTCATATTCCCGCATCCGATAAGAATTAAAATTTCAATTCTTTGAGTAACAGTTAAATGTGCCATAATACTTTAAATTGAATAATAATTTCTATGTCGCTTACAATACTTACGATCTTTCAGAATCAAGGAAAAAATATGGTGTTGCCATTTAAAAATAATCGATGACGTCATTACTCGAAAACAAATGACATTAGAAAATCGCATTTTACGCTAAAATATGTATTTTTTAAATTAAAAATCGACCTGTTCGAGGATATTTCCCAAAAATAATTGTTTCGTTTTTATTGAATTTATTCCATACTTTTGGCGCATACTGTATAAATGTACGCATATTAAAATTTACTTATTTTTATTGCTCGTTTTTGCGGTTAAAAAGAAAAACTCTGAAAAAAAATTAGAACAGATCTCGCGAGGAGACAATTAGCGCTTCCTATCTAAACCGCTAAAATTAATAAGTGCATGTTTTAAATTAGTGTTAAATTTAAATTACTACTAGCAGAATTTAATTTGGGGATCCATTTTATGAACATCAGGCCGGCCGGCACATCACTTCAAGAGGAGACTTCAGGTGAGTTATTCTTTGCTACCCGCTTTTCTTTCTTGTAATAATTGTAACTAATCGCTTTCGCTTCGCTTTGGAGAATATTATCCAATATTAATGATAATTTCCAAACATTATATGTGATGCAATTTTAAATTATGTGACGTTTTATATGTGTCATAAGCTGTCTGGATATAGTAAAATTTTGATACTAAATAAAAGTTCTATAAACAGAGAACACGCACTTGGAGAAATTGATTAATAAAAGAGTGTAGATATAGTCATCGATGTCATTTGTCTGGTTAGTGGTTGAAATATCATGTACCAAGTACAATTAACAGTTATTTATGCATTAAGAGCGAAAAGTTATACACTATTGCTCGGGAGTGACAGTTACCGTGTGACCGAAGGGAGAAAATTTAAGCGTAATCTGCAATGGTATCATTAAGAAATTTATGGAATGAGAATAAAATATGAACATTCAGTACATTATTCCTTTCTTTTGTTGTCAACGTCTTATTTTTATTACTTTTTCATATCGGATTTTTTACCTTTCCACCAATTAGTATCTCGATGTCTGATATTTGTATATTTGATTTGTAAGACTATTTGAAACATTGCAGTTTACTCTAATTGAATAAAAGCATTTCCTATTTGGCTTATTCGTTGCATGATAAATAACAATTTTATCTTTTTGACTCTGGTTTTGTCTCACTGAATAAGATTTCTACTAATTTTTAATCTAATTATTTTGTCTGGTTTCGTTGTTTAATCAATAATAATCTAATATGTTTTTAAAATTGTTTATATGAACGTATAATTATTTTTTTCTTTTAAATTTCTTAATATTTTTTATAATTCTTATCTCCTGTTGTAGCCCTAAGGAGGACTTAAAATAAAATCCAAACGACAGGCTTAGTCAGAAAATCTAGACCATTAAATGTATTGTCCTTTTTTTCTATTAATCCATCCTAAACACACTTTTAAGGACATCGGCAATACTCGTATATCATAGATTATCTAGAATGTTATTTGTGACAGTAAAAGTTTGACTTCTTCTTGTCTTTAAATCAAGAATAGTAACCATCAAAATGAATTCTTTGTTCTCAACAACTTTTTTATTTCCTAATTCATCAGGTCCGCAGGCACCCGAAATTCCAATAATTAGAACTACCTGTAAGATATTTCTAATAAGTTGCAGATTTTACAATAATCAATATGTACAGAGTTTACCTTTTTTAATAAGTATGTTTCATTATCGCCTTGGCTCAAAAATCTGTATAATTCCGCTTGTAAAAAAGTTTTTGATTTCTTATGCCGCATCCACACTCTCCAGACAGTCCGAGACCGGTCGAGTACAAGAGTGTGGATGGAGCCCTCGTCGAGTATCGCGCTCGCTATAACCCTCCCACCTCGTTGAGATGTCTCGCCGAGAGTGTGGATGCTGTATTAGACTTCTATCCACAGACTATCTAGACTGTACCCACGCTATTCAATACAACTATACCAATGAAACCTCGACAAGGGAGCGGTGGAGTGTGTGTGGAAGTTTGGCTCCGCCTCTTTCGACAAAATATGATTCAGTAAAATGTATATTATTATAATATTTGATGATTTTTTAAGAAAGTTAATAATTTTTATTTAAAAGTAATGTGAAATAGGAAGGAATATATTTTTAATAAACTAACAAAAAATATTTAATTATTTTGAGAAGGTTTGTGAAATATTTTTAAATCAGGGTTTAAAATCTAGTTATATTAAAATCTTTATCGCCATTTAAATAGTTTTACTTTATTTAATGCTTGTTGCTTTGTGACTTTTAAGGAATTGATTATTTTTGTTTTATGATTTATTCTTACAACTACATATTTTTCAGAAATTGTTCTAATAAGTTCTAATCACTGTGTAATTATGGGGAAGTGCATTGTTGACAATTGTAATAGCCAATCAGATCGGAATAATGATAAAATTTCGTTTTTTTCGTAAGTAATAATCAGAAATAATGGAGCACGTTTTATGGCATTAAAAGGCTCTGCGCAGAAGTTGTACTGACATTTCCAGTATCGGCCCTGTTTTTAAGTGCCCATATGTTTAACAATTATTGTTAGCGAGGTAATAAGTATTTAATGGTTTATTAAATAATACCATGTGGAACATTTTGGTGATGCGTGTTCTGGCATATTGTAAACTACAAGCGATACGAAAATGAGCAGTTGGGAAAAAAAACTTAATGACGCTTGCAACTATATCTAGGTTTTTGAGTTATTTTGAAAAAAGTTAATATGGCGTTATTCGTAACTTTTTTATTTAGAAGACTTTTTAAAATCTGAAAACACTTTTCCGCAGCGAATTTCACTGTATATTTAGATTTTCAATGCGACGTTTCGGTTTGAAGATAATTCAAATTCAAAATGGCGCCCATACCAAAAAATGGAGTTGATGATGGTTTCGCGCAACCGTAACTGTTCGAAATTCTAATGTTGTCAATTTCTTAATTAGATCCTTAACTTATTATTATTTAGCAAATATAAATTACTTTTAAATAAAAAATTAAATAGCAATAGCAAATATAAATTATAATTAAATTAAATATAAATTAAATAAAAAAGTTACAGACGAATAACGCCATTATAAATTTTTTTCAAAATAACTCAAAACCTAGATCTAGTTGCAAGCGTCATTAAGTTAGCAACAGAATTTTTCCCCAACTGCTGATTTTCGTATCTCTTATAGTTTCCAAGATGTCAGTACACGCATTACCAAAATGTTCCACATGGTATTATTTAATAAACCATTAAATACTTGTTACCTCGCTAAGAATAATTGTTAAACATATGGGCACTAAAAAACACAGAGCCGATACTGGAAATGTTAGCACAACGCCTGCGCAGAGCCGTTTAATGCCATAAAACGTATTCCACTATTTCTAATTATTACTTACCTAAGAAATGAAATTTCATCACTATTCCGATCTGATAGGCTATTACAATTGTCAACAATGCACTTTTCCAAAATTATACAAAAAAAACTCTATATTTCACAAAATAATCACAATGTTACCGCAACGAAAGTCTAACATTGACTGAGAGGCCAGCTGGGCCGAGGTTAGGTCGACGGAAGGCTTCACTGGCTTTGCCCTATAGTTCAGTCTAGGTGGTCTGTGAGATAAACGGAGTCATTTATAAAAATTTGAATGGATGTGTTTGTAGGACCATAATCAGATTTACTCACAAGTGAATTTACCACAGGCGGTGTAAAGATTTACTTTGTTGGTAATGATAAGATCATGTGTAGAGAGGCTTTGGTGAATCCGAAGTCTTTCAAGTCACTAGCTATTTCCTCATCCATAATATTATCCAACTCAGGATCACCACTTTAGTAAACGTAACAGTTTGTCATCATTAAGAAGTCTTTTATTTTCATATAAAAACCTACTCATTTTCATTCTATATGTACTCCACAAAACATGACAAGTAACTGAACTCGAAACTTTCTTCAAGTAAAAAATACCGTAGTACATGCCAATGAAATAATCATCTAAAGAAACTCTAATTTATATGACATTGTATTTGGAATCGATATTGTAAAAAAGTACACCTGAAGCTGCTAAATTAGCATACTGTGCTATTGTGTCTAAATTACAACCCAGTCTGGGTTAAATTTATAGGATTTCCAGACTTTATTGGAATTAGTTTGAATGAACATGAACGACGAACTGGGATCCGAATAGACCTGAAGACACAAAACTGAAGTTTATGTTCAAACCGTACTCTAGAAATTAACGTTTATGCCATATTTTGTCAGTATAATCTGAAGTTAGATGACACGGCAACGCTTAAAATTTCGATTATGTAAAGATATAGCAAAAAATGGTTGCAGTTGCAATATTATCGCTATTATAATCATTGTATGGGGTTAGTAAGTTTGTCTTGAATTTCTAGAAATTTATCATGACAGGTTTATGATGCCACTATTGCACATATTTTCTTTTTACTCCTACAAAAGGTAACTCGATTGCTATCACAGTGGATAACTACTGATTAACGGTTAAAAATACTTTTATATTTTACTAACTAATGATGGTACAAATCACCGCCATCTGCAATGTACACCAAAACTTTGAACAGATCTTGCATTCTCATCCCCAAACCCAAAATACCAAATTTCATGCGAATCATGCTATTATTAGATCCATTAAAAATGCGTAATGCCTATTGTCCTACTTATAAGTATAATTTGTTGGAAAATAATGAATAGCAGTCAATTTGTTAAGTAACAATATATACAAAATATTAGCTTACTAGCTAAATTTAAATAAATGGTCAAGTGTCAAATATGAAAAAAATATGTTTCCCTTAAACTAAGCCTCGTTTAAGACAAAACAAAACATTACAGTTAAGATCCCAACCCAACATTCTTAACACGTCATCCCTCACGATGAACATCCCAACACATCTAGTAAATCCTGAATATTGTCTGATTTGTGTCAAACAAAGTGAACAGACAAGTCTAGAATATGAGATTCTTGAGGCATCCCCTTGATAAAAGGCGCACATAAATCAGGACTTTTAGCTAAAGGTTTAGCGAAATTTGATAGATATCTAAGGTCAAGAAAAATGGGTTTTTAATGCACCTTTTTTCTTACGGTCTTACGTTTGAAATTTTATGTAAAGATAAGGTGGAAAAGTTAAATATTCGTATCGTGATATTACACTTATAACCCAAGAATTTATTGACCTTTCAGGTACACACAGTTAGATTTACACGGTATTGTGTTCAAAAATTAGTTGTGTAAAAAATATTGTATAGTGCACATGAATGAAATTAGTAGGTACTCATAACTGAAGTAGTTTTATGCACTTCCAGGGCTGGATATGGATACAGGAAAAGTATTGAATCCATAAATACTGAGTACTCTGTTAGAAAACGTATTCATGATTACTTGAATCCTGAATATTTGACTGAAGTATTCATATTACATGAATACAATGCTGAATATTTACAATGTGTAAGATTAATATTTAAATCTAATTAAATATATGTAAAAGAAAAAATATAAGACTAGACATCACAAGTCACAGTACCAGTGGCACCTGGTGTAGGAAAGGAATGTTCATAGTAAAAATAAATAAATATAAAATTTAGTTTACAACCTTATATATAGTCGAGGCAATGAAGCATTGTGATAGGAAATCTTTTAGGATAGGACGTATCGGAATGCGGTTTTTCGCATTCGCTTGCAAAAATTATTTATATCATTCGTACCTACTTTGTATCTATTACAAACCGGAAGTTGCATTGCTGCAGCCAAAAATGCATGCAAAAAATGCATTTTTTGAGAGGCCTTTTGGCAAATTTAATAACTTCGTAAATAAGAGTCAGAATTGGCTCAAGTCGGGTATCCGGGGGCAAATTATTGGTTGGTCTTTTTCAATTGTGTCTGGAAACCCCTCGGGGATGACGTTCAGAGCCAGGTTAGGGTGCACCAGGGGTGTCCGTGGGGTGTTGGTCGGTGCCATATTTGATTTCAGCGAGCCAAAAAACCCCCCGTAACGATTTTCGGGTGGTTTTTTTCAATTATGTCTGGAAAACCCTCGGGGATGACGTTCAGGGCCAGGTTAGGGCGCACCAGGTGTTCGGGTGGTCGTTTTCAACATAAAATGAGGATTCAGCGCACACAAAAAGCCCCCATAACGATTTTCGGTTCGTTATTGTCGATATTTCCAGAAAAATTCTCGAAGATGACGTCCGCGTCCAGGTTGGGGCCCACCAGGTGTCCGTGGGGTGTTCGCCGATGGTATATTCGAATTCAGTGTCCCAAAAAACCCGCGGGTGCCCAGTTTCTCTCCTCTCTCACATAAAGTTCGGGATAGTTCCCAGAGATGACGATCGTCGGCGTTCCTGAGCTCCAGGTATTCGGGGGGTCAATTTGAACATCATAATCGTGATCAGCGACTTCGAAAACTCCCGGGTACCCGACTTGAGCTAATTCTGACTCTTATTTACGAACTTATTAAATTTACCAAAAGGCCTCTCAAAAGATGCATTTTTTGCATACATTTTTGGCTGCAGCAATGCAACTTCCGGTTTGTAATAGGTACAAAGTAGGTACGAATGATATAAATAATTTTTGCAAGCGAATGTATAAAACCGCATTCCGATACGTCCTATCCTAAAAGATTTCCTATCTTTGGCCTTTTTAGCGCTTCATTGCATCGACTAATAGATAAATACATAGATTAGCCCTATGAAATATATTTAAAAAAATGTTTTTGCGATTAATTTAACATGGAAATCTCATGTAAAAATACTGAATCATGGTTATCGTCGGACATTAGCATAACTTGAAGTAGGGTAACACATATTACTACGTCGTTTGAGCTCTGTTTAGTCCGTCTATGTCCATAATCAAAGAATAGATTGAGTGTAAAATATCAGCCTTTTTTTATCTCATTCAACGCATTTATTTACATGTGGTGTAAGATTTTGTAATTTGTAATCTACGTATTATTTCATGTGTATTTTAAGAATCTCCAGTATTCATAAGTACATGGATAACCTATGGATACCCCGAGTCTATTTTTGCTGTAAAGGACGAAACGTCACTTAAATGAATAAATTTTTTTTTCAGTTTTTGCGTAACTCTTCAAATTAATAGACAAATTTAAAATCCGGATTACATTTTTCACAAAATCAATTAAACCAAAACATTCATTTCGGATTTTTCTCTAGGAAATTATTATATATTTACTAAATTACGCAATTTTTCTCCAAGTTAACTATCTATATCTGATGGTTGCTGATAACATTATTTTCGCATCCAATTTGAAGCACTTTGTATAGAGAAATGAATTTGTATTGAGGAGCTATTTGCATAATATAAGGCACTTCCACCTTCTTATCAGTATTGCATGGAGATTTTGGTGCTCTATATTGGGGAAACGATCTAGACCGACGCTGAGTTTGAATGCAGGTCGAACTGCACTTTGGCCTATTTACGTGTGGAGCACATGATAAAGGAGAAATCAACATCCACAGAGGAGCGGATAGTTATCAAATATTACGTTGATGATGAATACAACATTTCTGTTAAACTCATAATTTAATTCTTTTTAATAAACAAGATATATGAACTATATGCTCTATTATATTGGATTCCACACTATCACAGCTCGTGTTGTTGTTTAGTTTACTATACTTTTTCAAGTTGTAAAGCACTTCCATAGCATTGACTGAAAAATGTTGACTGGGTTTCCCATGTATTGATTTCTGTTCCTTTTGTTGGTACTACGTCTTCGAAAACATTCTGTATTAATTTTTGTTAGTGGTCGCATTTGCTATTGTCAAACGTTTGGCCCTTCACAGTAAGGATCTTTAGTAGTGATTCGTATTAGAGTTGGTGATACTACGCGTCTCTGCTACACCTTGGCAATCATAGAAGATGTGGAAATCTGATATACCAATAATAGGAGAAAAGGCAAATCTGAAGTAACTCAATCTCAATCAAGTCGTTTTGAGATGATTGTCAGTAATTCAATTCGGGTCATTATTATGCTACAAAATGAATCAAAACGATGAAACTGGTGGTAGTAAACCTCAGCAGTAACGACTACAATCCTTGAGAGCAATTCATAATATATCTTCTTCTGTCTCACCAAATGTACAACATCAACTTCCTTTCTTAATTCCTCTTTTGATTTAACGCTATGAACCGTATCAACCCAATATAATGCTTAGATATGATAACGAAGTCTTTCCCATTTTTCTGTATACATATGCATATGCTTGATTATAACATTTAAAAGGTATTTCGGCATTTTCGACTTTTGTAAAGGTATTTGGTAATATTTCCATTCTACTGCAGAGAAAGGATAAATTTTCTGAACAAATGTCACCGTACAGATTACCCATTTACTCATTTGACCTAGATTAAATATCTGGGTCAAAATATTAACAAAAAAACATGCAACAGGGGCAACCAACAGAGCCACAAAGAAATGTAATACAAATAATAATGCAGGAATAAGGAATAATTAAACTACTACTAGAAGATAAAATTCAAGGAACGCGTTCAGTGTAAACGTCGGAAGTATCATGTTCAAACGAACAGCCGGAAAAAAGTTACTAAGGAATAGCAATGGGAACTTTACTGCTACTTTAAAATAACGCCACAGCCTCGTTCTACACTTTATAGTAAATATTACTTGGAAGTTGTGGTTTCTACACCACGACGTTACATTCATGAAACCACGTGCAATTCCGAAAACGTTGCGGGCACCAAAAACTTATTCCCTATTTTCATCGCAGGTACATGCTTTTGTAATAATAATGACACTTCCTCAAAACAGTTTTTGAACTTGTTGAAGATCTGAGTAGAAATTTCATTATATCTCAATTGATAAGTGAAACAACTAATAATGTTAAAAATAGATAGATTTCATTACAAATACGCAGTTTAAAAGAAATCGCAAAATTCATAAAGAGTGCCATTATTATTGCAAACGATTGTACGTATGGGAACGTTTATATTACATACCCAAGATTAGTCGCAAAACACTTAAAAGTATTTAAAATAGTTGTAGCTACGTCCCAACGACTAAATGCGCTAGTTGGAAACAAAATAGAGTATCATGGAATGAAGATCTTTTCCTCTTAACTAGCATTAACATGTTTGTTCAGCAAATACGAAGAAACGACAAATTTGATTCATATCTCCGAAAGAAAAAATGTTTTTTTTTATTGTATATCTATTTAAAATGACAATAATCCATCGGAATCTTAACTTTATATATGTTGTGCAAGCTGTCAAAGCAAATATATTATATACATATGATTGATTGGTGATTGACCCAAGCTAACATTACTGCTCCCTACCATACCCGCAGAGAGGGTGCCAAACCTCTCCACGAATATAGCTGATATACAGTCTACCGGCTGCGAGGCTCAAGCTCACACCGGTCTAGCCACATCGATTCAAGTACTGATGTTTTAAACCGCTCGACCACTGACCGAGTGATGATACATTATAATTAGAAAAACTACAAATCTAAAAAACAGCAAATTTGATTCATCATTGTAAAATATCATTTCATGTTTATTGTTTTTCTTTTATTGTATATATCTTTGAAATCGCAAAGAAGTTTTCTGAAAATTCACACTAGATAGCAAGGCAAAAAATATAAGGGAATCTTTGAGAAAACAAAATATTATAACACTACAGTAACTAACTGTCTTATTTATTTTTTTTAATTTAACTTTAACTAGTAATTCTAACATGTTTCGAAAATGTATAAGTCTTGTATTTGTTTGTAAAGTTGTGACTGCTCGGATGGTTTGCTAAAAAGAAAGTTGTTTATTACAGGTTCCAGTTTAGTCGCTCTCCTACTGTTATTGCCCTTAGGGTGCTCCTTTGCCTGTTGGCGCACAGCCATTTAGTTCAGTTGATCCAGTAGTCAGGTTATTTACTGTGATAAGCCAAACAAAGTAAGTACGTACTCTGGTTCCGCTGGCTTCTATTAAATTCTGATTTATTGCCTATCACGGTGTGGCGCAAATACGGCTGAGAATGAATTACAATTTTTGTGCCTTGAGGGAATGTGAAAATTTTGTAGCAGAATTTTTTACAGCCTGTTATTGTATTTTCGTATTTTATAAGGGTCCTTGAGAATAATTTATATTACCTTTAAAATAAACTAAAAAAAATATTGCTGAAACTGAAACATCCGAGTCTATAGAACAATATCGCCGGCAACACTAAATTCTGTGCAGAAACGGTGTGAGCACACATTTTTTTCAAATTAACACAATTTTCACAAATGAAAATTTTGTTCAACACTACAAAAGCAGTGAACAACGCAAATTATGTCGGAATAAGAATATATTAGTAACATTTCGGCAACAATTCAGTTAAAATCTTAAGGAAACAAATTAAAGCTGATGTTAATGCAGCATATCGGGATTACGTTTTGGCAGCCGAGGTAAACATTAAAAATAATTCTGGACTTTTATAAACGATGTGTTCGAGAACCCTAAAAACCTATATAAGCGGTTCGGTTTCGCCGTCAGTGTTCAGTTCTTGTTCAGAAGTTGAACGCGAATAACAGAAACGTCAAAGTAAAGACTGACAGTTGATAATTTGTTTGAAGTACAGTTGCCGTATAACCAAGTAGTGAAAATAAAGTTCGTTTTTCTACGTGACGTGTTTCTACGCTAGTTTCAACGTAGAGGTTAGAATAATATTCAGATAAATAAGCCGCAAGAAATTATGAATGCATTTGCAGATTTATTTGCCAAATCTTATTTACCATCAAGTAATTTCAATATTAACGACATAGTGACGAATGATTTAGTGGTCTTAAATATCAATCATTTCAGTACTTAAGTACGAGATGCAATGAAGCAAATGAAACTCAAATTAACGACAGGCCCTGACAGTAACCCTGCATTTATGTTACGCAGTTGTACGTACGTTCTTGCTCGTCCCTTGAGTATATTAATTAATACAATATGTTTAAAAACGCCAACAATTCCTAAAACATGCCCTGTCTATAAAAAGAGTGATAAATATATTACAAATTTCAGTTCAATCTCCATCTCCATTATTTTTAATTTCTGCAAAGCCTTTGAAATTCATTTGCATGTTAATGTTAATGTTATATCAGCATGAGTTTATAAAAGGACGTTCTACCACCACTAATTTAGTAAATGTCACATAATTCATTTGTGAAACTCTGGACAATCAGTCCCAGATTATTGTCGAATACGCTGATATGTCGAAGGTATTCGACAGACTTGATCATGGCATATTGTTGGAAATTATTATCGTGTGGTTTGTCATTAAATTAATTATTCTGTTAATTTCTTACCTGAGGGGTAGAGAACAGTATGTTATGTTCAATGGATTTAAATCTACAGAATACGTAGCTTGAACCGGAGTGTTATTTAATATTTTTATATATGATAGTTAATGTTATATATGTTCAGTGCCTTCTTTATGCATGTGATTTAAGAAGTTATTATGAGATTCACTCTAAGGCCAACTGTGTTCGGTTATATCATAATTTGAAACGCGTTCAAGATTCGTGCACTTGAAATCATTAAGCTGAATGTCGCAAAGTGTAACGTATCCTATTCCCTCAAAAAAGATCTGATCTATTATGAGTACAAGGCAAATAATATTATTATTGAAATACCAGAAATCATATCTGATATGATTTGATACTATGCTTATGTCAAAGAGGTCAAAGCTAGAGTATGCCTCAGTAGTTTGGAGTCCTCGCTATCAAACCCAGTCTGTTAAATTGGAAACTGTTCAAGGACGTCTCCTCATACTGTTCTCGTTTAAAACTGATGGCACTTACCTTGACACTGGTAAACCTCATAATTCTTTACTTCAGAGAGATAATTTTAAAAGCTTAAGTGATTGTAGACAGTGTCATTCTACTGTATTTTTGTTTAAAGTAATGAAAAATGCTGCATATGATCGGAGCATTTTATAAAAGATATGATTAAATATTCCCAGTTTCTTATCACGCTCTGTTGTTGCTTTTCATCTACCTCGAACTAAAATGCTAATCAAATCTCCTTTATTTCTGTGTTGCACAAACTGTAATTTAATAAGTGATCAGCTTGATATATTTAACACAACTATTGCCCATGTTAAAAAAGTGTTCCAGAAATTAGTTCTAGAATTTACTGTTTATGAAGCTAGTTTTTTTAAATAATGTCATATTTTTTTTGTTTTATAACAAAAATAATACAATAAACGTAGAAGTAAATTTTTCAAAGTAAACTTTGTTTAGAAATAACAAGGCTATTACCGCATCTTGTGTATTTAATGAATAAGATGATGGACGGGTTTGTCTTTATACCTGAACCTAGCAAATATCTAAATATTTTCAGCCTTCAAAAAACAAAGTTTCAGCAACTCTAAAATCATCATTTTGGTTTATCATCATATGGACTGCATTAGCTAGGTAGGACATTAGCTTCACTATGAATAGTTCCCTTCCACTCTTAGATGTTCTTAAGAAGAAACAACCAGGTGACATGTTGAGGCAGTATTCACTGAAATTTATTTATACTGACAGAATGTTGAGTCTTATCATTATCCCCAACGGAAGCAAGATGTCACTAAGATTTTAGAGTATTGGGCACATATCATTTGTGAACCAAAACACTTGTAAGGCAAACTACATCATCTATCACCGGCTCAGATGGAAAATACCAACAGAAACATTGAACAAGCCAAAAAGTTAAAATCACGAATCAGTTTCTAATATGTTTCTGTATCATTTGTTGTCTCAAAAAGATTTCCGACCACATGATCATTTACATATATCTTAATTTCATATTATCCAAATATTTTAAATAAATTACAATAAATAAGATTAATTAATCATCTTGTGATCTATTGCAATAATAATAAAACTCCCTCAAAAAAGTTTTTGAACTACTGGAACTTTTCGTACAAAGGACCATGTTAAAAATAGCCGATTTTTGGCTTATCCGGGGGAACGCATAAATCATAAAAAAATCAATTGATTATTGTTAATTAACATTAGAAATGGCCCAGAAATAGCTGGGGAAATGTCGCTACCACCCCTAAACCAATATAAACTACCCATAAATAGCATTAATTATTGTTATAAAATTCGTGTAAAATGAAAAAAATGCTTGAAAATGATTTGAACAGACAGTATGTCAATATAAAAAGTGATAAATGACTGTAAAAGTGCCCATTCAATGGCGAAATAGCGCCAATTGTTCTCACTTTGCGAGTGCGTACTGAAAAAATGGCAATTTATCTTTGCGCCCATTTTTCAGGTCGCAATAGTATAAATGAACCTTAAAAGTGATTTAAGCATTTTTTTCATTCTAAACGAATTTTACAACAATAAATAATGATTATCTATTTTAAGCTATTTAAAGGCAGTTTATATAGATTTAGGGGTGCAATTAATATTTCCCCACTTACTTAATGTATTCTAGTATCAGTTTTTGCATTTTTTGACAGTAATCTACAATTTTTTTCTAGCAATAGGCGTTCCCTTGAACATTTAAGCATTATCTATTTTTGATGTCGAAGTAAGCTCACCATTTTTAGGGGTGGAATGGACATTTTTACAGTTATTTATCACTTTTTATATTAACATACTGTCTGTTCAAATCATTTTCAAGCATTTTTTTCATTTTACACGAATTTTATAACAATAATTAATGAGTAGTTTATATAGGTTTAGGGGTAGTAGCGACATTTCCCCAGTTATCTGACGTATTTCTGGGCCATTTCTAATGTTAATTTACAATAATCAATTGATCAATCATAAAGATTTATGCGTTCCCCCGGATAAGCCAAAAATCGGCTATTTTTAACATTGTCCTTTAATTAGTGAGTCTCTATTGGCGAGTGGAAACAATTAAAAGCTAATGTTGAAAAATAAAATTGGTAAATGATTTAATGCTAACAACAATTTGTCAATACTTACAGTCTTTTTATGTTTGGAGTTTTACTGAAAGCCTTTGGGTTAATATGATCCAGCTTGTTGTCCGACATGATTCTGAAACAAAAAAGAATAATTTCAGTATTATCATTGGCTTGTGCACATGAGAATAGCTATGCAATAAGTTAGGAGAAGTGACATTTTTTCGCATCAGGTGTAGATCGAGGTGTCAGCCAAGATAAAAAAAATACGCCATATGCGGAAAAGATACTTTTCCTACGAGTTGCACACATGATTTGTTTAATAGTGTTTTGAAAATAGCTTAAATAACTATAGTTATCAGAATTACTGAAAATTGTGAATTTCGACAATGTAAATTAAGAATCCTGAGGGAATGTTGGCATGGAAACGAGTTTGTTTTCGTTAATATCAAAAGTGTGATTTATGAAAAATGTGAAAATCTTCTGCTTACAACGATAATATGGAAGATAATATAGAAGAATCATCAAAATATTGCAGTCATCAAAAGGGAGTAACTGTCATCACTATGGCAGTTTTACTAGCCTATTTTGAACAAAAATCCAGAGTATATCAGAGTTCTACGCTGTGGAATCTTTCCTCAATGAACAACATTGTTTAATTGCTTGTCTTAAAAGTAAATCGGTAGAAGAACCAGGAAGTCTAGTGTTTTAAGAGAAATTATTTAAAGAAGCAGATAATAAAACCTATTGATAGTGAAGGTAAAGTGTAATTTTCAGACTTCTCTAAAGAATATTGAAATTGTTTCTTATTTTAGATAGTATTGATTATTGATATTAGTGAAGCATGCCGTCATTTCTTCAGCTTGAACATATAAAAGGTATGGAAGAATGAATATTAATAGATTTCTCAACACAAAGACGAACATGGGAAGATAATTTACTATTTCTAACAAGAACATCGACGGAGTCAGTCTTGTCGAAATGTTTCGAAAATATTTCTCTCTTTGTCCGTCACCATTTGAGCATTCAAGATTCTTCCTAGGACATAGAAATAGAAAATATAAAAGACAATGCGTTGGTGCAAATTCTATAGGGGGTTTCCTTAAATAATTTGCAGAATTTTTTAAATTGCCTAATACCGAGAATTACACCGGCCACTGTTTCCGGAGAACATTTGCCATGATACTGGTTGATGGAGGAGCAGACATCACTGCTCTAAAGAGGCATGATAGGTAGAAAGCAACGAATATGGCAGAAGGATATATAGAGGATTTCGGTAAAAAAAATCAATGGTATTGGATCAAAGAAAGATCAATATAAATACAAACTCAGCCTCTACTTCATCCAATACATGCGCAGGGCTTTCCATAACAAATAGTAAGAAAGTTACAGTTAAAACTTATAATAATAATATCCCTACCCCTCATTCTTATCACGGGGATTAGCCCAGAAGTCAGACTTGTGCGGGAGAGGGTGCGGAATATTATTATTAAGCAGGCCGCATTTGCACCCAGGAACGACACCTCGATTCAGGTACTGACGCCTTAAATCGCGCGACCACTGACCGACATAATAATGATAAGAAATGATTTGTTGACAATAAATGATTAGTTAGTTCAAGAATTATAACTCAAATTATTTACTAAATGTACAGCCTTTCAAAATACTGTTTAAAAAAATAATATTTTATATTTAGGAACATACTTTACAAAAAATATAGACGTTCTGTATTAAAGTTAACGTTATTTTATATCATCCTGAACATAAATATATCAAAACCACTACAAAAAGTTGAAAGAAATAAAATTGTTTGCTCATCAAAAATTCTGTGCAATTCAATATGTCACTTAACAGACTGACACTTTGAATTATAATTTAAGTTTTCTTTTTCGTTTATATTTCCATATTATCTGTTAGTTTTTCAGAGACGAAAAGCTTCAAGTTGTGATTGCTCGGATGAAATTCAGAACATGGTTAGAATAAATCAAACGAGAAGGAGATACAATAATTCTGGAAAGAGGTAACATAGAAAATTGGCTTTTATCTGTAATTTATGAAGCAAGTGTTATGTTTTTAAATATATTGTATTGATTAAAGTTGTATAAGATTATCATCTGTTCCAAAGTAGGTACGAAATAATATTTTTTTACAAAGATACATTTTAATACATACGAATTCAGTAAGGAACAGTTTAACTTTGGCTAACTTTGGCATATGATTGTCTTCATCTAACATTATATTAGCTAGATTTTAAAGATGTACAAGGTGAATTGCTTGTTCAGATTTTAAAACCTGATTTTATATGACGTACTATAAGCGTATACACAAACGATTCAGTTTATACATTCAAATAGAATGTTGGAAATAGCTTCTTCCAAATTATAAAAAAATACGACTGTAGTATCTAAATCAACATTTTTTCTGATTTTAGTAGATAGTCCGACTATTTTTCCTATAGTACTACATGTTTGCAAAAACAATAGGATGAATGTATCCAGCAACACGCAAAAGGACTCAGTTTTTTTAAAACTTTGATGATCTGTAATAATAACCAATCATATTTGAAATATGTAATTTAAAAAAAAGAAATTGTCATAAGCAACTATTAGGTACTATGTTCTCCTTGGATTATTCATGTGAACCATTTTGGTGATGTATGTATTGGTAACTATAAGAGAATGGTTAAATTGGAACAATTATAGATGGATGCTAACTTGATGACGCTTACAAACCGGTCCTAGATCTTCAGGTTTTTGAGTTATTAAAAAAAATTAAATATGACGTTTTCGAAAATCGTCTGTAACTTTATTATTTAGAAGAGTTTTAAGAATCTGAATACAATCTTTCACAGCAAGTTGTTCGGAGAAATTTCACTTTCATTGCGACGTTTCGGTTTTGCGCTCAGAGGAAAGTTGATGGTTTTTTGGGACCGAAAATTCACAATAAAGTTCTATATATACAGAGAAATTTCTCGAAAAAAACTTGTGAAAAAGTATTTTTCTTTCAAAATAACTCAGAAACCTGAAGAGCTAGAACCTAGGTCTGCAAGAGCCATTAAGTTAGCAATAGAACTATCCAAAACTTTCCCCATTTAACCATTTCTTTATCTCTTATCCTTTCCAAGATACCAATACATACATCACCAAAATATACAGTGCGGACTATATACAGAAAAAAAATCAGTTACATGCATATTCGTTTGTGAAACAAAAAAAATATTAGCAATTAGAAAGAAACGGTGTTATTTTTTTATTAATTAAGGTAGTAAAAGAATGAAGATGTTATTTATTCAACAAAATGTTAATAAAGAATAGAGAAATTTCAATCAAAAGAGACCAAAATTTGTCTACATTAATTTTTATAACTAATTTATTATTGAATTATAAATAATTACTGTCCATATATTAATTAGTATAATAATTTTTTTTTTCTATTCGCTACAGTCAAATCATCTGTGCAAGTGGCAAATGTTTTTTGTTTGGCTATATTACGATATTTACAAAATTAGTGCTATGCTTTGGATAATACTGATAAATATGTCATAAACCATGCAATGTAATATGTAAGAATGTGTCTACTAGTATTTTCCTATTTCTTTTGTAAAAAATGTTGTATCTTTGTTGCTATTTGTTTCATTGAATAAATATTATTATATTATTATTATTATATATTTCTTTATTGATTTCACAAAGACGGCTCGTTCTCCGTTTTAGCAGAAAATAGGAAGCTATATACTATTTCTACAATGCGTACTAAGTTGTTCTGATGAATGTTTTAAATCGAAGGCAAAGGTTCCTTGATTTCTACGTACGCTGCTTATAGCTTCAAGCTAGAAGCTTATAACTTCAAGTTCGAAGCTTCTTTTTAAATGCTTGACCAAAACCTTTTTTTATTATTAGAATGCTGGTATGAGCAGGTCTACTGATTGTTGTCGTATACCCATCTGCTTTGCGTATTGGAGAAAAGTCTTATGAAAATCTCATTGAAATAACGTGGAAAATCCAAAAATTGAATAAAAATTATATAATTCTATTTAAAATAACGAAAATGGTGTCAGCTTCCAGTATAAACGGGAGTGACAGTTTCTTCAAAATATTTTCATTGTTAATGTTACACTTGATTATACAAGTAGTCAAATTTTCAGAAAAAATAATCATTATAACAATGAAAACTTACGGTTCATCACTATGAATCAGCCTGTATATCAGGAGTTGTTGTTAATTCCAATTCCTGCTTTAGAACTTACATAAGCTGTTCGAGACTCGAATAGAGAATCTAGAAGAATGGGAGAATATTAGAATGCAGTGCAAAGATCGAGCCAGGTATAGTTTGCGAATAGTCTCCGAACAGATCGTGGAACAGAAGCTGGAGTAATAGGACTGATACCCAGATGACAAAGAAGAAGCTTTTCAACAGTGTTCCATACGCAATAAGTACGTATTTGATAGATGATTTATGAAGAGACTACACACAGAACACTACTAAATAAAGAGACTAGTATCACCACAGTGAGACATGAAGGAATGAAACAAAATTAAACAGCACATGTACTTACAATAAAGATCTAAATAGTTATTTACAAGGTCGGGAAATGGTATATTAAAGTACAAGTCTAGATGTTTACGGACGAGGCGACGAAGGAGCCGAGTCAGGAATTTCTAGACGAGTACTTTAATGACATTTTACACTTCACGGCCGTGTATCGTACAACGTTTTATTTCATACTGTGTTGTATTAAAAATCAAATTTTAATGTTTTATTTTACATAACCTGCCTGTATGTAGGTGGTTTCGATTCTTGTTTTATCGTATAGCTTTTGATTTAGCTTAGTGATGTAAAAACAAAAATAACAAATTTAACAGTTTGTCATCCCGTGCGTATTTTGTGATAATTTTCGTAAAAAATGGAAGAAATCGAGCTAAAATGTGCTGAAGCAACCAGTAAATTGGTGCCTACCAAGCCTTCTGCTCGTTATGAGAAGGAATACCAGCTCTTCAACGTGTGAAGAAAAACCTATAAGGTGGAAAACGGCCTGAATGAGAATATCCTTTTGGCGTACTTCTTGGATATTTCCAAAAAGATGAATCCTGCGACAATGTGGGCAAAATATTTGATGCTCAAGTCTATGCTGATGGTAAAAGAAGGAGGTGATATTTCAAAATATCCAAAACTGGTGGCTTTCTTAAAAAGGCAAGCAGTTGGTCATCAGGCAAACAAATCAAAAGTTCTAACAAGAGAAGAAGTTAATAGATTTATGAAGGAAGCCCCATCAGAAGAGTATCTTTTGATGAAGGTAAACAAGATTAACCTTTTCATTAGTTTTGAATTAAACAATGTGCATCTTGAATGATATAGGTACTCAATGTCAATTAATTACAAAAAATACATTTCTTGGTTTCGTTAGTCGAAATTTCATCAATTTGACAATCAGTTTTAAACAATTTTCTCTATTGTTACAGGTAATCGCAATGATATGCATTGCTGGTGGTTGTCGGCGAGAAGAGTTATACCATATGACCCTAAAAGACATTGAAGATTGTGGCACCAAACCATTTACCATTCAATTATAACCATTACCATTTCTAAGACGAATACAAAACGGGTATTAACTGTATTGAGTGACGACAATGAAGGAATAAACTTTCTGGAAATATTCAGAGAATACGTTAAGCTCCGACCTAAAAATATGAAGGAAGATTTTCTTTTTTTGGTTTATAAAAGAGTAACATGTGTTTTCCAAAGAGCGGGCATACATACCATTGGGGGGGCACCAAAAAAATTGCGAGATATTTGAAGTTGGAACACCCAGAAAAATATACGGGGCATTGTTTCCGCAGAACATCTGCCACTGTTTTGGCGAATGCGGGAGCTGATTTATCAACACTGAAGCGTCATGGTGCATGGAAAAGCTCATCTGTTGCGGAACAATACATTGAAGATTCCTTATAAAAGAAAACAAAAGGAGCAACGATGATTCAAAATGGAGAAAACTTTATACAGGTTCTTCAGCCCAAGCAACAAACTATATCCACCACCACTACCGTGTCTAGTGAAGATTCTGTTCCTAAAGGTATTCCTGCATTCAGCCTGCAAGGAAATTCACATTGCACAGTTCCTGTTAATTATAAGCATAATTAGTTTGTATAGGCTTGATTTTGTAGTTTTAAAGATAAAATCTTTCAAAAATGTGAATATTGTGTTTTTTTTAAAGCAGTCCGGGAAGTAAACATTTTCCGGACTGAGTACTGTAATGAGTTATTTCAGTACAGTACAGTATGAAATAAATATTGTTGTCTGGAACAGAGCTTTTGGAAATTTTCTTATAGTACCGTTAAGCAAATTCTGGGGAAGTGAAATAAAAATACATTGTAAATATTGGGGCTTGAAACCAACGCTGAAGCAATTCTTGGATTATTAGTCGCAGAAAAGAGCGTTAGAATAAATCAAATCAAGCTCATAGAAATCGCAGGACTTTAAATAAAATATCTGAAGAAATATCTCTACACTATGAAATTATTAGGGAATTAATATCTTTAACAAAGTTTTGGTTATTTCCAAATAATGGGAAGCATAAATAGGTTGTTGGCTGCTTTAGAAACATCTACTGAGAGAAGTGTTGATGATAATTTGGTTCTGACTAGATTGTTTGACTGACTATTCAAGGTACAGGGTGGCTCAAACTCAATAGTATGGACCTACTGTGAGAATTACTGTGAAAAAATTTAAATATAATTTTAAACACGTGATGTCGAATGGAATGGGGTAAGCTTTCAATCGAAAGTATTATCTTTGGAATTTGACAGAAACGATTAATGACATCATCAATTTTATTTTTTACAGAAACATAGCCATTTTTTTCTGTTATAAAGCTCTCTAACTAAATTTAAAAAATGAGGCAAACGCCTTCATACTACATATATATTACAATCTATTCTCTCCTCCTCTCATTCCAAGACACATAGCCAATCTTCGCCTGATTTCTTTATAGGCTGCCTTTCGCCATTTAACTCATTACAAGCGTTTGTAATTTTTTCTTTCAAATGATTAATATAAAAAATATCTCTCTAAAAAAAGTGTTCCAGAAATTAGTTCTAGAATTTACTGTTTATTAAGCTAGTTTTTTTAGATAGATAATGTCATATTTTATTGTTTTAAAACGAAAATAATTCAATAAACGTAGAAGTACATTTTTCAAAGTAAACTTTGCTTAGAAATAACAAGGCTATTACCGCATCTTATGTATTTATAATGAATAAGATGATGGAAGGGACAGCCATGGGTTCGTCTTTATACCTGAACCTAGCAAATGTCTAAATATTTTCAGCCTTCAAAAAACAAAGTTTCAGCAACCCTAAAATCATCATTTAGTTTATCAAATTCATACATTCATCATATGGACTGCATTAGCTAGGTAGGACATTAGCTGCACTATGAATAGTTCCCTTCCACTCTTAGATGTTCTTAAGAAGAAACAACCAGGTGACATGTTGAGGCAGCATTTACTGAAGTTGATTCATACTGACAGAATGTTGAGTCTTATCATTATCCCCAACGGAAGCAAGATGTCACTAAGATTTTGGAGTATTGGGCACATATCATTTGTGAACCAGAACACTTGTAAAGCAAACTACATCATCTATCACCGGCTCACATGGAAAATACCAACATAAACATTGAACAAGCCAATAAGTTAAAATCACGAATCAGTTTCTAATATGTTCCTGTATCATTTGCTGTCTCAAAAAGATTTCCGACTATACCTACATACCACATGACCATTTAGATATCTCTTAATTTCATATTATTCAAATATCTTAAATAAATTACAAGAACTCCCTCAAATAAGTTTTTGAACTACTGGAAGTTCTGGTAGAGTAATTGGTGAGTCCCTATTGGCGAGTGGAAACAACTAAAAGTTAATGTTGAAAAATAAAGGTGTTTTGTAATCCTTATTTGCACTTTGCACTTTCTTATCTTTTTAGAGTTGAAGAGAAATTACACCGTACTAACTTGTAACATGGCTCCTTATTAAATAATTGGCTTAAAATTGGGAAACAGCGTCTGACATTAATCAAGTTTCACGTGATTTATTACCATCAAGCTGAGTTCATCCTAATTTTTGTAAGTAAAAATTAATCAGCTTTCCTAATTGCTTAAATGGCTTAATCTGGTAAGCTCGGCCCAAATCAAATTTTCATATTAAGAACGAGCAAAGTTTAGTTTATCAATTAAATTTGTTGATGTTCTCAGTGTAATTTACTTATCGCAATTCGTTGAATATGCTGTGTGATGAGAAAGTGGGAAGAAAATCTGATTAATAACCCAAAGAGCTACCAAGCCGCGTGTAATCTAATTGGGGTTTGAAAAGCGGGTAACAAGTATGTTTAAGTTGACGTTTAATGGCTTGACGGAAATAAAGAGAAAAGCTGATTACAAATATTGACAATGGAGAGGTTCTAAGTTCAAATGTAGTAAAATTGTAAATGTATGTAGATTACGTTTTAAAATTATTGTGTATACCTATTAGTCGTGTCAAATTAGCATGAAAAATGTGAAAATAGAGAATTTTTTGCGGAGAAGTCCGATTGAGATGTGGTTTTCTGCAAAATGTTCAAGGAATGACCCATTTTTGTTGAACATATGGCAAATATCACACACGATTCAACGAAAATGTCTAAAAATGTTCTTTTGGGGGGTTTTCGAGGTCCCTCTTTATCTCTTTGGTGTTAGCTTTATTATTTATTGCTAAATTATTGTAACTGGGCTAATTAACAAATTAAAAACTCCACCCCCGAAATTACTAGAGAACCGAAATTTTTTCCAGGATTTCTGGCTTATTAAGGCAAACCATCGGCACAAGATTTTTTGGAATCATTAGAAAATCGGATTTTTTTTTTAATAATTCTGGGATTTATTGAACAATAAACAATTATATTTGCAAAAATCTTGTGCCGATGGTTCGCCTTAAAAAGACAGAAATCCCGGAAAAAATTTCGGGTCTCTAGTGATTCCGGGAGTAGAGTTATTAATTTGTTAATTAGCCAGGTTGCAAAAATAGAAAAATAAACAATTTCGTGCAACCACCTTGTGCCGATGGTTCTCCCCATGATCCCAGAGTTATTGCAAAAAAATCTGGTTCTGTAACGATTCCGGGAGTAGAGTTATTAATTTGTTAACTAGCGAGGTTGCAACAATCAAACAATAAACAATTATATTTGCAAAAATCTTGTGCCAATGGTTTGCCTTGATAAACCAGAAATCCTGGAAAAAATTCCGGTTCTCTAGTGATTTCGGGGGTGGAGTTTTTAATTTGTTAATTAGCCCAGTTACAACAATTTAGCAATAAATAATAAAGCTAACACCAAAGTGATAGACAGGGACCTCGAAAACCCCCGAGAGAACATTTTCCAGACATTTTCGTTTAATCGTGTGTGACATTTGCCATATGTTCAACAAAAATGGGTCATTTGTTAAATAAAAAATTAAATATTTGCGAGCGTACAGAGGTTAGATGTACCTTTTGTTATAAAAAATTCGCTGAACATTTTGCAGAAAATCGCATCTCAATCGGACCTCTCCGCAAAAAGTTACAAGTGAAATGCTAATTTGACGCGACTATATACGATATTTCAGGATTGAGAATTATTGTTACTAATTTTGTTTTAGATAAATAGAGATTACACTATACAAGACAGTGGTAAGAGCAATAGTGATATACGCCAGTGAAACGTGAACAGAATAAGACTGAAAATGTGGGACAAGAAAATATTGAGGAACATTTTTGGAGGAAAAGAGCAGACGAAGGGTGAATTAGAGGAACGAATGAAGAAATAAAATATGTATACAAAGAACTGAGCATAGTATGCGTGGTAAAAGTACAGAGGTTAAAGTGACTAGGGAATATTTAGAGGATGTTCGGAGACCCAGTTGGGTGGAAAAATTTATTAAGAAAAGTAGAGGGTCTGTAAATAAATAAGATGTATTAAAATCTTCTTTTACTGTGATAATAAATTCAATACAATAAATTTAGATTAATACTTGATCCACTTTAGTAATAAGAAAGAGATACATATCAACATGCTGATTTCTTTATAATCATTTAAAACATCGATCGTTTTGATACTTTCAATATCTTTGTGAAGTAATAGTTAGTTACATTACATTATCGCAGTTTAAGAAATTAGGTAATAAAAATTAAAAATATAATAATTGGACTCATATTAGCCTTTTCATAGGTGATCCCATTTCCCTTTCGTTACGTTATAGATTTGCTTCCTGGTTCATCCATTACGCTCAGATCTGACGAACGTATAAATGTGTTACTTAATCAAGGTCTTTAGATTCTAGTTTTACTCATTAATTCCCTGTCGGACGCTTTTGTTATTTACACTGACACTTGCTGGTGGTGGAAATTAACTCATCAGGACATTAGGGGAACGAGGTTTGCTGAGATTTCCTAGCGGTTTGTTCTTACGTCAGGAACAAAAACTGAAATGAGCGTCTCTCTATTGTATTTTGCAGACAATTTGTAAAAGAGATACAGTTTTAAGAATAGGATTCTGTTATTGAATTAGGTCTCATTTTCAAGTATTTATGAAGGGTAATTCAGAATATATCTAAAGAAATTTGGGAATAGATCATGAAAAATGTAGTCAATATCGTAAAAAATTTTTTGTAAAATTCTTATAGTTTCTGAGTAAAAAATTATTGTCTGGAATTCTGGAATTGAGGGGACGGTAGCAAAAAAGGCTACAGTACTTAGGTCCCATTGGGCCCCCTGTACCTCCTCCCATTTAGGAGATAAATCCACCTGAGCCACTAACCAACCTAATAAGGAGAAAAAGGTGGTGACATTGCTCGGGGATCTGTCTAATATAGGTCATAGAAGGCCATCGTTCTCCCAACACGGACTCTCTTATTGACGAGATAGCAGTGCACTCACATAGTGCATGGAATATTGTCTCGTCTTCCTGTTCTGCACTTCCTCATGTAATAGAGGTGCTTCCTTAGCCAACAATATCCAGTTTGAATACCTGTCATCAGATGAAGGTTTGTTCTAGACATAGCCAGATACTTTTTAGCTGTCATTGCAGGGGTACTCTAGGAACTCCTTAGCAAATTGACAGCCATTTGTTTCATCCCAACGTTTCCTAAACTCTTTGTGGTTGTCATCTTTGATAATTTCAACAAATGCTGACAACGGAAGCATATTCGAGGGACCAGGTCTAAAAATATTTGGACCCGATGCACTCGATTAAATTTCTTAGATTTAAAAATTGTGAAATACAATGGTTCTTTAGAGATTTCCATATATAAAAAACCACCTCAAACTGATCATTTAATTTCAATTCATTCCAATCATCCTTTTCAACATAAAATGGCAGACAATCGCTGTTAGAGATCATATATTTCTAAATATACCTACGTCAGATGAATCTCAATAATGAAGTGCATATATAGCAAGAATTGTGTGTTAATAATGACTTTTCACCGAATATCGTTCAAAATACTATTAATATTCATAAACATAGGAATTTAGCTTTCGGGTCAGATACTGTTAGCGTTGATAATAATTATAATAATTTTAAATCTTTATCTTATTTAGGTTTTATTTCGGTATCGACGTAAAAAGGCTTATTTAATTTGTTTACATAAAGTAATGAATAATGTCATTGACTGCAGTGCCATCTTGCGAATGCTGAGCTTTCATGTTCCCAGAATTGAAGCTAGACAATTTAACATGTTTTATTTGCCACCAGCTAGGACAAATATTCTGCAACACTCTCCACTTCATAATATGTGTGATTTATGTAATGAAGTTATCTTGCCCGTAGATTTTATGGATTGCAATATTTCAACTCTGAAAAAACTTGTTTTGTAATTGTTATTGTCTTTATCTAGATAATTAGATTGATTATTTTTTCGTATTTGTTTACATGTGTTATGTCTAAGTATTGTGTAATTTACTTCATGTATGCTTTTTTTTGTGTGTTTTCCTATTCTATAACTGGGTCTTTGACCTGTTGAATAGTGTAAATAAAATAAAATAAAATAAAATAAAGTTTCAAAGATTTTGACTAATAGCATTCCTAACTTTAAAATTTCTTTTAAAGTAAATACTCCAATTTGTTCAAAATTTTCAAAATTTAAGGATCCACAGGATAAATTGTCAAAAAATTGTATATATTTATTTTATAATGATTGTCCTCTTACCTATGTGGATAGGACTTAGATCGTTAAATGCTCGTTACCTTTAATGAAGGCTATTTAGCCGAAAGCGCTGTGATTTTTCTCAAAATCAGTACAAGATATCGATTGAAACATGGTATACCTTTGCTTTCGCAAAATAAGAGAGAAATCGAATTGTGAAAGAAAAATCCCAAATTTAGTAACACTGTCAAAGATATAACTTTAAATAGATAATTTCGTCTGCTCCTGTATAATGCAGGCATATTGAATATCAGTTAAAACTTATAAATGAGCATTACTATGAGTTACTTTAATTGCCCAAATTTCATTGTTGCCATGGCGACATCTTAAAGTTATAAGTGAAATTTATTTATCAACTTGAAGTTTGAAGGTGAATAACTCCATAACGAAGCGATTTTTCATAAGAAGTACTACAGCTATTTTGACCTCCCCTGTATATCAGTTAATTTTTAACATAAGCTTTCCGAACACCCTGTATATTCATATTTCGAGAAATAAATTTATTTCATACTTTATGTACATACTATATAAAATTTAATTCATACCATCAGAAAACAAAGAAAAACCTCGTGATGGATCGTTTATTAAACATTGTATTACATATATTTTAAGTGAACCAATCTGGTTATAAAAAAAAGAAACGGTGGAGTCACGTATTAAACCAGGTGTAAATGTGAGATATATGAGGTAAAAGTAAAACCGTAAGATTATTCGTCGCATGTTAAGCAAACATTACTCACAGGTACTCAAACATCTACATCGTGGCTGCATTTTATACCGTCATTCGGTAATCTCAGAAGAATTAAAGACAATTGGCCTAGACAGGGTCACTGTGCGGAAAAATATCAAGATAAAGCATTGAATGTGCCCGGCTTTCTCGGTGAATTAAGTTATACTGAACCGAGATCTTTAGATAAAGTGTATTGCAAAGAATGCTGTACAGAGTGATTTACGTGTAGCAGAAAATTACGGAAAAGTGAAGTTTTGTTGACTAAGGACTTTGAGAAGATATAAATAAATTAGTAATTTATAAACTGATTGATAATGTATAATCCTTGACTTCAAATTAAAAATTGCGATTAATATTTCAGATTATTATTATCATAAATATTCTCAACGACTTTAAGCAATGTAATCAGCTTCCAATCCTTTCTATCCTTAGCCTTTTCTCTCCAGTGCATCATATTTTTATCTTTCAGGTCCTGCATAACCGCTTCCATCAATTTTTTCTTAATACCTTATTAGCTATTATTTTAACTATTCTCTCATTTCTCATTCTTTCCAGATGTCCCAACCACTGCAGTCTACGTGTCAGGACTATTTCGATAATCAGCATTTTGTTGAACAGTTTATATAGCTCGCAATCTTTCTTCCACCTTCCTCCATCCAAAAAATCTACGTAATATTCTTCTTTCCCACACTTCTAGTTGGTTCTGTGTTCTCCTATTCATTGTCCACAATTCGGCTCCATACCATACTGTGGATCTTAATACTGTTTTGTATAGCCTTATTTTTGAATGCCTGGATATTTGCTTTGATCTCAAAATTATGTTTAGTCGCCCCGCCATACCACTACCTTTCGCTATTCTCAAAGGTATCACATTGTTATCTTCAATTTTGTTATCGATTAATACATAAAACTTTCTGCTTCTTATAATTTTTTCCTTCCATTTGAGCCAACTTGAATTATGAAATTTATTTGTTTGCTGTTCTTGTCATTATGTTTTAGTATTTTTCATATTAATTTCTAAACCCATCATATCTGCTGCCGCTATTAAGTTCTCTGTTATCTCTTTTAACTCTCTCCTGTTTCTCTCCAATAACACTATCTCATCTGCATACGTATTTGGTGACTTCTATTTAATAAAAATAGGAAATTCATTATCGTTTATTAAACATTTCTCTTTTAGGTATTAATGATATTATCTGAAGCAACTACTTTGTGAACTAATGTTACTGCTGGATTCAATAACCATCTATCCATTACAAATGTATTATGTATCAACGAGAAATGTATTAACGTATTGGTTTGTTAACCTTTATTAATCAATTTCATAAACCTTAAGACTATAAAAACTGTTCCAAATGGCTACCCTCGGCTAGAATGCAAGCCTCACATCGACGAATTAAAGATTCCGTGACTCGCCGGATGAGATTTAGATAATTTCCTATCGTTAGCTGTATCCTTAATTCTTTCTGTTGACGGGTAGTGATTCCAACATGGTAGACAAACTGATTCATATGTCCCCATAAATAAAAGTACAAAGGATTTAGATCTGAAGAACGCGGTGACCATGATATACACTATATATATTTTTTTAATTTTTTTAGCGCAGTGAAATATTTGTTTTTCGTTAACCTACTTCGTTGCATTCAATAGATTTAAATCTCAACAACATTTCGCAAGTTCAGGGGTCCCTCAGGGATCCAATCTAGGACCGCTGTTATACTTAATGTTTATTAATGACATCTGCTCTGTTGTAAAGTATTTAATTTTTGCGGACGATATGAAAATCTTCAGGGAAGTACACTGACTGTTCTAATTTGCAGGGAGATCATAATAATATTTATAAATGGTCCGAAGAAAATCGATTGCATTTAAATGTCGCTAAATGTAAAGTGGTCACTAGGAAGATGCATTATGTAAAGTATGACTATAAAATAACTGACGAAAGTTTGCAATATTAAGGAAACATTAAAGACCTTGGAGTTCTTTTTGATCGTCAATTGAGTTTTGTTGATCATATTAGTCTGATACAAACGCAGGCTAGGAAAATTATGGGTCTTATAGTTCGCAACTGTCAAATATTCACTAAGATTCGAGCTCTAAAAACTTTATTCTTTGCATATGTGAGATCCAAACTTGAGTATTGTTCACTGGTCTGGAACCCCTATTATCAAATTCACTTCGACTGTCTCGAAGGAGTACAAAGAAGATTTCTAAATTATTTACAATTTAAATCAGTTGGTACCTAACAAGGTTTTAATCACAGAACTCTATTGAACATGTTTGACGTTGAGGCATTAGAAACCCGCAGACAATACCAGTCAGTGAAATTTCTTTATAATTCAGTTGGAAATAGAATAGATTGTTCAAACTTGCTTGCCCAACTTAATTTCCTAATTCCTCCTAATGCAGTGAGAAATCATTTTACTTTTTACTTGCCAAGGGCTAATACTAATTTGTTATTAAAGTCAACTCAATATGTTATGTGTAAGACATTTAATGTAATCTGTGATGGTTGTGATATAAATGATTGTTCTCTAAAGACGCTGCATATATGTGTTAGTAACCATGTTAATAATTAACTCTATTGTTTTACATACTGCATTGTTAGTTTATGTCACTTTAACCTCTTTTGATTTTATTTGAGGCTATGTCTATTTTTATGGAATTGTACATTTGCCATTAAGTATATGTAAACATTCGTGTATGTTTCTATTAAGTTATGGTTATATGGTATTGTACACACTACTATTCTTAGGTGATATTAATTCTACATATTTATTTATATTTTTTCTAGATTTATAAAACGTGTAATTTAGCTCTGTAATTGGAAATTTGTATTTATGTTGGGCTAATAAATGATTATTATTATTATTAGGTGCTGTATGCTGTATTCGTATATAATGGCTTAATATAATACTACTTCCATTTGCCCGGTGAGTGCACCTTCTGTCCTCATTTTACGAGCCTATTTTGCAACTTTATTCAATACCAATGTCTATCTAACACTCAATAATTTCCCAAATGGTAAATTAGCACTTCTAAACGTATGTACTGCATTGTTTGAAATGGAAATCGTATACAAATATAAAGCACAATGTTGTATTCGGTGTACACGTGCGAACGTCGTTTGACGTCGTCTTTGCTGTGGTGGCCACGGTTTTCTGGGGGTGTGGCTAAACAGAAACTTTAAATACCGTTTTTCGGCTTCTTATTTTCCCACAAAATTGTTTAGGATAAACGTTATTTCGATTAAAATAATACATTATTTCTTCTGTATATATTTGGAAAAATAATGCATTCCCCATTCTAAGCAAATATCTATAAAATCAATCTCTAAATTCATTTAAAAACGAAACAATTATTTTTTGGGAAAAATCCTCGAACAGGTCGATTTTTAATTTAAAAAATACATATTTTAGCGTAAAATGCGATTTTCAAATGTCATTTGTTTGCGAGTAATGACGTCATCGATTTTTTTTAAATGGCAACACCATATTTTTTTCCTTGATTCTGAAAGATCCTTTAATTCTCTATCAGACAGTACTAAAATTTTGCCCTCTTACATAAGAAAGTTTTCGAGTAAATGACGATTGAATGTTAGAAAACGTAAATCAATTAAAATGAAGCAAAAACGTTATCAAGTTTAGTTTTTCGAATTCCATAGTTCTTTTATGGATCACGTAGGTGAAAATCTTTGCAAAGTGTCATTGTCACACCGACTTTCTAATAAGTATTGTAAACGACATAGAAATTATTATTCAATTTAAAGTATTATGGCACATTTAACTGTTACTCAAAGAATTGAAATTTTAATTCTTATTGGATGCGGGAATATGACTAGAACTCAGCAGAAAGTTTGGGATTTATTTATTGAAAAATATCCAGATCGCCCTATCAGCCAATCAACAGTCAGTAAGGTGGAGTCTAAATTTAGAGAAACTGGCAATGTTGTAAATATTCCAAAACCTGGACGTCCAAGCATTAATGAAAATCAGAAACAGAACATTTTGATAAGTATCGTGGATAATCCTTATAATTCTTCACGATTGGTTGCATTAAACAATGACACTAGTCAGAGCACAGTGTTACGTATCTTGAGGAAGGAAAAATATCATCCCTACAAATTTCAACTTGTGCAGGAAAACAATGAAGATGATCCCGATCGCCGCTTACACTTTTGCGAAATTCTAATGGATTTATGTCAAGGAAATAGAAATTTACACCGGCAAATACTTTTTTCAGATTAGGCCACATTTTGCCTGAATGGTACAGTAAACCGTCAAACTTGCAGATATTGGAGTCGGGGAAATCCTCATTGGATGGCAGAGGCACATACCCAACACCCTTAGAAATTAAATGTGTGGGCTGGAATAGTTGACGACAGAATAGTAGGGCCTTTCTTCTTAGAAGGAACCCTTAAAGGACAAAGATATTTAGAGTTTCTAGAAAATGACCTTGTTCCAGCCCTTGCAGTAATTTTTCCTAACGAAAATGACCCATTCCTGACAATACCATATGGTTTCAGCAAGACGATGCATCTCCGCACTATGCGCGCCCTGTACGAGATTTTTTGGACAACTGTTTTCCTGAGAGGTGTATCGGCAGACGCGGACCGATAGAATGGCCTGCAAGATCGCCAGATCTTACACCTCTTGACTATTTTTTATGGGGATACTTGAAGTCAAAAGTGTACATTAATAAACCACGTAATTTAGAAGAACTTCAAAATCGCATTCGGGACGAAATACGCAGAGTTACCCCAGAAATCATTCATAATGTGCAAGAAGAATTTCTTCACAGACTTGCGCATTGTCAAGAAGTTGGTGGATCGCAATTCGAACATTTAATTTAAGTATAAAATTTAATCAATTGTATTTTATTTTACGTACCTAGGAATTGTTACTTTTTTATGGATAAAATTTACGTTTTCTAACATTCAATCGTCATTTACTCCAAAACTTTCCTATGTAAGAGGGAAAAATTTTAGTACTGTCTGATAGAGAATTAAACGATCTTTCAGAATCAAGGAAAAAAATATGGTGTTGCCATTTAAAAAAAAATCGATGACGTCATTACTCGAAAACAAATGACATTTGAAAATCGCATTTTACGCTAAAATATGTATTTTTTAAATTAAAAATCGACCTGTTCGAGGATTTTTCCCAAAAAATAATTGTTTCGTTTTTATTGAATTTATTCCACACTTTTGGCGCATACTGTATGTAGTACAGTATTGATAAGCATTAGTAGACATCACACAGATCACTCTGTAGTTTGGCCGAGTTTAGAATTACAAATAAGTTTTGCATAAAATCGTGGTTGGTGCATGGTTCGTACTTTTATCTCACCAATGGTAATAAAAGCTAGGTGGCTTAGTTGGCTTTCTCATTGTTGGCCAATCCACGATAACATTTGCATATATATAGCTCCTTTAGATTACCTATAATGAATGCATCGCTTTATCATAGTTTTTGAGTACAATAAAGTAATCATAGATTCTCATACACATAAATTGTGTATATAGAAGCAGACTTGCAATGCAACTCTCGGAAGGAAACAGTGGAAATCAACAGTCAATCTGTGGATTGCACAAGTTTAAAATATAATTTAACACCATATAAAAAACACCATAATAAGTTGCATACGGGTAGTTATAAAGAAGTTTGGCCTTTACGAACATGACCCGGCTAATTACCTAAAATACACAATGGACGATGTAAGATATTCTTCTACAAAGGCCTTTAAATAAAAAAGAACATATATACAATTCTAGACGAATATTATATTACACGATCATGATGTAAATCTATACATTCAGCCAGCGTTTGGTTTGAGTAAAAAGTTTCAACAAAAAAGACATTCGCATCAGTAGTGTTCTTCCTATTTCGTATACAGGGTGGCCATAAGAAAACGAAACAGAGCCATTTTCAGGAACTGCGTCAAGATGGTAGAAAAATGCTCATATCCGTCGATTTTAGATTAAACGGTTCTTTGCTGGTATTTTTGACTCCGCCACTTTCAGCCCCAAGCAAGGGTAACATCACCCTAAAATATTTAAGTGGCATTGGGGACTGAGTAATATTTATTTAGAATGCTCTTACAATTCTCTTTACAACAGACTTTAAATTTTATAATTCCGTCCAATACTTAATAAGAATTTTGATTTTAAAGTTGAAGCTTATGTACAAACAATTAGTAACGGTAAAAATGTCACTCATTGAGTTAAATACGCCAATGGTATAAATTTAGTATTTCTTGCGTTACATTGGTTTTTGGCGATTTGTTATCACTTTCGTAAAAAAAGAACATAAATGTAAAAAACAGAAATCAATACTATACACACACAACGAACGTAAAATTAGTGGATTCTAAATTTATTTTCTAGTATTATTAGGAAGCGTTCGTTAGTAGTTTATTTAATTGTGTTTTTGAAAATTAAACACAATGGTTTATTCCACTGCGGAAAGGGTAGATATCATTTCGCTATACTTTATGAACAATAAATATGCGAATAGAACAGCTCAGCTATTTAATGAACAACATCAAGATCGACATGTCAGGAGGAAGTATGTTCTAGAGTTAGTTAAAAATTTCAAAAGACGGGGAACGTAGCCAATAAAAAATGAGAAATTGAAAAGCCTATAGTTAATGAAGCTAGTGAAGTTGCAGTTTTGGGACAAGTTCATCTTGATCCAACATTAAGTACGAGGCAGCTGGCATCTGTGTCTGGGATCAATCAAACTAGCATCAAACCATTTTGAAAAAGAATAAATTCCATCTATACAAAATACATTTAGTCCAGGATCTTCATGGGGATGACTTTGACCGCCATTTGCAATTTTGCGAAATAATGGGTGAGGGGAAACGATCCACAGTTCCTTTTTAAATCGTCACAATTGCCGCTACTGGTCAGATTCAAACCCAAGAGTTTTTCACGAGGTACATACACAGCAACCGAAAAAATTAAATATATAGGCTGGAATTTTCGGTGACCGGCTGGTGGGTCCTTATTTTCTACTTGGTAATTTGACTGGTCAAATGTATTTGCAATTACTGGAAGACGCTATTGACCCTGCCTTGAATTATATTATAGAAAATGTTCCAGAATATGATGAAGATCCTTTGATTTTTCAAAAGGACGGCGCTCTTACGCATTATGCGTTAATTGTCCGTCAGTATTTGGACCAACGTTTTCCACGGAACTGGATTGGGAGAAGAGGCAGCATTGAGTGACCTCCACAATCACCGGATTTATCGCCACTTGATTTTTTTTGTGGGGATACCCAAAAAAAATGTATAAAACACAGTCAGCGTCGCTCCAAGATTTACGCCGAATAATCGTCGACGAATGCCGTTGAATCACTCCGGAAATGTTTCAGAATGTGCGTGAACGTTTTGAACAAAATCATTGTACTTGTATAGAAGCGAGCGGTCATCAGTTTGAACATTTAATCAACCAAGTAGTAGGTAAGCAACTAAACATAATTTAAATTTTAAAATGTATTTTTTTCTCAAAGTATTTGGCAAAATTATAAAATTAAAAGTTTGTTGTAAAGAGAATTGTAAGAGCTTTCAAAATAAATATTACTCAACACCCTATGCCATTTAAAATTTTAAGCTACATAACATAATCAAAAAACAACAAGACGATCAAGATAATTGAGAAGAAAGTTACACCTGTGATTTGTATTCTTAATATTAAAAAAAAAAACGCATAACTGTGTAATAACGAGTGCAGTTGAAGTAGTCACTCCATATCATACAAAATTATAGACTTCAATAAATCAGTTTGCTAAGATCTATTGGGTCTTTGAAGTATTATGTAACAATTTATCACTACTTACTGCGTATTACAATTTATTTCCTAGGAGTTAAAATCCATTTTGGAGTTTATATTTAGCAAGTGAGTGAGTTATAGGAGCCTTATGAGACTCTTTAATTCCAAAAATAACTTTCAAAGTTAAATGGTGGAGCACCCATTTGAGGCCTTAACCAATATGATATTTTTTGTTTACTATTTATTTAAAAGGCACCTATAAGTGCCAAAGTAATTTGCCAAAAAAAAAACTTCTATAAAATACGAATAAACAGTATATCCCCTTAGGTGACGTTTTCATTATGATACATATGCTGTCTGCATTCTATGTCGATTTTGGTAATATATGATAAATATATTCAGTCTGTAAATCAATATCAACATCATATAAATGTTCTCCAGGCCTCCCAAGCAAATATAATGTTCTTAGTGACGTACCCCAGGGATACGTTTTAGAACCTATCTTGTTCGTAATATACAAAGCAGACATTTATGTGCACTTCATTACTGACGATAGCTTAAAATGCTCACATTGACTTGCACCTTTCCTTCGATGGTACTTCAGAATGGTGTCATTGTATTGTAATCACTGGTTTATTCCTTTTAAATGCACAAAATGAATATTAGCAAACAAAATTGGGGCTACTACAGACAAAGTCTTAATTATGTATTTATAATGATCTTAGCATCCCAATTACGCTGAATTCCTATGTTAACCAAGTCAGTTAAAGAGCGCAAACAAATTTTGTATACACTTAAAAAGTTATATTGTTTGCTTTCCCCTAAGATTTTTCCTTAAAATATATGTCCCCCATTTCACCTCACTTGGAAGTTAATATTTAGGCACCGCATTTAAAACAAGATATTATGGTACAGAGACGTGCAATAAAAACATCCACCAGCTTCCTCGAGGTTATCGAATAGTAATCCAGGTGACAAGGATAGGTGAACGCCCATTAAATATTTTATTTTGATAATTTTTGCATGTTTGCTTCTCTCGCTGAAAGTAAAAGATTATAAAATTTTCAGGTTTACATGTTATGTTTTTCTGCAAATTTCGTCCATCGTACTTTGATAACGTAGCTTTCTGTTTTAAGAATTTCTGCTCACATTTGTATTGCAAGTGGTGTAAAGTTTGTTGCAAACGACATTTTTTTACGGCTGTGTTTTATATGGACAGATTTCCCACCTTAGCGACTTTGAGAGGGGGCGGAATGTTGGCTTGCGCCAAGCTGATTTGTCGATGAAAAAAATTCTAGAAGGACTAACAGATCGTTACGTATCATAGTACAGTATGTCCAAGCGTGGAACCAGGAAGGTCGTGGACACAAAGCGAGAGGCACCGACCGTTATAGGGGAATCACAGAGTATCAAGAAGATATGGAATGACATATGGCTCTACCACTTCCTGGATGTAGTGTTGAGCTGTCATATTGCTTCTAATAAAAACTAGTGGTGATCTGCTACCATATACGATAGCAGCCTATATCATAAATCTACTATGTGATGAACATGATATCTGTCAAATTGTGGATCGCGACTTGCACTAAAGATCATCTGATTCCATTCTTGGTTTCACAGAATCTTCTCTCTGCACCATGGTTAAGCGGTTAACTCGATGCTGACAAGTGAAAGGCAGCACCCAATGTGAACGATAAGACAAGAGGCCAAAACTTTGTATTCTGTGATAAACTATAAGCATATTGACCATCAACTCATGTTCTTTAAACCATTGATAGTATAGCTGCTGCTCAATCGGTCTCTTAGAGCTAAGAGTCACAATCGTAGATCTTCACGCTTTGTAATTTCTCTAGAACGGCCGGTTCCTTTTGCACTGTGTCTACGGACTTCCTGAGTCCACGCCTAGTAAGACCGTATCAGAGTGACCAAGCTGGAAAATCTACGCAAATCTATGTACTGTAGGCGTAATAATAAACTTTACAACAATTGCAACACAAATGTGACCAAAGATTTTTGAAACAGATACGTTACCAAAATACAAACTAAAAAACTTAACAAATAAACCTGAAAATGTAATCATTTTTGATTTTCATTGAGAGAAGTAAACATGCAAAAAATTATCAAAATAAAATGATATTTAATAGGTCTTCTTTGTCACTTAGTATACAAACGCTAGACGCGTCATTATCAAACAAGCTTGCGATTGAAACAAATGTGATTACATTTTAAAAGGAAGGTTTAAATTACGATTTTTATGTCTCTTTATCCACTCCATTATTACATAGTTTTACATATTCATATAATCCCTATGTTGCGTACAATAGCTTTCATATTATTATATTAGTGTTATTGATCATTTAAGTCTTGGCTTTTGCTCTAGTACATTTCAATAATAATTATAATCATGACGATAATAATAATATTGTTTGTTAAATGATCACAGGTTTCGTTTTATAAAAGAGGTGACTGATTGTGTTGTGTTTGAAGTACATCAAAGAATACTTTGCGAATTTAGATATGACGTTAAGTCACAAGTCAATAACTCAATACCAAGCCGTAGTGCCAACATCTCCGCCAGCAATAAACTACGAAACTGTTGTATTCAAGCAACTTCTGCGAGAGAGATCGGATGGCTAATAAAAATAAAAGGTTCATTGGGGGAACAACGCAGATTGATCTTTGAATGCGTCTAGCTATTTGTCATTCCCGTCGGCTACAGAATTTAGCGTATTTAAAATTAGAAGCATTCATAAAAACGTTGACACCTCTTTTTGGATTTCGCCGGCTGCATTAATTTCCACGTTGTATTTGTTATTGCTGTTGAATTCTGTGCGTCAGTATGTTCTGCTTCGCTTATTTTTATTTATCACATCTGGGTTTCGGCAGTAAAGAATTGTACTGTTTAGTGCCATTAAATCAAGTCAGAAGTCGATAATGTGGATTTTAAAGATTGCGGGAAGTACTAAAATTGTGTTAATTATAACTAAGTAATTTGTATCATTAGAGATTAAATTTGGGATAGCTGCTGTATA
Source organism: Monochamus alternatus (assembly GCA_037114965.1). Lineage (NCBI taxonomy): Eukaryota > Metazoa > Arthropoda > Insecta > Coleoptera > Cerambycidae > Monochamus > Monochamus alternatus. The sequence goes on along the minus strand of CM073429.1, from coordinate 52,598,292 downwards.
TTATATATACAGGGTGTCCCAAAATAGAAGGCCATGCCATTAACCACATATTCTTTGGACAAAAATAATGTGACCTTTTTATGCCATTTTTTATTTGGGCATGCCTGTTTCAATATACACGGTGTTAAAGTTACATTTTAAAAAACCATTTTTGTTAATAATTCCATAGTTTTGTAAGATACGCAATTGAAATTTTTCACGTACTTTTATCTTATTTCGGAATACTTATCATATAATTTTGGTGGAAAAAATCGAAGGGTGAATGGCGGTAACTGAGGGATGCAGTACCCTTTATCCTCTCCAATTATTTCTAAGTATGCCTATGCAGCTCTTTCAAACGTAGAATTTTCTTCTGCTCATTTTATCTCTTTTGTAATTTTTTGTTTAAATGCTTCGTTTTGAAGAAAAATTACACGTATTGATGGATTACAAATGTCCTAGCAGCTTATGAATGTCAGGAAAAAATAGTGAGCTTCCTTATCCCAACAGATCACATCCTAAAAGAAAGGTTTTTTTAAATTTGGATCGACATCTTTGTGAAACCGGAAAGTTTATGGATCAGAAGTTCGGAATTTGCGCCCTACATAGAAAATTAAGCCCTTAGCAAAAGGAACAAATCTTAGCACTGGTAGAAGAAGAAGCAAGCACAAGTACAAAGATTGTTTCTCTACAAATAGAAAATTATACAGAAATGGACGTTCATCGGACTTTTAAAACCCAACTTCTGCACCCGTATCACATCTAACCAGTACAAAATATTCTTCCATAAAGTTTTGCTTCTAGGATGCGATTTAGTCGTTGGTTGTTAACACAGAATGATACAGATAGGGACTTCGTAAGAAAAATTCTATTCACGGATGAGGCAAGCTTTACAAGAAATGGATTAACAAACAATGGATTGGCATAACAGCCACGTATGGACGATTTGAATCCCCATGCAACCATTGTAGCACACCATCAATCATCATTTTTAAATTTTCTGCAAAATGAATTTCGAGACGTTTTACATGATTTACGTACGTGACGGTATGTGAATGCAGCTTGACGGTGTTCCACTCCATTATGGTAGAAAAGTCCGGCAGTATTTAAATACCCATTTACTTCCCATTCGTTGGATTGGTCGAGGACAAGACGCACTTATTCAATGGCCACCACGATCTCCTGACCTTAATCCATTGTTTTTTTTGTGGGGTTATATGAAAGATATGGTTTATGCTGCAGAAATAAAAACAATTAACCATCTCAGAGAGGGAATAGTAATGGCAGCTAGTGAACTGAAGCAAAAGCAGAATATCTTTCAAAAGATAAGGTTTTCATTACTTAAAAGGGTACGTACACGTGTTAATGGGGAGTGTGGGCAAGTAGAACGTTTGTTAAATTAGTAGTAATTAATTAATTATTTTATTTAATGTTATTTAGGTAAAAAGTTATTATGTTGATCGTTCTACTACTACTAAATGAGACTATTATTTTTTGGTTGATAAGAGAACTGTATTATAGATTTTATTGTCATATTATCTTTTTAATTCATAAGTATTCCTCATTTTGTAACATTTAGAATTATCCATTTTGTTTTAAATAGCAAATATTAATTCAGTAAGTATTACGATTTGCTAAGTTGCCAAGGCATTGTAATAATAGGTATATCCACAAAGTTTCACTTGAAAGTGAATTATATATTTATGGGCACTACAATTTGTCGTTTTTCTCCAGAACGGAGCATTTAAACAAAAAAATGCAAAAGAGATAAAATGATCAGAAGAAATTTCTGCGTTTGATATTTCAAAAAAAGCTACTAAGAAATAATTGGAGGGGATAAAGGGTAGTGCATTCCTCAGTTATCTCCATTCGCCGTTCGATTTTTTACCAAAATTTCATAAGTATGCCGGAATAAGATAAAAGTACGTGCAAAATTTCAAGTCTGTATCTTATAAAACAATGGAGTTATTAACAAAAATTGTTTTTTAAAATGCAACTTTAACACCCTGTATATTGAAACAGGGATTGCAATGTTCGGAGCTTCAAGTACAGGAAAACATGAGGAATATGCTAACGATATTGTTAATTATTCAATAAATAAACGCGCTTTTTCAACATTGGCAAAAATGGATAGACCGGTTTAAAAGGTCATCTGGAGATTTATCAATATTTCATAATAAGATTACGTACTTATTGTATCTTTCATACTACAAATAACATTGATAGGTACAAGTAAATAAAATATTACAACGGTATTGGACGATGCACATAAAACAGAAATAAAAAAATATTTTTTTAAGGTTGTGCAAAATCGTCAAATAATTAAAAAATTCTTACTTAAATGGATTTATTCGCTTAACAAAGTAGAGCAATTTCAAATAATCCTGTATTTGTATTTTCTAATTTACTAAAATGATCAAAAACATCTTTATGTGCTGTAAGTTAGATTTGGAACAATCTATTAAAATGAATTAAAAACGACGAATCTTTTTAAAATTTCATCAGCAGTTTTTATTTCTCTTTGATTTACATATCTCTAAGTGTACTGGACGATTTTTTAACGCTATTAATTTCTCATCTTCTGTCAACGTTTCATAGAAATAAATCATATTATCGGTTATTGATGGCAGAATACTGATATTCTGGAAAAAAAATTGTGGCAAAAATATGATAAATTATTCATAGCAGATATTCCGCATGGAACGATAAAATCCCAAGTATGTATGGGAAAATAATGGCATAAAATCGAAAAAACTTTACTTCACATATTACTAGTTCAGGCTTCATAAAGATAATATCCGTGTAATTCCTTGAATCTTCCAAAAATTTAAAGTAGACAATTAGTGAAGATCAGATTAATTAGTTAAATATGACTAAGATATGTAAACTCTAAAATATTCTGAAATTACAAGTAAACAATCAAGAGGGTGATTCTGTTCTATATAGAAACTAAAGTGCCTATATGCACAGCATGCATATAGGTATTATAACAAGAAAATTGAGCTCGATTTTAATAACGCTTGGCAAAGGTATCATGACATAAATGTGCAATCAGATTCATATCAAATTTGGTACAACTCCATATATAGAGTGTCTCAGAACTAATCCAAAAAATTTTGGGATGCGTCATAAAAAATATCGTAAAAAGATGTTTGTAAAATATTCATAGTTTAATTATTGAAGTTGAAGTATTTTCACAAATAGAAAATTGTACAAAAATGGGTGTTCATCGGACTTAAAAAACCCAACTTCTGCACCCGTATCACATCCAACCCGTACAAAATATTCTTCCCCAAGATTTTGCTTCTAGGATGCACTTTAGTCGTTGGTTGTTAACACAGAATGATGCAGATAGGGACTACGTAAGAAAAATTCTAGTCACGGATGAGGGAAGCTTTACAAGAAATGGATTGACAAACAATGGATTGGCATAACAGCCCCGTATGGACGATTTGAATCCCCATGCAACCATTGCAGCACACCATCAATCAGCATTTTTAAATTTTCTGCAAAATGAATTTCGAGATGTTTTAAATGATTTACCTGTTATTGTACGTGACGGTGTGTGGATGCAGCTTGACGGTGCTCCACCCCATTATGGTAGAACAGTCCGGCAGTATTTAAATACCCATTTATTTCCCAATCGTTGGATAGGTCGAGGACAAGACGCACTTATTCAATGGCCACCACGATCTCCTGACCTTAATCCATTGTTTTTTTTGTGGGGTTATATGAAAGATATTGTTTATGCTGCAGAAATAAACGACATTAACCATCTCAGAGAGAGAATAGTAATGGCAGCTGGTAAAATTACGCAAAAGGAGAATATCTCTCAAAATATAAGGTTTTCACTACTTAAAAGGGTACGTACATGTGTTAATGAGGAGGGTGGGCAAGTAGAACGTTTGTTAAATTAGTAGTAATTAATTAATTATTTTATTTAATGTTATTTAGGTAAAAAGTTATTGTTGATCGTTCGTTATTACTATTACTAAATGAGACTTTATTTTTTGGTTGATAAGAGAACTGTATTACATATTTTAATGCCATATTATTTTTTCAATTCATACGTATTCCTCATTTTATACCATTTAGAATTATCCATTTTGTTTTAAATAGCAAATATTCATTCAGTAAGTATTACGATTTGATAAGTTTGTCAAGGTATTGTAATGATAGGCATATCCACAAAATTTTAGTTTCCCTTAAAATGATAGTGAATTATAGATTTATGAGCACTACAAATTGCCGTTTTTCTCCAGAACAGAGCCTTTAAACAAAAAAATACAAAAGAGATAAAATGACCAGAAGAAAATTCTACGTTTGATATTTCAAGAAAAAGTTGCATAGGCGTACTAAGAAATAATTATAGGAGATAAAGGGTACTGCATCCCTCAGTTACCTCCATTCGCCGTTTGATTTTTTTCACCAAAATTACATGATAAGTATGCCGGAATAAGATAAAAGTACGTGCAAAATTTCAAGTCTGTATCTTATAAAACAATGGAATTATTAACAAAAATATTTTTTTAAAATGCAACTTTAACACCATGTATATTGAAACAGGGACGTCCAAATAAAAAATGGCATAAGGAAAGTCGCATTATTTTTATCCAGAGAATATGTGGTTAATGGTATGGCCTTCTATTTTGGGACACCCTGTATAATACTATTATCGACAAATATAAAACTTATTTCTTTCTGTCTTTCAAATCAGTAAAATCAAATTTAATATAGGTATATTAAATTTGAATTATTATTATTACAAATAAATTTTGCAAAATTTCCATAAATTTATTTAACATCATAACTCAGACAGCAAACAAAATCATGAATTCGTTGAATCTTTATGCGGATTTCTACCACCAACCACTTCCTTATGCAAACCGGCGACCGGGTAAATATTTAGGCATTAGTCAGCAGGGAAATGAAGTTTGTCTAAACTCCTTCGAGATGCCCCCGGAAATGAACCCATCTTGGGGAAAGCTGGGCCCTATTTTCCACTCATTGCTTTCTCGTACAAGTGTCTATTGGTTATTGAATAACGATAACAAACATATTATGTGAAGGAATCACATAGAGAGATATATTTCCATTTTTTTGTGAGAACAGAATGTAAGCGGTGCTTTTTATGTACCCTTCCTTTCTTGGTTTTTGTTTAAGCTCAACGATATATCTTTATCTTATACTTATTTGGTATCTATAAGAGGTTTTTAATCAAAATTTCAATAAAGTACTGTTACTTTGAAATCATAAAAGCTTATTTATGGTTTTATAATTCAAGCTGTCTTTAATGTCAATGTTTGTCACAGTAACAGTTATAAGAAAGCTTCCTTAGTTTATTATAAACTTGTTAACTAAAATAATAAATATTTTTTTCAGAGGAAACAAAGGATTTTTTAAAAAAGTACTACTAGCTATTGGAAAATACTTGAACAACTTAGACCAATTTCTTTCGGGCAAAATTACATTGATTTATTAATATCAAGTACACTTGGTTTCAAAAAATGAAAAATGGAGAACAATATTAAAATCAATTTCAGAGTTGATGACGTGTCACAGTTTAGGTTCCGTGGAGTTTCGATACATATCGCTCTCCTCTTCAGAAGTAACTCTAAAATTGGATATCAAGTCCTCTTGTCGGTATTTAAATTTGATGTAGGCTTTGGTCCATCATGTTCCATAGTTCGAAGTCACTAGTTTCTAACATTACTGTCCTTGATTTTTACTTATCAATTGTTTTCAAATTATATATTAGTTCTGTGTCCCGTTTTGATTGTTTTTTATTTTTCTAAATTTCTATAGGCACTATGTAGAGTATTGACCCGAATCGTCAGAATCTTCTCTTTTTTTCACTAGAACCTTGCACTTGTGGAACATTATGCGAACGTGTCTTTATGCTTGTTGTATACTGCTCTTGCAATTAGGTCTTGGAAAAGGTTGTTCTTTCTTATTTGTGGTGTTGTAGACAGTACCGCGCTTCCTTAGGAGACGGTCTTTATCTTACATCCTTGTATATAGTTTCGGTTGTTGCCAGCTATTCCTTCTTTTCCTTAATCTTCTGGTTCTTCTGATCGTTTGTTTATAATGTTTGGATGTACTCCATGAATATGGTCTAGAAATTCTTGTATGTTGTTATATCCATGAAGCCACATGATGAATGTATCGTCAAGACATCTGAACCAATTTTTTGGTTTAGGACATCTAACTCCCTGTTTCTATAAGGTACCTAAATGTTTGCCAAAATTAAAGGAAGGGTGAACCCTGCTCCTTCCGTTTATTCAAAGAACTAATCCGCTAAAAAAAAAATTCCACTTGCTACATACTACTACGTCTACTAGACTCTCATCCTTGCCTTCTGATAAACCTTCAGTCAGTTTTTCCCAAAGCTTCTTTGATTGACATTGAACAATAATATCATTTCAAGATTCACTAGAATATCATCTGGGTCTAGATGACATTGGTGTGATGTGTACAGGCTAACTGTATGAGTGGCTGATCCAACTGCATTTAATATTGACCAAAGCGATATATAATGAGTTGGAATATTTTTTAATGACACTTCTGTATGTTTTTTTGTGAATATCAGGTCGCACTGCCACCTCTTCCTTTAAACATTCTCGATCAAATTGTGTTTGATGTTACATCGTGTTCTCTAGTAAATTCTACATTTTGGCAACATGTTTGGTTGCATCCAAAATTACTGCTTCCTTATTTCTTTAAGTTTTTATGTTCCAAAACAATAATCAATTATTTATAAATCGAAGTCGAAGTCGATTCTAAGAAAATGAAATTTATGCCATTATAGATTTGTTTACTATAACTTTTCCTGAATACTTTAAAACTTCCCTTCTGTCTTTTACAAAAGTGGAATACTGATTTGCCCATGTATACTTTGATACATGTTTTATCCTAACTTAAGAAAATAAAAAGCATCTAGTGGGAAATTGTTTATTCCATACTGGATGAAGAACGGAGAAATAACATCGCCATTTAGGAATTTTATTTTATTTATTTCAGGATTTCCATACGGAATAACATTGGTTAAGATTTGTTCAGAAATATTGCAAATTAAATCTTGATATAACTCAAATACTAATATTTATTCCGATACATTTTGAACATCTAATTTTTCCGTATTTGTCCCATAGTAAAACGAAGAATATCTGTCTACAAAACATGTATAAATGTTCAACACACCTACACAATACAATTATATTCACTACTTTCACATAATGTTACTATAAAGAAGATTTTATGGCAATTTTATATACTTTTAACGATCAGTTTTGCGCGTAAACGCTTTATTATTGTATTTGGTTAGAATAATAAAGAAATAGATGATATTCAATACAGGTTACTTCATCCTAAAACTTTGTATATGAAATAAACCTAAAAATAGTAATACAAAAGAAATATGTCTAAAGCGTTTCAAATCCATTTTAAAATATATAAAATAAAAAATATTCATATTTTCTGTATCCGTGAAAATAAGAATTTGCTCATAACTCAATATGTAGTAGAGGCGGTTGTGAAATTTAAAATAGCATTTTTTTATAATGAAGCCTGGGACCATATTTAGGGAATAATTTCCATGCTAACGAAGAGAACATACATAATTTCAAATGAAAGGGTCACGCACAAAGCTTATGTAATTTTTATTTCTGTGAAATTTGATGAAGCTATGGCAATATGTGGTCCTGTAATATTATGAACAAAAGTTATTTTGTACACCAAACCTAAAAAGCCGGTCAAAAGTAAGGTATATATCACAGATTAACAAATACCTTAATAGTTTTTTCAACACTTGCAGACAACTCATTACCTATATCTGTCAGATGCTTATTTGTTTTAACACCTAGAAGGCTTATAACTCATATATCTGTTAGATACTGAGAAAATTACTTCTACTAATGTTCTAGACGATAGGAAAAGTCAACGAATGCCAATCTTAGATTTGATCTTGAGCCTCTGTTCCAAGGTCATTTGAAGGTTAATGTATGTTTTAAGAGAAAATCTTATTTTGTATTCAAAAATCAGATGCAACCACAGATTAATATCACAGTTGAGCAAGAGAAGATCCCAAATTGTAAAGTGCTTGCGGCTAAATACAGCACCAATGAAATTCATTTATACACGATATACTTGGAGACTTTCTGCCTCTTGTACCAATTGTTCTCGCTCTTAAGAGACTAAAATGCGTGAAGCTTAAAAAAAAATAAATAGAATGTGGAACCTCGACATCAAACGAGCCGGCGCACTGTCTAATAATTTATAATACAGCGTTGAATATTGCCTAATCTAATTATAATCAATACTAAAATCAACGTTAAGTCATTTTTAAAGCTGCTTTTTATTTACTAGCTTCGAAGAATAGGAATTTCTGTTAAACCTAACATTGACCCTTAAATTCCTTTGAAAGAAAATGTCAAGGTCATATTTAAGATTAGCATTCGTTGACTATATAAATTTTGTAAATATGTAGTAATTTTCTTAATAAAGTGTCTTTTCGCACTAGTTAGGACAATATTTTTCTTTAATCTACAGAAAGAAACACACGTATAAAGCTTATATTAAACAGTTTTTCCCAGTTTTAATCTTATTAAAACTGCACTTTCTTCTTAAACTAAAGCAAAGAATATAAAATATTAAAATATATTTTGTGATGATATTGGAGATGCAGTAAAAAATACTTAAAATAATTTATTTTATTGAAAGATTAACTTATTCTTTTATAATAAGTTTATATATTCCTCATTTAAGAATAAAAATTGCTTGAAATGAAGACAGCTACTATACTTAATATGAAATAGTTATGATTTTTAAAAAAAATTTGTTTTATTTAGATGATATGAATTACTTAAATAAACAATTGTCATTCTCAAAATAAAGTTATGTTTTCTTTATTTGAATTTTTAAGTGACTTGAAAGAATTGCTGGAAATATTTTAAATAATTTTGAATAAACTAAATAATATTGCATTAAGAAAAAATAAAACTGAAGCACATAATTAGCATTTCAATATTCGTGCTATATTGTATTCCTTTCTAGAGTAGTTACTACTCTATCCACCTTTTATAAATAAGTAAATACTACTTACTCAGTAGTATTCAATATTTATATGTATGAGGAAAAACGACTGTCAACGTCATTCATTAACGGCACACCAGACATATACCGCTTTTAAGCTTGTTAAGTCTCCTTTGTATGCCATAGGACACGAGGCAATCGACGGCTTATCAAATAGAAGGGAACCTGAGTTGCCGTTATGCAACATGTAACTATATCTCGTGGCCACATGCTGATCCTTGCTGTCCACCTGTACACAAATCTTTAATACAATTTGTTGTAAATAATACTACAATTGTGTCTTTGTAGTTTTGGTAATGATCACCACAAGTGTTATACAGTGGCGTAGCCAGAAATTTCACATGGGAGGGGGGTTCAGTGAACAAAGTTAAATATTTCAAACTTTTTAATTTTTTAATAAAAAAAATAAATAATTTTTAATAAACTGAAACAATGAAAAGTAAATAAAAATCGATCTCATCATAAACATGTAAATAATAAACAGGTACGAACAATACTTGTTAGAAAAATGACAAAAATAAAATTAGAACTTAGTTACAGATGAGCTCTAATGTAGGGTTGCCGTAGGAGATCTAGTACACTGACCGCGTTGCTAAATCTTGGCGAATAGAATGATTACAGGTGTATAGTGGGACATTACTTATATGAACCAACCAACCCAACCCATGTACGCTATGCTACGCCACTGGTGTTATATTAATATCCTCTATAAATTTACACTATAACCGCATTTTAAATTTTACAGTATGACATTTGTTAGAAAATATTAATAATTTTAACTATTCGTGTAAACCTAAAAATCTATAATTTAAGGAACCTATTATATAATTATTAATATTTTAATGGGAGTCCTATCGCATTCAGAGAATACAAAACAATTGTATTAGGCTCATTTTTGGACTGAGATGCTTTTCCCATGTAACACTAAAATTAAAAGAAATTAAGTGGGTAAATATGAAACAACGCAGATATTTTCACCGACCATGTTTGTACTATAAGATAATTAATAAAAAAACACCCAACTATTTGTATGAAAAAATTATTCACTTATATGATTCACAGGTTAGGTTAGGTCGGTCAGTGGTCGCGCGGTTTAAGGCGTCAGTACTTGAATCGAGGTGACTAGATCGGAGTTGGTTCGAGCCCAGTTGCCGGTAGACCGTATATAAGCTATATTCGTGGAGAGGATTGACACCCTCTCTGCGGGTATGGTAGGGTGGATTAATGTTGGCTTGGGTCAATGTGAGAGACTGATATCGGTTAATATTTGACTACCCCCCCCCCTAATTAATGAGGTTTTCCAGGTTTCCCTCATTCCTGCACTGAATAGTGGTTAGGGCCTAGCAACGTAAGTCGTTCCTGGGCGCAAATGCGGCCTGCTTAATAATAATATGCCGCCCCCTCTCCCACACAAGTCTCCGACTTCTGGGCTAATCCTTGTGATTAGAATGAGGGGTAGAGATATTATTATTAAATTCCAAAGCACAAGCACTCATTTTTTAAAATGGCCTTTTCTTACATCACCTCAAGCTTTATTAATTCGTTGAACAGGGATATCAATAATATGTCATTTAGAAAGTTTAGAAGTGAATTATTCACAATGCTACTGGGAGACGAAATTGTTTTCTGACAATCTTACTAATAGGATTTATTTAGTTTTATATAAACCTTACTATAATTTTTTTTTCTAATGATTTATGAACATACGGTATATTTTTTGTAATTTCGTTACTATATTTTTACTAACTTGCTGCCACGCATCCATCTTTTGAAAATTCCTAGTTTGACTAGGAATTGTTATGAGGTTAAGCAGAAGAGCAGGACCTTGTGCCCAGATTTGGGTTGCAAATTGCTGAACTTCGCAGAGATAATCCTAATCTGTTTTTAAAATTACATAATATTTCTTCATCTCAATAAAGACATTATTATTATTATATTATTCGTTAAGTAAATGTTAAATTTAGTATAAATTCAAGGAAGAAAAGTATTGAATTAAATACAGGGTGTTTTTAAATGAAATAGAAACAATGAGACCATAGATTCTTTAGGAAAATTTTGTTATTTGTAGATAACTTCTTAAAAAATCCAAATATTTACATAAAATTTATAAATCAGGGTTTCCTACTGGCGAGAAATTCAAATTTGTTTCTAATTTTGACGTCACAAGTAGAGGGCGCCACTTATAGCACATCATGTTTATTTTAAATGGCAAAACTTATTAGCTGCTTAGTGTATCCATCTGACTATTTAAACCATCGATTCACCTACCTGCTATATCTGAAAAAGGTATACCTTCCTGAAGTCGCTAGGAGTAACAGTTTTCGAAAACTATCGTTTCAGGTAAAGTGTCTTTTCTACTGAAAATACAGAAATATGTTACTTGTTTAGAGCGGTAAATTATGGAGGTTTGCAAAATTTCAAAAAGATCGGCCTGCTTTGATAAAATCATGTTTGCTACTTCATTTAAAAACAGCCTGTACATATAAGAATGCTTGGATGTCAAGAATATGTAAATATTTATATCAAATATACTTTATTATAGTGTATATTAACACATGTACACTTGAATGATGTTTAAAATTTTAAGTAACTAACTAAATACAGACTAGATTTTTTCTGTCTAGGTATAGGTTGTGGCATTAATAAAAATAGTAATAACTTTTTTTTAAAAATCTAGATTGCACTGGACTTAAGCAATAAAGAAATAATCAACAAGAACTTTTAATATTACCTTATTTTTCTCCATGTTCCTACTATAATTTACGGTCCGCACTAATAGCGCTAATAATGGCAAAGATAATTGTAATCAATTAAAATGCTGATAATACCACCACGCAAAACAGGAATAATTCACTTGCACGCTAGCGTGCGGGGCATGTCATCCCATTTGAATAAATTGCACTCAACGGCATTTTTTATGACCCAGTGGAAACAAAGCAACTCCCATCAATCATCTTTTTCATTAAATTACTAATTACTCCAACTAGGGGAGAACGCCTAAAAAAACTGACGTGTCGGCGTGGTTTCCGCGATAGACGACAAACTGCTCCAGGAAAATTTTATCTCAAAGAACACCGAGATGAAACTGCGAAAGATGACTTGGCAAAATGTTAATTAATCTAGTAAGTGTGTATTTCTAGTTGCAAATTGCAACGTCACTTCAACAATTAATAATTATTATTGTTAAAGTTAATATTTTATCACAAACTGCTATAAGTATAATTAGCTTTGCATTGTTCTATGCGGTAATACAGCTTTGAACTAATAAAACCATTTTATCCACAATCATTTTATAATTGGTCTTTTATCCACACATATGAACTGTCTAAAGTAATACTTTATCCACTAGTGGTATAAAGTAATTTTAATTCACTATAGTCTGTTTGGAAATGAAAGAGAGTAATAAAACCCCGAGATAAGAACCGGCCATGGGCGTGGTAATATTTCGTTTCAGGTAATTATCAAGTAACACTAATACCAACAGGTAATGGGTGTACATTAGTATATTTTACTGGATACATCATAGGGCAGGAGCCAGTGTATTGTGATAGATCAATCCAGTTTTAGAGCTGAATATACGAAGACGTGCTAGTGCAGTAAAGTAAAATTCGACTTGTGTTTAGTGACTATTGTGCCAGTGGATATAATATTGTTTGGGTAAAATGTCGAGCTTATGAGATTACGTATCTGCTAAACGCGTGAAAAGATGTGCTCTGTTTCAGAATGAGAATATTATTATATTAAATGTATTTAATGCATTGAAACACCAAAATCCTACCAACAGTGTTGACGACATCGTGGAAAAGTGTTCCAAAATGACAGGGATTGGAAAATCGAATATCTACAGACTTTTAAAGGAAACAAAAAATGAACAAGATACTATAAATCCCCTAAAATCATCTACAGGGAGGTCAAAAGTCGTTATAGATGATTTCTTCAAAAATATCATTCGCAGAAAAGTACGCATTTTATTTAAAAAAATATATACCAACGCTAAACAAAATTTTAAGTGAACTTTCAGCGGACAATAATTTGCCAAAAATCAGTAGAAGCAAATTATTGGCCGTCTTACGAGAGTTGAATTTTTGCTGGGAAAAGCAGAACAGGAAGTCAGTTCTGCTTTTAGAAAATTCCGTGACGAAGGGAGGAATATTTATTATCTAGACGAAACTTGGGTCAATGAGGGATATACTGTAACAAAAGTATGGCAAGATAAAAATGTAAAAAGTTTTCGACAAGCATTTTTGGATGGACTTTCAATAGGGTTCAAGGCACCTTCAGGTAAAGGGCGAAGATTAATAGTGACACATTTAGGTAGTGCCAGTGGTTTTGTAGATGGCGGTTTACTTTTATTTGAATCTAAAAATACAGGTGACTATCACGAAGACATGAACGCAGATGTTTTCGAAAAGTATTTTACACAGATGTTGGATCTTATTCCTCCGGGGTCTGTAATTGTCATGGATAATGCTAGTTACCATTCACTGCAAACCGAGCGGACGCCTACGACTACTTTAAGGAAAACCGATATAATTCAATGGTTATCCAGAAAAACATTTCTTTTGAAACTAATATGGTGAAAAAGGAACGTTTGACACTTTAATCTTAATAAAGATCAGAAAAAATATGTTATCGATGAAATGGCAACAAATCTCCAAATAACGGTACTACGGTTACCAACTTATCACTGTGAACTTAACCCAATCGAATTAGTTTGGGTGCAGGTAAAAAGAGATGTAACGCGAAATAATACGACGTTTAAATTAAATGACGTGAAAATTTTGTTAAAAAATTCCTTGGAACGAGTAACTGCAGATAACTGGCAAAGATGTATATATCACAAAAAGAAGAGAAAGAATGTGGGAACTCGATATTTAATTGATGTTACTGTGGAACCTATCGTTATCAATCTAAGAGACGAAGATGATTCATCAGAATATTCAGAGGATGAATTTTAATATACCTACTTTTTTATTTTCTTTATTGTACATTTATACAATACTACATTTACTCACCATAATTTGAATTTTCGAAATACATATTTTTGTGTGGAATAAGTCTATTCATTAAATTTAAACAAATATTTTGATAATAATACTGAATAATTTTATTTGAATTACTAAAAACCCTCTTAACCCGGTTATGATGCTTAAAGTAGCCTCTAGTTTTGAAATGCTGTTTTTATATTGTTTACGGCGGCATAGACAAAGACGGATTTTTGGATATTCAATTTTAGCTACCTGCTCCAATTTAGTACGGTTCGATCACACAAAGTTTTTTTTAAAGTACACCTCATCTATTCCGAGAATACATAATATAAAAGGATTGAATATAAGCACCAGTACTGCATTTATTTACGATTTGCATACATAATAAGCTTTTATATTTCTCAACAGACTATAGTATAATAATGAAAAAAGTAATAAATCTATAATAAATCAAATTTAATTGATTTACTTATTAACATTACCATTTGAATAGACATTTTGTTTCATCACATTTAACTTCCTTTCCTTTAATAACAACGTTATAGCATTGTTACTATCATTTTCGGAACGCATAACATCTGCCGAAGTTTGTAAAGAATTTGCACAACTTACACAGATGTCTGTTCTTGTAAGGAACAGTTATATTTTTCTTGAATTTTCCTTGTAAAATCAATATGACCTCCTCAACTTAACTTTCTGCTACAAAGGAGCTCTTCCATGCCGTTTAATGGTCGTAAGATCAGAAACTTATTGGCCAATAAAGTTGTTGAAGTGCGCCTCATACAATTACCAGTATAATATGCTTCTAGATTTGCGATATTCGGGAGTGAAGCAAGTTCCTTCGCCAATGTGTTGATTTTCACAGATGAGAATTAAATTTTTGATTAATGGATCTTAAAAAGAATCTGTCTTCTATTAAGCGAATTGGGCGAAGAGAAATATATTTTCTGCATATTTCAACAGCATTCACACAAAATCATTCTTACATAACTGCAATTTTTTTTAAATGCTCGTTTTGGAGTCAGGTATTGAAACGACCTGGTAACTGCAAACGTCGTGTACGTCAAAAATTTTCATTTGTTAATTCTCAGCATCGCCAGGTACCATAAATCCCCATTTACAATCATTAGATATTCTTTATCTTCCATATGTGCTCTTTCCAATCCTGCAGCTTTTTTGCTTGGTATCCTCTTGATTCACTCTTTAAATAAGCATAAGTTTGTTATATTTTCCAATATCTATATTTTTGTAAACCCTTGTAGTAGCCTTCAACATCGACTACTTGGACCACATGGATGGAATTGCATATTTATTTCAAAAATACGATAGCATGACTTCTTGCTTCTTCGAAAACAGCCACAATAACTTTTTTGCATTTTTACCAAATTCAGATAGACCTGTTTATTAATTAATTGAAAATAAACAACATACCATAGCTATAACAAAACTCACCACGTTGCATTGAGCAAGTACTAACAAATATCAAGTGGTGCGAATATTTTTTTATTAAATTCCAATAATTCTGACTCCACAAATATGAGTGTCATGTGATTATGGGTAAAATGTTGTATTGCATTCGTGTTTTAACTACCTTTTATCCACTTAAGAATACTAGACGCTCGAACTACGTTCTCGCTTTAAACATTATTGCCTGGATAAAATGCTACTTAAAACACTCATACAATAAATAATTATTATTATTGCCCCACACACCTACTTAATAAGTATTAACATTAAGTAGTTTCCTAATATTGATACTGTGAGAAAAAAATATAATTCACTATAGGTTCAAAATAATAGAGAATGATTCTTGTTATAAACCCGCTCACCATTGGGAGCAGTCGACGCAAAGATAAATGCATGCAGTCCCTATAGGCCAGGAGAATTACGAAAAAATCTTTCAAATATGGCTCTAACGTGACGTAACTTAGATAACTATTGGAATCGCTCGGGAATAGTATACCTGTTAAAAATATCGAGGTGCGCCAGCTTGAAAAGGTGTGCTATTTGCATAAACAACGAAAAAGTGAAAAAAATGCGAAAATCGTGTTTTTTCCCGGAAACAATCGCATATAACTCGGTAAGTATGCATTTTAGAGAAAAAATTTATGCTTACAAATTTGTTCGTTATGAAATTTTCTACAAGATAGTGTTGGTCCTATATCCGTAAATTTGAAATGCTCGCTGCAAAATGCTCGAAAGTGCAAAAAAGTAGGTAAAAAACAAGGTAATTTTAAATTATTTATTTAACAATTGAAAAATAACCCAATCACGCCATACATTTAGAGAAAAATACTTGACTTCAATACAAAATGAGAGCTGTAAGGCCGATTAAGATCGGACTGACAGTTTTTGCATAAAGCAATTGTAAAGTAACCTACCTGGAAAAAAGACCTTTTTTTTAATTTCGTGCCAGGCTAAAAGTTATTAATATTTTTTTGCGTTCGCACTTTTACATCTTCTTGGACCCTTAAACTATCATGTACAATTGCTGTCTTAACCATTTTTCAATTTCTAATAATTTTTTGAGCGGTTTTAAAAAGTATGAAAATGTTGCGAGTGGGAAAAAATCGGAAAGTATAGAAAAACAGTACTCGGAAAGACGCTTCTTTTAAAAAAAAATCATCCAATTCGGTCCAGTAGATGTTGAGATATTAACTTCTAAAGTTGGGAAGGGTATGCGGTGTAACGGTTAATGATATAACAATAAATTATATACCAATCGATAGGTTTTTCCGAGATGTTTTCATATCTGCTTTCAAAAATTACATTGCACGTGTGCATCACGCACAATAATTTGCATAAACATTGTGTAGTGTGCGCTTGGAGTCGAAATTCGATGGGGTGGGGATAAGCTGCGAAACTTCGGCGTACAAAACATATACTAGTATAACTAGATTCGGCGCTTCAAAATCGGCGCGCCCGCTTCAGGATGATATATCTCGGCTTCTACTGCACCGATTTTGACGATTTTTTTTTAAATTGGGATAGAAAATCGAGAGGATTTTCATAGTTACATTTATCAATTTTAAAAAATAAACAATCGGTGGTTTATTTTCATAATCAAGCATTTTTAAATGTTGCTAAAAATTAGTGCTAATCATAATATCCTTATTGGACATATATTGTCCATTGTAAATTAATTATTTTATTAATTTTAAATTGAAGAATTAATGCGTAATAATGTTATAAACTAATTTAATTGTTATTTTTGCATATAGTACATCGAATAACAGGAGATAAGGTATAAATAATCGTAAAATATCGACAATTTCATTAAATTTACATAATTTACAGAATTCATTTATAATACAAGTTCATTTATTACATTAATTGGCATACTTTCTTTTATACGGAATTTTCTTGTCGCTGTCTTCTACATTCTATATTAGTGCCTAATACATTTTTTTCGCAATTTTTACAAGCTTGACCGTGGCATCCTGCGCAATAATCGGAACATTTTAATCCGTGTTTTACACAACTACAAGATTTTGTGCAGCCCTTTGTCCATTTACAACTGATGTCTCGTAACATACTGTCAGGAACTAGTTGGTATATAATTTATTGTTACATCATTAACCGTTACGCTGCATACCCTTCCCAATTTTGGAAGTTAATATTTCAACATCTACTGGACCGAAGTGGATGATTTTTTTTTTAAAAGAAGCGTCTTTCCGAGTACTATTCTTCGATTCTTTCCCACACGCAAATCCCGATTCACAGGCTTATTTAATTAAAAGTCAACATTTTCAAACTTTTTAAAACCACTCAAAAAATTATTAAAAATTGAAAAATGGTTAAGATAGCAATTGTATGTGATAGTTTAAGGGCCCAAGAAGGTGTAAAAGCGCGGGCGCAAAAAAATATTCATAACTTTTAGCCTGGCACAAAATTAAAAAAAAGGTAATTTTTTCCAGGTAGGTTAATTAACAATTGCATTATGCAAAAACTGTCAGTTCGGTCTTAATTGGCCTTACGGCTCTCGTTTTGTACTGAAGTCAAGTACTTTTCTCTAAATGTATGGCGTGATTGGGTTATTTTTTCATTGTTAAATAAATAATTTAAAATTACCTTGTTTTTTACCTACTTTTTTGCACTTTCGAGCATTTTGCAGGGAACGTTTCAGATCTACGGATGTCGGACCAACACTGCCTTGTAGAAAATTTTATAACGAACAAATTTATAAGTATACATTTTTTCTCTAAAATGCATACTTACCGAGTTATATGCGATTATTTCCGAAAAAAAACGCGATTTTCGCATTTTTTTTCACTTTTTCGTTGTTTATGCAAATAGCACACCTTTTCAAGCTGGCGCACCTCGATATTTTGAAGTATACCATTCCCGAGCGATTCCAATAGTTATCTAAGTTACGTCAAGTTAGAGCCATGCCAATCTGTAACCCTCCTGGCCTACTATAATTATCATATAAAATGTATACCTCTGAGAGCTATGTACATGTACCGAAGCAAACACACATGCGCCAAATCGGAATGTACGATTTATGTTAGTAATCATGCCGTGACAAACCCCACCACGCGCACACGCACATTTCCGCTAATTTAATTGTGAATGTAATTAATTTATTAGTGATCTGTGTTTGTATTCTTAAGAATGGAGAATAATTCAACCTGCAGCGTATTCTCAAAATCGTAAACAACTTCATCTAATAAGTATACAATATCAAATGATAACGTGTATATAGGGATTAGGGTGCGAGACCAAAATATAAGTGTAAATGATGTGGTTGAAATATGTAGTTCGTTATTAAGAATGTCTATGAGTAGTGTACATAGTGCAATAAAGAGAACATACAACTGCGAAAGGGAAAATAGTGGAAACTCGCGAATAGAATATACAGTATGCGGCAAAAGTATGGAATAAATTCAATAAAAACGAAACAATTATTTTTTGGGAAAAGTCCTCGAACAGGTCGATTTTTAATTTAAAAATACATATTTTAGCGTAAAATGCGATTTTCAAATGTCATTTGCTTTCCAGTAATGACGTCATCGATTTTTTTTTAAATAGCAACACCATATTTTTTTCCTTGATTCTGAAAGATCGTTTAATTCTCTATCAGACAGTACTAAAATTTTGCCCTCTTACATAGGAAAGTTTTCGAGTAAATGACGATTGAATGTTAGAAAACGTAAATCAATTAAAATAAAGCAAAAACGTTATCAAGTTTAGTTTTTCGAATTCCATAGTTCTTTTATGGATCACGTAGGTGAAAATCTTTGCAAAGTGTCATTGTCACACCGACTTTCTAATAAGTATTGTAAGCGACATAGAAATTATTATTCAATTTAAAGTATTATGGCACATTTAACTGTTACTTAAAGAATTGAAATTTTAATTTTTATCGTATGCGGGAATATGACTAGAACTCAACAGGAAGTTTGCGATTTATTTAATGAAAAATATCCAGATCCGCTTTATCAGCCAATCAACAGTCAGTAAGGTACAGTCTAAATTTAGAGAAACTGGCAATGTTGTAAATATTCCAAAACCTGGACGTCCAAGCATTAATGAAAATCACAAACAGAACATTTTGATAAGTATGGTGGATAATCCTCATAATTCTTCACGATTGGTTGCATTAAACAATGACACTAGTCAGAGCATAGTGCTACGTATCTTGAGGAAGGAAAAATATCATCCCTACAAAATTCACCTTGTGCAGGAACTCAATGAAGATGATTCCGATCGTCGCTTACACTTTTGCGAAATTCTAATGGATTTATGTCAAGGAAATAGAAATTTACACCGGCAAATACTTTTTTCAGATGAGGCCACATTTTGTCTGAATGGTACGGTAAACCGTCAAACTTGCAGATGTTGGAGTTGGGAAAATCCTCATTGGATGGCAGAGGCACATAACCAACACCCTCAGAAATTAAATGTGTGTGCTGGAATAGTTGACGACAGAATAATAGGGCCTTTCTTCTTTGATGGAACCCTTACAGGACAAAGATATTTAGAGTTTCTAGAAAATGACCTTGTTCCAGCCCTTGCAGTAATTTTTCCTAACGATAATGACCCTGACATTCCTGACGATACCATATGGTTTCAGCAAGACGGTGCACCTCCGCGCTATGCGCGCCCTATACAAGATTTTTTGGACAATTGTTTTCCTAGTAGGTGGATCGGCAGACCCGGACCGATAGAATGGCGTGCAAGATCGCCAGATCTTACACCTCTTGACTATTTTTTATGGGGATACTTGAAGTCAAAAGTGTACATTAATAAACCACGTAATTTAGAAGAACTTCAAAATCGCATTCGGGATGAAATACGCAGAGTTACCCCAGAAATCATTCATAATGTGCAAGAAGAATTTCCTCACAGACTTGCGCATTGTCAAGAAGTTGGTGGATGACAATTCGAACATTTAATTTAAGTATAAAATTTAATCAATTGTATTTTATTTTACATACCTCAGAATTGTTACTTTTTTATGGATAAAATTTACGTTTTCTAACATTCAATCGTCATTTACTCGAAAATTTTTCTATGTAAGAGGGCAAAATTTTAGTACTGTCCGATGAAGAATTAAACGATCTTTCAGAATCAAGGAAAAAAATTTGGTGTTGCCATTAAAAAAAAAAATTGGTGACGTCATTACTCGAAAACAAATGATATTTGAAAATCGCATTTTACGCTAAAATATGTATTTTTTAAATTAAAAATCGACCTGTTCGAGGATTTTTCCCAAAAAATAATTGTTTCGTTTTTATTGAATTTATTCCATACTTTTGGCGCATACTGTATAGAGGTTGATGATATAAAATACACAATAAACAATTCATGGATGGTATTTTAAAAATGAGCTTCCAACAATAAAAAAAATTCAGGTTGCTATCTCACAGAATGAAACTTTGCCTAGAACATCTAGAAGGGAGTGAAGAGTTTTTCCTAGATTCACCGTAAATTAATATGCGATACAGCTGGTTATAATTACTATAATTGTTTATGTACACTCACAAACATCAAAAAGAAATTGGACAAAAATGAATAACACTAGCTGTACGCAATATGACTAATATTAATTTTAGGTTGTCACCAGCAGTATGACACTGCTACATTGTGGTATGTTACGTATGTTCCAGTTTTAACGAATTTCACGGAAATTCCAATTGTTTACTTCATTAATACTTATCCAAAAATCAAATTATGAACAAATTAAGTTACAGACGCTTTTACTTAACCTTAATTGTAGCTTAGTTTGTAATTACGTAACATAGTTTTGCATTTTTTACTGTATTAGAAAGGTATTTTAAGCTAATATAAATCAAATATCCTACAATTCCTATCAATGAAGTCATATGTATGTTCTCTGATACCAAACATCTAGGTATGTTAATGAACAATTCCACAGACAAAGCTCTATTCAATAATTATCTAAAGAAATTAATCTAATTTACTAACCTGCTTTAATGTTCGATTCTTAATATTTTTCAAAATTTCTCTGCATATCTAATTGTTTTTATATCTTGGAAAATCTGCTATAGGCATTGATAGTAATTAATTACAATAATTGGTAAGTAAATATAATCTGATGAGAAAAGGTAAGTAATATTTAAATCTCTGTAGACACTAGTAATTATTTCCAAGCCATAAACTAAAGTATGCGTTGTCAGTTAAAGAAAAATTATTGCTAATTACACATATATGGTTTGATTAATTGAGATTCTGTTTGTCCAATCATGTGAAACATATGTAACATGTATTTATAATTAATTTTGTTCTGGATTCCCAAAAAGGAGAGTGCTGCAAAGATGTAGGTAATATACCCAGTTATTAAAATTTCATATTTGGAGATTGATCACTGGAAGGTGTCGGTGTTTTGTTAATATTTATTACAAAGCTTAGCGATGGCATAATATACAAATTAAATATGAAAATCAAAAATAATTATACGTATATAAAAAGTCTAGTGGTTTTTCTAAATCGTATTTAATATATAAGGAGCTCCAAATCAAAACGCAATTTTTTGAAGAATGTAGTTTTTTCATAAATTGGCATATCTTAATGCAACCTACTTTTTGAATTTTCATAATTTTGGGAAATATAGTACAAATTGTTACACAAAAGATTAAGACTTGCAATAGGTATTCAAATATGCAGAAAGATCTTTAAAATATCGTGTATATGTCATGACAGTGTCCAGTTAATTTAAAATTATAAAGTTACTATAAGTAGACGGATAATTATTGCCACCACTAATAATTAAATAATAGACGACACGGGGACTCTCAAGTTTCTGATAGTGATGAAAGCTGTAACTGTACCCCTGAAGAAATTACCGAAAAAGCCAAAGAAGTGGCACTTAATTTATTACTCAAAAAGTCAAAAGAAAGACACAATTTACAGTATAAGCTGTTTACGAATTGCTGCTCTTCAAAAAAATAAAAACATACACATAAATCACTCAATGTTAAAAGCTACACTATCTGTCAGGAAAAATGTTGAAATTGGAAGTAACCGCCATTTTAAAGAAAAAATCAGTTATATTGCTAAAATATCAAGAATGTTCAATCAATAAGATTACTATTAGAATTAGATTATTAGAATTACTTTTTTAATGGAAGCTCCCGATGAAATATACTTAATGACAAAGGTAATCGGTATATACAGGTTGTCATTAATAATGGTAGGTTCATAGCTTAACGGCACATATATCATGTTCCTCATTTCAATTTTTGAAAAATTATTATGATGGGGAATTTTAAAATAAAAAATGACAATAAAAACACTACTGCGTAATCTATGAATTGAGTGGCATCAATAGAAACAATATGGTATTATAGTGACAACTGTCTACTTATAATTTCCACACCTACTACTTTGGAAAAAAATAATTTTCTAATTAAATTCCCACCGAATCTCAAAATGGGTCATATTTGTTACACGCGCACGGAAAAATCCTTACTTCTAGACCGTTAATGAAATATACTATTTCAAAGTACTCCATATTTGTTATACCGATAAGACACTGTATAATCATCGTAGTCTCAAGCTTCGCCAATTTACTCATATATATTTTTTTATTTTAACATTATTTACTTCAATTAAAATACACCCTACATAAATATACTTCTGAAGTCTTCCGTTTGGAACGATACAAAACGTAGTAATAAATCTTCTGGTATCGATCGTCAAGTTTTTTTCCCGAGTTCTTTCTGTCGATTATAGCTTAATCCTTAATCGGCCATATCTTTCACCCTAATGCTATGGCGTTAGTAGTTTAAAAACAGGCTTCTTAAACTGCCTGATTCTGACAAGCGATACTTATACTTCATTAATAAAGCCGTTTGTATCCCCTTGTTGTGTTAGGCATCTTTTTCTTCCAAATAAGCTTTTAAGCAGTAGCTGCATAGCACTTAATCTAAATCAAATTGAAAACAGCAAAAGAAAGATATTTATTGTTTTAATTAAATGGCAGCTATCAAATCTGAAAATCCGTTAGCTTTTTTGTTTATTTTCAGTGACTGGACTTGAAATACATAAATATTTGGTTATGTATAGAACAACATTTGTAATATCAGGAAAACAAAATTACTCATTTTATCACGTATTTTAACGCATTTTAATAATATCATGAACGGAGCTATATGTGTAACACCTGATATACTTATCTGTGTTCTAAGCGATTCACCTTTCGTGCTGAGGGCTGTTAGTTTCTTAAAAATGCAAGTAATTTATCTAAGTAAGGATTTACTAAAATTTTACATAATACATACGATAAACATTGGTGAAGATATTGTACAATTACTAAAACCATACACAGACAGAAATGTATGTGACAGGATCAGTTTGTCATCTGTGGTTGCTATGACACGACTGTTAATAAGTAAATAACTTAGGTACACGGTTATCGCCATATTGTTCCTCCATTAAAAATCCATAAAAATAATTATTTACTATTTGAGATGGAAGAATTCACATTAACTCCGCCAGAAATTATTGAACCAGCAAAGCAAATAGAATATAATTTATTTCCAGAAAGATATATCAGCACCCATATACAAAATTTATTGATTACGGGGCTAAGAATAACATATTTTTTTCAGAAAATTGTATATTCTTCTGAATTAAGGAAAAGTATGCAATCTCCTTCATTATGGTCAATATATGCGATTCTCGGAGTTACTTTAAATGTCTACAACAACATCGACATTGGAAAGTACCTAGATTAAAAACATTCTTGAAATGGCAATCGGATGGATATCATACTAAAATCACGCGCTACAGAAATTGAACAAATTTAAAAATATTTAATATATACCGGTGATGATACGTATTTAGATACAAAGGTAATTATAAACAAAATATTTTTGTAAACGAAGGATACTATTATTATTTTGGGTGGTAATGATTTTTGCCATATCTCGGGCGTGTCCATGAAATGAATTCCTTCAAATAAAAATTGGAGGTATGGGAAGTAGATTATTGACCACTCTGCTAACTACATAAACAAAACAAATAAAAAAGGATCCTTTATTGTAAGTAAATATTTAGACATATATCGGAAATATAGTATCTACCCAAAGACCTACACAAATAGACAGTAAAAGATTTTTTTTCAAATAATCCGATGGTAAAGCATACAGGGTTAACTATGACTAAGTACAAAAATTTTAACCACGTGCTCATGGAGCCCTAAAAGACAATAACAAAGTTATTCCAGAATTTTAGCAAAAATGGGGCAAAACCCTTTTTTCCTACGGAAAGTCGGCGCCTATGATGAGTATAGACTGAGATGGCTTATGGCTTAGATACATAGTTGGCATTACATCTGTCAACAACTACCATGCGGTCGTTTGCAGTATTTCTAAATGCAGAAACGACAAAAATTAACATTCTTGTTAGTAATAATACCTGATAGGTAGGTAACAGCTAATCCAGTGAGCTCCAGTATTTTGCATTAATTTTTCATTAGTTGGTTATAAACTGGTAAAACTACATTTTCACTCACTACCGATAAACACACTTCCCGTAGGTACAGTTGTTAGATACAATGCCTATGTATTATAATAAAATCGAAGAAAGGGGTGGTAGGTAGGTTCTAATAGATAACAAAAAACGTTTAACACCCGCGGCAGTCTTGTCCCATAACCTAGAAAAACAAACCGGCGAACTATATTGTGGGAAAATATCTGTATCCGACACATATTCCTTTATTTATTAACTATAAAACGTTTTAAATTAAAATAAGGCACTAAAAACTGAAGAAGAACACAAAACTACAACGTAAACACAGGAATTAAATTATAACATGAGAGCGAACCGACTCGACTGGACCGATTGCCGACTGTGGCCGACTATTGCATGACGGTCGCTTGCCGGTTGCATACTCTGATTCTCGCATTGGCGGCGTTAAATAAGGATTTAATATAATATCGAAAAAAATATTTTTTCGCTTTATAAATAAGTTTGGAAATTTTTTGAAAGGAAATTCTGTTAATTCTTATTTTTTTCTATCCCCTCTTAAAATATTTGTACTTAGTCATAGTTAACCCTGTATACGCATTTAATAGGAATTCGTACATTTTGCAAAATTTCAAAATAAATTACTGTAACACAAGTAAAACTTTAGCTACACTATTAATGAATTTAGGAGCTGATATCACAACTTTAAAAACGCATGGTTGATAGAAATCTTCAATGGTAGCTAAAGGATACATTGTGGAATTTATGACACTTAAATCAGTTAGCAAAAAAAAAATACCCTACTCCAAATTCATCAAGTGCTGAAAGCGATTCAACCGACTTAGACGAAGTAAATGTTGCAAAACAAGCAAGATAAGGGATATACTTTACAGGATGCTCTAATTTCATTATATATGTTTACAATAAATAAAATTACTATTGTTAAAAAAATCTTAATTCTTAAATTAGAGGTAGACTTTAGTGCCTGAATGGTACACAAAATCCACTAAAACAACGTCTGCAATTTGTGTTACATCATTAAAAATAATTTATGATTATGCATATTAATTATTGTCTTATTAAATTAAATTTTTAAAAACAATGCGAGATGTAGTATCTACATCTAGTGTCATTGTCTGTTCAATGCTGCGCCTAAATATAACCCACTACAATATGGGTACTACGAAAAACCCTAATCTGTATCGCCATCGGCGATTACTATATTTGCAAAATAAGAGTTTCAGAAAACAAGTACTCTACGAGTGATGTCTCGATGGGCACGAGAAAAAACTATAGCAAACAGCCACAATTAGTTGTCGGTGATGCTACCAAAATACCAGTCTCGAAATTGTTAGCTCTCATCAGTATGTTATAACTAAGGGCACTGACAAATAATAACCCCAGCCTTGGAACCCCAAAGTATGCCATAAAGGCTACTAATGCTTTCAGGACTTTGGTACCAATTTACTGACAAATGCATTATTACATTATTTTCAATCATTTTAATACCTAATATATTTCAATTAGATAACTTTATAGCGGCATAAATAAAACTGTTGATTTTTGTCATAAATTTAAAATACCCGGTGAAAAAATTAAGGCGGAAGTTTAGGATTAAACATTCTTTAGTATAATCTCAAATGTATTCATTATTATATTTTATTTTCTTAATCATCTCACAATCTCTGTTCTTCTTTTAAGATAAAGCACTGATTTTCAAGTTCTTTTGTTGATGAAAACAAAAATTCTTGACCAGTGAATATGCTTAGTTATTTATTTATTTTTGATCTTTTTTTGGTAATAGCTCCTTATTCCTAGGTTAGTACTAGATTTAACTCTTGCAAAAATTGGCATTGCAGACAACGAACAGGTTCCCACAAATATTGAGTTGACTTGAGATCCGGGCTACAGATGAGTCATTCCAATTTATGTAATCCAACCACATCCAGGTATAGACCCAATACCTGTGCAAGGTGGGATTGAGCATAATCATGCAACAGTATAAAAACTGCAGCAATATTTTTAGTACTTTGTTTTATTTAAAAACATCTAACTATTAACAATAATATCCACATACGTTGGCATAATGTTTACATTGAATTTATTATCTAAATAGCAAGTAACATACACGACTAGTTTTAGAAAGGCAAACACTTTTGAAATCTGAAGGTTGCCATTTAATAAAAATAAAGTTGATGATTACCACAAATGATCAAAAAGGCCAATTAAAAAGTTATTTTTAATGCTCTTATTACATATATTCATATATTTCTAGAGACCGTACAACATAGTTTAAGGGCTCGGTAATATACAAATTTTCAAGGAATTTTAGCTATTTGTTGAGACAGTGACAAGAAAAAATCTGAGTAAATTAGAATATCTCTTCACTGTATTAACTATACAAGTTTTCTCCAAGTTGTGTAACAGTTTCTACGGTGACAAGTTATTGAGAATAGAAAAAAACGTCTCCTGAATTTTAGATGTCAACTATACATTGAGAAAATTGTATACGACATTATAAACAGTACCTATCACATCCCGAAGAATTCTTTTAAAAACGTGACACTTAAATTAATGTAAATTATTAATTATTTTTCATGGCGTATGGAACACAGTGAGAAAAGATACAATTCACGATTTTTCAGCATTTTCCCTCCAAAAGTTAAAGGAAATGATTCAATTTCAGTATATATTTTAATACTACGCTACTACTTCAACCTACTGGATGGATTCTTTTGTGCATCTTTAAATACGATTCTGTGTCCTTGAAAAGCCAGCCTTAAGAGGATTCCTATTTTTTATAGTTTTCCACTCTTTTATCTGGGACTCCCTGTACATCCATATTTTCGTCTGATGTCAAAATAAGTATAATACGAATACGATTTTCTGTCTTTATTAAGTCTTACGATACGTGGTTAAAACTAATGACTTTGTGAATCTGTATATTTACATTTATGTTTTCTATTAAAAAAATTCCCTAGACCTAGAATAAATTTTAATTGTTTTTATGTTTAAAGTAAGAAAAAATTGTTGTCTGTAACGCCATAGTCAATTAAATCAAAGCTTAGGTAAAAGTCCCGCTATTTCTCAAATTTGATCTCTCTTTGTTCTGGCAGCACTTCACAGAACATACAATTTTTTATTTTTTTACATTGACGTTCCTGACAGTGTTAAATATGTATTTCCGTTTACGTTATTTGTTGTTTTATCGTTTTTGTGAATTAATATGTATCAAAGCAACCAAATGTTACCTCCCTTTCTCAGAAAATAAAAAGCTTGACAGTTACAAATAAGTTTCCGTATAATTTTCTTGCCAAATTATTGATTTACGTTAGATCAGTGGAAAATAGTCGCTTGACTTAAATATTTATTCATGTTTGGCACATTAATGAATTTAGTATATATTATTTTTTTTCTAAATTCGAAAACAATGAGTAGCATTGAAAATTCATGAATTATTGGATCACATGGTCTGCATTTTAAAATGTTATGTCTATTTGTGTTTGTCAATCTTGGCTCAGTTATAAAATAAAGCAGGCAGGTATTATCTTCGATTCTTTTAAGAATATATCTTTCCAAGATACGTCTTAAATGACTTGCTTGTCGAAACACTGAATATTACAAGTTTTGATAAATATGAGAGTAAAAATAAAAAGTTTACTTAGAAGTAAACATTTCCGAATTTATACACAATTACTTTGGTTTGCAGGCTTCTATAGCAATTGTCAATAGTTGAACAATTTCTGGTTGCCTCGTCTTCTCGACTCATGCAGAATCTTGGCTAATAACTAACTGCGCACTATTATTTTTTCGTTTATACTTTTTTTAACTATGTGTTGTCTATTTAATGTATACCTTACCGCCTGTATATTTCAATTCAATTTAATTCCAATTTTATTGTCACCACAATTTTTGCACTGAAATATAAACATAACATGATAAAAAGCTTGACAACTCAAAAAACTGAAGTTTGTTCAAGGTCGGTTTACAGCGATGTATACCATACATGGATTACAATATAAACATTAATAAAACCTAATATGTACGAAATGTACACGAGAAGAAATAATGAAACAATGGGGAAAGATACAATGAAAACAAACACTTGATTAGAATTTCAAGAAACACCGTTTAATCATCTTTTGTAAAATTTACATAATAATGGCATTTCGATTATCATTTCAGTATAGAAATGATAGTCTCTTTGGTACACCTGCTTAAAACAATCTTTTTACAGACATGTGCGCAAAAGCAATTTAAAATAATAATTTATTTATTATAAATATTAATATAGAACTAGAATTCATGCGTATGTCAAATATAATTTGTAGTGACATAGGTGTCCCTCAAGGGAGTGTATTGGGCCCTTTGTTATGTATAATTTATGTTAACGATCTTAATAGGTCATTCAAGCAGTCGTTTGTGAATTTATTTGCAAACGATACCCTTATTTCTGTTGTTGGTAGTGATTATATAGCTGTTACTGATTGTGTTAATGATCAGCTTAACATTTTGTATAATTGGTTATGTGTTAAAAGATTAAAACTGAATACTAGTAAATCAAAATACATGATTATTGGCACAAATCATAATTGTGATAAATACAGTAAAATAAAACTTAATATTTGCATTAACAACAATAAACTAGAAGAAGTATCACAAATAAAATATTTGGGGTTGTATTGGATCCTGAATTGACATTTAGTTGTCACATTGAATCATGTGTAAAAAGCTTGGTAAAAAAAAATCCGATTTTTTAATAGAACTTCTAATAATTTATCTCCTTGGTGTAAGCGACTGGTATATTGTCCACATTTTTCTTATTAATTTCCTCCAAAAAGGCAGATATAGCAAGATTAATTGTAACTGAATAAGGTAATGAAAATTATTTTAAGTTGCACTCGCTTTGCTCCTATTGACTATATGTTAAAAGACTTACGTTGGATTAATGTCTGGGGACGTATTGAGGAGTCTAATTTAGTTCTCATTTTTAAGATGAGAAAAAAATAATTGTCCAATTATTTACAAAATTGCCTTATCACTCGTTCAGATATGCACTCGTACAATGTACGTTCTGCCGGTAATTATAATATGAATTTTCAAGATTAACCTATAAGCAAAATTATATTTTTGGAGACGGTATTAGGCTGTTCAATCAGTTACCGGATACAGTAAAAAATTTTGCGAATACTAAAATGTTTGTAAAATTTAAGGATGATGTACACACAGTGTGGTCAATGATTTGTATTAAGTCTTTACTTATTGAATGTATAAATGTATAAAAATTAATTCATTGTAATGTAATAGCTTGAGCTAAATAAATATTGTTATTATTATTATTATTAACACAATCTTTCAAATCGGATAATTAAACATTAGGTGAACATATATTTTTTTCTTCTATCGTATAACTTCAATATTAGAAGAAGATAACTCCTGCAACCCGGTACTGTTGGTGCACTAAGCTATTTTGTATGAAATTTTCTATGTACCCCTCTGCCACAGAAGTCTAACGCTAACCTCCGTGTCTCTTGAACTCCTGCATCTGCAAGAAAGGTTGCAGAACATCGTAGTATACTCAACATTGGGTAATCTAAGAAATTCGGCAATCTCTTGAATTCCTGTATGTGATAAAAAATCGGTTGTGATCAATGGCGGCATATTTGCGGAAAATTTTCAAAAAATTGGTTCCTTCTATATCGCCCTTTAATATTGTAAATAATTTAGGAACATTAGTTTTGGTATTGGGAATAGTCACTTTAATGAACAAGCTAAAAAATATACCAACAACGAAGACAACTTTTTGGAATAAGTACTTTTTATCATCTGCATTTTTGATAAACCTTTCAACCTGTTCCTTAGAAAATATTCTGGATGTTCTGGGTCTATAACCACTTGATTTCTTTTTGAGAAAAGCAGAAATATTGGTATATTTACTAATATCCATATTTTTATTCGAATAAATTTTAGTTCCCAATATGGAATAATTACTCCATAATGTACAGGATTCACATTTTAGATATAACTGGAATAAGTACGCTAGAATAATTTTCTCCGAAATATTACATACCTTTTTTCGGCACACCAAATATCAGTTTTAGGGGCAATTTCTGAAAAATCCGCCTCATTTTCAGAATTTTCAGTATAACTAGAATCTGAAGATTTATGAAGAATTAATACCGTGTTTAATTATTGGGGTTTAATGTTCACAGATTTCAGAATTTTTAAAAATGTTTGTATAGTTTGTAAACATCATACCATATCAACTTTGTTAAAGTTGTTTAAATAAAATAGTATATCGATCATATTAGCAAGTGCAATCGAAGATTATGTCGAAACTATTCTGAATACTTATTTGATGATTTTACGAAGAATCTTGTTCGATACATGTTGCGATACAGAAGTTAGGCAGTTAACTTCACCTTATGTGCCTGAAACACTATTATTTCTCAACTTGTATTAGTCGAGGCAATGAACTAAAAAAGTTCTAAAACTAGTTGTGGTGGAGGGATCGGAATTCGGTTTTCTGCATTCTCTTCCAAAAATTTTTTGTAAAAAATGTGGCGACATGGAATTTCTGACAAATCGGAAATTGAATTGCTGCAGCCAAAAATGCATTCAAAAAATGCATTATTTGAGAGACCTCTTGGAAGATGTCAAAACTTGGTAAAAAAGTATCAGAACTAGCCCAGATCAGGTACTCGAGGGTTTTCGAGGTCGCTGATCACGAATATGATGTTCAAATTGACCCCCCCCCCAACACCTGGAGCTCAGGAACGCCGATGAACGTCATCTCCGTGGGACTCTCCCACAAATCACGCGGGAAAGAAGATAAACTCGGCGCCCGGGGTTTTTTTTTGGGTCGTTGAATCTAGATCTGGCATCGGCAAACACCCCACGGGCACCTGGTGCGCCCGAACCTGGACGCGGACGTCATCTCCGAGAATTTTCCTGAGAAGAGTGCCAAAGACCACCCGAAAATCATAATAGGGGCGTTTTGTGGGGCGTTGATCTGAATTTCACATCGGAAACGACCTCCCGAACACCTAGTGCACCAGAACCTGACACTAAACGTCATCGCCGTGGCTTTTCCTGACACAATCAAAAAAGGCGAACCGAAAATCATTATGGGTTTTTTTTAGGGTGCTGAATCCGAATTTCACGTCGATAGCGACCCCCCGAACCCCTGGTGCACCGGAACTTCACCCGGAACATCTTCTCCGAGGGATTTCCATACACTATCGAAACAGACTAACCGAAAATCGTTATGGTTTTTTTTTTGGGTCGCTGAATCCAAATATGATATCGGCGAACACCTCACGGGCACCTGGTGCCCCCAAACCCGGACGTGCACCTGATCTCCGAGAATTTGCCCACCAAGATCGCTAAAAACGACACATAAAATCATTACAGGCGCGTTTTTGGGCCGCTTAATTCAGACACCTGGTGTACCGCGGGACCTGGACCTGAACGTCGTCTCAGAGGGTTTTACAGACACGACCGCAACAAACTCACCAAAAACAGTCTCATAATTTGACACATTCATCCTCACATAATTTAAGTAGAATCAACAATTCCACACGATGTCAAGATATAAGTTCCAGTGCGCCAGGCGTTAGGAAGGTAGTTTTGTGCGTGAAATTTGGATTAAGCGGCCCAAAAACGCCCCTACAATGATTTTTCGGTTGTTTTTGGCACTCTTATGAAAATTCTCGGAAATGACGTGCACGTCCGGGTTTGGGGCCACCAGGTGCCGGTGGGGTGTTTGCCGATGTCATATTTGGATTCAGTGACCCAAAAAAACTCTCCATAACGATTTTCGGTCCATCTTCTTCGATTGTGTCTGGAAAAGCCACGGGAAGACGTTCAGGGTGATGTTCCGGTGCACCAGGGGTTCGGGGGGTCGTTATCGACGTGAAATTCGGATTCAGCCCCCCCAAAAAAAAAGTCCATAACAATTTTCGGTTCGCCTTTTTTGATTGTGTCAGGAAAAGCCACGGAGATAACGTTTCGGGTCAGGTTCCGGTGCACCAGGGGCTCGGAGGGTCGTTATCGACGTGAAATTCGGATTCAGCACCCCAAAAAAAAAAACCATAATGATTTTCGGTTTGCCTTCTCTGATTGTGTCAGGAAAAGCCACGGAGATGACGTTTAGGGTCAGGTTCTGGTGCACTAAGTGTTTGGGGGGTCGTTGCCGACGTGAAATTCGGATTCAACGCCCCACAAAACGCCCCAATTATGATTTTCGGGTGGTTTTTGGCACTCTTCTCAGGAAAATTCTCGGATATGACGTCCGCGTTCAGGTTCCGACGCACCAGGTGCCCGTGGGGTGTTCGCCGATGCCAGATTTGGATTCAGCGACCCAAAAAAACCCGAGCGCCGAGTTTTTCTTCTTTCCCGCGTGATTTGTGGGAGAGTCCCACGGAGATGACGTTCATCGGCGTTCCTGAGCTCCAGGTGTTAAGGAGGTCAATTTGAACATCATATTCGTGATCAGCGACCTCGAAAACCCCCGAGGACTCGATCTGGGCCAGTTATGACACTTATTTACCAGGTTTTGACATCTTCCAAGAGGCCTCTCAAATAATGCATTTTTTGAATGCATTTTTGGCTGCAGCAATGCAATTTCCGATTTGTCAGAAATTCCATGTCGATACATTTTTTACAAATAATTTTTGGAAGAGAATGCAGAAAACCGCATTCCGATCCGCCCACCACAACTAGTTTTAGACCTTTTGGACTTTTTACTAGTTTATAGCCTCGACTATATCGAAAATACCTGTTTTAAAACACCTCATACATTCATTCTAACTTATCAGTCTAGTTGTATCTAAATTGTTTCACTGAAATTTCTTTAAACCACTGCAAGCAAAATACCGTAACTACTCTAATTCACGCCGTAAGGTTACTTCATCAACTTAAGATCCTGCAGGATATAAAGCTCATCTCTTATTTTCCGTAGAGATATTTTACAGTAATGTCGCAGCTCGAAATCCTACAAATATGGAAGTGGAGTGATTGAAGCGATAGGGTATAAAGTAAGACCGTCTTTGGTAATGTGTCTGCGATATGTCCATAACAAGACACTGGCGAGGTGACTGTCCCCGAAATCACCCTCTAACTCCAGACACTTCAATGGGAATGGTTTACTACGAGAAAATGAATACTTACAGCTCCTCCAGGTGGGTGTAATGCTGCAGTGATGTCTCGTTGAGGCTCGTTATGTTGTTGCTTGTTAAGTCACTGAAATAGAAAATTGCTGTCATTATTATTGAATAAAGATTAGGTAAACTGTTTAAAACAAACTTTAAGACGCTCAACATTTTTCTTATTGGCGCATTATTTCATTTTTAATAGATTTCAAGAAGTTACGATTTTTGAAATCTACACCTAACTGAAAAATTTGTGTTATACTAATTCAGTATTCTATTAATAATATATAATAATTTAGTTTCCATCAGTAATCCATTTATAGAGCAATTGTACAAGTATTTAATAATGATTACCTACATATGTGAAACAATTATTTAAGTTAAGTGCTAAAAGTGATATTTTATTTTGTGAGAAGGGAAGTTTGGTTCCATTCCTTCGACCAAATAAAATCACTTTTATCACATATATCTTACACAAATTTTCTACAAACGTACAAAAGTGCTTCTTACGTTGTAAAAATTTATAAAACATCATTTTGTAATCCAATTGTCCATGAAGTTTATTGTGGCTAAGGTAATGAAAGTTCGATCGTTTGTTGACAATAAAATGAACTTCTCTCGGCGAAAATCGAAGAAGTTGATAATAAACACACTTTTGAGTTATTGTCTAGTAAATCAAAGCAACAGTACGAATTTTGGTAAAATCATTTCTTGAGATGGTGGCTGATCTTCAGAGAAAAGGTGATTTTAGCATAATTTCGACAAATTTCTAGTAGAAGGGCAAAATGAAACACATCTTATGCATAGGGTTGCCGTGATATTCGGTGTATTTGGAGCTTGTCGTCGTGAAGAACTGTACAACT
Organism: Monochamus alternatus; assembly: GCA_037114965.1. NCBI lineage: Eukaryota > Metazoa > Arthropoda > Insecta > Coleoptera > Cerambycidae > Monochamus > Monochamus alternatus. Next base: position 52,563,285 of record CM073429.1, on the reverse strand, counting down.
TAACAATCAATAATATCGAAGATTTGGGAACTTCACTAGTTACCAGACGCAAAAACTAATGTGCAATGAACTTTCGTTATTACTTGTGGTACATAGCCCTTCGTTTAGCAAATATTAATCATTCAAGAATTTTGATACATTAAAAATAAATGTGTCACGACTTCAGTTGGAATCAACACATTTGGTAAAATGCCTGCCAATATTGCTCAATTTCTAAATTTTCCTCATTCTCACCTTTATATATACAGGACATTGCTTCCGACGATTTTCGGCTGGTTTGTTGGCAGACTCTGGTGCTATCTTACTACAATTAAGAATCGCGGTGGATAGTACAGTAGCAGAGGGTTATATAGAAGACTTGTTACAAAACAAGAAGAGCATCGTAGACAAAATTTTGTTCAAAACTTTGGCGGATAAAATGGTACACATTTTGCAGAAATAATTACTACTATAGCTACTAATGAGACTGGTCATGGAATTACGTATTATAATTGTAGTTTCTTTAACAACAGTACATTTAATTAAGTAAATAAATATTCCTTGCTTTAAAATTTCTTAACCGTTTTTTATTTTCACGCAACTGTTAAAAGTATATCACGTCGTAATACAGGATAATAAATTTTGCCATGTAAAAGTTTGTGCAAAAATAAAACAGAAGCCTTCAATCTGTTTTTCTTTTCAAAGAAACGAAATTAATCTATTAATACTTAATAAAGAAAACTTCATGTGGTTTATCCCAGGTTAGTGTCGAAATTCAAATTTTATTTTATTTGTTTATTTTTGACATAACTGTGGAGCATTTTCAGACTTACTTGTAAGTAAGCAAATGCAGCATGCAATCCTTCCTATTGAAAAGAATGATGATTCCAAAGATTTATTACTGAATGTTCTCGATTTTTCGTTCTTAACTTAAGAATAAAGCATAACAATATAGTATGAGCAATTTCTATAACGTTTTTCTGTATGACACTCCGTTTTTGAAATAAAAAACTTTAACATTTTATAAAAATATATTTTACTTTCTGTATTATCTCTTCAATTTGGTATACAGGGTTAACAAGTACAAATAGTACAAATATTTTAAGAGGGGATAGGGAAAATAAGAATTAACGGAATCACCCTTCAAAAAAATCCAAACTTATTTATAAAGCCAATAAAAATTGTTTTCGATATTATTTTAAATCCTTATTTAACGCCGTCAGTGTAGAGTAGGTAACCAACTTGCTTGTTGGTTACCTATTCTACAAGCATGCAACAGTCGCTCAGTCGGTATCGCTGTTATGTCACAATTCAATTCCTGTGTTTACGTTGTAATTTTGTGTTATTCTTCAGTTTTTAGCGTCTCATTTAATTTTTAAACGAAGTGTTATTAAATAGACATTTGTTGTTGCAGATACTTTCCCACAATATGGTTTGGTTTTCTAGGTTATGGGACAAGACTGCCGCGGTTACATTAAAACTTGTCTATTATGTATTCCTTTCGTTCGATTTTGTTATAATAAATAGGCATTTTATCTAATTGTACCTACGGGAAGTGTCTTTTATCGGTAGTGAGTGGTCGTAATGAGCGAATATAGTTTTACCAGTTTATAACGAAATAATGAAAAACGAATGCAAAATACTGGAGCTAACTGGATTAACTGTTACCTATCTATTAGGTATTATTACTAATAAGAATGTTAATTTTTCTGGTTTCTACATTTAGAAACGCTACAAAAAGACGACCGCATGGTAGTTGACATTGTTGACAGATGTAAGCTTCATCTATGAATCTAAGCCATCTCAGTCGATTCTTATCATAGGCGCCGACTTTCCGTAGGAAAAAAGGGTTTTGCTCCATTTTTTAAATATCGAGCTAATATTATGGAATGATTTTTTTATTGTCTTTTAGGCCTCCCTGAGTACGTGGTTAAATTTTTTGTACTTAGTCATAGTTAACCCTGTATAGTAATCATTGTACATGAATAACTAGTTTCAGTTAAACCTTCTGATTTAATAATGGGGTTTTGTTCACTTTTAATCCCCAAAATTTCTACATTAATGTTGGAAAGAGTTTATGTGCACAAATACTTTCTGATAACAGATACTCTTGATAAACTTCGGTATAAATTTCATTTTCCAGAAATTTGGGCACTTTCTCTGTGCTATTAACCTAGGACATTTAAAAAATTTAAATCAATAAAACCAAATAAATAGCAGTTTATATGTAATAGTTTAAGGTTTTCACGACACTTCCTGTTATTTAATCCATTACAATTGTTATACACACACAGCCTAGCCCGAGACTAACAGGGGCAGGTTAAAATAACTGGACATTAATTCCGTGGTTGGCGACGACCAAATACCAGATACTTAGAACATATGAATACGTCAGTATAAAAGCTTACTCAAAATTCAAATTTTAATTTATTTTATTTGTTTTCTGTTATTCAATTGTAATAATATTTGGCGCTGAACTTAAGTACTTCTGGTTCTCTCATGACAATTCTCAATTAGTTCACTGGCATGTTGCTGTTGAGAGTACTTCAGTTAGAATTCAAAATTCATGTTATATTTTTCTTCTCTTGCTAGATACCTATTACAAAGCTTGACAAGTAAAATGAGTAAATAAAACAAAAAATCACAAATAATCATTCACTTAATTTTATGTGCACAAAAACTGAAATAATAAAATTGAATGCGATTTAAAATTTCACTTTATTTTTTTTTTTTCAGTGCATACTTATGTATGAAACACGGAGGTGCCATTTTGAAACAAGTATTATTTAGCCAATTTATATCGCTTATTTTAAATCATTTGACTATCTTGTCATTTAGTTTTTAGGGAGATGAAGCATTTGTATTCTTTGGTATTTTTAATCTAATTTTTATTTGTAAAATAGCAACGTGCAAAATATTACACTAATGAAATAATGAGAAAGTACTAAATTACTGCAATTAACAACAAAACACCAGAGTTCGCTACTTCGAATTATACAGTATGCGCCAAAAGTATGGAATAAATTCAATAAAAACGAAACAATTATTTTTTGGGAAAAATCCTCGAACAGGTCGATTTTTAATTTAAAAAATACATATTTTAGCGTAAAATGCGATTTTCAAATGTCATTTGTTTTCGAGTAATGACGTCATCGATTTTTTTTAAATGGCAACACCATATTTTTTTCCTTGATTCTGAAAGATCGTTTAATTCTCTATCAGACAGTACTAAAATGTTGCCCTCTTACGTAGGAAAGTTTTCGAGTAAATGACGATTGAATGTTAGAAAACGTAATCATCGGTGGCTGATAGGGCGATCTGGATATTTTTCATTAAATATATCGCAAACCTCCTGCTGAGTTCTAGTCATATTCCCGCATCCGATAATTAAAATTTCAATTCTTTGAGCAACAGTTAAATGTGCCATAATACTTTAAATTGAATAATAATTTCTATGTCGCTTATAATACTTATTAGAAAGTTGGTGTGACAATGACACTTTGCAAAGATTTTCACCTACGTGATCCATAAAAGACTATGGAATTCGAAAAACTAAACTTGATAACGTTCTTGCTTTATTTTAATTGATTTACGTTTTCTAACATTCAATCGTCATTTACTCGAAAACTTTCCTATGTAAGAGGGCAAAATTTTAGTACTGTCTGATAGAGAATTAAACGATCTTTCAGAATCAAGGAAAAAAATATGGTGTTGCCATTTAAAAAAAATGACGTCATTACTCGAAAACAAATGACATTTGAAAATCGCATTTTACGCTAAAATATGTATTTTTTAAATTAAAAATCGACCTGTTCGAGGATTTTTCCCAAAAAATAATTGTTTCGTTTTTATTGAATTTATTCCATACTTTTGGCGCATACTGTAGTTAATGCAACACTGAAATAAAGGAGATTTGATTAAACTTATTAGTTCGAAGAACAGAAATACATAAGGTAGCAGCAGAGCCTGATAAGAACTTGGAATGTTTAACTATATATTTTGTAAAATGCCCGAATAATCAGCAAAGACAAAAACATAGTTGAATGATACTGCTTAAGAACACTTAATCAAGAATCATGAGGTTAGGTTAAATTCCGTTTATTTTAAAAGACAAGCAGTTTGAGGACACGTCTTTGCACAGTTTCCAATTTAATACATTGTGCTTGATAATGAGGTTTCCAAACTACTGAGGCATACTTTAGCACATACTTCACATAAGAGCAGTATAATATATTTAAACTTTCAGTATTAGAAAAGTCCTTACTACAACCATCTATAAAATCCATACATACGATTAAATTTAATCGTATGTATGGATCGTTGAAATATAAAAAAATGTTTGTCAATTATTACCTCTAAACCAAATATGGCTTCTGGTCTTTCAATAATTGTGTTATAGTCTGTTTCGAGTAGAGTGAGCGAGAGTAAGAGAGTAATAAAATCCCGAGATAAGAACCGGTCATGGGCGTGGTAAAATTTAGTTTCAGGTAATTATCGGGTAACACTAATGCTAACAGGTAATGGGTGTACATTAGTATATTTTACTGGATACATAGGACAGGAGCCAGTGTATTGTGACAGATCAATCCAGTCTTAGAGCTGAATATACGAAGACGTGCTAGTGCAGTAGAGTAAAATTCGACTTGTGTTTAGTGACTATTGTGCCAGTGGATATAATATTGTTTGGGTAAAATGTCGAGCTTATCAGATTACGTACCTGCTAAATGCGTGATAAGATATAAAATGTATTTAATGCATTGAAACATCAAAATCCTACCAACAGTGTTGACGACATCGTCAACGTTATAGATGATTTCTTCAAAAATGTCATTCGCAGAAAAGTACACTCATTTTATTTTAAAAAAGAAATACCAACACTAAACAAAATTTTAAGTGAACTTTCAGAGGACAACGATTTGCCAAAAATCAGTAGAAACAAATTATGGACCGTCTTACGAGAGTTGAATTTTTGCTGGGAAAAGCAGAGCAAGAAGTCAATTCTTATCGATAAAGATGAAATTATTTGTTGGCGAAGATCCTACTTCAGATCAATTAGAAAATTCCATGACGAAGGGAGGAATATTTATTATCTAGACGAAACTTAGGTCAACGAGGAATATACTGTAACAAAAGTATGGCTAGATAAAAATGTAAAAAGTTTTCGACAAGGATTTTTGGATGGACTTTCAACAGGGTTCAAGGCACCTTCAGGTAAAGGGCGAAGATTAATAGTGACACATATAGGTAGTGCCAGTGGTTTTGTAAATACAGGTGACTATCACGAAGATATGAATGCAGATGTTTTCGGAGAGTATTTTACACAGATGTTGGATCTTATTCCTCCGGGGTCTGTAATTGTCATGGATAATGCGATATTACGATTCACGGTAGACCGAGCGGACGTCTACGACTGTTTGGAAGAAAGTCGATATAATTCAAAGGTTATCCGGGAAAAACATTTCTTTTGAAACAGATGTGGTGAAAAAGGAACTTTTGACAGTTGTCAATCTTAATAAAGATCAGAAAAAAAATGTTATCGATGAAATGGCAACAAATCGCCAAATAACGGTACTACGGTTACCACCTTATCACTGTGAATTTAACCCGATCGAATTAGTTTGGGCGCAGGTAAAAGGAGATGTAGCGCGAAATAATACGACGCTTAAATTAAGTGACGTAAAGATTTTGTAAAAAAATTCCTTTGAACGAGTAACTGCAAATAACTGGCAAAGATGTATACATCATGTACAAAAAGAAGAGGAAAAAATGTGGGAACTCGATAATTTAATTGACGTTACTGTGGAACCTATCGTTATCAATCTAGGAGACGAAGATAATTCATCAGAATATTCAGAGGATGAATTTTAATATACCTACTTTTTTATTTTCTTTATTGTGCATTTATACAACACTACATTTACTCATCATAATTTGAATTTTCAAAATACATAAATTTTTGTGTCAAATAAAAGTCTATTCATTAAATTTAAATAAATATTTTGATAATAATATTGAATAATTTTATTTGAATTACTAAAAACCCTCTTAATCCGGTTATGATGTTTAAAGTAGCCTCATGTTTTGAAATGCTGTTTTATATTGTTTACTTATAAGAGAAATGGACCAATAAATTGAAGCGGCATAGACAAAGACGGATTGTCGGGGATTAAATTTTAGCTATCTGCTACAATTTAGTACAACCCGGTTGCACAAAGTTTTTTTAAAAGTACACCTCATCTATACCGATAATACATAATATAAAAATATTGAATATAAGCACCAGTACCACATTTATTTACGATTTGTATACCTAATAAGCTTTTATTACTCTCTTTCATTTCTAAACAGACTATAGTGTTGTGTTAATGCCAGCGCGGAGTCTAATAGGGTCGAACAACTATTAGTTGAGGGAAAAGGTGAATGAAGTGAGTGCTAAAGTGACAGTGATTTTAAAAGTTATAGGGACATATTTGTTTTGTACTGTGTGTAAATGCATTACATATTCTTCTGATTCTTTCAAGCAATATTCCATCAAACAATCTAGAGAATCCCAAGTTATGGACCGAAAAATACGTCATGAAAGTACGTTAAGACTAAGATATATCAATAGGATTTACAACAATGTACTGTCATCAACATGCAAAAACATTGCGTATAATTTCGTTTACTTCATTATAGACGAAGCTACTGATGATTGTGGGCGCTCAGTAGCCAATTTTTTAATTTGTGTGTTAAAGAGTGACACTGCTAGTGACAGCCACCTACTGCCTTCTAAAGTAATGAACAACACCAATATTGAAACTGTTATACATTTTGTTATTAACTGTTTTCATTATATATGACCTGATTAAGATGTTATCAGATAAAGTTTTTGTAATACAGCCGCGTACAGCAGAAAAAGCAGAACAGATTTTATCTAAAAAATATACAAAAATGATATATTTAACATGTGCCGCTCACGCACAGAAAGTTAACCTTTAGCAAACACTATTATATCAACTGTCAAAAAAGTTTTCATTAAGGCGCCTACAAGAAGGTACGTTTCTAGAGAGGCTCTATCAAGTATACCTATATCTCCGTAACCAGTTATGACTAGATGGGGTACTTGGTTAGAAGCTGTAGCGTGTTATGCCGTTTTGATGGCATAAAAGATGTTATTTGTAGATTTAATCCTAATGTAATGTAATCACCATGAATTTTAAAAGATTTGCGTATATTAAAACAAACATTTCTTACCTACATAAACATTTAGGATTCCATGAAAATTTCTTTTGGCGCAAAATGATTATAACAAATCATTTCTGTAAACACTTTTTAATATTCCAGAAAAGATCCTGGAAAGGAGTTAATAACCTAATAAAACACTTTCCAGATGCGTGTCGGTGCCTTTTAATTTAAAAATTCACGTTTCGGTCGACAAGGCAAGGATTATAGTCGGTGAGTCGAGGGTGATTTAACGAGGAAGTGGCAGACCCTTATCAAAGTAAATTCTGTGGGCTGGTTGATGGATAATAAGCGTTTAACGTTCTTTACCTTGGCTTTAGACCTTGGATCGGCGAGCTACACATGAGAAAGGATTTTTAGAGACAAAGTCTAACTGCGATGTTATTTTATAAAAAAAGTGTCTATTGTTTTATTTTCAATTGTTAAAATTTATTAAACCGAATTTTACCAGTCGATACTAATACGTTATTTAGGATGGTTTTAATTCTGTGCAATTTTTAACCTCTCGCGATATACCTCAGAGTTCGGCTTTGTGACCATTATTCTTCAATATACAGTACAGCGCTAAAGTTTAAACATTTAGAATACTAATGTTCATTATACGTTGCACAGACACACATAAAAAAGTACCTAGTTAATAGACCAAACCCATCTTTATGTATTTTATTTCATACTTTTAACAATGGCGCATTTTTTTGATCATTTTTAGAACGAAAAATTAAACTTGTAACTACCTACTATGGCGATAAAATAAAGTAAAATATAGTAAAGTCGTATTATGTATTGTTGCTGGAATAGTTTCCAGCTAAAGCTAACGTTATTTTTTTGCGATTTTTGCAAAATATGTGGATGATACAGCTCAATAGACATCAGATTCTAATTCAGAGCATCAATAAACACACTTGATTGGGGGTTAGAAAAACTTGTCCCGAATTTTCTTGCTCTTACTATCGTGATTTTTTGCTATTTTTCGTTATTTTTCCAATTTACTCAAAATTTTGAGGGTTTTTGAACTAAACCGACTTGAGATTTAAATTCAGTGCACCAAAATACATAAAGATGGGATCTCGTTGAAAGCCGAAAATGTTGCCAAAAGTTGCTATTCACATTTGGTTTAAAATGTACCCTTAATAAGTTACATGCCTTTAGGAGGGTACAAATCAAACTAGTTTTTTTCCGTTATTGGCAAAATGGTCGAAAATAAATTTACGGAACGTACATAACTTTTTACGTGGAATAATATGAACTAGGTCATCTTAGTTAGTCAAATCATAGGCGCTTAGGGTGGTGAAAAGGGTGTTAAGCCTATACATTCTTTTCATTAAATTTTTTACGACAACTTCATAATTCTTAAACATGTTTATGTAAAAAGCCGTCTTTATTTAAATTTATATTGACAATGGGTTTTGAGTAAATTGAATGGTAGGCTCGGTTTCAGGCGAATAATAGTAATTTTCAAACTCAATTTATTCGAAAACTGTTGCCAATATCGATTTAAAGAAATACGGAATTTTTTCATGTCTAACACTGATTAAGGTAATAATAAGTAAGTACCTAAGTTGCTATTTATTGGTGGTATTACATACAATGTTTGCACACGTCGAAGAAGAAACATGCCTAAAAGCATATAGTTAATATACAATTAAAAGAGAACTATAAATTATAAATATTACATTTCAACTTATAATTCAAAATGATATGTTATGACTCAAAAACTCATAGATTGTAGAAAAAAAAATTAAGACAATTTTTCAAAGAACTTTTATAATGAATGGCACACAGATTTCGAACATTGATTGGCAATTTGTTATAAAATTTAATACAATAATAATTTGTCCCATCTCTAGTTCTGTTCAATCGTCGTGTCTAATTTGGTTTTCATTTCTGGTTGGTAATTCATAGTATAAATTATTTTACTCAGATTTAATCAGATATTCTCTAATGAAAGCAATGCGTAAATACACAATACAGAGTAAGAATGTCGAATTTAATAAACTGCTTTTTACAATCAGCTATGTATTGAAGACCGGCAATATTTCGTATACACCGTCATTGTAAATTAAAAATTTTTGCAGAATGACAGGAATTACTCCAATTTAGTATTGAATAAATCATACTGGAATGAAAAATTGCATAGTAGACTGTTAATAAAGTTGTTGAGAAGTAATAGGAAAGACTTTTTATTAGAAAAATTATTCTAAATAGAGAGCTCAGAGACATGTGACCCCCATGTAAATTTTTTGGTCAATGTAAGCACCAACGAACTTGGCCTGATGGGGGCTTACAAAGTTGCTGGTTCATCCACGTGACGTAGGAAAAATAGAAATTGAGTTAAGTAAACTAGATTGAAGATATCCCATAAGTAATGAGATTTATTTCATACCTGCTAATACATTATAATATATAGTTATTTATGCAGCAAGTACAAAAAGTAAGTAAATGTGTAAGTGTTCTCCTACTCGGCCAGACGGCCTCGTTGGACAATTTTACGTCGCGCGCAATAAACACTTTTTGTACGAGTTGCATACAATATTTTTCTACGTTCATGCAAAAATCAAAAAAGTTTTATTTAGATGACACTATGTCTAGGAAGATATGACGTCGATTTGAACGTTTATGTTTGTCATGAAGATAAAACGCGGTAGCTGTGGCGGCTCGTCTTATGAAGCAACTGAGGCCGGGCCTCACTGCAAAATTTGGCTTTCACTGTATATTTTAATACCCTATAATTTCCAATCCGATTGCTTACTACATTTATCAAAAATCAATGTAACGAAATAAAATAATTGTTTCAATCTTAGCCCTCGTATGTTATAACGTACCTCTGGTTTACATTTCAATATCCCGCCGTTTCTGTTTCTACTCGCGTGGGGAGTCCGGGTCACCCACCAATCCCACCCCAGTGAGGCCGAATTTTGTGAGCCTCAAATTGCGTCGCACATGTCTATACGTTCCATGTCCGCTCGAGACTGAGGCCAGATTTCTGGATTTAGTTCAGTGGCAAATGGACGATGTGATAGTGGCTAGTGACCGTAGGTAACTTGTGAACTGTAGATTATTTACGTGTGTGACACGATTAATCGATTGTTCAAGTGTTAATACTTTTATTTATGTGTTTTGAATTTCCAGTGGTTAGTGTTAGTGGTTGATTAGTTGAATGTCACTTCTTAAATATTATGAAGATTAGTTGGCAAGCGCGATGGTGAAGTTTTAAGGACAAGGCAGATAGGATTAATTTAAAGAAATAAAAAAACAACTTCCTTACAAGGTAAGATTAAATTTAACATAGAATAGGAACCTAATTTAAATATATATTATCGATAGGCTCGTCGATAGTTATTTATAATAATGAATCTCTCTTACGAGGGGATAATCTCTATTTGAAACGCCTTTTTTAATACATAATGAAGTAGAGAAACGACAAATTTTAAATAGTTGGCCAACGCTTTAAAATATCCCGAATATGCAAACAAATTTCCGGAAATATCGTTTGATTGTTTACTAGAAATGTATCCAAAAATATTTGACATAGATAAGTTGAAAAACGAACTTTATGTTTTGTACAGAGACGAACAATTTTATAATTTAGGAGTTCAGAAAACGGTAGGAATATTATACAAACATACAAATTATTTTGCTTGGTTTTAACAATTCCTGCAATAAGTGTTTCAGTAGAATAAAACTTTTCGTGCCTTAAGCGCATTAAGAGTATTAAGACTTACTTAAGAAATACGATGACACAAGAGCGCTTAAACAACTACCTATACCTAAACATATTCATAACTCCCTTGGGAGTCACTATACTAAGTAGTTATAAATCCTTAACTCCCTCTAACGTATTTACAAAAATAAACCGACAATTGTCGAATTTTCCACTGAATTTATTTCCCAAATTGCAAAAATTGAACGTTGTCCTTGCCTATGACTGTAGTCAAAGATGAAGTTGATGGTCCACTTCTTTGATGTGACATTCCAGCTAACATATTTGCAGTTTTATTTGTCAATTCCATGCTGTCGGCGAAATACCCTTCTGCTACCGTTGAACTTCGCCATCTACTATATCTCATCAGTGTCGTCATATTTACTCCTGCATTGACCAAGGCAGTCGCGGAAATCCTCCGCAGACAATGTCCTGTAAAAGCCTCTGGATCTGGTAAACCCAAAAAACTAGCAATTTCACTTGGCATTTTTCCAAATGTATTTCTCCCAACGGGCTGAACTGTGCAAAAATTGCCAAGGGACATTTTTTCTGCAATTTTAATTGGTTCAATCGGCAGAGCTTTGAATTTTGAAACAATGTGAATTAAAAATAATTTAATAACTGCAAAATATAGTCTCTAAATACCTATTAGGGTGTGACAAGTTTCAACTAAGTAGCTCTTACTTCTCATAAAATAGATCCAAACATTTGATTTTTTTATTTAACTTTAACAACCCGTATCTGGAAAAAAAACCGTTGTGGACCCATGTTTATAAGAACTTTTTATCTTAACATCAGTCATATATTAAGCCCTTAAAGTTTGTGCACATACTTTATTAACACCCTGTATAAATAACTATTAAACTGTAGTTTAAAAAATTTGTATGCATTTGGATACTTATATGAATCTCACAGTCGAGGTACTAAAACAATGACACATACCCTATCTAATTTCTTCTAAGAATGACATAGTAAACGGTTTTTTTAATAATTTATACAGGGTATATCTCAAATAGGGCTTGAAACTTCTACTGCGTATTATAGAACTCATTAAAAAAAGAAGAAAAAGACAAAATCAGGAAAAATAAGATAAGATGCCAACACTAATAATTATATTTCAAAGTACCTACTCCTATATACAATATGTTCTTTCTTAAAGAGTCGGCTTTTTCATAAATACGTTGAACCGATACTTTTTTTTCAGCAGTGTTTTGTATTTCGCAAGATTTTTACACATGTCTACATTTTGTCCCAAAATATATTAGCGATTAAAGAAATAAATTGGAGTAAAAAGAGAATTATGGACCATTAACAATATAGTACATATGTTTCGCTCACTTTTATTATACTACATATACATTTATAAATTATTTCTGTGTATATTCAAATTCTCCCACCACTGTCTATTTCTATCCACTATAAAAGCTAAAATAAATCACATAATCTAATTTCCTGTTTTTATTTAGAGCCACAAAATTTATTTGTCGCCGCAAGTTTTTGAATATCGCCGCAAATGTTAAACGGTCCGTGTCAGTATGATACAATTTCCCAAACAAGTGTAACAGAATTGATATATCAGCTTATATTTCTGTCAGACAGACACACCGGTGGAGATTTAACAAATATAAAATAGCGGAAGCAATAGAGAACCTCAATAAATTCTACATAAAGTCGAAGCGCCAGAGGTGGACACTTAACATGTGTTGCTGTGTTTGCTCAACATCTGAATTTAATTAAGGACACGGAACGTTGTCGCAAGAAAACGAGGAAAGCCGTATTTTGAGGATAAACTAAACGAACAAGTTGGACAAATACAATAATAAATTCAATTAAAATCCTACAACTAGGAGAAGTATGTTTCATATATTAGTCAAAACGAGTTATTGCAAAAATATTAGCATTAAATTACTAAATCTAATAAGAACTTTAAAATAGAATTCAACTAAATAGAAAACAATGCAATACAGTCAAATAGAATAACATAGGTTGGGAAATGACATGAAATGAAATACACACGTCAAAAGTCTTGGACCCCCTCATTCTTGTTAAAGAAATCTTTTTGACAGAAAAACCAAATACATTTATAAAAGTATGTTCCTTTCTGAATCTTTTTTTGTGAAAAGAATATGTTCGATAAACTGAGTACTTAGAAAACTAAAATCCATCAAATGTGTGACATTTTTGACAAAATTTAATAAATCAATAAAAAGTAACAAAGCACGTTCTCTACTTATGTATTTTTTATTTATTTAATTCTTATTTTGTCTAGTACATGATTTATCCAATGATACAATCGAAAATAAAGATAACAGTTGTTCAAAAAAATAAATTCAACATTTACAATAAATTAAATAATATTATAATCAATATAAATAACTTAAATATAAATTCCACATCGTAAGTACTAATTAATTGGCTTCGTAAATTTACTAAGTTGACTTCACACTGTCTCAGAAATATAAAAAATTCTAGGCAACGCATTAATCGTCGCTTCATTTATTCTGGTGGTATAGTTTGAAACTCTTATATTAAATAATGAAAGTAATTCACTACAATTTATTTTATTATTAAAGAGCTTGTGGGCAAATTTTAAATAGGAACAATGTCTTCTATATTTTAGAGATTGAATAGCATATTGACACCTCTGTGCGTTGAGATACTTAAGCGGTAAACGATTTCTTGCGGAATATTGTTCCATTTCTCTTCTGCCGCCACCACTAACTCATCTGCAGTCTGAGGTGGAGGAATATGATTATTAATGGCTCTAGCAACTAAATGCCACATGTTTTCAATAGGATTCATCTCAGGGGAGTTAACTGGTCAATCTAATCTATTGATATATCCTGCTGCGAGTGTCTCTTGAACCCTTCTTGCGCGATATAGTCGAGCGCTGTCGTCCATAAACACAAAATTTGTACCTAATTCATTACGTGGTTATGTTCTGTGGTATGTGAATTAATGGGGTGCGGCAGTTGAACATTATTTCACCCCAAAACATTACGGTACCCCCTTCATACGAAGCAACTTCACGGGGAAAATGAAGTCGCTGTTGACGACCTGGTTCTCTCCAGACTCTTTGTCGATTGTCATCAGTAACCAGCCCAATTCTGATTTCATCTGTAAGTAAGACCCACCGCCACTGGCGTAAAAGCCAACACCTATGCTCTCGCGCCCACTGGAGACGGGCAGCACGATGCCTTGGAAGTAGAGTGGGGACCCGTAATGGTTTTCTAGCAGTTAAATTTGTGTTGTAGAGTCGTCTTCGAATAGTAGGTGTCGATAGAACACTACGAAATGTACCTTGAAAGTGGGCCCTGAAAGTTGAAGCTGAAGATGTGCGGTGTCTGCGGGAATGTTGCACCAAATACCGATCCTGATGATTAGAATATCCTGCAACATGTAAAGCAGTCATTCTTACTCGGATAAACGCAGAAAATTCACGTCCTGACATTATATTGTAAAAAAATTCAAAGGAACACTTGGCTGAATATACTGCCACACTGGCCAGATTTGTAAAAACATTGGTAATAAAGCAAAGGTTCATGGTTTGCAATTTTTTATTATCTTTTTTGTTTCCTAAGCACAGGTACTTTTTTACCACATTAAGGAAAACCACTAGGTTTAATCGAATCATTTTATATACAGGGGGTCAAAGACTTTTGACATGTGTAGAATATTGACAATTCTTATTCTCATATTTTATCACATCAATCCAAATATGTATGTACTTTATTTATCTTCACCATCAAGGATTGCAGTCAATATTGATAGTTTCAGTTCCTCAATTTTCTTAAATGATTGAGAGGCAAGCCAATTTATGAGGAATAGGAAGAAGTGATAATGAGTTGCTAGATCAGAATTGTAGAATGCAATGTGTAATTCAAAAGCAAGGTTCTGGAATGCTGTAGAATCATTATCATCTAGACCATGCCCACATACCTGCCTGCACAATAGAAATGATATAAAAATTCTGAAAAAATATTTTTGACTTGACTTGGCATTCAGTGACTACACTATATGTTAAGAAAATTTAAAGAAAACTGAATAATTTGACAGTCACAATATTAACGTTCCACAATCTCAGCGGAAAAATGTTTGTACACAGAGATTGGAAAACTTGTTTGCTACGATATCGGTTTTTACAATTGATATATTGAATATTGACTATATACTATATATATATATTTATTTATTGTCTTTTTCAAGGCCATAATATAACACAATAATTCAGTTTATACAACAAGTACTAATAGTAATTCAGTGTGTTCATTTCAGAAAAACTTTTAAATTTTACTTAATAAAAAACTACTTACTAGTAAGTTGAATTTTTGTTTCTGTAGTTAAAATTAACAGTTAAACATAAAACTACCAATGTACAATAAAATAAACCAACAAATAAGTACAACAAACAAACAAATTATAAAAGCCAGTTAAAATAAATTTGTTATAAACCTGATATTACAAGAAAATATGTCAATAATATGTAGCAGATTGTTATAATTTTCACACATTGGAGAATACAATAATAAATTAGTATTAGGTCTTGAAAGATACATGATATTTGAATAGCGCAGATTAGCTCGAAGCAAGTGAAAATTAAAATGTTCTAAAATTTTATTACAGAATGCATATCCCGACATGTCTCTAAGGATTTACCGTTAAACATGTCCAACATGAGTCAATATTGTAAACAAAATTTTTGTAAAATCTTTATAGCTCCGAGAAAAAATTATTATATTTCTAGTAGTTTCAACCTTTACATCGCTGGGTTACTGTAGTCTCTAGCCAGGCGAATTCAAATATTTGATTACTTATAGTATTAACATTTTTGTGCTGCAAATATTAAAAATGAATTACGTATAGCAACTCGCAGTTTTAATGTATAGTGAAGTGAAAATGCTTTAGCAGAACGATTCGGTTAACATGTGCCAAATGTAGCTACTTTTACAATGGTGTGCAGTGAGTGTAAGTGTACTGCTTCGCAAGCGTAACACGAGAAATTTTAAACAGAATCGTGGAAGAGATGGAGGTCCAGGGCGACCACGGCGTCCACGGCGTATTACATGTCCAACCATTAATACCAGGGCATTGGACGAGGAGGACCGGTACCATGGCTGACTTTAAATTATTTGGATTTATTTTTGTGGGGATATTTATAAAATTATATATATTGCACCCAAGTGGACACTATTGATGATTTACGCAAACGTATAGCTGCTGTCAAATTCAAAACGAATAAAAAGCAGAAACATTGGAGTTAATTTGTAGAAACTGGGTAAGACAGGCTCAAAATTTTGTTGTAACATTTTTTTTTATTTCTAATATTATTAATAAAAATATCACCTAACCGCCGAAATGTGTTTAATTACCGCCCAGGACGAGCGCGAGAATGAACGCGCAGCCACTACCATCCTCGCAGTAGGGAGAACCGGCAGACAAGTCCCACCGCGGCCGCCTAAGTCGCTGATGAAAATTCGACGCGCTGACCGCCGACTGAAATTATTCTGATCTATTTGTAAGGACTACCAGCTGGGTAAGATTTTTATAAGTCTAATAGGAAGACCAGTGCGCCGCCGCCGATTTGTCAGCAGCACTGAAGTCTTGCAAACATCAAGTAGACGATCAAGTTCCTGGCCAGCCGTCGCGGCGTCGTCGAGAGCAGTCCTGCCTGCACCACTCCAGTACCTGAGGAGCTGCTTGAGATTTTTCTAAGTTGTTGACGAACTTAGAATAGTTTTTCCAGGACCACTAGCCGTAGCTGATTGGTAAGATTTTTACAAGTCTCGTCTAAGGACTACTGCGCAGTCGCCAACCTGTGACTAGCACTCAGGGCTTTCAAACACCGAGGAGACGATCGAATTCTTGGCCAGCCGTTGTTGAGAGCAGTCCTGTTTGTACCACTACAGTACCTGAGGAGGAGGAATAATTTCACCGGGACCACGAGCCGTAGCTGCTCGAGATTTTTCTAAGTTGATGACGAATTTAGAATAGTTCTTCCAGGACCATTAGCCGTACCTGATTGGTAAGATTTTTACAAGTCTCGCCTTGGGAGGACTGCGCAGCCGCAACCTGTTTGTACCACTACAGTACCTGAGGAGGAGGAATAATTTCACCGGGACCACGAGCCGTAGCTGCTCGAGATTTTTCTAAGTTGATGACGAATTTAGAATAGTTCTTCCAGGACCATTAGCCGTACCTGATTGGAAAGATTTTTACAAGTCTCGCCTTGGGAGTACTGCGCAGCCGCGACCTGTGACAAGCACTGAAGTCGTTCAAACACCAAGTAGACGATTCAGTTCCTGGCCAGCCGTCCACGAGAGCAGTCCTGTCTGTCCGCCACTCCAGTACCTGAAGAGCTGTTCGAGACCACTAGCCGTAGCTGCTGTTGGTAAGATTTTTACAAATCCAGCCCGAGGGCTACTGCCTAGCCCCAACCTGGTATCAGCATTGAGGGCTTCCAACTAACCAGTAGACGATCCAGTTCCTGACCAACCGTCCCCGAGGGGAGTCCTGCCTGTTCAGCACACCAATGAAGTCGCCTTTGGTGATTGTTCCAAGTCGATTCTGGAGACCAGTGCGCAGCCGCCGACTGTCCAGCAGTGTTAGGTCTTCCACCGTCGAAGCCGCAGAATCAGTTCCTGACCAGTCAGTATCACCAGCCGACCTGTCCAGTACCGCCAGTCAGCATAAGTAAGTAAATTGCGCACAAGCTTACTGCGCATGTCCGTCAAGCCGAACGAGGGCTTGAAGATGTAACTACCACCGTTACTAGAGTCAGTACCGACCGACCTATCAAACTGAACCGACGTGCCTATCCGCAAGCAGAGAAAGTAAGTAAAAAGTTAGGAAAGACTTGGCCACTGTTAACTTTGTGCTAGTCATACCTTGCCTTTCAGATTGTCGTCCGTATTATGACAGAGTAGAGATGCCCTTATCCGGCGTAATTTAAATCACACGGGTTCGGCTGATAGGATGTTGTTCATATCCGTCTGTATGAGTTGAATTGTGGGTCGTAGCTAATTCTAGTTTACGTTTCAGATACCTAATCATATCTTGCTTTTCAGAGAACCGTCCGTAATATGACAGGGTAGAGGCGCTGTTGCTCTTATCCGGCGTACTTTATCTCACCACGCATTTCGCTCATAGGATGTTGTGCCTATCCGTCTGTATGAGTTGAAACATGGGCCGTAACTAATCATACAGTTTCTTACAGCTAGCCGCTTCGCAAGCCCCGCTGACCAGTCGTACAACCCCTGGAGAGGAGCCCCACTGCCAACGTTTGTTGCTCTTTGTTGTTAGTAATAGTGGCCAAGTTTATAGTTTTGTTGGTTAACTTTGCTTTGCCCGCTTGATTGCTTCCTCTTTCTTGATTTTGCATGTAGCTTTTAGCACCTGCTTGTAATACACGCTTGTAGAAATCGTTAACCTGTAACCGCACCGCTGACTCTGTACCGTACATTTTTACCTCGTAGATTAGGACCGTAGAATTTGCCCCGTGACATTTTATCAGTTAGAGTTGCAAATATAGGTTTACTTTTAATAAATGTAAATATTTATTACTGGAGACCGAAAGTGTAACTACTCCCTTACGACCCTCTGGAGCAATGGTGTTTCTGCACTGTAGACAGAAACTGGCGCCCGAGGTTACCGCCGCTACAGCTCAGGCGTCATAGTGACATTGCGTCGCACCGGAATCACGACGTAGGTACGTCACACTATATAAAACTATTTTACTAATTACAACCACAAATTAATTCTATTAACAATTAATAAGAATAGCAGCAAAAGCAGTTGAATTTGCTGCATTAAAATAGGTATTGAAAAATGTAATTTATTTCTTTCCTGGAATTTTTTGTCATCGATTATACGCCTTATCAGGTTTTACAGTAGACCAGTTTCCAGTGGTGTGCGGAAGTGTATTTTATAATCATTTTTGAACTTCTCTTTTTGATTTTATTTCTACAAAATTGTATTTGTAAGAGAACATTTTTTTAGATTACACCGTGTGTAAAAATGTCACAAGTAGTAGTCTATTTGATATATTTTCAATCGGATAGTTCAGTAATAATAATGGTAATCATAATGCACACTTACTTATTACGTAGACCAATGATAATGAATACAATCGCGCCTCAAAACAATCATAGCGAAATGTAGTACATTAATGTAATTTATTATTTTGTTGGCGTCGTGTCCAAATCAGATGTATTTATTGTGTGCAGGACCGACAGAGATTTATAGCGATGAAAATTTATCGGATCCTCATTACACGAAATGTGGGAAACGAGGCCTGTTGAAAACCATCATAAAGAATTTTAAATAAGGTCATCAGCTGTACCACAGATATTCAACATTATTTTAAGTATGTTTTCGATTTTGGTAAGTCATGGTGTTAATAAATAAGGTGGTTTTATATTACATAAATGAAGTGTAAAATTACAAGAGTTAATAATAAAAGATTTATTCAGATTAATTTCGATTCTTTCCACTTTTTTAAGTGGATATTTTTAATTAACCCAATTATACTTACGTTTGGAAGCCAGGTGACGTCAGAGGACAGACAGACAAGTTAATATCAATGCGTGTTTCCCATTAATTTATTTTGATAATGTAACTGTATTATTTTTAAATAATATCAAATTGTTTATGAAATTAAGAAAGCAGTAATTTTATAATAACATACAATTTTAATTGACAATAAATGTGAATAATACACATGTATTTCAAGATACATTTAATTTTTGATAATACGTAGGTACTAAAAAAATTTTACTACCACCTAAAAAATTAAAAAAATATATATTAAACTGAATATTTTGCTAGAATTTGTTCCTAAAATTCTGATTTAATGAAATTATATGATATTAAGCTTTTCAAAGTCAAAGCTCTACGTATGCCAAATTAATAATATTGAGACTAGTTATTGTCATTAATAATTAACTAAAATAAAAGATAGTCTTTCTATTTGACATAATAAAACTTAACTAAACAAAACTCTGTAAGTTGCTATTCATTGTGTTGGGTTACCTTGTATCATGAAATAAATAATCTTTTAATTATTGAAATACATACTTGGAATATAAAAGTCTCACGACTTTAAGTGATCTAGCTCCATCTGTTGCTATTAGTATGAAAGATTGCTTTTATTTTGCATTCTTTTCAAAATTAGCTTACTAGAGGATTATTTCATTGGGATGTTGCCAGAGAAAGTGAAGCAAATTATTTGAACTGTATAATTACTACATTCTGTTGGAAGATATACTAATAAATACTAAGAAAATTGTGAAATTTACATAATGGAAAAATATACTCAAAAATATTTTTAAGGTGTTAATTTTATTAATAGGTATTCCATTTGGAAAAATTAAAATTATCACAACAATTATATTATTGTTCTCTAAAAAGAATTCATGATTTATGGTTGTCTTATAGATAATCGTTGTGTCTATATGAACTATTCATCATATTTTTTGCCATCTGACAGTGGCACTACATTGTAACACCCTGTGTGTTAAAGTTTAATACATCTTACTAATTCTATATAAAGGTGCCTTCCTTTACCTTTAACTTTATGAAACTACAGGATTAACTATGTCGTACAAATATTTTAAGAGGGAAAAGAGAAAATTAAGAATTAACGAATCACCCTTCAAAAAAAATCCAAACTTATTTATAAATAGATTTTTTTTTTAAATTATATTAAATCCTTTTATAACGCCGCCTATGCGACTTGTCTACCCCACGATTACAGAATCAGAGTAGGTGACGTAAGCAACTAGCAACACGACCGTAAAATTTCCAGTGTGTTTACCATGTGTTTACGTTGTAGTTTTGTGTTCTTCTTCAAATTTTAGTGCCTTTTTTAATTTTTAAACGTTGTATAGTTATTAAATAAAGAAATTTGTGTTGTGTGCAGGTACTTTCCCACAATATAATAGTTCGCTGGTTTGGTTTTCTAGGTTATGGGACAAGACTGTCGCAGGTACATTAAAAGTTTTCTATTCCTTTCGTTCGATTTTGTTACAATAAATAGGTGTTTTATCTAGCTGTACCTACAGGAAGTCTGTTTTATGAATGAAAATGTTGTAGTTTTTCCACATTGTAACGAAATAATGAAAAACGAATGCAAAATAGTTGAGTTAACTGGATTAACTGTTACCTACATATCTATCAGGTATTATTACTAATAAGAATGTTAATTTTTGTCGTTTCTGCATTTAGAAATGCTGCAAAAACGACCACATGGTAGTAGATATTGTTGACAGATGTAAGCTTTATCTATGGATCTAATCCATCTCAATCAATGTTATCATAGACGCCAACTTTCAGTAGGTAAAAAGGGTTTAGCCCCATTTTTTAAATATTGAGCTAAAATTCTGGAATAATTTTTATATTGTCTTTTAGGCCTCCCTGAGTACGTGATTAAAATTTTTGTACTTAGTCATAGTTAACCCTGTATAATTAAATCCCTTGAAGCTGGTTAGTTACCGTTTGACTGGAAATTATGTGGTGTGATTCCATTTGTGTGAAAATAATTTGTGAGGAACTACTCGTATGTTTGCTTAACAATGTATTTACCTCGGGATCAACGAGGATTCCTATCCCTATCGATTTTGTTGAATTCACTATATGCCTTATACTCATATACTTTATATGCAGATAAAGAACATCCTCTAGATGTTCTTGAGCCCTTAATGAAGTGATTCATTCTAGACCATTGTATAAGCTGAAACATGTTGGTTGATTCTAGAGAATTGTCAATTTATCATGTTGCTAACAATTACTCTGAAAAGCAAAAAGTCATGTGAAGTACCGCACGGGTCTGTTTTGGATTAAGTACATTCCTGGTGTACGTTCCTGTCCTTATGAATATCTGCACGTTCCAAGTGTTATTCTATGCGGACGACCTTAAATTGATGTCATGAACTTTTTTATGTTTACAAGATGCGCAGTCTACCTGTTATATTAAGGATATATGGTAAAGTGGTGATTGTAGTGACATCAGCAAAGTCTTGGGCTTTGCTGTTTGCTCACTCTGAGGTCTAATGGCTCTATTGACATCTTCTTTCAAGTATCCATTTGCTAGGAATACAGAATGGAGCGAATTTATTTCTTCCGGTTAATGGTCATGATCAACCAACGTTAATGCGCGATGATAATACTTTTCGTTTAGGAACAAACAAGTAAACCGAAGCGCATCTAAAGCAGCCATGAGTAACACATCTAAACCAGTCAACCTAAACTTTGACCACGCAAAAAAGGCGTGCGGACTACTTTCACACCAACATGTAAAATAAGTCACCAACCCGAGAGGTCAATTGGCCCCTTACAAACTCTGGAAGTGTACTTGGTGCCATGCAGCAACTTCGACAAGGTATACGTGGAAATGTCCAAATGAACTGTTGAATCCAGAAAAAAAAACACGAGAGGCATACGGTTATACCAGCTTTAGAAATCCGCCGTTGCTGAAAATGCTTCGAAAGAGGAACACAGAATCACAGTAGAAGTGACACTAGAGTACTGGTTCATACCAATGGGTATTACAACCTAGCTCGAAGGCAGGCTCTGGAGATTCTACAATACCTAAACAACATGAACAGGGACGAATGATTTGCTTAAGATTAAATCAGTAAACCGGAATGTACTTAAACAGGCCATCCGTAATACTCCTCAACCAGTCAATCTAAACACTAAACTGACCAACCTTGATGCACCGGCTAGTATAAAAACTCGGCTCAGATACCGCGGTAACCATTCAACCGCTGCTCAAGATATCAGAAGCACTGAATATGACATCTGTTAAGTATGGAAAAATGTCTACAGTTAAAGATCTACTACGGCAAAACAGCTTGGAAAGTATACATCATCCAATTAGCACCGGCTGTCAAAACCTACGAACTACACTGCTCCATAGTAAGTTATACTGTAATATCCAGAAATGATGTTTCCATTAAATGCCGATCCGAAATTGATTGAAACTCTAAGAAATACAAATTTCTCATCAGGAAAAGGCAGAACTTTTAATTTATTTTAAGAACTTAATGGACACCTTAATCTGCACTTTGGATAACCATGTTTCAGGAAAGTATAATAATTATTTATTTTTACTGTCTTGTTATGTAATTGATATTCTTTCTACGTATATTTTCTTACTAACTATTTATGGGATAAGTTATCTCTTGAGGCATTAGAACTTAGAAAGCTGTAGCATCTACTATGAAATATTTCTTAATAATAATAAACCTTTTTACTTGGTAAAATTTTTTATTTACAAAAATTAAATTTATCATCAATTAATATTCTATACCCATGCGCGAAACACATTTACGTGTTATGTATTCCGAAATAATTACATTTTACTTTTGTAGAAAGAGTGTTGTAGGAAAATGTATTTAATTTATAAAGAAAACAGGTTGTGTTAAAATTAAAATTAAATCAAGAACGTTAGTTCTGTCAGTTCAGTCAATTAATGCTTTCTGGGCCAAGGATGGTTTTGGCCAGCTATTGTGCAACTAGTCACTTTAGTTTATGCGGAATAATCTAATGGATTAAGTCTAATGGATTTGTATTAGGTCATGATTTAGTTTAATCGTATAGGGTGAAACGAGCAATTGGGTCAGTATTATGTTTTACGAGGCAACTCGACGTCCAGACCAATTATAGTAGTCAACTCCCGAAAATTAATTTAGTGGTAAAACAATAGAATAGCGAATGAACATTGAATAATGTTACTTATATTGGAACTATTAGAATTTTATCAGACACTTGAAACACTATATAATTTTGTTGCTTTCTGGTAATTTATTCAGAAAAGTAATATAAATGTAATCCTTTTGTTATTATCCTTAGAAAAAATTTACCTTTCCTGAGGATAATATAGCAATAAGGAACAAAAAATACTCATACTCATTTATAGTTTAGGTAGTTAATGCGAACAAAACTCTAGAATTCTGCTTGGGCAGAAACATTTAATAATAATATCTCTATCCCTTATTCTAATCATAAGGAATAGCCCAGAATTCGGAAGACTTGTGCGGGAGAAGGTACGGCATATTATTATTAAGCAGGTCGCAACTGCGCCCAGGAATGACTTACGTTGGTAGGCCCTAACCACCATTCAGTGCAGGAATGAGTAAAACCTCATTAATTAGGGGGATGGTTAAACGTCAACCGGCATTTTTCTCTCGCATTGATCCAAGCCGACGTTCTTCCACCCTGCCATACCTGTAAAGAGGGTGCCAATCATCTCCACAAATATAGCTGATCTACGGTCTATCGGTCGCAGGATTCGAATCTGCTGTGGGTGACAAACAAGATTCAAGTACTGATGCCTTAAACCGCCCGACCACCAACCGATAATTATTCGTAGTCAAAATATTAACGTTTTATTATGATTACTATGTAGTAAGCTTAAACAAAATATATTTATTTTATTTGTTTAGTAGATAATAAAAAATAAATAAAATATGTTTTTTTTTGTTGAACATCCCGTATCGCTGAAATAGTCATAAAGAAAGCTATTGTATTAACTTAAATAAATATAAACAATATGGGTGTAAAAAGTCTTAATCAAAAACAAAAAGACAATGTACATCTTCTACATGTTTAAAGATTCCTGTAATACCTACATCCAAGATTTTCCATTTAAATTCCTGAAATGCGTGGGATAATGGGATTATCCTTCAAATAAAATAGTAGTGGTACACATGGATCGTTCGTAATTTTATTTTCCATCTGTAACTATCAAGATCCAATATGGCATCCAGAAAAAGATAGAATCGAAACCAGTGCCGTAGAAATTTTCTCTCAACGGAAATCGATTAGTCGTAAATTTTTATCGTTCTGTACCAAAAATCAGCACTTTTTGTTGTGAAATAATGATATAGATGATATTTTCTAAAATCGCTATTTTCAGTACGCGGCAGCAGATATCTTGGATCGTTTGGTTTATCTTAATTTGAACCACCTTGTATACTTAACGATTTCCTAGGTGCCTATAAAAACGAACCATCACCTGTATAGGTATGACATCACTTTTACTTTACAATAGGAATAATAAAAAGCAATTAAATTAACTGTTAATAACTGCTGACAATTAAAATGGTAGGAACCTTCTGCAGAAAGTATTGTTGCGAGAGTTATAGGGTTGAAATGCTGGGTTTTATTCATTTATTATTTTTTTTGTACGAAAGCTAGAAAATATTTCGTAGTTTGTGTAGAGACAAAAAAATTTTTGTTTTGGATGAATGTTTTTTCCTATTCAAAGACTATTTTTTTCAAAATTTTTAAGTAATAATTCTGATAACAAACGTACAAGGGATGTATTATTTCATCTCCTTACTGTGACGTGACAACGCGTGGAATAGGTCAGGAAAGTGACATTTTAAAACAACTGCATCCACTCAAAAATTATAGCGTTCAATTTGAACCGGTTTTAAAATAGCCCATGGAAACTTGATTCCAATACCCATTTTTAAGGGGCTGTAACTTTTTAGGGGCTGCTAAATTTTTTATTTTTGTTTTACATAAAACACCTCTTCTAAAATCGAGTCAGGTTTCCGCTGTTTCATTTTCCTCAACCATTTTCGAAACACCCTGTATAATGAGAGTATTATTTAAATAAATAGTAAATTGTTAATGAATTATACATACGTTAATTGCGTGTTATATGTACAGCTTTGAAATTAAACACTAAAAATTCCATTATTCTTAATCGTATAACAGCAATGTAAGCCTTGCTAAATTAAAGTGGTATAAAAAAGTAATTAACTAAGTCTGCGGGAAAGGTTGTAGTTTGTTTTGTTTGCGGTTTTACTGCTACGCGAGGTGTGTTGGAATCGTTTAACAGTAAATTGAATTAGATGCAACGTGATTAATGGTGAATTTGAACGTTTTAATTCAATTATACATGAAAGCGCGGTTTGTGTGGGAAGAACAATACCGTTTGCCTAAGAACATCCGAATGTTATTACAGAACTAGGTATATTCAGTAAAAATATACTTATTTAGTAAGTACCTGTCATAGAGATTATCCTTATATCGTTTTGATTCTAAAAGCTTTTATATGAATCTAGGCTCTAAAACATAAGTTATACAAACGTTTGAAAAATGTCTTGGAAAAATGTGTGCAACATTTTGCTGATAGTAACTAAAAGAAATTTTGTAAGTAACACAGCACCACAAAAAAATTGGTCTGTCCAACGGACTAGACCTATATATTTTCGTATTTTCACATGCCCAATCCGAATTTGGGGTCCATTTAACCCCATCGCCCTAGGTTCAAGGTTATTTCAAGGTCAAAGCAAAAGATGCAAGTGGACCAGACTATCGCACATTAATCTTTTTGGGGTCGTTAAATCTAAATACGGGTTTCATTTAAGTCCATTAGATCATTTTCAAGGTCAAATGGAAATAATAATAATTAAATTACAACAACAACAAACAACAAATAATAATTACAACCGCAAAATTTATAGCAGACGGCATGAGAATAGTTTGACAGATATAAATACAAAAAAATAAACAATCTATCTTTCGTTTTTCGGAATGCATGACTATTAATTCTGATTGCAGTTTATTGACAGCTGCTACTCTTTTATTGACGCTCAATGATGGCATTTTGAGCAATTACTCTAATTTGTAAGTGTTGATAGCTAATGCAATTTGAAGTATTTCATTTTAGTTAAATTCTACTTATTATATGTCTGTGTTGTGAACATTTTTAGTTTTTTTATAACTAATCTGGAAATCATTAATTTTGCTTTAGCTCTAGCGCAGTTTTTTCACTAATAGAAAACGGAATTTAATCATAGGTACACATTTTCTCGTTTAGGATATCATTTACCTTTAAACAATATTACTAATATTGATTAAGTTATTTACCGACAGGAACAGTGAAATAACTGAAAAAAGTCAAAGGACCCCGCAGGGTCCTTATGGAAATTGAGTTTCGGTCAAATTTGATGAAACTCTGGATTCTGTTAGTTCTCGACGAGTAGAATAAAAGTTCTCATGGCCACTGAGTCCAAAAGTCTCATGGTTTTGAGATATAGCTCTCTGAAGTTCGACTTTGGGTGCATTTTGCAGTATTACTAGTTTGACACTTACAATAGTATATACTTGTTTGTTCAAGCACGTATGCATGTACACGTGTATTCAAACACATATAAACTTCAAACACGTATAAACATACAACTACACACACACACACATACAGGGTGTTAGGTAAACATGCGGCAAAAATTCAAGGGGTTATTCCTTGGCCTATTCTAAGAATATTTTGTTCTATGATGATTTCTGAAAAACTCCTTTGTTTCGAAGATACAGGGTGAACAAAATTTGCTACAGTAACAACATTTTATTATCAAAAAAGTACATGTAAAGTGGCTCAATCTGTAATAAATGTTCGAAATGACTTCCTCCAGCCTTGATACAAGCATTCAATCTTCTCGTCATTGAGTGCCGAACTCTTTCAAACACGCCAGGGTGGTGTCTAATTGAGTTACACCCAGCAATTATCCGATTTCGCAATTCGTCCAAATTCTCCACTGGAGTAGCGTAAACGAATGACTTCAGATAGCCCCATAAGAAATAATCCAGAGGGTTTAAGTCTGGGGATTGAGTAGACCATGCGTGTGGCGCATCTCGACCAATCCAGCGATCTCCGTATGTTGCTGTTAAAAAATCACGAGGAAACTCATAAATTTTTTATACTTGATAAACTCATTGGCGTACTCCATACTTTTATTTACATTAATGATTTCAACGAATATCGAATATGGTTGTCGCAAATATTGTTCACCCTGTATCTTCGAAACAAAGGGGTTTTTCACAAATCATCATCATACAAAATATTCTTAGAATAGGCCAAGGAATAACCCCTTGAATTTTTGCCGCATGTTTACCTAACACCCTGTATATGTGTGTGTGTGTGTGTAGTTGTACGTGTTTGAAGTTTATATGTGTTTGAATACACGTGTACATGCATACGTGCTTGAACAAACAAATATATACTACTGTAAGTGTGAAACTAGTAATACTGCAAAATGCACCCAAAGTCGAACTTCAGAGAGCTATATCTCAAAACCATGAGACTTTTGGACTCAGTGGCCATGAGAACTTTTGTTCTACTCTTCGAGAACTAACAGAATCCAGAGTTTCATCAAATTTGACCGAAACCCAATTTCCATAAGAACCCTGCGGGGTACTTTATTATGTAGCAGATACGAAAAAATGTAAGATAGGTTTTTGTTAGAAATTAAAATACACATTTAAAATATCACAAACTTTAACATTATATAGGGCCATATAATTTTTTCCCTAAATTAAAGATAGGAACTGCCCATATATCCGCCACTGGTTATTTATTCAAATACGAGTATCTCCATTATTTTAGTAATTATACCAAACAATCTAAATTTTTCTTCACACTTTAAAACCCTGTATCTTCCTTATAAAGCTGGAAAATTATAACTATTAAGTAAGTAAGTAAGTAGTAAGTTCTACTTACCCTCGAAGATTGTTCATTTAAAACTGAATCACCCTGTATTATCTTCTAAAGAGTTTCTAGAATAACAGATAAATTATTAGAAACTGAAATCACTTTTAATTAGGTATTGTCCTCGCCCGCTAATACTTACACAGGATCCGATACAAATATTTGCTGACAGCAAGCTTTGTCCACCTAATAACCTCACTCCAATCATCCTGATTATACAATGATGTCTCGAAAGTGCTGACAGCGGGGTTCCCACAGCAGGCAATATGCGTCTTCCTGGTATAGCCCAAAACAGCGGTACATACTAGATCGAGAGCCATTTATCATCCCTTTTAGACCCTGCCGCTTTATCCTGCCCAAGGACGATAATCAAAGCAGGAAGAAGCAAATGGCAAGGAGTTCGTTAACCCGTCACTCAACGGCTGAATCTCCACTCAGTGGAATATCTCGGCATGATGGTGATGCCTGTGTTAAGCTCTCGTATTAGAAACCTTTTTACATATACATTTCGTCATATACTGTAATGGAAATTCACCAAAAATGTTTAAGAATAATTTTACTCATTTTCTAGTAATGGGGAAATTGCATGATTTTTTCAAATACATGCAGAATAATGAATTTATTATTTAATTCAAAATGACCTTTGTCCTAGACAATTTCGTGGAAAAATGAGATTAATAATGGTACAAATTTAGTCTGGCCACGCTACCACAAAACGGTAGCTGCCACAGCGAAGACCTGTGACGTCAGATGACTTTCACACGTGCATACCTCAGTACAGCAGTGTGCTTTAGTTTATATCTGTATACGATTTCCATTTTCGACGAACGCAGTTAATTTGTCGTTTCTGATATTGTTGGGTGTTATTGTGTTAAATAGACATTGGTATTGAACAAAGTTGGAAAATAGACTGTTAAAATGGGCACAGAAAGTGCATCTCACCGGACAAACGGAAAAAATATTCCATTATGCCATTATATAACAATACTTCATTCCGATTCTAAATAACATGCTCTGTATTTGCTTCTACGATTTGCGAGATGTTGAATGTTATTTGAGGCAATTATAAAATTTTGCTATCTGACTGCACAACATTAAATTACCTGTTTTATTCTGAAAACATAATAAACAAAAGTAAAAAATAAGGATTTTTTTAATTTTTAAGGAGAAATGAAATTAGTAGTAAATAGTAATAACAAAATTTACAAATTAAATTTTAAAAATTAATAAATGTTAAATATAATTCATGCTTTTATTTAAAATTTTTTAAATTAAAACAAGTAGTTTAATGTGAAATCAGATGTCACAATTTCACAAATACCTCAAGTAAAACCCTCTATCTGGACGTAACCAACAGCATTGTCGCCGTAATCTTCACGAGGAGGTCTATATTGTCAACAAAGGAATAAACTACGTTTAACAATACCGTAAGTTCACCACATCACTACTAATTATTACGGCATTACCTACACAACATTTACACTATATGTGGCCCAAATATGCCACATAAACATAAGAAACAAAAGCCTCTTTACATCAACAACACCGTGACGTGCACCTGTATCTATAGAAACTCGATTTTGTTTATATTCTATGGCAATTTATTAATGTTAATATTTTAATTAATATGTGATTATTGCCCCCAGATACATATTCTGACCTTTCAATATGTTTGAAAGATTACCCTGTATTACATTCAAAATCAATATAAACTTCATGCAAATTCCTCATTATTATATATATTTTTTTATTATACAGAGTGTCCTGGCACAGAAGGCCAGACCAAAATCCACATGCCCCTGAGACCCTCATTCTAATCACGAGAATTTGCCCAGAAGTCGGACACTATACGAAAGAAGGGCGGTATATTAAACTCTGTAATCAGCGTTTGCGCCCAAGAGCGGCTTACGTTGGTAAATCATTAATTAGGGGGACGGATAAATGCCGACCGTTATTAACTTCTTACATTAATGCACGCCAACGTTCATTCTTGTTATCATACCTGCAGAGAAGGTATCAATCCGCTCTACAGGTCATCTATGGTCTCAGGGGAATTGAACCTGCGACTTTGGCAAACATTGAATTATGTGCTGACGCTTTAAGCAGCAGTTTCACACGGCAGTCGACTGCGATATCAGTGATGGTCGTAATTACATTGTCATCTATGTATCTATGTGAAACAATCTACTACAATAAAATTCGATAAAGTTGATATCACAGAATGTGGCAACATGACAATAATGTACTCAACGACTGGTCGGGAGTACAGGTCAGTTGGTACTTGAACTGCGTGTTAATGAATTTGTCGCTTGGTGGAAGTGTTTTTTGCGTATTACTATTTCCTTAATTTTTCCTTACTTGTTAAAATGTTTAGCATATGTGAGTATTACGATATGAATGAAGAAGCTCACCGAAATTCTGTGAGAGTACGACGTATTTATTTAGATTGTTTCCCCCAACGGCGGCTGCCTGACAGAAGGGCAATGGTTGAAGTATCTTGATGTCTTTTTGATACTGGTAGTGTTGTTCCTTATCCTGAAAATTATGACCAGATCGGCAGATCAATGTGAATAAGCAAGACCATATTTTGAACAATCACGCAGCACACGAGGTATAGCTCTAGAAGTCAAAGTGTTTCACTTGGCCGTCCATAGGAACAATTATTATATTCATATCACCTGCAAAGGGTTCAGGTATTATTGGTCAGAGATTTGTAGACAGTTTTTAACTAAAATTCTCTACCCTTATTTTAAATCAAGAATCTTGGCTATTGATGAGGTATGCTTTATTAGAAATGGCGTTTTCAATTTTCATAATGTTCATAACTAGGCAGAGGAAAATCCACGTTCTACACAAAGATCAAATTCCCAACATCGTTTTTTGATTAACGTTTGGTGTGGGATCATAGAAGATCATCTAGTAGAACCTTTTACCTAGACAGAACGCGTATGTCTGAATTTCTTGGACAATATTCTGCCTGAACTGCTCGAGGACATAGCCGTGGACGTAAGAGCAATATGTGGTTTTTGCACTGCTCGAAGATATACCGGTGGACGTAAGAGCAAATATGTGGTTTTTTGCACGACGGGCGAAGCCCCAGCACGAATAAGTTGACGCGTAGTTCAGTACTTAAATCATATTTTTCAAAATCGCTGGATAAGCAGCAACGGTCCACGTCATTGGCCAGCCCGTACACCAGAGTTAAATCCATTGGATTTAATTTAATTAATAATTTAATTTATGAGGATACCTACATGAAAACCCGTTTATTCCACTTGCGATAACGGATTTTGCCATTGCCCATGAAATAAGGACAAATTCGGGTGTTGCCCAGCAAGTGCGCGAGTGTTGTTCATGTGAGGAAAATAAAGCCGGATATTTTGAACAAATGTTGTAATTATCTGTTATGTTATGTATTTGAAAATGGAACTGTGCTTTGATTTTCGGTAAGTACTTAAATTATATTTTTTTGTACAAATTTAGGAATTTGAAATATACTTAATAATCATAGTTGTCTAAATTAAATTCATTGATTCTCGCAATAGCTGTTTATCATTGTATTTTTTGTCATCACTAAAAGCAAGCTGGCGCGTGATAGGCAACCAGCAAACGCGTTTGGCTGACGCAGCGAACTAGTTTGTGCATTTGCACTGTTGCCACGTTGTGATGACATTTCTCGATATAATGACTTATTTTAAGAATAGCTTGCCCTTATACTATTCATTTATGCTGTATCTATCTTATACTGAAGTTAAGAGGTTTTACACTAACACTTTATATAACACTTAACTGTGATCGCATTTAATTATTTCACATAGATAAACAGATGACAGTGCAACCACATCCATCTAAAAATCGCTGCTATAACAGTCGACTCCTATGAGGTTTTAAGCTATCCTACCTCTGACCGGTCAAATATAAAAATACCTGTTTTAAAAGATTTAAATTGGAATTTTCAAAATCGGTTTTAACTTCAATTTGACTTGGATGTTTTTTATTTTATTTCGATTGTTATAGTAGAAGAGCCAAGGTATTGTTTATAGCAACATAAGCATTCATGATGCATGAAAAATGCCTGTAGACTTAGTCATAATGTACCAGGACTGAAATAACCCCAGTGATGATCAATAAAATTAATTTGGGCATTTTTTTATTAATAAAATACTGTTATCTTCATTTAAAATCAGAAAGATATAAAACGTCGTAGAAGATAATTAGTCTCATTTGACCACATAGCCTCAATATACCGATGTCAAGGAAATGCTTTTAGTTAGCTAATCATCACTATCCTGTACCTTAAAAAAAAACTAGTCAAAGTCTATAAACATCTCTAAACAAATAATTGGTGTGGCAGCCCTAAAAGTGCCGCAATAGCACGGCTTATTAGAATTTTTGGTACATACAGTCTCAAGTAAGGATATCGAGAAGGGTGCATTTTTTTAAATATTATTTTCTTTGATTTGCAAGCTTTGGTGGCATCTGTCAATGGTTGAACAACTTTATGGTTAGTTGCAACGTCATCGGTTTACCTTGCGTAAGGTAAGCATGTTGCTCTCTATATATAGTTCTAAGTTCATATGATAACAAGTCCATAAAATAATATTTAGTTAGGTACTTTTCTTTTTGTTAAGTTAAGTAAAATATTTTGTTATAAATATTACACAATTTTATATTCAACAGTTTTGACTCACTTGACCCTTTACTAAAAGAAATTATTTCAAGATGACTATAAGTGTGCGAAGTTGGATGGCACAAAATAAAAACATGCTATGAAGTCTTTGCTGAAGCTTTAATTTGCACGTAATTTTCTGTACGTGGTATTCTCAAGTTTCAAACATAATTACAGTAATCCTACCAACCGGCACTGGGTACACGCCCAAGTAAAAATTTCGGTTATGTCAAATACCCAATTATAACGGCCATTACGATATTTATGAGGTTTTAATTGCTCTTTAATTAATAGTAAACATAAACTTATTCATCGACGTGACCGAATAAACTGGACGACATAATTTACTTTATGACATATGCTTTTTAATTTGTGTCTTTATTTTAGAAACTAGAACAAATGAATATTTATTTTATTTATTTATTTATTTTTTGTTTATATTAATAGCTACAACAAAATGTATAAAAACATTACTCACTGTTATAAGTATTTGCATGTTGTGTAATATCACCCAGCATATTATGCATCAATCACGAACTATTCATTCATTATTTGGAAGAGCTACATTATCTACAATTCGTTCTCAGAGGAAATAGATATATGTATGAATAGAAAATTGAACAAACCATTGGGAGGAACCTTAAGATAGAAAAAAAGTCGAAATTTTTGCCAGCAACATATCTACCAACGAATTCTAACCCCTAGAATAACACATATTTTTCCACGGTCGGGAGTAGAAATCAGTTTCTATGACATCAAAATTAAAACAGAAGTAGTCGATTATTGCCAAGGGAGTATAATGTTTCCAAGGGAGTTTACATTCTGGAGAACGTTTTTCATGCAAAAAAAAAGATAACATTGAAATTATTTATTGACATTTAAATTAAATGCTACATTTGTACAATTTTCAAAATTAATATTAGAACGAATATTACTTTCGCTTACATTTACAGTTTTTGTGATTGCGCTAGTAGTGGTATCTACTAAAACCCGATTAGCAATTTTGGTCTTATTTTCAATGGAGTTCTCGACATAACCCTCAGCGACTGTCGTTGATTTCCAACCAGCATGACGCTTTATTGTCGTGATAACCACACCAGCATCTGCCAGTAATGTCGCTGAAGATCTTCGTAAACAGTGACCAGTATAACATGCAGCATCAGGTAATTTTAAATACGAAGCTACTACACTCGGAATTTTTCCCATGGTATTCTTGTCAACTGGCTGCGAACTACCGTATAAAGATCTTGACTTCGTAGGCAGCAAATTGCTTATTGCAATATTTGCAGCCCCCACAATCTCTTCCGACTCACAATTATTCATTGTGCACTAAACAAACTTTAAACTAAACCAAACTAACATCTTAATTTGACAATTCTTTTTGTTTGTTTATTTTGTAGTTATGACAATAACTCAACGACTACTAAATAAATGCTCAAATCCGAATATAATAATTCTGGTGCTACTTACTTCATAATAACAAAATATGTATTTTTAAGTTAATGAGACCGTGGAAAAAATAGTATATAGCATTCGGGAGAGATACTATTTTGTCCTCGGTGCATTGTTGCCCTCGGGCTTCGCCCTTGCACCTCTGGCAAAATAACGCATTTCTCTCCCTTATAGTATAATGTACTATTTACTCTGCACGTAAAAGTGATACTTTACTATAGTTTACTCAGTATTTAATGTTGAAAGCCGTACCTTTTTCGTTATTTATGTAATTACAAATATTATAGCATATTACCCAGTGAATTTATTCTTTTCAATGACAACTTTAAAAATGCTACTATTATATTGTTAGAAAACGCGCACGCTAATGACCGTCGCATCCAGATA
Source organism: Monochamus alternatus (assembly GCA_037114965.1). Lineage (NCBI taxonomy): Eukaryota > Metazoa > Arthropoda > Insecta > Coleoptera > Cerambycidae > Monochamus > Monochamus alternatus. The sequence continues at coordinate 52,528,377 of CM073429.1, read as the reverse complement.
CGTACGAACCTCCGTCGATGACGCCTGATACCGTGTTCGTTATGGACAGTTGCTTTGTTTATGGATATTCGCAAACAGCCTGAAAAGCCTCCTTAAAATGTTAGAATTTTTTGGTATCTACCTTGTATAGGTACAGGGTTATTCATTATATTTAGGCCATTTATATATTATCGTTATTATTAGAGACATAGAATAAAGTTTTGAATGTTGTAGGGCTATAACTGAACCCCTTTAATAAGTTAATGGAAGAAGCACAGTGGCGTGCAGAAGTTAAGAGTAACAATAAGCAATATATTTTTTAATGTGTATTGTTGCATTTTTAAATTATTCTTTTTTCCTGATTTCAAAAATATTACATGTTATCCCTATCACTAACAGTTTTAAAGTTACTGAAAATCGTATTTAAGCTATTTAATATGCGAACGGAAATTATAACTGTTAAATTAGTCTATGAAAATGACAAGTATTCTGTTATTATATAACATTTATTTAATTAAATCAATTGAAATAAGTTATCGAAATAATTTTTCTTAACTCTCTACAAGAATGTACCGACAAGACAGACTGCCGTTCAAAAAACACGATGTCAGTACCATTTACAACATCTTGAAGAAGACCAGTCTGCCACAAGAATAATATACTGTATCTCCTGTGCATACGGCAATGTATACATTAGACAAGCAAAGTTGAAGGAACCAAATACCTCCTAAGGAATAGCATACAAGTCAGCAATTGTGGAGCATAGAAGAGAACAGATTCTGAACAAATCTCTACAGTGAAGCAATATAAATCCGGATCAAAATAATCTCACCCAGTACAACGAAGTGTTTTGTCCACATTAAATTTAATTAATAAAGTAAGTAAGTATTTTATAGGATAAGAAGTACTAATTGAATATAACACAGAAAAGTCTTAATTGATAAAATTATATATCACCTGAAATTCAAACATAAACTAAAGGTCAAAATGAACTAAATTAATAAAAGATTAAGAGAATATTAAGACCAGCGCCATTTCTCGCTTTTTCAAGTTTCTGAAATCCAATATCCAAGTTAGTTTTATTTATAGGATTATAAGTATAGATAAGACTTTCGTTTTTAAATTTAAGTAGTTTATACATACAAAAGACAGTATAAAGAACAGTAAAAGATAAACTGCTTAAAATCGTCTACAAATCCTAGGCCTTATATCATTTCCTTGCCCTGGAAAAGCTCTGCAGGAGCAGAAGGTGCTTGTCCCAAATTCTGATGCAAATGACATACTCGAATAAATCAATCCATTATAGGCGAATTGTAATGTAATTAAAAACACTTTACTATTCAGACTTATAAGCATAAATATATGTTTGGACAGATAATCAGCATGATTTCTAGGATAACTTTGGATCTAGATGCACATCAGGGAATGTTCTATTATGGTCATTATTATTATTTAACTCTCCAGGTGAGAAAATCGAACAGTCTTTCTTCGTATTAACTTGCTTATAATAGACCAGTCAATACTGGACAGTTTTCTGAGGAATGTTTTGAAGTATATATATTTTATATATTGCTGTCACCGATTGAATGTAAGTAACTTACATATATCAGAATAAGGGTTCAAGACGGACTTCTGAAGTGTTTTAAGATTCAACTGCTGAATTGGTATAAGATATAGCATCAAAAGCTATCAACATGAAAGAGGTGTCTGTCCGGAAAAATAATAAAACACTGGACATTGCTTTAGAAGGTCCTCGATTTTCATTCTGGTTCATTCCGATTCAGATATGCAGATGTTAAAGCGTCATGCGTCATAGGAGATGGAAATATTCATCTACGGCAAAAGGCTATGTTGAGAATTCTTTAGAGCATAAGAAACATATAGCAAATGAAATCATGAAGTAAACACGGATTTAATGATTGGAAATTCGAACTTTAACAGCTCCATCACATCTGCTTCTAGTGTACAAATTTCTAATTGTAAAAGATGTATTATTGATGTTTATAATAAACCTTAGGTTTTCTAAAAAAAAAAATTTAATAATAAATAAACCATTCTTATAAAAAAGGGGTTTTTATTCAACAGAAAAATATTAATAAAAACGTTTCTTTTTTCATTACAGCACTAGTGCCGTAATTATTTATAAAACTTTAAAATTCATATTACTAAATTAAAGTAGATACAAAAATATATGTTTATTATAGAAACAAATAAACAATTCCCTTTTTGTAAAACGGTTTATTAGACTTTCCCAACAGCTTTTCAAAAATATAGAAGTCATCAACTTTATGGAAAATATATTCAATATTATAAAAGTAGTGAACTGTAAAACATAATATTTATATTTCGAAAATTAATGAATTTATAATGTGTGGACAATGGTACATTCATATGCATTTGCTGAAGAAGTTAAAGGTCTTTAAAACAAAAAATGTTAAAAAATTCTTGGAAGATGCTTCGGATAATTTAATATATATTTATTTTTTAACAAATTAACATCCCAACATATGTATTAATTATGGTTTTATTAATCCTTATTAGTTTAGGTTGCCTTTGCCATTGGCATTATTAATTTTACAATCCCAACATTGTGTATTGTTACAATACCAAGCATTTACAAAATATAGCGAAGAAACATTCTGTTTTAAAGCTATATTGATGTTAGAGAGGGTGTTCCACAAACTCTATAACAAACTTTGGCATATAGTAGCTGGGTTAATGTCAAACATTTTCTCTTATATGGATATATGTCGGATTTGTTTTTGTTTAAAAGTTATAAGCATTTTAAAAGATATGATTTCATATTTCAATCAAAGTACTCTGATAAATAAAAATCATGGTTGCTATAATAATTATTATTTGTGATTTTGTTTATTCATTTGACATTTACCGTTAAAGTGCTTCATCGTCATCTTCATTCTTCATCATTACAGATGAAGAATATGCAGATATTGTCCTTGTGTATGGGTATTTCAGTTGGAAGGCAGACAAGCAGCCCGAAGATACTGACGAAGATACCCAAATAGACATCAACTTGCCCACACAGTCTTTAGTGTATCATTTCGTAGACTTTGAGATGAAGGTATCCGCTCTTCCAGAAAAGGACATTCGTTTTTCTGAAGTGAATGTACAAAATAAAGAAGATATAAAAGGTGCTGTCATTGACAACTCTTAGATTTATGTTCGGCGTATAGCAAGTAATCTTCATTTATCACCGAATATTGTATGGCATGTATGTTTTGGCGATGAAATGTATGGATAATTTTTCTGTCGCATCCATTTTATCACCAAAATATACAGATGATAGATTCATTTCGCTTGTCATGTGATCCGATGAAGCATGTTTTACTAGGGACGGCAATAATAATAATCATAATGAATATATCTGGGCGTTATTATGTAATGCAATTAGATTTGTTAATTTGGCTAATAAAGGTTAACTAATATTGAAAATACAAATAATATTCAGGCTACATTGATCATACACGAAACTTCTAAACAAAAACGAATCGGACCTATATTCATATAAGAAAAAATATTTGACATTAACCCAGCTAACATCTACCAAAGTTTGTCATAGAGCTTGCAGAACACTCTTGATATTGCATTATGTATAAAATACGATGGCCTGCGGAGAGTTCTGTTTACGATTTTAAGTAACTGAAAGAAGAGTAACATATTGCTTATTCACTCTTAATTGTTCTGGGAGCAATCCCAAAACGATTAAGAACACTATTTATGTCGATCAGTATATTCCACGTCAGCAGTATGTCAAACATTCGATGTCGGGAGCATGTCGCATAATAAATAAACTACATCTGTTGCAATAATTATAAGGCATTCTTTTTATTGAACTTAATTCACGTCTAGGGTATAATTATGGCCACTTATGGCAATATATAAATATTTCAGTGGATTTGGTTTTGACGAGACTTGACTACTTAAAAAGTAAACCGATTTAACAAGTTTCAGCGCGGAGTCAAGAAAATTCCGAGTAATTTATATAATTATTGTTCTCTTGTATTGCCGCTATTTACATACATTGAGCACATAACTTTTAAGTCATTATGCTACCTATTCAGTTTTATGGCGGTATAACGAAAGCTGTGTAGCTTCATCACAGAATTTTTGTGACGCTATACTTGAAAAAGCAAGTTCGGTTAGTACTTCATCATGTTAACGATTGTATAAAATGTTTAGGCATTTTTTATAGTGTAACCGATCTATGCCACTGAATAAATATTGTTGAATTGACCATGTTGGTCGCTTCAACCATATTTGTTGTTGGAACTATTACGGACAAATAATGATAAATCTTATTGCGTTAGGATTGCATGAAGCATGTATTATTCAGTGGTAAGGGAACAGTGAAGAGGGTTACTCAATATCAGTGATTTAAAAGATATACTATTTTATCGTAATGCACCCTTTCAGTATTAAAAAAAGTTTATTTGATGCAGTTATTTTTATTCGAATAATAAATATTGTAACCTCTACGTTGACTTCTAAAATAAATTTTATTATCAATACTTGACTGCACAACGAAACATACTTCACACAGTTTACAACTGTCAAATCTTTACTTTGACGTTTCTAACACTTCTCAATCTAAGCTAAACTGTGGAGGCGAAGCCGATCCGCTTATATAGAAGTTTAAGGTTTTCGAAGTTGCCGCGGTCTACGAGAATACATCTCGAACGAAATCAAATATAGCCAAAATAAAGGTATGTATAACAAAAATTATTTATTTTAAAGCAATCAGGAAAATAACAAACTAAAAAGGTATGTGATTTTCCGAATCAATACTAATAATGCATTATACGAAAATTTTAAGCACGTGCTCAGGAAGGCTTAAAATATAATAAAAAAAATTAGTTCGACATTTAAAAATTAAAGGAAAACCCTTTATTCCCTGCAACATAACCAAAATAGCAAAATAGCTAAATAATATACTGATCTATTCTAAGCAAATTGATATTTAATGTAAGGAATACCTACTAAAAGAAAACGCGGAATGCACCCGCGGTAGCCTTTAATTATAAAATCTTGTACAATTGTCGTAGCTCCATTAAGCCCTCAACTCTAGAAAAACAAACAGCACATAGCATAGGGCGAACCATGTCATTGGGAAATATCTATATAAATACCCGACATTATATTCCTTTATTTGATTACTTTAAAACGTTTAAAATTAAAAATTAGTTACTAAAACTGAACCATAACCTAGAATTTTTCATTGCAAGTTACATCAAATATCAAAGAACAATGGGTAGAGCGTAGAATGTTATATTCTAAGTGACAAAAAGAGAATTTTTACAGAACACTGTAAATATCTCAGGATGTTAGAGTATAAGGCAGTAAAAATTATCTTACGCAAACATCGTCAATTATTGCTAATATTACTGCTGTTATCAGTATTAACAGAAATTAATTCCCTAACGACACAAGAAGTTAAAATATTTGTACTTAGTCATAGTTAACCCTGTATATATTTAGTTTTATGTACATAACCATCCGTTATATTTTGACAGTAGAACTGTCTCCATTATTACTTTAAATAAAGTGATAAATATATAATGTAAACATTTTTTTTTACTGTATATTACCTTTTTACCTTTTAAATTCGGTCCGTTTGCAAATAAAATCTAACGATTTACATTTACAACCTGTCTGCAGATCAAATTAACCACTTTGTATTAAATTTACTTTTTACACATCAAATTTTCTGATTTCAAATTTCAATTCAACTTCACCTTTTGCGTTTAGAAACCAAACTTATGGTTTCAATTCACGTCTTTGCAAATCCAATTCATCTCTTTGTAAATTATGTAAACCCGTTTGCAAATGAAATGTATGGATTTATAATTTAAATTATTATGATTTTCTAATCCAAATTTACACTATTCTGAGTAAAATATATGTCTAATGTTTTACAAAAACATAAATAAATGCATATTTATGTGAACAAATAGTGAAAAATGATTATCCGTTTCGAATATATTTTTTTGAAAGTTATTAAAGACGCCGTATTCATAGATATTTCAAAACTGAATAATATATAGCTTAGCAAATAACAGGAATGTTATCTCATGCCACCTGTGAATGTCCAAAGGCACCGAAGTAAAACGAATATATAACGACAGAAAACGGTCAAACCAACAAATTCTAAAGGTACAGAAATCAAATATCAAATCAAAATACGTATTTTTTTAAATTTAGCTGTATATGTAAATATTGTTGTAACATAAACTTACATAGTTCTGCATATAAGATTGTTCAATTTTGTTTATAAGTATGTGAAAATAATTGTTAAAATGTGGAATCAGAATAGTAAAATAACAATAAAATCTATGTTACAAAATTGTAACATAAGGTGCAATTAAGTCCTTGATCCAACCTTACCTTATACCAACAACCTTTATAACGCAATTTGCTATCTGCATCAGTATTACTGAAGTTTTCTTTAAAATCTTTCAAGCTGTAATATACTTTAACGTGCGACAATATTGCAATCCATTACCTGTTATTGTTAACCTTAAAACTATGTATCAGAATAATCATGCATCGTATATAGTTTTGTTCGTATTGTGACTACTGGGTTTCATTTATTTGTATGTGTATAACCACAAGCTGCATTACATGTTAATTTACGGCGAAGCTGTGCAAAATTTTTTGGCTCCGAGACTATGAAATGACAGTAATTTTGAATACTTATTATAATAATTTGAAACTCAATTCTCTGTTGTCGCAAAAGCTCTAAGTAAATCAATCACGGTAAGTATGTTTATGGGAACTTGTGATTTTTATGTACAAACACCTGATATGTGTGCTGTTATCATTCAATTGTTTTGTTTGGTACAACTTATGATACTGCAAAATAACGGCACTTATTTATGTCACCCTGAATTATGTATTCTTCTTTGTCGTTGATGTAATTCCACAAATGGAAATGTATATGATATATGATTATTTGAATTTCACAAGGAGGATGGTCATTTAATGTTCTTGTATAAAAGCTCCTGCGGTTCAAGAATGTATATATTCCTGCAATCGCACTGTTCATCTTATTCTGTGATGTTTACGGATTTGCTTTGGAAGACAGTCCGGGGAATAACAGTTAATAGTATCTGATAAATGCATCTTTGAAAGTCAGCAGTTGGACACTTTTATCTAAAACTGATTTTCCCTGTACAACAGCAGATGCTCTTTGGGTAACGCAAAGATCTCCATAGCCGTAACCGTCCCCTTTACGATTCATATCATTGGACATTAAAGGAGCAATTATACAGAATAAATATTTAAAAGATAAAATTAACGATTAACGAATGCACAATGAATTGAAAAAAGTCTAACGGCGATACTCACTAAAGAAATGCTAGTTACTACATGTTTGTGTTTACAATTTTGTAGTAGAATAAACTACAAATGTAGTAAACCATGTTCGATGTAGTGGTACCGAAATGCAAATGTATTGTGGTAACTGGGGCGTTGTGGGGTGTAAATTAATTAGTTTAGCTTGCTCTTGAAACATGTAGTTTCTCACTTAGATACAAAACTCGAAACCCTTTATTTTGTTCAGTTAAGTTGTTTCTATGGGACGGGTGGGTAAACATAATTAGTAAAAATACTTTCACCTGCTCTACTGTCAAATAGTTAATCGTCAAGCTACAATAATATTCATAACATTTATTTGTTTAGATACATAAAAATTAACTTCACAATTATTAAAACTAGGGTGACTTATAGTTAACATGCTACCAACTGAAACTTTATCTGCGTCAGTGGCTCGCTTAAGATCTTCTGTTACCTCATGTTGTACGCGAATTTTTTTACTTGTGCATCTCCACCATAAATTATATTTCTTACTATCTCAATCTGATTCGCCACCGAATCTTTCGCATAAGTTTCTGTTACAGACGACGAACGCCAACATCCATTTAGTTTAAGCGTCATATATCTGCAGAAGCACTAGCCAAAAATGTGGTTAACATGCGCCGAAAGCAATGTCCGTTATATAAATGCGCATATTTGAGCTTCTGATAGTTAGCCACCAATTTGGGTATTTTGAACCTGTTGGTTGCACTATACCCGATCAATATCGAAAAGAATCTTCCCTCACCAAGATGTCAATGGCGCAGCGTTGCATATTTTCGATAGGTCTCTAAACCATTAAAACTTTCCTTCAAAATCCGACACGCCTTGGTTGGTACTCTTTAGACGTGCTCTTCAAAACCACAAATAAGCTATTAAGCCTAAAAATTAATCACGCGGTTGCATATAATAATTTTAAAAATATATTTAACAGACATGTCTATGAAACGTTGTAGTGTGGGTTACAAAAATGACGGTAAACTTTTGTAGCTTTTGTGTCAGTAAACGTATATAACTTGTAGAACAACAAGGTATGTAGTATTTGGTAACATTTCTATTGTCATAAAATAGTGCTTGAAGATTATTACCAAAGAATTGAAAGCATAATAGTATATGAAAAAATGCTGCAAACTGTGTTTGGAGGTAGAATCACACCAAATTGGTCTAGATCTATAATTATACAGGGTGTTACAGAATGATCAGTCAGGAAGGGTCTGGTTTTCGAGATGCAGTTAAAAATTTTCTGTCTTAAATACTATAGCTATCAAATCTCAACTCAATGTCTCGATCGGTTTTCGAGAAATTTCTATAGTATTTAACACAAAAAATTTAAAAAAAGCTGTATCTCGAAAACAAGGAATTTCCGGACCCATGGTCTTTTAAGCTGTTTTTAAACATAGAACCTGTCCCTAGATTTTTTTAACATCATTCTGTAACACCTTGTATAAACGTTTACTATTCTTTTTTTTTTCAGTGTTGGTTTAAAAGAATATTTATTTTGCAGTAACATATTCATGTAACAACCATGTCAGTGCAATTATCATGTATATCAAATGACGCATTGGTCGTAAATTCAATTAAAGCGATTGGCGGATTTCTACAAAGGGAATAGAGAAGATAATACGCCGTGTCTGTAAACGTTCACCTATTCCCATCGATAAACGGGACCTCCCCAGAGAGAAGACGGTCTCTTGTATTGAACTGTCTCTGTTTTTGTAGCCGCTTGCGATATATCTTTTTAAGTACGTACAGAATCAGTTTTTCAGGTTTTCAGAACGAATCGATTCCATTCTAGCGGATACTGCCTCTTTGATATATTTATTCGCTAGTTATAGTAAATCTTATTAACTTGTCCACAATGGTTTCTTTGTGTGTAGTGAGTGCGTTGATACAATACAGGGTGTTAAAAAAGAGTGTAAAATATTTAAGGAGGTAATAGTATGAACCAAAATAAGCAGAAAAGTCTCGATAAACATGGGTCTGCAAAGTAACGGTTGCGGAGATATGGAATGTTTTATGTTTTTATTTTGCAAAAACGTTGTGTATTTTCTTAAAATAGTTGGTTGATGTTTAGTGAAATAAACAGTACGTATTTGACAGTTGTTCTCAGTGCACAAGTTTTCTTTCGCTATGGCTGGTTACTCTAACGCAGAATTAACAGACATGCATTTCATGTATGGTCGTGGTAATGGGAACGCCACCGAAGCTCGACGTCTTTATGTTGACGCTTATCTAAATCGCCAGATTCCTTCACAACGCATGTTTGGAAGAATTCACCAAAGATTGCGTGATACCGGTTCTTTGAGCAAACAGTGCCATTTATCCGAAAGACCAAGGTCGGTATCCACTCCTAGAGCAGAAGAAGAAATTCTAGCACTGGTAGAGCAAAATCCAGGTACGGCTATGCGGAGAATATCAGCCGAGGTAGGAATTAGTGGTCCTCTTGTTGGGAGAATCCTTCACGTTTAGTTTTTTGCCTCTGGTTTCTACGTCATAATGCTGAAGACCCTCGTTTTCCTGCCCTCATGCTCTAATAAAATCTGGACATCAGGCACATTTTTCATTAAACATTTGGATGGGTATTGTAGGTGACATGTTTCTAGGTCCTGTTGTTTTACCAAACCGATTAACAGGCGCTGCTTACCTCAACCTTTCTGTAGAACACTGCATGAGTTTTTGGAAGACATTCCTTTGAATCAGAGGCAACAAATGTGGTTCCAGTCTGATGGTGCTCTAGCTCATTTTCCATGGCCGTTAGAGAGCATTTACACCAAACTTTTCCACATAGATGGGTAGGAAGGACCGGACCTGTTTTATGACCTCCAAGATCGCTTGATCTGAACCCTCTAGATTTCTTTTTTTGGGGATATTTGACGACATTAGTGCATGGTACTCCTGTAAATAGCCTGGAAGAGCTGCAGCTACGGATTAATCAAAAGTGTCAAGAAATTCAAACCCAGGAGGGTGCTTTCGAAAGAGTTCGAATATCGTTGAGACGAAGATGTCGTGCCTGCTTGGAAATTGACGGAGGGCACTTTGAACATCTTCTGTAACTTTACGAGCGAGTTTACATATGTTTATCTCAACTTTTTTACATCACTGTACAAAAAATACTTTTATAAAACACCCTGTATGTGTTAACATATTTGTATACTTGCTGAAGACCTCTTCTTCCCTCAACCGTTCTTTCTATTTAAACTGAGATACTTGGTCCAACGACCACGACCAGGCCGATTCCTCCGTCGAAAAAAACACAAAGGATAATAAAAAAAACACACGCAAATGTGCACAAATACAATACATAGAAATACTGCCACACATTTACCGCTAAGCCATTACAGCAGTTGTCTTTAGTATTACGTTGCCACAGGATAATACGCATTTAACACATAAATCATAACCTTATCCGTCAGAATTTGAATACGATATGTTTGTAAATACACAAAAAATACTCAAAAAATTAAATTTGCGAAGAGCAAGTACTAAAAAATTATTTCAAACTAAACACCGTATGCGATCTTTTATTTTGGACAGAATCTGATGCAATCGTCATCTGTAGGCCACTAGTAAACCTTACTTCACGGTGAATTTCTTGTGTTGTTTGGAGAATTAAATTCTGTTAATACTAATAATAGCAACAATAGTAACAATAATTGACGATGTTCGCATAAAATAATTAGTACTGTTTTATACTATAACATCCTGAGATGTGTACAGTGTTCTGTAAAAATCCTTTGACCCTTACAGTATAATATTCTAAGCTTTGACCAGTGTTCTTTGATGTTTGGAGACTATGCAATTAGCAATGCGAAATTCTCGTTATGATTCAGTTTTACCGACTAATTTTTAGTTTTAAACATTTTATAGTAATTAATTATAGGAATTTATGTCGGGTACAGATATTTGCCTATAACATGGTTCGCCCTATGCTATATCTTATTGGCTTTTATAGAGTCGAGGGTCTAACGGAGCTACGGCAATCGTACAAGATTGTATAATTAGACTGCTGCTGGTGTATTTCAAGCTTCCTATTATTAGGCATTCCTTACATTAAATTTGAGAATTCTTAGAATTAATGGATATTTCATTTAACTGAACAGGGACTGTGTATTCTGTTACTGGATAATTCTGATTGACGTGTAACGAATGAAAATGTAATTTTGGCAATGTCCAACAAAGGAACGAATACTGAATGCAAAATAGTGCAGCAAGCCGCATTAACTGTTATCTATCAAGTGCTGATAAAGTGTTTATTTTTGTTTTTTCCACATTTGAAAACATTGTAGAAAACGACCACATTGTAGTTGACATATCTAAGCCATCTCGGATGATCATTGTCATAGGTGCCGATTTTCCGAAGGAAAAGGGTATTTTGCCCTATTTTTTAAACATCGATTCCGAAATGATCGTTTTATTGTCTTTTAGGCCTCCCTGAGCATGTGGTTTAAATTTTTGTACTTGGTCATAGTTAACCCTGTATGCACATTTAAAAATACTACTAAATTCATACTATATTCTTCCAATGTTTTGTTATGGCTGATGTATATTGTAACATAAATACTGAAGAAATAATTAGTAAATGAATATTTTGGTAAAAATTATATCTATTTACAGTGAAAGTACCGGAAAAAATTAAATGTACATCTTTTCATTACAAGTTTAATTCCAGGGTGGGCCTTATTCAGCAATACAAAACTGTACAATATATTTTTTAATAGAATAATAAAGTTGTTTCTCAGCTTATTGCCAAGGGGAAGTTTCTGTGCTACTCTCATAAGGTGGCTGACACCGGCAAGTCCCGGTCAACAATTTGTCCTCCCTAGGGACAAAGTTCCAGTTTGAACACTTCCACAGAACTAACTCAGGAGTGCTTTGAAACAAAAACACAGCAGAAATAAAACTACTAATCTATTTGTTTTTTCAAACAATACAAAATAATTCGGTTTCTCATCTTTGCAGGTCCCCTTGAAATTGGGCCTAAATTTTTGTTTTTTTGAGAATATCTTCAGAGCCTCTAAGCCGATTTTAATCGAAGAGGGCACTAGTTATGTAATGCGTAATGCCACTTTTTTCAAAAACTTTTGTTTTCATTTTGTTCTAAATTCTTCGTCATTGCAGCGTTTCATTCTACACTTTTTTTTATTTGATGTTCAATTTTCCAGAAAAACTAAAAAATTCGTAAACAAGATCTAGAGCCTATAATTGATAAGGATACCACAAGACGAATATTTTTCTAATTGTTAAAAAAATGTTTTCTTCATTTACGGCTTGGTATTCTACAAAAAAATCTCAGGTTTATGGTACTGTCTTTAGCAAATGAACGAGCAACTAAAAATTTTTAAAATTACATAGTTTTTTAAACCTTTTGAAAAAAATAAAATTATAGCGTAATCACGAATCTAAATCTGACACTCAATCTGTTTGAATTATATTCTTTTCGAACACCTTTTTCATTTTATGCATAAGTTTGTCAATGATCTGAGCTTCGAATAAAAAAAGTAAAGAGTAATTTTTGTGTAGAATCAAATCTAATGGACTGGTAAAGACTACAGAAAAAAATTAAAATATTCATTGCATAACTAGCGCCCTCTGTGATACTTGACAAAACTACTTTTATAACAATGTTAGGATAGACTATATACACCCCATACCAAATTCCATTAAAATCAACTTCGGCGTTCCGGATATTTGCAAAAAACAAAATTTTAGGCCCAATTTCAAGGAGTCTTAGAGCTCCCAAAAATTAGAATTCGTGAAAACAAAAAAAGTAGTTAGTAGTTGCCTAGTATTTCTGTTTGTACCCTGTAGATTCCTTTGTACAATTCTATGTAGGTACAATAAACAACTGGCTCATTTTTGTCAGTTATTAAAATTGGTGCTTATTTAAGTTCAATGAGTCAGTTAATATACAATATTGCTTATTTATTGGAAATCAAAGCAAGAAAATTAAATTATAGGTGCTTTAGTAAATTCTGTTTGTTGGGACAAGGGTGGCAAGGTTAATTGTTTCATCTCAGATAACATAAAATAATACAATTAAATGTAACAAATGAGAAATTTGAGGTAATTTGCGAATGAGTATTTCATCAATTTCTTCTTCTTCTTCTTCTTCTGGCATCCACTAGTTGACTCCATTAAAGTGTAAAATGTATGGCTGGGTCTCACTAGGATATTTTAATGGAGTCAACTAGAAGCTAGTAAAGTTGACCTAAAACGTTCGGGTGTGATAAAAATAGTTATCATTTGCCTTCAACTTAGCCACTGGAAATATTTGTTTGCTCTTGAGGTAAACATTTGCATCTAGTTGAATAACGAATGGAAGCAACAAATGTCCCAGTGTGTGCTGCAATTTTACTGTAGCTGCAACTCTTTGTGACATTAGGTTTTCGTTTTATTACAAAGTACCATAGTTAGATACTGATAATATTGTTTTAATGTTATTTATTGTAACAGTTTTAACACGTATTATTGAAATACAGTAACACTTTTGCAATTTGAAAAAATCCGTCATGTCTAAATGGACAAGTGGATAAATCTCTTCTACGTATCCAATATCTAACCCAAACAGATCGTTTTTTGTGTATTTTTTATTAATGTATTCTGATAAAACAACGTGCAAAATAGAAATAACGCCATTTTAGATGCTTCTCAAATCTAAATTGTTTAGTGTGATTAGTAACTGGCCTGACAACTTTTAAAGCTTCCACTAGTTTCAGTGAGACCCAGGTTTCAGGGGCAAACTATAATTTCCAGTAACCAAGTTGAATGGAAATAGTAACTTTCTGATAACACCCATGACATTTCAGGTCAACTTTAATAGTGTCCACTAGATGACTCTAAACTGTTGCAGTGAGATCCAGCCTTTAGTATCTATACCTAGATAATATATGGTTTCAAAAAACAGATATGACTTCATTAATAGAAATTTTAGAAAAATTGATTTCATTAAATATCTTTACAATTAAGTAAAAAAACTAAAAAAGCTAATAATATAATATATGGATAAAATATTATGAGTATAAGTGGAGGTCCACAGAGAAATTTGATATAATAGTATTGATAATATACAGGGCGATTCTTAACTTCTACGCATATTATAGCTAAAGACAAATAATGATGAATAGTGAAAAAACTAACAAAATAGTTATAGTTTACAAAAATTTATCAGGTGAAATTTTTTATTTATAAAAACTAACGAGTCAGGACGACATGTTTAGTATTTTTAGCACTACTTTGTTATCAGTTGTAGTTCTATTCGAGTTTATTTTCACGCGATTATAAAAGTATGGCGCATAATATCTCAAACGAAGGCCTTATGGACATGATACTGGAAATCACATCACAAATTCAGTGGTAGCAGCTCATCTTTATGCTCAAAGGTTTGCCCAAAGATATCATCCGAGACGTGAAGAAGAGATTTTAAATGCCTGGTATAAACACTAGGATATTTGCAGCGCAATTCGGGACATCACATTCCACAGTTTGGTTAACGTTAAAGCACGACTTACTCTACCCATTTCACGTGCAGATAGTACAAGCCTGATTTCCAAGGGTCTTCCGTTTCGAGTGAACTTTGGCGAGTGGTTGTTATATCAGAAGCATTTAAACTCAAACTTTACGATGAACATTTTAGTTACACACAATTTTCACAACACGTATTATTCGGCATTGGAAAATTTGCATGTCACTCGGAGAACATACCTTCAACAACAATTTTCAATAAATGTGTGGGCTCAAATTGTAAACGAAGTAGTTATTGGCTCTTTCATTCTGAAGAAATCGGTTAACTGGTGCTCTTTATTTATAATTTTTACGTAATAATTTACCGGCAAACTCGACCATAACCACAACTGCTACAAATACAAAACATCATTCTGATTTGTTTGTGTAAAGTAAAAATATTTTATTACATTTTTTTCACTATTTGTCATTATTTATTACTGTCTTAGATAGTGGTGGGCAAGTTGACGTAATTTATACGGATTTCCAAAAAGCTTTTGATCAAATTGATCACAACGTTTTGCTATTAAAATTAGAAAGATTTGGTTTTTCCGATGCTTTAATGAAACTATTTCTATCTTACTTTTCAGACAGTCAGTTTATGGTCAGATATCAAAATTTCTTTTCTATCCTTTTTTCCAACGTCAGGGGTACCTCAGGGTTCTAACTTGGGTCCTCTATTGTTTAAATTCTTCATTAATAACCTTCCGGATATGGTTTCTTGTGAGTGTTTGTTCTTTGCTGATGACTTCAAGTTGTTTATTAAGATACATTCCCGCTTGGACTGCCATCACCCGTAGCAATGCATAAATCATATGACGTCGTGGTGCAAATTAAATCGCCTCAATCTTAATATTTCGAAATGTAAATGTATGACTTATATACAAAGAATCAATTTTATTAGTCATGATTATATAATTAGTGATAATGTCATCAGTCGAGTCGAGTGCTATAAGGATTTGGGAACAACTTTCGATAGCAAGTTTACTTTAACACATTAACAATATAGTAACCAGTGCTTTTAATACATATGGTTTTCTGTATCGAAATTGTAGGGACTTCTCTAATATTCAAACATCCAAGTCTATATTTTCCGCCCTCGTTAGGTCGAAACTTGAATACGGTTGCATCATATGGTATCCGATTTATGAAGTTCATCGTCAGAGTTTGGAATCGGTTCATAGTCAATTTCTTAAATTTATATGCTTCCATTAAGATGGATTTCATCCACCACGAGGATTTACTCAAGTTGAGTTATTTTGCATGGTAAAATTGATTGTCCAGTTTTATTAAGCAAGACAAGCCTTATTGTACCTCGAGCCAACAGAAGACAACGTGCTACTTTCTATTGTTCTACTCCTAGATCTAATATATTAAATGTCCTACTTCACTTATGTGTGAATTAGATAACAAAATTGCAGTAGATTGTGACATATTTAAGGATAGCTTGAATCGTATATGTAAACATGTTCGGTTAAATTAGTATGAAATATATTTGGTTTTTTTTCCTTGTGTATTTAGTGTTGTACTGAATTATTACATTTTTTTGTTTAAGATAGTTTAATTCTTGTATTGTACAGTAATAGTATGTCCACATATTTATTTTTAGTTATTTTATTCTTGTAATTGGGTTCATCCTGTTGAAATAATAAAGATTACTATTATTATTATTATTATTTGTCGTCAGCTATAATTTCCCAAGTTTGTACGTATAGGTTGAGAACCATCCTGTACATAAAAAGAAAAAATTGGTAATGATAAAAATATATTGGATATTCCATTTTCTTTTGTCAATAATCTACACAATCTTTACAAAATTTACAAATTCAAATTAAATAATAATTTGACCTATATAGTTGATACCGCCTACAACTTTTGGCGTTTGAAGCCTGTCGAGAATGTTAAGAACGAAGAGGATATTGCCTTCGGCACTGCCATAATATCCTTTGCCATAGAAAGAGGAAATCAGTTACTCAAACAGTTATTTGTGCCTAGAAGAACTTTGATATGTCTAACAATTTATACTCTTGCCATGGAAACCAAAAACACTACAAGCGTATGCACTATTTCAATAGATAAATCATTTTAATTCCAATGCGGTCTTAAGCAATTAAACATAGCGTTAGCATGTCCAGCCAAGCTTAACGCAGCTCCAGTCATTCAATTTTTAAGTACTCTGTTAGTTCTCCATGCACTAACGCCTTCGGTGTTAATTTGTGGTGATAAATAAATCCATTTTGCGGTCCGACAGTTTGTCTCGCTTGCTGCAAGCCCCATTGACCAAGCTATTAATTAACCTCTTACATTACAGCTGATTCAATTTACGATACGGTTGACTGAGAGCGACCCATCCAAATGTCTAAGGGTATTTATTGGCGTCGTGTATTCAAGCAGCTATAGGTAACCAGATGTTGGAATCAGTGGTGCATTTAACTAGGATATCAGATAGTGCCAGGTTTATTAGTTTCATAGATGCAATTAACTGAAGGTATAATTTCATCTGTTTAGGGTTTGATAGCGGCAGTCTCTTATAATATTTACTTCTGTCAAGTAAAATGAGAATACTTAACAGCCATCCAATTAATTTCGTTTTTATTGAATTTATTCCATACTATATACCTATATCCTTATAAAAATTACTGAAATGGAAATTTGTTCTAATATTTTATTTGAAGAAATTTTCACTATTAAAGTATAACACTAACTGAACTGAATATTCATATTTGACAGATTTTGATAAGTTACGTTTCTTCTTCTACAAATATTGTTTACAAATTTAGAGTTACCTGAATGTTTTTAGCAAATAATAGTTATTTATGTATTAAGAACGAAAAGTGCTCGAGAGATTTTGCTCGTAATGCATACAAAGTTTTATCTACAATCACTCAACAAAATAAAGTTTTTTAATTGTTAACATTAATTATAACAAACAGAACAAAGGTAAGAAATTCATTTGTTAGCATTCGTAATTTAGATGCTGAAAGAACAGTCTTTATAATCTTTAATAATAATTCTTCATCCAGAAGGCATATTAGGGCTATATTCTGATATGGTAAAATTTGCATCACTGCGATTGCTACATTCAATTACTTGTACATTATTTGATGGCGTAGTTAAAATTTCCCTCCCGTGTCGCCATTTGATTAGAACACTTGCTTTTATTAAATTTAAAGAAATAATTGTGCTGGTGTGATGTCGTTTCTAGGTCTCAATGATACATACTTCCTATAGAATGACAAAAAGTTGATAGAATTATCTTGAAAATAATTTGTGAAAGTAAAAGTTCGACTTCCTCTTTTCTTTGTATCAGGAATGGACTGTCAAAATGAATTCTTTGTCCACATATTTAACATTCATTTTTACTAATTCATCACGTATGCAAGCATCCGAATTTCCAATAATTGGAACTACCCATAATAAGTTATTTCTAATAAGTTGCAGATTTTACAATACCTTATCGATATGAACAAAATTTAACTTTTTAATAAGTATGTTTCATCATTGGCTTCGCGCAAAAATCTGTATATTTCCGATGGAGAAAACGTTTTTGATTTCTTAGTCTTATATCCAACCTCTTGCTTCTTTAAAGATACCGTCAACATTTTGAATTTGCTTAAGTCAGCATCATTCTTGGTAGATAATGTGGATGTTAACATAGAGTAAATTGATCATAATGATGACGATTTTAGTTTCTTTATTTTGTGGCAAAAATAGGCGAGGAGTACGTTTTCTGAATATTTATAAATTTACTTCGACTTACACTATTTCACAAATAGATTATATTGTTTTTCGTATGACTTCTTTGATATTTCTGGCAACAAACCTAAAGTTACAGTTTCTGCAGAATTTATAATCTCGGGTGTCACTATTTTCAATTTCATTTTGTCAACGAAAATTATCTCAACTAAGCTGCTAAACAATTGTTAAATTTACTACTTAAAAAGGACGCTGTTTACTTGGTTGCTATTGACGATGAGAGTTTGCTAGATTCCAGTCATCCAATCGCTCAGCAAGCAAAAAAGTGATACTCATGTGACACTCCTCAATAAACGTCAACTTTTCATTGTCACTGTTAAGCAAAAGACCCTTTTAATTAGCTATTGTAGATAAAAATGATTATTTCTGTATTTGGAAATAGTTTAAGACCATTAAAGAAAACATTAATATAGGTACTTAGAATTTGACTATTTAGGTCTATCACTCATACAGAGTGATCCTGAATAATTTGGAAAATTTGAGAGTAGTATTATTGATTTTAATACGAGTCCTTCATATGAAATGTTTAACTGTACTGTAACTGTATTTAACTCCCCTTGGAAGAGTTACGAAATTTTAACATGATAAATTTAAAGTTTTATTTAGTTTTCTTCCAAACACTTTGAAATTAAGAGCGTTCTATAGTTAAGCCGCCATATTGATTAGCGAATTACTAATTTTGAGTTCCATACTTGTCGTAATGAGCTTGTTTTTGTCAAATGTAAAACAATTACATGTATTAAAAAAATGTTTTTTTGACTACATCAAAGTGATCACCTTTTCACCCTGCCTGATATGAAAAGAAACAATTTCTTCCTATAAAAATTTTCCAAAAGATTTGTAAATTTTCGTAAATTCGAAATTTCTTGACATTTTATTCACGATGCCGAATGTATGCTACCAAAAATACAGTTCTACAGATGTGCTGGTGATCTATGCAATAGAGAATGAAATGGCATAAGGAATAAGGATATTCGACACGGGATCAGGAAATTTGGTAGGATACGTAGACTGATGAAACTTCTGCACGAGTATTTTTTACTCTCCTCGTGCTGTCACAAGTCGTTAAAATAAAGAACCTCCTGTATATTTTTTGTTATTTTTTTAGGGTTAACTTTTTCAATTGAAAAAATGGATTGAATGCTTGTTGAATTTAGAACATTACAATTTATACATAAAGAACCATGAACTGTCAACAAATGCAAAATGATGGAAACCTACTAGATATCGATGTATAAATCAGATATTTGTAAGAAAACTGCGTGTGTGTAGGGTCTTTTTTTACTCAAAACCTGAACCTACTACTTATCAAACAAACACAAATATTCTAAATTCAACAGGCATTCCACAATATTTTTTTCAAGTTGACCTCAAAAAAATCTAATAAAAAACGTACAGGGGGTACTTTATTTTAACGCATTATAACAGGATGAGAATAAAAAATACTCGCCTAAAAAAGTTTCATCAACCTACAGGAACCTACCTACATCCATCTTATACCATGTTTGTTCTTCAGAAAATAAATAAACAACTAGAATGACGCAAAGTCTAAAATTTAAATATAGAGCAAAATCATTAAAATTCAAGCAGTATTCCTTTATAACTGTTAATAATGACAGCATATAGGAATAAAATCTCGTTCATATTCTGATCGGCTTGTTTCTTTTTGGGGTTGGTGAACACGAATCTAATGCCAACACTCATAGATTTTCCTTCAGAATATAACTCCAGGATGACATAACCTTACAAAACGCCTACTCGGGGTCAGTACGTATTTTATTTTTTGGGGTTGTTTAACACGGATACAGCGTCCTAACCTCTATGCATTTTCTCTTAGAATTAAATTATCCATAGAAAATATACCGGAACCAGTCAGACTTTCTCAGCATAGCAAATGACTACGTCAATCCATCTATATATTTTTGGTCTATAAATCTGAATTCGGTCCCACCCCACCAGGTCATTTCAAGGTAATTTTAAGGTTTTATTGATTATCAAGTAGAAATGTTTCAATAGGATTCTGAAAGAGCTAAGGTTTGAACGCGCTGTGACCATGGTGTGATCCAGATAAAGAGGTCATCTAAAGGTTAAATTTTTCTGTCTCTAAGTATCGGAAAAGTGATCACTTTAAAAGTTGTTCAGTTCATCAAAGGCTACCACTTGAATGATCTTGAAATAATTCACTTCTTTCATACATTTGTCAATCGTCTCGACTTTTCTGATAAAAAACTATTTTCTCCTCAAAAGATTTGTGCATTGCATTTTGTCTCGTTTCTCCTTGCACCATCCAACAAAAATCTGTAATCATGTTCTCATTGTTGGTACTATGGCTGCTCCGACTGGAAATGCTGTTCAGATAATAGTGTCCTCTCCGACGTTTCGTTGTAACTTATCGAATTGATTACATCCCATGCTTTCAAATATTTCGCCACTTTTGACTGTTTTGCTATTTTAACTTAAAATAACGTACCTATGCAGAATTATGTTTGTATAAAAATTACAATTTACAAAAAAATCAGTGAGAGTAAAAAAACTATGAATTCTAATATACCGGTTACATTATTCTTCTGTTAGAACCTCATTTATATTCTCTGCAGTAGATTTATTATGAATAATAACTCAGCTAAGTACCCCCTTAGGCTGTGATAATAATAATCATTATTACCAGGAAGCGTCGAGGATATAATATGTTGCCTCTTCAGCATCACATTAGAATTGCATTTAAAAGTCTTGGAACGTTGTTGAAACCTTAACTGCAGACATAAATACTCTTCTCACTTATTCTTCACAGAGTAACAAGTGCACATCGTTGCCATAAAATTTAACGAAGCTGTTCAAGTCAGTATATGCGGTATTTTAGTCAGAAAAGGTAATGGATGTAAAGGTACTGGGATATTGGCGATTATATTCTAAAACCAACCGTTTTTAAAATATTTTACCGTAACATATTGGCATATTATCATATTTTAAAGGTGTATTGGTGTTTACTTAAACATAATAATAATAAATGTATTAAAAACTAAAAACTAATAATAATAACATTTAGTGTTTCAGATTTCTCCAATAATAGGATAATATTATTACACATATAGTTTAGAAGATATAACAATAATGTGAGTAACACATGATATAACAGAGAAAAAAGAAAATATTTCGTACTAGTATGTATACTACATACTAGATGCATATAATGAAATTGATAGTTGCATACAAAATTATTGTATATTACCCGAAATAGTAAACACGATATGTAACGATTGCTATAGCTACTCTAGCGAAGTGACCAGTCTATCCACTATTGCATTTATAGTATCAATATTAATGTCACGTGAGTCAAAAATTCTATTAAAGTTAAGCAAGTTATAAATGGGTCATTTAATTAGAACGTTAGAATTTGCATGAAGCAGATAAAAAGTGAAATGACAGCGAGTTGCAATAGGTGCAAAATGGAAGGATATCAATTTTATTATGCGTCAGGAAATAAAGAAATTTCAAACTTAGCTGCAGTCTTCGAATATCTAATGAGTCAAAAACAAAGCAGCTAGTGATCACAACCTCTAACAGGATAAATCCCATGCTTTTTAAAGTATAGAAACTTTAAAAACTTCCTCTGCACTCTTTCCAAATCTTGTTTATGTATGTTATAAATAGGAGACCAAACTACACTACAATATTCAAGTCCGGATCTGACATAAGACAAATATAATGTCTTCACTGCTTTAATATTGTTGAAGCTATTACAATTTCTAATAATAAATCCCAGCTGTTTAAATGCTTCAACATTTTTAATATGGATGACAAATGTCAGCTTGTCGTCCAAGGTAACCCCTAAATCTTTAGTACCATCACATCTTTGTAAGGGACATGAGCCATAAGTATAATTGAAATTTACAGGTGATGGTTTCCTCGTGTAGGTCATGATTTTACACTTTGAAACATTCATACCAATGTTGTTAACCTGGCACCAATGTTCAATTTTAAGTAACTGATTTTGGATATAAACACAATCAGATACAATATCAATCTCAGTTAAAGTAATCAGCAAACATTAAATAAGGAAAATCAATAATCAATAATAATCAACAAGTCATCTATAAAAAGCAAGAACAATAGCGGACCTTAATTGGAGCCTTGCGGCTTGCCAGATATTGGAAAAAAATTATTCGATTTGTAATCATTGTAAGAAACATATTGAACTCTGCAGCTCAAGTAGGAAGTAAAGAAATTTTGAATGGGTATGTTAAAACCAAAAAACATTCAGATTATTTAATAATAAAGAATATATGGGTAGATATTTTGGGTGTAATTCAACGCTGGTTGGGGCTTTAGTTCACAGTGTAGTTAGTTTCACACAATATTATTACCTAAAAATATATATAAAAAAGATTTTATGATCGATACGGTCAAATACCTTTGAAAAATTCGAGTAGATCGCATCCACCTGTCCATGCTGATCAATAACTGCCGATAAATACTGTGTGAAACTCACGAGATTTGTAGTAGTAGATCTCTTTTCCATAAATCCGTGTTGGTTTGGTGAAATGCGGTTAGACACAGAAAAATATATTAGATTATACAAAGATTGCTCAAAGACCTTCGCAAATATATTCAAAATCGTGATCGAACGATAATTTGTAAGCAATGTCGGATTTCCAGTCTTAATAATAGGATACACCTTTCCCACTTTAAACACTTCAGGAAATGTTGTAGATTTTAGGCTCAAATTAAACAGAATTAATAAAGGGTATACAAATATATGCTTGCAATCTTTCACTACGTAACTAGGTATTTTGTCATCACCAGAAGTTGGCTTGTTCTTTAGACTATCTATAGACGACAATATATTTGAAACATAAATCGACTTGATTATTAAACCAGGAAAATTGTTTAACCTAATTTCAGGAGTTGTATTACTACTGTTGGCATACACACTATTTAAATAATTACAAAAAGCATTTACAATAAAATCCGATCTGTTAAATGTGGTAACGTCATCAGACAATTGCGAAGGAATTCTGGATCTGGACATTATTTATATATGACTGGTACGCTAGTTTAATTAATTACTTTATTTGATATCTAGTTTCTTTAAATTTATTGTAGCAGTAATCATTATAGCCTTTTTTAAATTTAGTGTGATACATG
This sequence comes from Monochamus alternatus, assembly GCA_037114965.1. Lineage (NCBI taxonomy): Eukaryota > Metazoa > Arthropoda > Insecta > Coleoptera > Cerambycidae > Monochamus > Monochamus alternatus. The sequence continues at coordinate 52,504,626 of CM073429.1, read as the reverse complement.
TTTTTTATTTTAATAAGTGAAATAATCTCCTTAGAGTACCATATTGGGTTTTATTAACGTTACGTAACGTAAAACCTAAAAAATCAGTAGGATACGACTGTGTTCCCTCATATGTTATAAAAGGATGTATACACATATTAGTGTACCCTCTTAAAATATTATTTAATCTTATTATTAAATCAAAAACTTATCCGGAAAGTAACTAAAATCGTGCCAATACACAAGACAGGTGAAAAAGATGATATATGTAACTATAGACCTATAGCAATTTTGTCCAACATTTCTAAGATATTTCAGTCAATTGAGTATACTTAAATGTATGAAAAGGTGAAACTTTCCGTTTCTCCTTGTCAGTATGGATTCCAGATTGGTAAATCAACCTGTGGGAACCTGATTGCTTTTATTGATACTGTAACATGTGCTCTAACCAAGAGTTGGACGTAATTTATACAGATTTCGAAAAGGCCTTTGATAAAGTGAGTCATCATGTTTTGTTAAAAAAAACTGGAAAGATATTCTTTTTCAGAGAGTATGATACATTTAATAACCTCTTTTTTGAAAAATAGAAAACAATATGTGAAAAGTAACAACTTCATGTCGGATTATTATATAGCAACTTCGGGTGTCCCACAGGGATCAAACTTGGGTCCTTTACTTTTTCTATTGTTTGTGGATGACATTGTGGATGCTATACATAGTAGTTCAAGTTTATTATTTGCAGATGACTTAAAAATATTTAAGGAAATTGTAAGTACTGCTGATTGTGAGAAACTGCAAGATGATTTGAATAATATTTACAGATGGTCTCTAAGAAATAAATTAACCTTTAATATTAAAAAATGTAAACAAATGACATACACATTACAACTAAATCTTAAACAATATAGGTATCTGTCTGGATGCGGTGGATGAAGTGAAGGATCTAGGCATAATTTTTGACACAAAATTTGTCGTTTAATGCCCATGTTTAAAAATCTAGGTTTTGTGATTAGAAATTCTCAAAATGTTTTGTCTATAAAAACACTAACAATGTTGTATAATTGTTTTGCAAGAGCCAAGCTGGAATATTGTGCAATTGTAGGGAGTCCGTTTTATGTCAAATGATACACAGATGATAGATAATGTACAGAAAGAATGTATAAAGCATGTTACTTTTATAACAACTGGTCATTACTCTGCAACACAAGACTATCATATTATGCTAAAAAAATATAATCTGTTGACATTGTACAACAGGCGTGCCATTCAAGGTATAATCTATCTATATAAACTAATTCATTATGATATAAACAATGAAGTCATGTTAAGTAAGATCAATATTAGTATACTCTGTCAAAAAACACGTTACTATAGGATATTTTATTAGCTAAAAGAAATTATGAATTAAGATCTCCATTAGTTACTATGTATGGAAATTTTAATAACTTGCAAATGAACTGTGATATATTTGGTGGTAAGTTGACCGTCTTCTTAAAAAACTTGAGAGCAAGGCTGCAATGATGTATAAGATACAAGGCTGTAATTATACATGTATGTTTCTCTTTTTATCTTGAATTGTTTGTTGTTTATGTTTTCTTTGTTATGTGTGTATAATGTTTGAAAATGTTACTAGTCTAGGCTGTATTAGCCATGGTCTTTATTTTAGTTTTTAAATTTAGACTTAGATTTAGATTACCCCTTTTTATACACAATCTATAATTGAGCCAAGCCGCCTGTTGATTGTTACAATAAATAAATAAATAAATAAATAAATTAGAAGTGAAATTAAACTTAGGATCTGTATTAATAGTGAGATCAAGACGAAGGGGAGGATGATGTAGATCTACCCTAACGAGAGGATTATCATCACAAGCGACTTCACAATTCATATTGCAGATAACTAAATCGAGTAACATACCATTTGTATTAGTGACGTAGTTCATTTGCACAAGCTGATAAATTTATAAAAAGGTCCTCATTAACTGACAATGAGTATTATTTATGTCCGCATTATTGAAGTGAGTTATGTTAAAATCACCGAAAATTCAAATATTAGTATTTTGAGACAAAACATATTCAAATAAATCCATAAATAATTCAAAATCTGCGATAGACGTTGCTGACAATCAAATAATATGGTTTATTCCAAAGTGACAATGACGTTATGAATTAATTTATTATTTGATTATTATTATTACATATTCATAAATAACTGTGTAATATGTCTCGGTATGCCATTTTAATTAATCGAAATTTATCTCATTTATCTTTTTGTATCTCTAAGAAGTATTCATTGAGGGTGAGTCACGGCTAAGATTATACCACACCTTTTCTCCATTGATCTAATTTAAAAAGAATGATAATATCCCGCTCAGAATTTAATTTAAAACACTTTTTTACTTTTACCCAAATTTAAAAAAAAATTAAGGTTTTCAAGAAAAAATGCGTTAATTGAAACAAAATTGTAAAATTGTTTATTAGAAGAAATCAACAAGTCAGTAGGGGAGCGGGAGGCAGTTGTGGACATTTCCTGATTTTATGTAGTTTGCTGCAAGATTATATATTAATATAAGTGTGCTACTTGGTAACCAAAATGGTAGACCCTATGTCACCTTGAATCTATAATTATAATTAGAGAATATCATCTTTTTGCTTTGAAATATTAATATAAATGCTAACATGTTAGTCGTCCAAAAGTGCCCCACAGCGGGGCACTTTTGGACAAGACCATATGTTAATAGGGGCACAAGTGGACGTATTAAACGTCTGTGAAATAATTCGAATTTTCACATAAATGGACCACTAAAGTCAACTGAAATATAAAATTTCTTATTTAAATTACAAAAATCCTTGTATATAACTATATTTTCTATAAAATTAGTTTAGACTAGGAAAAAATATGCAGTGCGAACAGTTCCACTTTTGTTATTCGGCATAGGAAGTTTGAAGATAATATCATCTTTTGGGGTATAGGATTCGTCTTTTATTTGTGCAAATACAAAATTTTGATTTTCAGTTATCTTTAAAAAATTTATCAAACACTCAGACTCAGTTATTTCAATGACTTGTCCTACAAAATATTTTAATGATTAGCAAATCTGACAAGTACTTCGATACTATTGGGATACTATTGGGATTTTCAAAATCTACAACATCGAAATCAATTCGACTGTCAACATCTGATTCTTCACACATATTTTCAATGTCACTCTCCAATGTTTCTTTCTAAAATACTTGTCTGACATGCTTAACTGTATTTTTTCTGCTTCTGTTGGTCCCTTTCTCTTCTTGAAGCTGCTTTCTTTTTTCTTTCTCGTTTTGTTTTTTTTTTGTTTGGCCAAGCTTGTATTCTCTGGCTTTCTCAGAGATAAGTTGTGATGCCGGTGCATGAATCCTTTCATCCATTCAATTCCTGCGATTTTTTGTGCTAGCCAAGATTGTGACATCGTTTTATTTAGTCTTGATGCGTATTCACACGCAAATTTACGAAATTTATTTGTAAAAATTTGTTGGGTTGAGTATTTTGAGCTTTTTTTATTTACTCTAATATCTATATCGAGCAAATTTTGGTCCCTCAGTTTCTTTAATTTTTTGTGTAACATGGATTTTATTAAACCATATCTTTGTGCTACTTTCCTAATAGAACCGTTACTATTACTTATATCCCGAAACGCCTGCACAATTGTTTCTTCGGGAATGTTCGCCCTGGCGGTTTTCTTAGTATAATGCATTACTATTATATTCTGCAAACCAAAAATTAATAATTAAGATTATAACAGCAGTTGGGGTACATGTGGACAGTGTCCACTAGTACATCAGGCACATGTCCACAAGTGCCCCGTATGTACTTAGAGAACAAAACTGCTTATAAAATTTTTTTGGTTAAATAGATATTATTTATTGTATAACTCACCTGCAGTATATATCACAAGTAAAAATAGCACGATAGTGGAGGATAATTCTAAAGTAGCTGTGGATCGTTTGCCGCGTAGTTTCGTTAACAAAGAAAGTTTACTTTTCAAAGGCTTCGTAGATTCATAATCATTGTCATGGATAAACAGTTGACAAATTTACTATTGGTATCATCCACAGATAAAGCATCTTAATGCGATCTAGTGATCATGAGATGAACCTCCTAAAATGAATTTAACGCGAGTAATTTAAATTGTCCACTTGTTCCCCTGTCCACAGCTGCCTCCCGCTCCCCTAGTAGGGTTGGGAATATTTATCGATATATCGATAGTTATCGATAATATCGATAATAATACAGATGAAAAATTATCTATCGATAATTTATCGATTTATTGACCATATCGATATTACCGAAAATGTATTGATATTATCGTTATAGTAACGATAATACCGATAATATCGGTAGCTACCGATAGTTTTGATAATATCCATAATATTTTGACTCACAAAGAATCGCGTTTAGCCGTAGCTTGAAACCAATAATGATTTAGGCGACTTATATGTAAACATTTTCGTAGATTTTAGATTTGTTTATATTATTTGTTTGAAACTTAGAGCTCACGAAGTGGGCGACATCTGTTGAGTTAGAATGAAATCCTTCCGGTGGTGAATAACAAAGGCCACAGATCTTGTAAAGAGAAGTGACAACTTATCGGTAGAACACGCTGTGATGTACAAATTATTTATTATTTGATCTAATATTTTAACACTTTAAATAGTTCTTTAATACTTTTCCATAAGGAGTGACAAATAACTGCACTTAAAACAGCAAAAAAAAAACACTGCTATTAGATGTGTCAAATATGTGATAATTGTCAAGGAGACGTCAAGTAGAGTTCATTGTTTTCACACCCAAATCGCGCCATCTACTGGTAATGTTCCCTATACTTGAGCCCCTGGCTCTTTGAAATCTTGCAACTTTTACCCTAAGGCTCGATGTGGAGTGAAAGTGTCTGTCAGTTTGTTATAATATCGATATTATCGATAATTCGATAATATCGGTTTATTTTATTTATTGGTAATCGATAGTTTCAAACCGTCATCGCCCATCCCTAGTAGTAGGCTTTGTTTTTAAAATTTGACAGTTAGTAATAAAACTGTTTTATTTCTGCTACTGTATGTTGTTGAAAATGACTGGAAAATTTTCATTCAGTGAACAAGTTGATATATTACTTGTACCATGTTTATGTGAATGAAACTGTAGAGAAAGTGTGGAAGAATATCGTAGGAGATTTTCAAATCCAGTGAATCCTTGTAGAGAAACATTTTCTAATGTTGAAAAACTGGTTTAAAAGACAGCAAATTTTTTCAATAATATCCCAGAACGTCCTAGTAGTACTTAATAAAGAAAATGAAGAAAATATTTTGCAAATGGAAGACGAACAGCAAATAAATAGGTAGGTACTAAACGTTTATCTCGAGAAACTGGATTATCAAGAACTTTTGTACCTACACCGAATTCTTAACCGTAACCTACCACAAGCATATAACATTCAAAAAGTGCAAAAGCTATTGCTTCAAGATTTGGATCGACAAATGACCTTTTGCGAGTTTATCTTGCGTTAAGACATTAATTTTCACAAGAAAATTGTTTCCACTGATGAGACTTGTTTCATTCGTACAGATATTCCGATGTAAAGCCCTATGCAATAACTCCTAGACATTTTCAACACGAGTTTAAGTGCTACTGTTAGAGACTTTTTGAATTTTAAGTCTCCAAATAGATGGCAAGTAAGAGGAAATAATTATCCCCAAAATTAGCCACCACGGTCGCCAGACCTCAACAAATGTGAATATTTTCCTTGGGGAACATTAAAGGATTCTCTTTATTCCTCGCTATTTAAACCCGAGAAGATTTGTCGAATCGTATTACGAATATATACCGATACAATAAACGATCATTCATTTATTAGACAGAATAAATTTCAATTTTCGGCGAAAAGTAAATTTGTGAATGAAAAATTACATTAGTTTCAATTTTATTTTTTATTTCATTTTATAGTTTTATTACTAACTGTAAAATTTTAAAGACTAAGCGTACTTGATTTCTTATAATAAACACTATTACACTGTAAAAAAAATAATTACACATTTTAACACAAAAGAACACAATACTGTGTTAATCGAAGTCCACACGGAATTCTGTATATTTTTACACATTTCTCTATATGTAGCAGTGTGTTAAAGGTTTAACACAATCCACTGTGTTAATATAAAAAATGTCATGTGTAACTTTTAGATATTTACATTAACATGTTAATTTTATTGTATAATATGTATTGATATGGAAGATTCACCTACTAATACTTTTATTTTGACATTTTCTAGAGGTACTGCCTATCGTCGAGAATGCAGTGAATATAGCCTGGAATGTTCTATTAAACGGTAGAATATATGTATTAAAAATTATAATTTCGAAAGCAAACATGAACATAATTAACAAGGTAGGTGAGCTTCCGTATCAATATAAAGAATTTTCTGAATTATGGTGTAATTTTAAATAAAAGATTTATTACTTTTTATCATTTTATTAAATATATATATATATCTCTGTTCAAATGAACAACAACCAAGTCTGCTAACAAAATATGTATGTATTAAAATTAACAGAATAATAGTACATATTATAATAAGGGACTAATAATGTTCTAGTAAATCATAAACAATTAAACAACAAAGATGTATTTAGGCACTACATAATAGGAGTTTACAAAAATTAACTGGTAGTGATCTGAACATATAATTTTCTTAATTCTAATTAGTTTTAACTTTATTACAATTATCAGTAATATTTATTATAGTTAGGTAAGTACTTACCAATTTCCTTGATTAAACCTCAATTTAAATTTAAATATTCTCTATTTGAACACTGTGAACGAGAGGTAACTATACACAACACCGGTACATGACCTATATGGCGTAGTGACGTGTGTTGGATCAGCTGATATACTGCAGCTGCGTAGTAGGTATGGTGTACTTTTAACACACAACTGGTAAATATTACACAAATTCAGTATATTTTATTATAATAATAGTAATTTTAACACATTTTGTGTAAAACTATTAACACGGAATTTTTACACATCCTAAATTACACACTGGAAAATCTCGCTTACACAACAACTTTTTTTACAGTGTAAAATCCTAAAATCTTGTTTAAGTGTTAAAATTTAACAAAACTAAAAAAAGTGTTTTCAATAAAATTCTGCTTGAAATATTATCATTTTTAAATTCGATCAATGGAAAATAGTTTGATATAGAAATGATTTATCCTCAATGAACACCTTGTAGTGTTTCAGTTCACTTAAACTGATAGTCAAAGAAGATCAATTATAAACCTAAATCATATACCATATTTGGTTATTCCAGTTTAAAGTAATTTAGAGGTTTTATTATTTTTTGACCCCATATTTGGTTCAATTGAAATATTTTGAGACTCTACATGAACGTGTTCTGTGTCGGTTCTTCTGAGGAACACCCTGTATAATAATGCAGTATTTAGTCCAAAATGTAGTGAAGACTACTCTATCTAGAGTTAGTTATAAGCAAATGCAAAATACGAGTAATTTAACTTTTAGAGTATAGTTTAGATATGATGGATATTTGTAGACATTAAGGTACCTTTCTCCTCTGTATATTTACTCCATTTGATAATCTTTCATTTCTGTATGACGCCGTGACAAGAAAATAATTACCAGACGCCAGCAAGTTTTGCTTAAAATATCTTCTATATTTAGCGGTATAAAACGACACATTTAAAAAGTAGCACAGGATAAAGGAAGCGCTACGAATTCCGAATAATCTGGTGGGCGTTCCTAAGGCAATTTATAGTTTTTACCAGCGCATGGGACAACAATTTCTAGACAAGCTTTTCTTTTTTGTTCCTCGAATTTACTTTTTTGTTCCAACCGCCTAACTGGAGAGTGTTTAAGGCTCTAACAATACAGAACTTGTTCCGAAAGTGTCACAAAAAATATTTTAAAACCGCAAGGGATTATTTTAAACAACATAGCTTTGAATAAATTATTTTTTAAGAGCATAATTTAAATCGAATATATTATTAGTAAAATGTTACACAAATTAAGAAAAGAAGGTTTAAAAATTAATAGACGCATTGCTGAAACGCAGGGAGATTCTTCACCTATACGATTAGACTTGTGATATTATAGCTGAGGACAAACTGATATTATACTGACATACGGGGAGTTGCATCACAATTCAGTGGCTGCAGCTTATCTATCTATCAGTCTAAAGGTTTCTTCAAAGATATCATTCGAGATGTGAAACCTTTTTACAGGTGGTTCTTTACCCATATCATGTGCAACGGGTACAAGCCTTACTTTCAAGGAATCTTCTTCTTCGAGTGAATTTTTTCAAGTGGTTGTTACATCAGCTACAAATACCAAACATATCATCCTCAATTGCAGGACAAACTGATATTATACTGACATACGGGGAGTTGCATCACAATTCAGTGGCTGCAGCTTATCTATCTATCACTCTAAAGGTTTCTTCAAAGATATCATTCGAGATGTGAAACCTTTTTACAGGTTTACCCATATCATGTGCAACGAGTACAAGCCTTACTTTCAAGGAATCTTCTTCTTCGAGTGAATTTTTTCAAGTGGTTGTTACATCAGCTACAAATACCAAACATATCATCCTCAATTGCTTACTTTTTATAAGCAAAAAAAATCACCTGATACCTGATTTTGTAAACTTCCCAAACTAAAAATATTTCACTACATTTTTGCACCACTCATCATTACTTGTCCTCTGCTATAATTTCCCAAGTTTATGGGTATAGGTTAAGAATCGCGCTCTATTTCTGCTATCACCCATATAAAATTGCGTAACATGTGTTGTGAAAAATGTACTTGTACAGAACATTTTCTGAGTTTTAAAAAGACGGACGTAAGTCAGGTTTTATTATTTCCTTATGTGGATGGATGCCTTCGCGTGGTCTTCGCGGATCTAAGTGATTTAGTACGTTATTCCCCATTCGAAGTTCGGAAAATGTGTCGCGCGACAAACAGTTTTGCATAGCGTGAATGCAAAAACGTCCACAGTAATCTGCAAACGTAGTAGCAATTAAATTCTTCATAAGATTTCACAGTACCGTAGTTAGATTGCAATAAAATATAATTTTTAAATAATAAAAGAGTACCTCATAAAAATAAAGTGGATACACATGTTGTTCTGACACGTTGAATTTGGGTTATCCAGCAATAAACAGCAATAAAGTGTGGTGAAACATATTTTTCGCGATTGGTTCACACGCGAGTGTAGAGCGGACATTACTGTATTTCAATAACAATAAAAGTGTGTTGTACTTTACTACTACATGATTTCGAGTACCTTCATAGATAATTATGTATAAACTATTTTTGATGATAAAAATGACTCAGTGTTATATTATATTATTTTAATATTTACAGGACTGATATTTGGAGAGATTTGAATCATTTTTTGTTTTCTAACTTGTTTACATTAAAACTTGCATTGCAAAGATTTTTGTAGTTACTGAGTGCTTGCTTGAGACCTCTCTTTCCTTCGATAGTTCTTTTTGTTTAAAAAAAGCCATCGAGAAAAGCCACAAGAGGTGACAAATACTGATAATACGTTCACCGCCAATGCATTATAGCAGTTGTTCAATGTAGTTCAAAGACGATACAGCATAACTAAGAAAATATCTTTGGTATTACGCTGCAACACGATAATATACATTTATACATGTTTGTAAATACACAAAAAATATGCGAAAAATTAAATTTGCGAAGAGCTACATTGAAAAATTATTTCAAACTTTATACCATATTTTATATTTGATGATCTGATGCAAACTGTTTAAAAATTGCAGATTGCAATTGATTGAATTGATTGGGTTGGTGATGTATTAAATTTGGTTGTTACTAATAATAGCAACAATATTAACAGTAATCGACGATGTTACCATAAAATAATTAGTACTATTTTAAATATATAACATTCCGAGATGAATACAGTGTTCTGTAATAATATTTCTTTGATCATTAGAATGTAATATTGTTGATTGTAATTCTAATATAAATTTATAAAAATTATTGAAAGTAATTTAAATTAATTTAATACCTTTCAAATAATAGTGTACAGATTAAGAATAAAAAAAATTTTCAAATTTTATATTCATAATTCTACAGATCTGCGAAATTCTTGAACATTTTTATAAATGCACATTGAAAATTAAGTTTTTATTAAAATACTTTGTATGAAACTATGTTCTGTGCATAATATAGTGTGCCCTTAAAAATATGTCGTGATAAGTCGTTAGTTAATTAACGTGAATTTTTAAGAAACGTCGTGTAGCCAGCCACATTTTGCAGTTTTTATCATCAAGAATGAAAAAAATATAAATTAGAATTGTTTATTAGATATAAAGGTTGACGTCTGTGACATTCGAGCAAGAATTAAATTCGAGACAAATGAACCGAGAAAAAATAGAAGGGATATAAAAAGTTTAATTTTAGTGTCCATTTAGGCGCGGTTATTTGACAGCACCGAAGAAGTTACTGGAATTAATTGAAGATCATGCAAAGCCTACAATAGATTTAAATATATTTATAAATAAAGGTATTTGGAGCTGGTTTTGTAAAATATTCAGAATTTTTTATTTTGGCAACTGTTGTCAATAAGATTTCGTTTCCAAAAATAAATGCAAAATATTTACTCATAAAAAAATTATACTTGCGAAACGTAATATTAATAGTGCTCTTTTGAATAATCACAAGTAAAACAGTCATAATAAATTTTCTAATCAACAAGGATAATTCAAATTCTTTAGGATGTAAATAATAAATGTACCAAATTTTATTAAAAGTTTTAGCTTATTAACAAAAAAAATATTTAAGCCCATTTTCATTTGTGTGGATCTGTCAACAAACAAAACATGCACTACTGTGCGGAGAATATCAGCCGAGGTAGGAATTAGTGGTCCTTTTGTCTGGAGAATCCTTCACGAGCAACTGCTTTATCGATCCATGTGCAACGTGTACAGGCCTTAAATCCAATAAATGATAATCAAGCACGTTTGGTTTTCTGCCGATGGTTTCTACGTCATGATGCTGAAGACCTTCGTTTTCTTGCAAATATTCTTTTTACTGATGAGGCCGGGTTCACAAGAAATGGAGTGTTTATTTTTCACAATACGCATATTTGGGCCGACGAATATCCTCATGCTCTAATAGAATCTGGACATCAAGTTTTTCATTAAACATTTGGATGGGTATTGTAGGTGACAGGTTTCTAGGTACTGTTGTTTTACCAAACCGATTAACAGGCGCTGCTTACCTTAACTTTCTGCAGAACACACTGTATGAGTTTTTGGAAGACGTTCCTTTGAATCAGAGGCAACAAATATGGTTCCAGCATGGTGCTCCAGCTCATTTTCCCATGGCCGTTAGAGAACATTTACACCACACAGATGGGTAGGAAGCGCCGGACCTATTTTATGGCCTCCAAGATCGTCTGATCTGAACTCTTTACATTTCTTTGTTTGGGGATATTTGAAGACATTAGTGCATGGTACTCCTGTAAATAGCCTTGAAGAGCTGCAGCTACGGATTAATCACAAGTGTCAAGAAATCCAAACCAAAGAAGGTGTTTTCAAAAGAGTTCGAATATCGTTGAGACGAAGATGTCGTGTCTGCTTGGAAATAGACGGAGGGCACTTTGAACATCTTCTGTAACTTTGTTTTTTGTTTGTGAAAAGCTTCCTCTGTCGGTTTATTGCTAAAAAACAAAATGTTTGAAATACGAATAGTGGTCCATATTTCCGCAACCGTTACTTTGCGGGCCCATGTTTATTAAGAGTTTTCTGCTTATTTTGGTTCATACAAATGCAATATTTTACGCTCTTTTCTTAACACTCTGTATAATAACAGAAATAAACAATAATTAAATTTGCATTTTTATAAACACCTAGTGTAATCACTATGAAGTCATGAGAATTTTATAATAAATAAATGCCCAACCGCAGTAATCAGCGCCGACATCGAATAGGCTGCAATCGGCACAGATAAAATGTTCAAATTTCCGTTGAATGCGTTATCGGCGGAATAAGTCGAACATCGGGTCCGTTTTCTTATACAGCCGATTCTTCCGATAGCTGGAACAGATGCATGCGGCCCGACTTCCTCCCTTCTTCATCCATTAGTTACATATCATTTTCGCGTGTTAGAGGTTGGTGAATTTCTTGTGTTTGTGTCGCCAGTGTAATTTAAAATTGTTAATAAAATGCTATATGCCTAAACAAAATTGATTTTATTCATATTCATAATCAAATGCGGTTTGCATTATTTGAAAATATCAACGTACGAGCTCAACTTGATTTTGCTTTCAAGAATATAATGAGAGGGTGACAAAAAATAGGTATGTTTTTAATGTTTTATCCAAAATTATTTAATGTATAAAATTTTGCGGAGCTTTTAATGAATTTTACGTCAGGACTTGACAAAACGCTTAATAATGAGCTCTGTTTTTATAAGACATTCCGAATACGTGGTTAAAATTAATGACATTATGACTGAATCGCCCTGTGTAATCCCTTTCCGAAAAAATTTACCGAAAATGCTACGACCAGTTTATAATGCAAAAATTTCCTCAATCACTTCTTGACATCCTATTTTAGAAAGCAAAGAATAACTAACTATATGTGCCGTAAAAATATTAGCAGGGTTCTAAAGTAAGTTTGTGACCGTTTATATATCAGCGGATCGTTCTCTCCGGTCAGATAGTTTTAAAATATTGCTGAAACATGAAACGTTCACCTAGCTGGAGAACTGTAATCACAACACTGACAGTTTTATTAGAAAACTAACTACACGCGAAATATTTAGCGCTGTAGAAATACATCTGCTAAAACTGGTGATTTATTTTGTTTTGGAAGCATTAATAAGTAAAGCGTCAATCAGTAAAAACAGTGTCATGTAAATAAGGCAGATACTATAAACAATTTTTATAGAAAACAACCGTCGAAATCCAGGAAAAACACAAATTCTAGGTCAAATTCCGTTTCATTCACTCAGAAAAAATAATTTATTGAAACATTTGTTCGTTCCTCTAAGATGTCAGGAAATTAATTTGGTCATATGGGATGTCTTTCTTTGAAAATAACTTATATTTAAAAATACTGCCCACTTCTTTCATATATGCTGCTGATTTCCTTTCATTCATTAAAAGTAAATTTGTAGCTCAGTGGCACATTTGTATTCTATTTCAGATTTTTTATAGTGAAATTTAATAAATATAATTATTGAATGCATTCGAAGAACTTGTAGTAATAATAAAATTTAATTAGTAAAATACGTAATTATAATTTGTTAATCATTAAGTAGGAAGCGGTAAGGCTTTACCCTAATGATAGGAAAATCTCAACATTTAGTGAAATTTGCACAAGCTGTAACATTTTCTATCATTTTTGTAATAAAACTATCATTAACCAACATGGCAGATTGTCAGAAGCTTAAGACATTTCTAACTCCTTATAATATTGAAAACAGCGATAATATAGGGTGATCCAGTTATAGTGTGTGTCATTAATTTTAAGAAAGGTAGGGAAACAATTTTGAAATGCATATTCAAGTCGAAAAGAAAATTATTTTTTAAAAGTATGCCATCAACATATTAAGTTTCAGTTTAAAGTATATTTAATATTCAAGTTACAGAACTTTAATGGATCAAATAATAAACCATATATATTTCATTATATAAATAGTGCGATAAAAACGCAATAGTGACTAGGTAAATTATTAAGAAATGTTGAAAAGTTTTTGATCTTTAAATTCTGACCTGTGTTGTCGGCAAAAAACAGTCTAAGACATATTCAATGATAATCAATCCGGCAACAGTGAATCTTATTTTACCGTATTACTAGGTCAATAAATTAGTTGACAAGAAGTTAACAGAGCTTTGTTACCTAAATATGTGAATGAATACGATATTTTACCTTAAATATTTATTTATTTGTTAATAAAAACAAATGCAGATAAAGAAAATCGCCGACGGCTGTCGAGGAGCCGCAGAAAAATAAAAATTTACCTAGGAGAACCGCGAAAATGTCGTTATTAAAATAGGTACCCACATAGTAGAAATTAATTATTGTTTACAAATGTTAGATTATTACAACTATTTATTTTTAATACGTCTCCATTATGTATTTATAATTGAACACGAATTTTTAGTATTATGTTCAATTAATTATTCAGTTTGTAGCTACGTATACCATACCAATGAACTTATTGCTCTTCAAAAAGTAGTTTGATACTTGTTCAAAATGCAGCATGAATAAATCGATACTATAGCACTTTGTTATTAAAGACTAGGAATCATCCCCATTTTGATTTTAAAACTAATTGTAAAATTCAACTAATTTTAAAATATTTAAGACCGAGGGTCGACGTTGAAAGGCTTGTGTAGCGAACGATACGTAAGACAATTCGAAATAAACTAAAAACTAATGGGATGGGCGCTCAGGTGGCAAGTACTGCTGGTTGCAGTATATTGTTCTTTCCACATATTGAACAGCCCTCCATATGTATGATGTGATCTCCAAACTTACACGAAATAAATGAAGGATTTGAATAAAACACACTGTTATTATGTATAATGTCTTGATATGGCAACACTGTTTCATTTCAACACTCGAACGCATCATCAGAAAATTTGTAGCGAGCGCCGTATTATCGATTGTTATGGGTTATTTTGCTTATCTTTTGAATGCAAGCCATTTTTTTATTAGGCCTTCCGAATGCCTGGTTAAAATTACTGACATTATGATTTAATCACCCTGTATATCAAGTGCAATACTATTTTGACTGACTTTCCTAGCATTAATAATTTAAGTCAAAAACTACGTCAATGTCAATGATATTTACATTACAAAATTTATTATATATTTTTTTGTAAAATCAACTTAAGGGTAGAATTTTTGAAGCGACAGTAAGAGACAAATTTTTACAACAATATTTTTTGATTTTTTTACCTAATTACAAGAATTTCAAAAATTTAAAAGAAATCATATCCATACAAGAAAAATTTATAGGAAACAAAAATTAAATAAGAAATTCATAAAATTGGAGCAACCAATAATTTAAAAATATTTTCACTGGCACGTTCAACAACGTGAAAAGGTTCTAAAATAAGTCAGAACAATTAACAAAGTGACAGTTAAGATGAAAGAAGCAAGAAGCCACCAAGATTTCTTAAAAATAAACATTTTTATTGAAAATGCCATGAATATGTCAAACTGTTGTAAATAGTAATTTATCTTGTCTCATTTTTTAAAAATTATATAATTAATATTATGTGCTGTAAAAATAAAATTCTGATGTAGATTTGTGATATTTTAAATATGTAAACAGTCATTTGTATCCTGAGAATAATAATATTATGGACATCACTAGTCGCACAGACTAGAACCAAAATAGATTTGCCTAAAAATATTCATTAAACTGGTTAAAAAATAAATTCTGCTCTTAAAACAACAGCAAATGTCTCACTTAAGAAGATAAAACTTTGTACATTTATTCTTTTCAATTTTGTCCTAGATTAGATTAGATCTACTAAACGCATAATTAGAGATGTTTTGAAAGTATCTTTACACTTGTGCTTTCAAATTCAAACATGTTTTTACTTTTATCTTTAATTTTAAAGATAAAAAACGCCATATGTGAAAAAAACACTTTTCCTACGAATAGTACATATGATTTTTGTAATACCGTTTTGAAAATAGAAATAGAATATTGACAAAGAAATTTCCAAGTTTAATTGCTTTCCTTAAACGTAAATTGGTACTCTTTTAAAGAAGCAGATGATAAAACCTACTTGATGAAGGTAAAGTGTAATTTTCATATTTCTGTCCAAATACTTAAATTATTTATTATTTTAGATTATTGCTGATTGCTGATTATTGATATCAGTGAGGCATGCTGTTGTGAAGAACTAGCGTTTCTTCATCTTGTACATATGAAAGACATGGGAGAATATATACTGATAAAGATTCCCAACAAAAAGTCGAACGTGAGAAAAGAATTTGCTACTTCTAACGAAAACATCGAAGGAATCAACTTTGTCGAAATGTTTCGAAAATATTCCTCTATTCGTTCGTCACCAATTGAGCATTCAAGATTTTTCCTAGGATATAGAAATGGGAAGCGTACAAGGCATTGATATTTATGTAGGGGGTTTCCTAAAAAATGCAAAATGTTTTAAATTGTCGAATGCTGGGAATTACACCGGCCACTATACCGGCCAAGATACTGGCTGATGCAGGAAAAGACATCACCACTCTTAAAAAGCATGGTGGATGGAACACAACGAACGAGGCAGAAGGATATACAGCTTAAACATAGCTTCCTGTGATCAAATATAACCGATTTAGATAAACTTAGCTTAGTCCAAAAGTGTTTCGTTTAGAAGTTACAGGGCTTCAAAGAAAAAAATTGTTTTTTCTTATGGACATAATTAAGAAACGAAACGTCCAATCATGTTCAAATTTAGTACAGTTATATTTTAGATAAGTACAAGCATTGTGAAGTAGTAAATAGTGCCGCATATCGTAGAGGGCGCTCTTGGCAGTTTTCTTATAATTAATTTTTATTGTACCTTTTTTGTTTGTCCTATTCTCCTATTTTGCTATTTGCTGCTAAAAATTTTGCATAGAAAAGCTATACTTGTTCCATGTCGATAAAATGCACCGTTTTCGGTAAAAACGCGTTTGAAAATTTCAGCACATTAAAATAGAAATAAATTTTCTAATTCGATCAAGTTACCACTTGTCAAACTGACGTTGATACGTTTAAATCAAAAACCTGTCAGATTAATATTAATTGTTGTACTGAGTGTAGTTGTGTAAAGTGTAAATGTAATGTGTAAATAATTTCAAATTATTAGTAGTAATTAGTAAAATATTGAAAACATACCTCGATGTAATCAGTTTGCCAACTCAGAAACGGCAGATATGATCGCTGTTTATTGTCAAAATCAATTTAATGGAGGAGCTGCAGAAAGAAGGTACAGTTACATGAAACAGGTATAGCTTTTCTACGCAAAATTAATTTCTTTACCATAATTTTCCATCAAGCGTATCAGAATAGGACCAACAAAAAAGATACGATACAAATGAGTTACAAAAAAACTGTCAAGAGCGCCCCCTACAATATACAGCACTACTTACTCCTTCACAATGTTTGTACTTATCTAAAACATAACTGAACCAAATTTCAGCTTGATTGGACGATTCTGTCTTAATTATGCCCATCACAAAAAAACAATATTTTAAGCCCTGTAACTTCTAAATGAGGCACTTTTGGACTAAGCTAAGTTTGTCTAAATCGGTTCTATTTGATCACAGGAAGCTATATTTAAGCTGGGTCCCATTACTTTGCGGACACCCTGTATAGAGGAATCAGTTCAACAAAAACTTAAACAAATAGTTTTAAAAATATTGGGTCAAAAAAAGATGAATATAAATACAAATTCAGCCTCTACTTTATCAAATACATTTATTATGGAAAGCTCCATAACGAAATGCAAAAAAGTTAAAGTTAAAATTTATAATAACGATAAGAAACGATATTTTGCGTGACGGAAATTTTTCCTGCATTAGTTATGAAAAATCAAACTTTTCCTAACTGAAATTTGTTACTAACAGTACAACTTTTCAAAACTACTAAAAAAAGTTAACAAAAGTTCTTTAATATGTACTCTCTAAAACTAAACAACTTCTGACTGTACTCGTCAGAAACTATTTGCTTATCCCTTTTACTTCTTGTAATATACGAGTACAGTTATAATAGCCCGCTACTATAATCCTAACAGAAAATTAAAAAATGTTTGGTAATAGCGTCTTTAACTACCTAGTTATTTGTTATTTTAAACCAACTAGATTCCAAGAACAGTTTTTGTGATTTAAAGCATCGTTATCCTTTAAATTATAAGAACCGATAATATCCTTGAAGTGTCATTAAATCCAATCAGGCAATTTACCGAAGCACAACCGTAGTTTCCGTCTGAGTAAAATTTAATTTCCGAACTTATCCGAAAGCAATGTTATCGCTGCAGAGATTTAATTTTCGTTTTGGATATGAAGGAACTTTGAGTTTAGATCATTTTAACCATAGGCGTCTCATGAATTGTTGAACATTATGTGAAATAAACATGTATATTGAATGAATTTAGCGATTTATTTTGTTGACGCATTTACAATAAAATCTTCTTTCACAAAAAGAAGAAAGGAATCTCAGCGCAAAAAGTGCTTCGACGATAACATATTAATAAACTTAGTTCGTTAAATAAAAATTCGCTATACAGGGGTATAGTATAGTTAACGGATGCATTTTTATTGTTACCTTCAAATGTACTTAATAACTATTTAAATTATCAACCATAATTTAATAGGTATAACTGAAAAAGGGAACCCGTTATATATTTCCTGTGTATAAATAATTCAGTCGATCCCTAAAAATATTTTTTGAGACGCTCTTGTTTTTAGGTACGACAAAATAGAATAGAAGGAGGCATAACGTCCATTCCCTCCTTATCATCAAAGACGTTGGGAAAACACTATGAAAGTTTCCAGCTTTTGGATTATTGTTCACGATTCCTTTTCCTAAGTTCGTGACAATAATAAAAATTCTACTATTTTTAATGTAAAAAGGAAATTCGCCGCTAAGTATTATGTATATTAGTAGTATTTTATGACTTAAAGAGAAATAAAAGAATGTTTTTCAAACTGTTATTTTTGCTGAAGAATATATAATTACAGAAAGCAAATAAAAGTTTTATGAATGTTCAGTAATAAAGATGTAGGTTAATAGTTTGAATGTCCTTTTTCCGTTGAGATATATATTTTAGAGTCCTTAGAGGTCATTATTAAAAGTAATTATCATTAATCTTTGAAGTTTTAATTATTATCTCTGTGTTTACCCATATAAGCTTAAGTGCGAAGTGCCTGGAAAATAAATACTTAAGTTTACACAAGACATTTCATTACTACGCGACCAAAAGTCATGAATAGATCCCACGATGAGGGGATGAGAGGCCATAGTTTAAATAAAATTTTGTAGGATCATGATTTCTTGTTAGATGTTGAATTTAAGAAAATTAAAGTTACCTTGATATTGACACATATCTCTGAAATTCATTAACGGCGCCGTATTCTTGAAATTTTCTGCAGATACAAGTAATTTTAGACATATAAGGACGGAATAATATAGAGTTTAGCACCTGCGAATATTTAAAGGTATCGAAGTAAAATGAATATATAACGACAGAAACCGGTCTAACCAACAAATTTTTAGGTTTAGAAATTTTTCAAAATACGTATTTCTTAAATTCAACTGTAGATTTAAATCTAATATATAAAATTCTCGTGTCACGCCATACTCCTCGGAAAAGGCTTGACCGATTTTTATGAAATTTTATATGTATATTCACGTCTGAGAATCGGTCGTAATCTATTTTTCATACCCCTAAGTGATAAGGGTGGTCCACCCCAAACAATTTTTTTTTAATTTTTGGACAAGTTTTTTTATTTTTATTTTTTTATGATGTGGCATTAAAAAATACATACAACCTTAATTTTCATCCTTCTATCACAAACCCCTATTTTTTAATAACGATTTTAGTAATTTAATCATTCTTAACCCTGGTCGATAACTGATCGATTATCACTAGATCAGTTATCCCCGCCAGGAATCTACCGGTGTCACTTAAAACAGCACGGAGTAGGGATGAGAACGAAGCCGGTCTCCTGCCTCTTCACATAATGAGCCTTCTCTCACTCCCTACACAGTTTTCGACCATTATTATTGTGTATGAATCGAGCGTAGTAGTGACGTTTACAATTATCATTTTACCTTCTAAGTGTAATTTTCAAGTAAATTTATTATTAATTTGCTGGGCCATAATTATGTATTTCCTATTTTATTAATAATTAATAAAATTATTAATTTTAAGTGTACTTCTCATTATTAGTTAATTAAGTGATCTACATAACCTCAAAGGTACGTCACACGTGTAACTAGCTCCCGCCAACAACGGTTATTATTTTACTATATGGCTATTTTTTTTGTACAGTGAACAATGCCAACAAAACGTAAAGAGGCTAATTTGGGCCGTCAAACAAGTAAAATTGCAGGCACACGAAATAAATGTTTCGTATTTTGTTATTCTTATAGGCCGTCATCGTTCATAGTGTTCCATTCCTCTTTTAGTCATATACCACATCTC
The DNA here is from genome assembly GCA_037114965.1 of Monochamus alternatus. Classification (NCBI taxonomy): domain Eukaryota; kingdom Metazoa; phylum Arthropoda; class Insecta; order Coleoptera; family Cerambycidae; genus Monochamus; species Monochamus alternatus. The sequence goes on along the minus strand of CM073429.1, from coordinate 52,484,409 downwards.
CACACACTTACAATAAGTTAGTTATTTTTTATTTAACTGCCAAAATATTCACTAGAAATAATTCATATGGCAAAACAACGTTTGCTGGGTCACCTAGTATTGTTATAAAATAAACTTATTTAGTTCTACATGCAAGATTGTTCAATTTTGTTTATAAGTATGGGAAAATAATTGTTAAAATGTGGGGTTAGAAAAGCAAAATAATGAACATCACACAAATGCAATTTACAAGTTATTATATTTTTTGAGAAGAATTTAAATAGTAAAAGTGAATAAACAAAACATCAGTAATTTTATTTTTGATATTACTTTTGCTCCACGTATTTCATTTTTCGAGAATTCTGTACCTAAAAAACACCTCAAATTTGATCATTTTATGGCGAGAAATAAGGCGACTTTAAGCATTATTTTGTAATTTGACATGCAGAGTATTCTTAGTGAGAACTTTCATAACCACGTGGAATTTCAAGTAAATACAACAAATCAGTGTTGCACCAAACTGATTTTGGACTCAAGTACTCAAGTACTCAAGTATATAAAATGATTTAATTTCGCTGCACTAGAAATTTTAAATGTAAATATTTTTAAAATTGTTGACAGTAATGCTACTTGCAAGGGATACTATTTCCATGTAAAAAAATAAGAATATACAAAATTTAGCGACAGAAGTAGATACATGCAAAAGCAAGAAAGATAAACAATTGAAAAGGCATATACAAGTAGGTACACGATATTTTGTTTTTCACACCTAATTACACTTACTTTATCAAAATAATTGGTAAAGTAAGCGTCAGCTAATGAGTTTACTGAGTAAAGTTCTCTTTAGTACTTTATAAAACATTTCAGTACCTCTCTAACTTTGCTACCTGAGGAAAGACATATTTTTCGCATAAAAGTGTGTGGTTTAAAACATTAACTAGTCTATTTTGAACAAAAATCCAGAGTGTACGCTGGGGAGTCTACTCAATGATAAGAGCAACATTGTCAGTTAAAAAGAATATTGACATAAATAAATTTTGTTGTTTAATTGCTTTCCATGAACGTAAATCGGTAGAACATAGATCCAGTAAGTCTAGTGGTTAAAAAAAATCAAGTTGAGAAATGTTTGAAAGATGCAGATAATAAGACCTACTTGATGATGAATGAAAAGTGTAATTTTCACACTTCTCCCCAAAAATTGAAATTATTTCTTATTTTAGACAATGTTGATTATTGGTGTCAGTGGAGGCATGTCGTGAAGAAGTCTCAATAAACATGGGTCCGCAAAGTAACGGTTGCGGAGATATGGAATGTTTTATGTTTTTAGCCCCTTTTTTTATTTCGTAAAAACGTTGTGTATTTTCTTATAATAGTTGGTTGATGTTTAGTGAAATAAACAGTACGTATTTGACAGTTGTTCTCAGTGTACAAGTTTTCTTTCGCTATGGCTGGTTACTCTAACGCAGAATTAACAGACATGCATTTCATGTATGGACGTACTAATGGGAACGCCACCGAAGCGCGACGTCTTTATGTTGACGCTTATCCAAATCGCCAGATTCCTTCACAACACATGTTTGGAAGAATTCACCAAAGATTGCGTGATACCGGTTCCTTGAGCAAACAGTCCCATTTATCCGGAAGACCAAGATCGGTATCCACTCCTAGAGCAGAAAAAGAATTCTAGCACTGGTAGAGCAGAATGCAGGTACGAGTGTGCGGAGAATATCAGCCGAGGTAGGAATTAGTGGTCCTCTTGTTTGGAGAATCCTTTACGAGAAACTGCTTTATCCATACCATGTGCAACCAGTACAGGCCTTAAATCCAACAAATGATCATCAAGCACGTTTGGTTTTTTGCCGCTGGTTTCAACGTCATGATGCTGAAGACCCTCGTTTTCTTGCAAACATGGAGTGTTTAATTTTCACAATACGCATATTTGGGCCGACGAAAATCCTCATGGTCTAATAGAATCTGGATATCAGACACGTTTTTCATTAAACATTTGGATGGGTATTGTAGGTGACAGGTCTCTAGGTCCCGTTGTTTTACCAAACCGATTAACAGGCGCTGCTTACCTCAACTTTCTGCAGAACGCACTGTATAAGTTTTTGGAAGACATTCCTTTGAATCCATGGCCGTTAGAGAACATTTACACCAAACTTTTCCACATAGATGGGTAGGAAGGGCCGGACCTGTTTTATGGCCTCCAAGATCGCCTGATCTGAACACTCATTTCTTTGTTTGGAGATATTTGAAGACATTAGTATATGGTACTCCTGTAAATAACCTGGAAGAGCTGCAGCTACGAATTAATCAAAAGTGTCAAGAAATCCAAACCAAGGAGGATGTTTTCGAAAGAGTTCGAATATCGTTGAGATGAAAATGTCGTGCCTGCTTGGAAATCGACGAAGTGCACTTTAAACATCTTCTGTAACTTTGTTTTTTGTTTGTTAAAAGCTTCCTTTGTCGGTTTATTCGTAATATAACAAAATGTTTGAAAAATGAATAATGGTCCATATCTCCGCAACCGTTACTTTGCGGACCCATGTTTATTAAGACTTTTCTGCTTATTTTGGTTCATACTATTACCTCCTGAAATATTTTACACTTTTTTTTAACACCCTGTATATTGATAAAGATTCCCAACACAAAGACGAATCTAAGAAGATGATATACTATTTCTAAGAAGAATGATATACTATTTCTAACAGGAACATCGAACGAGTCAATCTTATCGAAATGATTCGAAAATATTTCTCTCTCTCTGTCTGTCACCAATTGACCATTAAAGATTCTTCCTAGAATATAGAAATAGAAATTCTGTAGGGGGTTTCCCTAAAAAAGCAGAAATTTGGAAATTGCCGAATGCTGGGAATTACACCAGCCACTATTTCTGAATAACGTCTGCTACGATGCTGAGTGATGAAGGAGCACACATCACTACTCTGAAAAGGCATGGTGGATGAAAAGCAACAAACGTGGCAGAAATATATGTAGAGGATTCCGTTCAACAAAAACTTCAAGCGTCAAAAATATTGGGCCAAAGAGAGATCTATATAAATACAAACTCGACCTCTACTTCATTAAATACATGCGCAAAGCTTTCAAATTGTAAAAAAGTTACAATCAAAATTTATAATAATCATAAGAATTATTATTTGACAATAAATCAAAATCTAACTTTACCTAACTCAAATTAGTTACTAAATGTACAACTTTTCAAAACAGTATAAAATAAGTGTTGTTCTAATATTGTTCTACTAAAAAGAAACATTCTTAAGGGTTACGTATTCTTGAAATAGTATTTTATACAAAAACAAATAATTTTAACTTAATTATATAAGGCTTTGAAAATAACTGGAATGTTATCTTATGCCTCTTGTGCGCTCAATAATGCCAAAGCTGCACGATAAACAGCAACAAACACGATTTAAGCAAATAAATCTATGAAAATCTGTATTTTTTTTAAATTTAACTACCTATACAGGGTGATTCATGAAGAATGGGCAATCTCTGAACTGGAGATACTACACAACAAAATATGGTGATTGAGCCAAATATGCCTTATCCGAATGTTGCTGGTTTAAAAAATACAGGGTGTTCAATGCTAGAATTTTATTTTGAAATATCTCAATAACTTTGAAACCTGTCGGAGTATTAAAAAAAATGACACAATTATGTTTTTTGGCACGGCAAATAAGAATTTTTTACTAATTTTGACGTCACTAGTAGAGGGTGCCACATATGGCATGTTTCTTTTAAATGGCGGAACTTTTTTGCTGTTTAGTGTATCCATCTGTCTATTGAAACAATCGATTCTCCTACCTGTTGTATCTAAAAAAGGTATACCTTATTGTTGTCGTAAGTCGTAACAGTTTTCGAAATAATCCTATTTGAAAAATTCAGTGCACCGATTGAAAACTGTTATCGTTTCAGGTAAAGTGCCTTTTCTACTGAAAATACAGCAAAATTTTACTTGAAAATGTTGTTGAGAACAGTAAATTATGGGGATGTGCAAAATTTCAAGAAGATCGGCGAGGTTTGATTTTGAAACCATTTTTCAACAAAGCACAAAGATTTTATCAAAGCAGGTTGAGCGTTCTCGTCCATAAACACAAAATTTTCACCTAATACATTACGTAGGGGTAGATAATGGACGTAATAACTTTGACTAGTCATATTATGTGGTATGTGAATTAATGAGGTACGGCGGTTATTCCACACCAAAATATTACGGTACCCACTTCATACGGAGCAACTTCACGAGGAAAATGAAGTCGCTGTTGACGACCAGGTTCTCTCCAGAATCTTTGTTGATTGTCATTAGTAATCAGCCCAATTCTGATTTCGTCTGTAAATAGGACCCACCGCCACTGGTGTAAAAGCCAACCCCTATGCTCTCGCGCCTTCGAAGTAGGGTGGGGACCCGTAATGGTCTTCTAGCTCGTAAATCTGCGTTGTGAAGTCGCCTTCGAATAGTAGCTGTCGATATAACACGACGAAACTTACCTAGAAAGTGGGCCCTGAGAGTTGAAACTGAAGATGTGCAGTGTCTACGGGCGTATTGCACCAAATACCGATCCTTCTTTTCATCAGATACTCGAGGACGTGCACTACGTGGTCTGTTTTCCACTGTAACAAATTATTCTAGCGAGTAAGTATATGTCTTTGTATCCGTCGGGTTCAGAAAGATTTTTGCAACGTATCGCGAAAAGCGCTGCATCATTCAGCCCGTTGAGAAAAATGCATTTGGAAACATCCCAAGCAAAATTGGTAGTTTTTTGAGACTGCCCTGGTCAATGCAGGAGTAAGTATGACGACATTGAAGAGACATGGTGAATGGCAAAGTTCAACGGCAGCAGAAAGGTATTTCGCCGACAGCACAGAATTGAAAAATAAAACTGCAAGAATATTGGCTAGCATGTCACATGAAAGAAGCGTATGCCTATGATTGCAGCCAACTTCATGTTTGGCTGCAATCATAGGCAGTAACAGTATAATGGAAAATTCTTGCAATTCGGGAAATAATTTCAGTGGAAAATTCGACAATTATCGGTTCATTTTTGTAAATACATTAGAGGAACCTAAGAATTTATAACTACTTAGTATAAGTCCCAAGGGAGTTTTGAACATGTTTATAGTTACGTTAACTAAGGATTTACTTGTTTATAATGTATTAGTACGAAATTAAGGTATATTTTACTGTACCACAAAATTTCATTTAAAAGTAGTGTTTTCCCCAGCGCATTTTGTCAGTGTAAGAGCAAAACTAGGGTCAAATTTAAAAATGTTAATGTAGGTAAGATAAGTTTGATTAAATCTGCATTCAATTTTTATATAAAGCATCTGTATTACTCTAGTACTTATGGGACAGCCTGTATATAGGTACGAAAATATAATCTGCACATTACGTTACGCAACTCTGGAATTTATGAAACAGAAGTAGCAATAAAAGCTAACATTTGAGAAGCGATATCTTGCAGAGCTGTTGATCTTTTCGCAGTCGGGAACGATCCATTGCTTACTTGATGTTGACGATAATTGGTAGCCGACGAAAACACTTAGATTATGAAGTTATTTGGAAAGTTGCGAGTACAAATTTGATTGAAAAGTTAGCTGATGAACTGAAAAGTGAAGTCGAATCCAACTAATAAAGTATAAGATGACAGCCAATAATCATATCGACGAATAGTACTCAGGATTACGGTCCAATAAAATTTGATTAACACGAAAATGGAGACTGGCTGCGTCGCTAGACTGCATAGTTTAAAGTTATACTGTCGCGAATACTCTTAAAGGACCTGTAATCCCGTTACTTCCAGCCATATCCTTAAAGCGGTAAATAATTTTGATAATAACAATAACACTCAACTATGGGATAAAAATTTTACAGCTCAACGTCTAGGGTCGTAAAGATCGGAACGAGTATTTCCAAATTACGTTACATGGCTTTTTAAGGTATAAATTCAATTCTTCCATTTAATAGAATCTAAATTTTGGATTCTTATTTTATTGGAATATTCCTATAAAGAGATTATTTGCTTTCACTTCAAAATCTTATCAAATGAATGATTGTTCAAAACAGGTTTCACCATTCTTTGATTTTAAATATTTTTGTGTAAAAGAGAACTAGTTTATTAAACTTTGTGCTTTACAACTCTCGGACATTTAGAATAAATACACATAGTTCTTCCGATAGTTTCAACACAACTTAAAATAAAACTGTAGGTTTAGCATATGATTCACCAACAGAGTAAGATATTGCTATTTGATATTTTTTTGTAATGAAATCTAGTGTATTGTAGTTTTGCACTTATGCAATTAGCTACAACTATAGGCCGTTGCACTAAGACTCAAATAAGGTATATAAGGATTACTAGTCTTTACAGGGTGTAGTAGAGGACATGGAAATAAACAATATTAATTAAGTAACCTTTGGTTCAAAATATCATACTTTCGAAAAAAGATAATTACTGTCAATTGCAAAAAAATATATTTTATTTTGTATCTTCAGGGTTAACTATCACTAAGTACAAAAATTTTAACCATGTGCTCAGGAAGACCTAAAAACAATAAAAAATTTTTTCCAGAATTTTAAAAAATGGGGCAAAACCCTCTTTTCCTACGGAAAGTCGGCGCCTACGATAAGTATATCGACTGAGATGGCTTAGATCCAAGGATAAAACTTACATCTGTCAACAGTATCTACTACACTACTACCATGAGATCGTTTTTTTGCAGCATTTCTAAATGCAGAAACGACAATAATTAACATCCTTTTATTAGTAATAATACTTGATAGATAGATAGGTACCAGTTAATCCAGTTAGCTCCACTATTTTGCATTCGTTTTTCATTTTTTTTTTCGACAAACTGGCAAAACTACACCATTTTCATTCATTATAATCACTCACTACCGATATTACACACTTCGTGTAGGTATAGCTAGATGAAATATCTATTTATTATAACAAAGTTGAACGATAGGAATAGATAATAGACAAGTTTTAATGTACCCGCGGCAGTCTTGTCCCATAACCTAGAAAACTAAACCGGCGAACTATATTGTGGCAAAGTGTCTGCACCCAACACAAATATCTTTATTTAATAACTAAAAACTGAAGAAAAACACAAAACTACAACGTAAACATAGGAATTAAATTATGACTTGACTGGAAATTTTACGGTCGTGTTGCTAGTTGCCTAAGTTACCTACTCTGATTCTGTAAACGTGTGACGGACAAGTCGCATCGGCGGCGTTAAATAAAGATTTAATATAATTTCGAAAAAAAAAAATTTTCACTTTATGAATAAGTTTATAATTTTTTTGAAGGGTGAGTTCGTTAATTCTTAATTTTTTTTCTCTATCCCCTCTTAAAATATTTGTACTTAGTCATAGTTAATCCTGTATAGAACTGGAAATGGTACTTTTGCGTTCAAGAATGAAAGTTATGTAATTCATTTTATAAATATCCAATTGAGAACGTGAAAGCATTTCGTGTTCGAGATATAAACAATATTTTTTCGAAAACTGCAATAAAATAAATGTGTAATGTACAACAATTTATTTGATATTTGAAATCATTTGAACCATGCTTAAATCAAGATGGTTTGGGCACGGTGACTATCATAACGATAGCATCCATAATCAAGGAAACTATTTCCCTTGTGATAGCAGCCTAATAAACAATAACAATTAGTTGTTTGAAAAAATAGTGTCAGAATGATCCATTGTAATTCATATTCTAAGAGTGTTTCATTCAAAATGAGCTCGGAAAGTGAAGACGAGCATTTATCAGGGGAAGTATTGGCATACAGTGCTGTTTCACAAGTAATTCCCAAAAAATCGTCGAGACAGTATGAGATTGCCTAAAACGAATTCAAAGGGTGATGTAGTGCGAATAAAACTTAAAAAGTGTTCGAAGCAGTATTACTGGCATATTTCGAACATAAAATTAAACTTTCAACGTTATGGCAAAATTTACAGAATGAATATATGTTGTATCACTCTCGAACAGGTCTCGCCCTACCAATTCCGCTCTCCTCGCCTGTCCCGGGGACCGTTCGGTACCCAGGATCCTACATGGTGGCCGACGCTAGAACTGTAACGTGTTGAATGTGATAGATATAGTGCAAGATAAAAAACGTTGAATATCTGTTAGTGTTTATTTTATTTCATTTTTCTTCTAAAAATGCTCGTGATATATTGTACTGTGAATAATTGTCCCTCAAGACGTGGTTTCTCAGTTTTCCATTGATCAAGGTATGTATTTTATATTTCATCAACTAATATAAAGAAATAGGCCACGATATAAAATTTTACGAGGTACGCCGATTAAAATTTGAATCTTCATTTGAAAGATTGTCCTGTTCAATGCTATAAAAAAATTAGAATTTGGAGCAAACATTATTCAAATGAAACACAAACATTGTTTTTGTATGAACCAACAAGTAAGTTCTTTGTACTGGTATTTATTAAAAAAAGTGTAATATGCAATAATTATGTAAGTAGGTACTTAATTGTGTCATGTAAATTTTACACTAAAAAATTTTTGGTTCTAGCAGTGTTTCTGATAATACCAAAACTATTTTGGCGCCAAAAGATCCTGAAGTTAAAACTGGTACACCAATTCTAAGTGATACCTGTGCACAAACAGTATATAATAAAAATGGTATGTACAGTAACATCTTTAAGTAATTTAAAATAATTTGTCTCAAATTAATTAATATACGTATAGACATACCCAAATCATTAAAATAATATTAAGTACTAAAAAATGACCTGGATATACTTATACATTGAGTTTTTACTTGAGTAATATTTTTACTGAAAATAATATTAATAGAGTTTATTAAATTACAAAACAAGAATATAAAAAACGTCTAAACACTTTCGTGTAGCAGTACAAGAAAAACTGCATTAAAAGAGCAAGAAAAAAACACATATACCGCAGCATTTGTAACTTAATAATATATATTGTTTTTTTAAATATTTAAATAAACATTATATTGCAAATTTTTATCATGCCTACATTATTTTTTATATAGCAGAGTACGTATATATTTTATTTTAAAATTTACAATTGAATATATACGACTTACAAGATTAATTAACAAAACTGTATACATTTACCTATAATCGTTTATAAAATTTATATTTATTACATTACAAATATTTTATTTATACAATAAGCAGCCTTACGTCACACTTTCAGAATATCCCTAGTATATAAATATTTTCCAATTGGAAAGAAACTACTTTTTTAAGTCCCTCGTACTTGGCCATTTTTTGCGACAGTATTTACGTGCGGCGGTACAGCTTAGATCTCAAAACATCAAAGTGCCGAGAGAGAGTACTACTTATATTTATTCAGTAAACTTTGCTAAAATGCAGGATATTTCATTTATTTCGTACCATAATAACGTTAGCAAAAACAATACGTTTTCTTGGTGCTGATAAAATACTAAAACGCACATTTTTTACGAACATAGGTCGAACTTTTTCTCGTAAACGGTTGATTTTATCGACAATAAACAAGAGTACTTTTTTAGTCTAATGTTAAAGCTATCCAGATTTATTATTTTAATATCTTTATCATATAGGGTGTTAAAAATTTAAGCATTAAGTTGTAAAGCTTAACACGCCCCTGGTAAATTAAAAAAGCTAAATATATTTCAAAGACACTATTTTAAGAGTTCCTTACTAGTGTTCATCACATTAATTTTCTATTAAATTATATTAAGTACTTTAAAAGTTATTAAAAAAAAATCGATTTCCATCGGCGTCCTTCAGAGACACATATCTCCGGTGGGAGGGCCTGTAGGAAAAAAATGTATAGGTACTTGCCATCTTATTTTTTCGTTTTCTATTTGCAACCTAGAGATTTTCCACATTTTTTCGGACACCCTGTACAACCTACCACACTTTAGTTTCTCGTAGCAACGCCCGTTTTGCATCATGTATGTCCTTCAACTTCAACCTATCCTCTTATGAATATATAAAGTTTTATAAAACAGATCTAGAAGTAAATATAAAGAAAATATCGTGAGAATCAGACAGATTTAAAATTTCACGCTAGCGGTGGTGGTGTGACCCAAATGTTTCAGTATTTCTTATTTCTACATGCCACAACCCAAGGAGAATACAAGCTCAACGCCATCTCTCATATTTGATACAATATAAATGCTAAATTGTCGGATTTTACTGCATTCGCACAAATTCCAAGATTAGAAATTTCCATGGAACTATTTACAAGGAAACTGCATGCGACTTATGAATTATACAAGAGCTGTAAAAACCCAGTTTAGTAGTTTTCCCGGACGACACCATCACAAGGCACACTGACGTCTACAAAAACTTTATCGCGAGCAGAGATTGGATGCGGGTCGACTAAACAAAAACTACCAACTAAAATTGCCATATACGCGGGCAAGACTCGGTGCATAAATTCTGAGAAGAGGAACGACCCAGAAAAACACCCTCGTCGGATGGAGTTCCGCTGACCCCGGTGTCTCATCTTCTGGAAGATTGCTTACTCCATTTCAGGGCACCTAAAGTAATGTAAACGGAGTTGGATTCCGAGATTCGTTAAATAATTAACAAGATGAAAGTGAAAGATCACATGACGGTGTTATCTTTACTGTTTTTTTTGTTTAGTTAATGAAAGTAAGGTAGACAAAACACCAAATACTTTATCGTTATTAAATAACAAATAATAATAATAATATGCCTTTATTACAATTTACAGAACAATACAAACAGTAGATAATTACGGGTTGCGGTATTCAGCAAAGCTGCTCTTATACAACCACCCTTAAAAAATAAGTGACCATGACCACAACTAGTACATGAGATAAGTATACATATATGCAAGAATATAAAAAAAACAAATTAAGGAATACACTCAACAATCTCTCTGATTAACCAGAAATGTTTTAAACTTTCTCCGAAAGGTGACAGAACTAGTAACCCCAACGATGCTATTCGGTAAAGCATAGAAAATTTTAACAGCATTGTAACTAAAGCTACGTTGAAACATCGTTAAAGTATGACAGGGAACAGTTAGGTGATTTCTATGACGCGTATTATGTTCATGTATATCTCGACCTTTAATAAGCTTATCATAAAGGTATATTGGTAACTTATGGTCAAAAACATTATAAACCAGTGTACCCAGTTGAAGCTGAAGTCGCTCATGTAGTTTAAGCCAACCTGAATTTCTAAAAGCATTTGAAATGTGATCAAATTTTCTAATGTTATAAACAAATCGAATACAAGAATTCTGAATTTTCTGTAGACGCTCTCTATCTTTCACTAACAATGCGGGCCAGTAAACTACAAGGCAATAACCAAGGATAGATAATATTAAGGAGTCGCAAAGTTTTAATTTAACTTCAGTACTAAGAATATTTTTATATAGGTATAAGATTTTTAATTTGCTATAACACCTTCTCAATAGATTAGATACATGAGTGCCAAATCTAAGATCTGGATCTAAAGAAAGGTCCAGATTTACACCACTGTCAAAAGGTTGCAGCACAGTATTATTTAGTAAAATTTGCAATGAAGGATGGTTATGAATGATTAACAGCTGAGGGCCGAACAGTAAAATTTGAGTTTTTTTTTTCATTAAGGACCAGACCATGCACTTTAGAAAATTTACTAATGATATTAAGATTAGAGTTGATGTTACGAAGCCAAATCAACATCATTGACAGGAAATGAATAATAAATTTCCGTGTCATCGGCATACTGATGAGATTTACAGAATGTTAAATGCGAACATAAATCAGAGCTATATAAAGAAAACAGTAACGGTCCCAAAATGCTGCCCTGAGGAACACCCTTGTTCAAAAAAGTGGGGTCGGAAAAAGTATTATTAAATGTAACTCGCTGTTGCCTCATGTTTAAATAATTATTTAAAAAATTAAGAGGATTATCATTGAATCCAAAATATTTCAGTTCGTAACTAACGTAGCATGATTTAAAATATCGAACGCCTTGCTATAGTCCAGAAAGATTAAGCATGTATTAAGGCTACTTTCATATGCGCGGAATAAATCATCAGTTACATTAAGCAAAGCAGTAGCAGTACCATGATGAGAACGAAAGCCAGATTGACACGCAGATACAATATTATTTGTATTTATGAACCTATTTATTTGATCCTGTGCAATTCTCTCCAACACTTTAGACAATACAGGAAGTATACTAATAGGTCTAAACTGAGACATCCGAGGGACTCCCAATTTTTGGTACACAGGGACAACATGCGCAAGTTTCCACGCGTTGGGAAATACTCCTGTCAATAGACATTTATTGATGATAAGTAAGTAATGTGGTTACTTAAATAAGGTGTTAAATATAATAACATCTTAATAGACAATCCATCAGATCCAACAGCATGCGATTTAATTGCAAGTAAATATTTTTCAACATTCTTCACTTCTACCGAGATAAAATTACATTTGCTAGAAATATTAGGGAATAACGTCTTAACATAAGCTGACTCAATAAATTCCTGATCAACAACATTAGCAGTGGGTAAATTATTATATGACTGTATCTAACAGAATAAGTCTTAGACTGGAACGATTATCTTATTAACCATAAATTTCTAAGAGCATGGAATGTAGACTTGTCTGTCATAATGTCAGTGAAGTCAGATGAAAATAGCCTGTAATAACATGACTTAAGACATTTATAAGTTTATACCAATCAGGTATGCATTTTACTTTCAATTTTATCTATAAAGTTTATAATTTAAAATCATGTAACTTAAAGGCTTATTATTGGTATCAAATGGGTGTCAAAAAATGAAAATAAAAATGTGATGTAGGGCGACGAAGCGCGACGAAAGGAAGCACTGCAACATTATTTGTTTGTGAAGACAATTTTAATGTAAGTTTAATTGGAAATACAAATAGGTTTAAGTTGATCAAAAAAATTAAAATGTAAATTTGTAAAGAATCAATTAAACTTTTCTATTCAGCTGCCAGAATGTATGCAGGGCGTTTAGAAAATCAATGGTAAAGTAAACTTACATTTTTTTATCATTTATTGTACTCAACGCTTCATTTCGATTCCACATAATCTGTTCTGCATTTGCTCTTACTCTGCTCTGCTCTGATGTAAAATGTTATTTGAGGCATTTATAAAATTTTACTATTTAACTTCATTACATTAAATTATCTATTTTATTCTGAAATCAGTAGTAAATAGCAATTATTTATTAAATTAATTTAAAAAGACAATAAATGTCAAATATCACTATTCATTACTTTTACTGATTATTGCTTAAATTAAAAGAAGTAGTTTAATATGAAATCAGATGGTATAATTGTAATAAAACCAAGTAAAACCATCTGATACTTACCCAACAGCATTGTCGCCGTATATATCACGAGTGGATATATATTGTAAACAAAGAAATGAGTTACGTTTAACAATACCTAAGTTCATCTACTTCACCACTAATAATTATGGCATTACCTAAACATTATTTACACTATGTAATCCGCAAATGCGATAAAAACGTACTTCTTGCAATTTCCGAGATTCCACTTGTCTTAAAATTACTTTTCAATTACTGTTGAAATATGTTTATGACGAAAGGTAAATCAACCGATAACCGATGTGACGGGAATAAAGAACTAGCTGCCTCAAAAACTACTATTGCTATAACCTAGGTAGTTGCTAGTTACAGAATAATCATGCACTTTCTTAGTATTAGCTAGAAATCTTAGACCAGCCCATGTTGTCCTCAGGCTAGATCTATAGAGGCAAAGCCACGAGAATATATTGATTTCGTTCTCTATTGTTGATTCCGACACTGCTACGCTAGAAGCAGTGCAAGCTTCTCGCATTCAATTCTGCCAAATGGTTGACCGCTCCATAGTAGTTTGAATGACAGCACAAGCAGTAAAACTTATCGCTATAGCAACTCCACAGTTGTATTATAATTAATCTATTGCTGAACAAGTATCTTTTAGGTTGTGCAACCTCAAATTTCACTTTACGTTTCATGTAAAGAATGATTAAAGAGGATCGCATAATATTCATAGTAACAATTAACTTCTAAAGTTTGAAGCATATTCCAATATCACAAGAAGTTAGTTAAATCAAATTTTAAATATGACTTTTTTGTTCATGCATGAACTCTCGCTATTAGTTCATTCAAAAAGAACAGAATAAGCTTTACAATATTTATTATATTGGTCATTGTCCTGAAATTCACGATCCCTCCTCACAAATTAAGTAGAGCGGAACTAAAGGTGAGTTAAAATAATTTTGAATGAACATCCGGAAAGTAAGTCGACCTGAATGAACTCCCTTTACGAGGGTTAATCTCACAAGGCCAGGACCCACGTCACCTCTATTCTTCTGCGATTACATCCGAGTGGTCTAAGTGAAGCAATTAATATGTAAGCTAATGTATGCGGCTGCAACTGATACTGCTATTAGGATTAATAGCCGTCCTGTGTCACTAAACTTAAACGATTATGTCTCTGATACGTGTATACACAAGCTCAGGTTAAATGAGTCAGTTTAACTGAAGGTGTAGAACTATAGGTACGCTGACAAATAAGCTCCAAGTAAACTATGTTGTTAAAAAAAATAATTATCGTAAATATTTTATTTGGTGTATGTGTCTTAAATATTACCCTCAGGTAAGATAACATTTCTACACATGTATGCCATTGACAAACGATTGTATGATTTGTGGTCAGAAAAGTATTTTATTGAATTTTGAAATTTACTTCATTAGCTTACTTGTAACTATTTTGCAGTTAACTGTAGTTGGTAAATACTGTAACCTCGAGATTGCCTTGGCGTGGAAACACGTCACGTAGACAAACAAACTTTATTGTCACTCTTGATTCTACAAGAAATATCCTTCAAACTAGTTTCACAACTGTCAACACTTTACTTTGACGTTTGCCAATCGCCCTCTACTGCTCAATATAAACTGACTCCAGCAGCGAGAATGATCCGCTTATATAGGTTTTTAGAGTTCTAGAAGCTTTCGGCGGTCTCGAGAATCAAATAGAATGTGGCCGAGAATGAAGTGATTTAGTTCAATTTGGCGCCATTAAGTTTGTGTGGTTATGGTGTGTGCTTTTGTGCATTTTGGGTAATTATAATAACTATGGAATACAAAATATTATTATTGGATCAGTGAAATTCAACTCTAGGCGCTTATGAGAAGGTACATACATCAATTATTTCAAGAATGGTTATGATCATCACCGTGCTAGTTTGAGTACGTGAGTTTTACTCCCGTAAATAAATGAATTTGGTGAAATGTGTGTTACATCTTCAACGATTCAAGAATAAGAAAGCAACGAAACTTGCTGAAGCCAAAAGAATCAAAGTTTTAATGATAATTGGGTTTGTATATGAAGAAGTAAGTATTTTGTTCAGTGATACTTACACAAACTATTCTGCAATATGCCAGTCATAGCTGGGAATACATTATATTTTTGAGTACCAAGTCTTCAATACAATATTTGAGTAATCAGTATTCAAGTACTGAATGCACTCAGCATTTACCCAAGTACTTATGAATATTGGAGATTTATGATTATATATATATAAAACTGTTTACAGACCTTTTAGGCCTAGAGCTGCGTTATTTTCCTCTGTTCCGTTCTGTTCTTCGCCTTTCTTTGTTTCGTCGGTTTATGATTACAAGAGTATAAATCCTGAAGATTGTATTTATTGTTGCGCTATAATTACTTTTACACATAAACTGCTAAATCGGGTTTTTAATTTCATTCCCTTTCATACTTGTCTAACTTAAACTTATACATATATTACAAAATCTTACACTACAAGTAAACAAATACGAATAAGAAATAATCTGGAATTTATTTCATATACACACAATCTATTCTTTGATTATGGACACGGACACACTAAACAGAGCCCAAACAGTGTAGTATATATGCGTTACCGCACTGCGCTTTTCGTTGATACTTGACAGTAATCATGATTCGGCGTTATTCACATGAGATTTGCAGTTTAAATTAATCACACTTTATAAATTTAATATTGAGATATTGTAAATATTTAGCATTGTGTTAATATAATATACTTAAATACAAGTATTCAGGATTCAAGTACCTAGTCTTTGAATGAATGAATAAGTGAATGCAGGTTTCAAATAATAATCATGAATACTTTTTTCAGTCATTCATGGACCTGATCGCAATCAACGTAAGTTGAACTGACAACAAATTTCATGATCTCAAGTTAAACCGAAAGGTCGACGTCCATGTACTTTAGATGAGAACAAACAACTAGATGCCTTATGGTGCAGCAAAATCCACATTCAACCTTTGTGGCAGTCGCTTCACATCTTAATACGATAAAAATGTAGTTCTAGAGTTCTTCATAAATTACACAGTGCACTTGGTGGTTATTTTAATTGATGAGCTTAATTTTGTGGGATAATGATGGAACTCAGCAATGTAAATCCTAGATTCATTAAAAATATTTTTAAAACGTGCCATCCATAAGAAAATTGATCGTTATTGGACTGTTGAAATACCGACTTAGGTATATTAATAGACCGCAAAATATCAACACCCACCCCAAAATGTTAGACAATATTTAACAGGAGTTTTTCTCTGGAATAGGGTATTGCCTCGGCGTTGACTAACTACAGTACAAAAATTTGCACGTTTCATTTAATTTATAATTTTTAGTGATATTGATATTTTGTAAAACATATTTTTAATTTTGATATTCTATTTTTAAATTTCTCAAAAGTCATGACAATGTTTACACTGCAATTGTTTTACAACTCGTTGTTATAGCTGTCTCAATGCCTGCTCTAATATTGGCACGTTATTTTGAATACCATTTGTTAAATATCTCGGTTATTATGTCAGAATCAATTTGGAAAAAACATGTATCTAGTATAAAAAATTACTGATATCACAAGGGGTACTTTGTTATTGGAACTGATTTATTTTAAAGTTGAGGTTGCTAGCGCATGGGATGTGACGGGTGAAGGGTTGAAAATAATTATATATGTAAATGATAATTTCGTTTGTGATCCATTGATCTTTCAATGAATCAGGTGGAGGAGAATAAATTCTGTTCTTTTAAGTGACCCTACAGAAAGAAATCTAATGTAGAAAGATCTGGTAATCGTGGGGTTCATTCTATGGAACCTCTCCTTCCAATCCCGAGATCCGGAATGTTTTGATCCAAAAAATGACGAACAAGCAGAGCATAGTGCGGAGGAGCACCATATCATTGAAACTACAACTGATTCTCTAAATAATTTTGGTCATTTTCAATAATTTCAGGCAACATGTGGTCAATTGTATCTTCTTTAGAAGTTCCAAATACATTTCTCGTGTTATATTGCCTAGAAATACAGACAAAATGATCACCAAAAATTCCAACCCATGATTGATCCAAAATTGACGCGTCTCAAGATTTTCGAACAGTTACTTTCAGAAAAGAAACTGTATATTCACAAGTAAATGAGATTTTCGCTTCATGAATAATAATTGTATTTTATTGATCGTTTGTGTATTATAAATCCTAAAATAAAAAAAAAATTTGGCATAATGTATGTAAATGAAAATATTCCAAATAATCTGATTTCATCGTCCCGTAAATTGCAAATAAATAAATAAAAACAGTTTGGGTGTGAATAACTATTTGGAATTGAGAGAAGTTTATTGTAAATTAAAAGTGAATATTCTTAAAGCGATATTCAGAATGCCCCCGTAAGCAAAATCTTGATAGTCGAACATAATAAAGCAATTATCCTTCTAAAACTCTGTTAGGAGAACTATCTCAGGTAATATCAAAAGAAGGCAACCACATTAAGACCCTCTCGTAAACTTTCATAATTTAGTTTTAAGACTTTTTTATTTTTATGGGGTGTTACTATGACTACAAACGTCGTTTTGGTGTACAAACATTTATTTTCACTTTTAGGAACGGCTTTAGAAGGAAACGCAGGAGAAGGAGTTCTGGGGTATCTTAGAGGACAACAAAAAGAAAATATAGCTTTAAGTTATGTTAATAAAAACATAAAAATAATAAAACAAAATATTATTACTAATAACGTCAAGCTTGCCCGGAATATACAAAATGGTACATAATTTTGCACACACACACACCCTCACACATACTTAAGAGAAGCTGCAGCTATTTTTATATGATTCACTCCTAACTTAAATAAGAAGCATCTGAATATTTGTATACTGTGCTATTAATAATTATGAAATATTTTGTACACCTGCATACCGTAAATGCGGTCTACTGAATAATAAATATGCTGACTTCTGTGCCACACAAATCTCCAGTTTTTGGACTAAACCTTACGATTGGAATGGGTAGATAATATATTATAATTTTATTATTTGATATATAGAGTGTTTCTTAAGTAAAGGGACGTATTATGCGGCCAAAATAACGATTTTTTGTTATATACATGTGAGGTCTTACGGCAGCCATTGTCCAATTACAGCGTGTCAGAAATTATAAAACAAACAGTTTTAATTTAATTTCTAAACCGCTTGAGATAATTAAACCAAATTCGGTGTGCATATTTAGTACGAGAGTAGGTATGAAACAAAAAAATACCAGCATATAATATTACAAATAAAATAGGTCATCATACGTGCCATTGCATTTTCTACACTTTTTGTTTTTTACACATTTTTGTCTTCCAAACCGATTAACAATTATAATATAATTATAATTTATATCGGGTGATTTGGGTGATCAAGGTTGACCTGGTTTGTGAGTGAGAGAATCTTTCATTTAAAAATTCACGAGCAATCAAACTAAAATGTGGGGGAGCTCCGTCATGCATAAACCACATTCTTATTTTAGCGCATAGGAAAGTAGTTCAGGTAAAGCGTTGTAACACTCAAAAGTCTTCTAAGAATTGGACCTTTCTCAAATGAGCCTGACTCCAAGATACGTTGAAAAACATTTCTGAATATTTTTAGATTTGAAGTGGGATGAATGTGAAATCTTTCCATATAAATTCGGCTAGCCTCAGTACCATTTGCATCTGCAAGACCATAAACGTAAAGCTGAAACTAATCCTCTATCATAAGCACGGAAAATATTGTCACTGACATTTAGTAAAGCAGATATTGTACAATGTCCCTTTCTAAATCCTGACTGCTCTGGTGGAAGTAAATTACAATTCACCACAAAATTATTTATTTGTATATATACTATTTTTTCTAAATTTTTTGAGAGAATCGACAACAAACTTATAGGACGTAGCTCGTTAAAAGATTTTGGAATGGATGTTTTTGGAAGAGGTATTACTAAAGCGCTCTTCCAAATGTGTGGAAAACAACCTCTTCCCAAACAAATATTGACAATATGGATAATATAAATAGCAATAGCCGGCAAGGACAACTTTATCATCTGGAGAGTAAGACCATCATGACCTCGAGCATTAGATTTAATTTGAGTTATAATATTTTTTATAGTTGACACATCGACATATTGAAAAGCAAAAGTATGGTCATGGAATTTATGATCTTCATAAAATTTGATATTTTCCAAACAATTAACATCACTATTTTGAAATATTGAAATAAAAAAATTATTAATCTTATTTAGATCACATAAATTGCTTGGAATTTCTAAATTATTATTATTTAACTGAATATTTAAAGATTTTAAAGCTTTATAGAAAGATGATGTATTTCTTTGTTTGTAGAGAAATTCTAGATAAGCAGTTTTCTCTCGGCGAATGGATGCTATTGCAAAATTCCTCCATTGCTTATAACTAAGCCAGCTTTCAGAAGTTCTCAATCTTTTAAAACAAGTCAAGGCCTTATCACGGTTTTCCATAATAAATTTTATTTTTTCAGTGAGCCATAGAGCACGCGGTTTACTGACTTTTACTGTTCGCATAGGAGCATGAATGTCAAATAAAGTTAAAATGTTATCAGAAGAGAAATTTAACTTTCCCGTCAATGTCATGGATATACAATATACTTGACCAACGAATGCTGTGAAGGTCGTTGTTAAAATTATTTAAATTAAAGTCGGGAAAATTTCTATAAGTTATCATTTTTTGTACATGTTCCTGCAAAGGGAAAGAAATCTCTGAAAATGCTAAGCGATGATCAGAAAATAAGTCAGCATTTAACGTACTACTTTTAAGACAGCGGGCCGCCATATTAAAAAATAATGGATCTAACAGAGTTTCAGAATTTCTAGTAACTCTAGTTGGTTCTTTAATTACTTTTAAGCCATTTAAGCATTGACTTATTTTATTATAGGGATTAAAAAGATCAACATTTATATCGCCAATGACTATCACATCATTATACAAAGGGGTTAGTGGAAATAAAATATTATCTAAATATGTAATAGCCTGATCAATCTTACCTTTAGAAGGTTTATAAATAACGCCTATAATGAGAGTAATATTCCAAATTTTTATTTTGAGTCATAAATGTTCCAAATGTTTATCTTGAATATCAAATTTTGATCAAAATTTATTATTTCACATGGAAATTTTTTAACTACAAAAAGTCCGACACCACCACCTCGAGAATCTCTGTCTAATCTATAAAAATTATACCCTGGAATATTTACTGCATTGTCTGGAACATCAGAAGTCAGCCATGTCTCTGTTACAGCATGTACATCAAAAGAACCTTCAGTTACCATATAAGTAAAATCTACAAAATTGATCTGGTATTAACATGGCCAAATCTTACTACACTTTTATTTAATTTGTTATCCATAATTGATTTTATCTTTTAATCATAAGTCATTATTAAAACTCTTCTTTTTCTTAAAAAAGCTTAATTTGGCAATACAAATATTAAATAAGAGGACGAGTTCTTATTATTATTGCTTTGCACGGCAATACACTGCATCAAATAAATCAAGTTTGTTGTTGATCAATTTGGAATACAAAAAAGTGTAAAGTATTTGTAATATTATGCAGGGGGATATATATTTTTTGTTAAATAGTTATCGATTGTATTTGATCGGTCAGTGGTCGCGCGGTTTAAGGCGTCAGTACTTGAATCGAGGTGACTAGATAGCTGTAGGTTCGACCCCCGCAGCCGGTAGACCGCATATAAGCTATATTTGTGTAGAGGATTGGCACCCTCTCTGCGGGTATGGTAGGGTGTAAGAATGTTGGCTTGGGTCAGTGTGAGAGATTGATACCGGTTAACGTTTGACTACCCCCCTAATTAATGAAGTTTTACAGGTTTCCCTCATTCCTGCACTGAATGGTGGTTAGGGCCTGTTTAATAATAATATGCCGCCCCCTCTCCCGCACTAGTTTTGGATTTCTTGGCTAATCGTCGTGAGGGGTAAGAAATATTATTATTATTATCCACACTTCCACCACTG
Organism: Monochamus alternatus; assembly: GCA_037114965.1. NCBI lineage: Eukaryota > Metazoa > Arthropoda > Insecta > Coleoptera > Cerambycidae > Monochamus > Monochamus alternatus. Next base: position 52,463,051 of record CM073429.1, on the reverse strand, counting down.
GTAAGTTTCTAAAGCTGGTACTTTTTTGTCATAACTACTGTTATATTAAATATGCGCACTAGATTTGGTTAATTTATCTCAAGCGATTTAGAAATTAAAAATTAAAAACATTTTCATGTTGTTGATTAAAAACTTCCACAGCCCTATTAGCACATTGATTGTTCTCACAATAAAAACCAATCAGCTTAACCCCTGTACAATTGTATAAACCATTGTTAGTCTGTAAATCGATTAGAAGTAAATTACGAACCACAAAATAACGTAAATTTCATTTAGTAGTCAAGTGAAAAACTGAAACTGAAATTTTGATTAAATTCTTTAAATATTTTAAATTCTTATTATCGGTAAAGAGGAAAATTGCCAATAAAAATGTTAGCTATCATATTTACTAATAAAGGAATTGTAAAAATGCAAACCAATTTATCATCAGTAATACTTATAGGTACTAAATGTTTGTAGCTCGTAAATGTCAAACAAGTTCAGTTCGGAAAAAAGGTTTTTCTAATGTTGTTGAAAATAAAATTGCAATGTTTAAGTGTTATTTCATATATATGCTATAATCACTTAAAATCTCCTTGTCAAGTTTTCGTTGGATAACTTTGTATAATAAATCTTTGATGTAAATACATTTTAAAGCATTAGAAGATTTTAGCAATTGTTAAAAAAGAAACTTATGTACCTATATTTTACAAGCAATAAAATGTATTTATTTTCTTTAGTTTGATTGGGTTTTTGTCACACTTTTGAAAAAATAAAGACTAATTATATAAACTCTTGCGCCAAATGGATCAGTCAAGGGTTATTTTTGAAACTAAGTTTGCCTAACCAAAATATCTCACATTGAAAAAAACAGATAAGTAAATAATAACAAAAATCACATCACTATCGCTATATTACAATAATTTTGTTGATTTGTTGTGAACATTAAAAAATATTACAGATAAAACGAACACTTTAAGACAAATAAAAGAAACTATTCATACAAAAAAAGTCCATATATTCCAATATTATCAGAGAGGTTAAGAAGAATCGGTAATAAATTTGATATTCGAACAGTTTTTCAGACAACTAATACTTTATGCATTTTTGTTTAAAACGCGACAAAAAATGATATACAAAATTCAAAAAATTGCACCTACAATATACTCTGTGAATACAATAAATATTATATTCGAGAAACGTCTCGGTCTATGAATGTTAAAGTTGAGGAACATAAAAATTATATAAAAAGACGGGAATTTGAAAAATCCAAAATTTGAGAACACGCTTAGGAAAATGGTCATTTGATTCAATGGGGTTGGGCAAAAATTTTAGAGAAGGAAGATATCGCAACAAAAAACAAATTAAAAGAGACCACGATTATTTTGTTGAATGGAGATAAGTGTGTGTGCAAACTGTTCAGTAAACATTGATCATTGTTGGCCACTGTCAAACTTGACATACTTTTAATATATTTACTATCTTGAGAACGAAAACGGAGAGTTTTTTTAAACGTCAATAATACGAAAGTGCGCGATAGTGATGTGGTTTTTGTTATTTTTTACTTATCTGCATTTTTCAGTGTGATTTTTTGATTCGGCAAATTTAGTTTCAAAAATAACTCTTGACCGATCCGCTTGCCGCAAAGGCTTATTTAATTAATCCCTATTTTTTCAGAAGTGTAGCAAAAAACCAATCAAACTAAGGAAAAACTTAAATTATGCCACAAATAAATAGTTTCAGACAATATTTTAACAATAAAATGTAAACAGTTTTGATTAGATACAATAAAAAACCACAAAACATTAATTTCTTTTAATCTTTATTTTTTCAGAAGTGTGGCAAAAGCCCAATTAAACTAAAAAAAAAATAAAATTATGCTACAAATAAATAGTGTCAGAAAATATCTCAATAAAATGTAAACAGTTTTGATTTGATATAATAAAAAACCACAAAACATTAATTTCTTTTAATCTTTATTTTTTCAGAAGTGTGGCAAAAACCCAATCAAACTAAAGAAAAATTAAAATTATGCTACAAATAAATAGTGTTAGAAAATAACAATAAAATGTAAACAGTTTTGATTGAATATAATAAAATCTACAAAACATTAATTTCTGCGATAAAGAATTTATACCAGTGAGCAAATTTGATTAATTATTCCCGTTACTCTTAGAGGTACATCCTCTGATAATTATTTTTGCGAAAATCACTTTCTATTAAATCCAATTAGAAAAATTAGTGCAGAAAGATGTTATGAAAGATATTTATCGTTTTGCTTAACGTGACATGAAATAAAAATATCTTATTTTTAATGGCACATCACTAATATCATGTATTTATAGAAGTAGCATCAACTACATCTCTGCTTGTGTGTTGGACGAAAGTGCTCCTATATGTTATACAAAATGAAATCTGCTTCACCAGTTAGTTTCTAGTAGTGAGCAGCACATTTTATTATCTCGCCGCGAGTGAAAATGTATGCATATTTAGCAGATCCTGCTATTTCTGTTTTCCTGATAAACAGGCTGACGAAATGTGTGTGAAGTTAGCCAATGCATTACGCATTCTTGCTGTACATCATAACACACGCCATATATTTGTCGAGCCACTTACACATATGGCCGATAATGAATGCGTAGGTCTTCACAATTGCGGACCTCACCACCTGCAGGCAACCATCTCTCTTTAGTGCCGCGACTAGTAATTCATATTTATCTCATTTCTGCTTGACAAATGCAATTTGTGCATAATAATTTTGCAAGGAATCGATCAAGGAGTTCGGATGTGGAGGTCAATTAACTGGAGGGGATCAAAACGCTTATAATTCTCGATAATAAAAGGTGATTAAGGATAATTTTATGGAGGCAACGTTTTTTATTTCATTTTTATGATTTTGTTTTTCCTACACTTTTCATGTTATGGAGTTGTGTAATTAACACAATTTGTTTTTATGGCTTTAAAATAGCGTTCATTGAGCACCTGCAACATTTATTGATCTGTTAGTGGCTACTTGATAGTAAATTAATATAATTCAGTCTCTAATAAATGTTACCGTTACACTAATTTATTGTAAATGAAAGTAGGTATTTTAAAATCATTTAGCAACATAAGCTGACAAAAATAGAAGGGTATGAGGTGGGGGATCTCATTATATATTTCGCTTGTATTTTCCGGCTGAATATGAATCTGAGGGCATAAAAGTTGCTGATCAAAATTTGTTGTAAATCCAGAAATATCTATTGAAATCATACTTTTACTTCGGGAACATCGGGAAGAAAATTATGTATAGTTTCACCGTTTACTACATACTAGAAAACAAAGGTACAACTAGAGAACTACAGAAATAAAACCTATTGCTCCATAATTCTATAATCAGGACAACAAAATGCAGGCTTCTAAAACTTCACAAACCTACAAAAAGCTTCATAACTCCATAGCTTCCTAACCAGAGCATGGAAGTTTCTAACCACACCAAAAGGAAAGCACATTTACATAGCAGCGATCACAGAACTTGAGTTGGGAAACCCCATAAACTGAAAATCCCAGAGAATATTTCTGGTATCCTACCCCTCCTGGTATTTCTAGGTTTTGACTTTGTGTTCAGCAGAAAAATTCATAAGGAACATAATAGTCGATCCCCCAGCTCATACCACTAAATTTTTTGTGAACGTGTATATCAGCCACATTTTGTGCAATGAGAATGCAACGAGGTACAAAGAAATAATTGTATAGAAAAATAATGCTACATTTTCTATTCCTTTTGTAAATGTATCGATAAAACACATAAAGATAACTTTTCTCCTCTACTTGCTTTTGATACCATTGAACAAGCTTCCACCTGTCCGGACAAAATTTCACCGTTTCTAATTGCAGTCAGTTTTTTACACAGTTTCCAACAGTTTCCTCGAATGACTGAATCAGTTTTTGAAGTGCAAGAAGAGTTTCTGACTACCTAAATAGTGTCAGTACTATATGGTACGTCTTAAAATCAACCGATGGGCAGTACTGAAATTAGAAATTGTTAAGCTTTGCCATAACTCTCGCTCTCATATGGTTGCCCGTACACATAATAATTTGAAGGGGAGATTTTGATTATCTATATTATGATGCCACATCTATTTACACCAAAAGCGTTCGAGCAAACTGAAATTTTAAAAGCCTTCCCAACTAGTACAATTAGCTGTTGGAACGTAGCTACGACTATTGTAGGTACTTGTGTTTTGTCCACTAACCATGGACACGTAATAGAAACGTTCCAGTTACGTGCTTGCGACTAAAATGGGAAATAAGTTTTTAGAGATGCTACGTTCCGGCGACGTTTCCAGAATTTGTACGGACACGTTTCAGGTATGTTGTGATTCCCTGGAGATGACGTTGCGTTGTTATTTGCTTCGTCTGGCAGCTAAGATTGTTCCTTTTCATTTGTTTCTATATATTCTCCACTTACTTAACTCTCAATCAAACCCTGTTGGGCAGACATTTATAAGTGCAGTACGTATTACTTACGCAACATGTAGGTACTTCAATATTATTGTGCGGTGGTCTGAACCCCAAACTTAAAATAAATGAACATACTGATAGTGATAGAGCTTCCAAACGCTGAAGTTGGACAGATATGTGAATGTGGTATTCCAGTAGCTGAAAGCTATTTTTTATTGTTGGAAATGACATTAATTTGTATGCATCAATTTATTAAATTTAATGCAGAAATAACGACTAATGCTTTAATTGTGAAGAATTGCCAATAAGTAATTTTTAAGTAATATTTACTACAAAGTATCTAATGAGTCTGTAGCGTTATTTTTAAGGTAGCAGTAAAGTTACCACTGCCACTTCTTAGTAACAATTTTCCTTTTGTTCATTCTGAATGCGGTACATCCGACGTTTCCTCTGAACACACTCCTTGAATTTTTTCTTCTGGTAGTAGTCCTTTGGATTTTTTGTGGTTTATAGTTTACTATAGATGTAGTTTTATATAGGGTTTTGTCCATACTTAGCACCAGTTTAATAGTTATAAAAATATGATAACATTCACAAATAAAAAAACTACACTCCACACGTGACATGATCGAATAGACAGACATTACACGCTGATGAATAGTATGAAGGTTTTCACTTTGGGAACTACATGGTAGAATTTACTTCATGGTAAATTTAAGAGACGATACACACTTTATAGATGCTGTGCGTGATGATTCTAAATAGTTCTACAAGTTTCGATAACGGTCTTTGGATTAATAAATCTTACTTACAAGTTCTACGACTTTAAACGAACAATTAATGTTCCCTGAACGTCGCGGCAATTATCAAAACTACTTGAAAGTGATAGGAATTTTGAACTCATATTTTAGTAACATGAGTTTATCGCTGTTAGGAGTTCTGAAAACGTAAAGGTCAGCCTACTGGTAACTGAGAAATCTTCAAAATGAGGATAGTTACATACACAATTGTAAAATAACCAGAAGTAGTTGAAAATGTGTAGCAGTGACTGAAACTTTGTTGCATGAAGTTATTTATACAACAAAATCGCAAATTTGATACCGGTTATGTAATAGTTACTATTTAGAAGTTCCAGTCTCAGAATTACTTCGGTGCTAGTTGGGTTGGTACACAACTAGTTACAATCCCAATCGGTAGAATATTTTCTCGGATGGCTTGAAAAAACTTGAATCAGAGTCTCAAATCTGTTTAGGATAAGATGGATATATTGTAGAAAAATTACATAACTATGTACTTATATAGAACTATTTTTTATTTGTATTCGTTTTTTTTTAATAATTGGTCTATACTGCTGATATGAGTTACACAAAATAAAAAATATATAGTCTGATTGCTGACCATTAGCAGTAATACTCAAATCGATAATAATCTACAAACTGCTCTAAGGACCTAGATCGTCACATTCTACGCTAACGCTGGGTTGTCTTCTTTTGTGTATCATTTCTTTATATCATGTTGTTGTAACGTGCGTTGGGATTTTATTTTAAAAGAAATAAATGTAACTTCTGGAGTACCTCAGGGCTCCTTTCTTAGACTATTTCCATTTGCAGTTTTTTATTAACGATACTATAGAAGATTTAAAAGTACCTTATCTATTTGGTGTCAATGTTAAAATTAATTGTGCAATAGATATATAGTATATGATTGATGAAAATAATTATTGGTTTTTATCATTATGTATATTTATTTGAATTCTGCAAAATACAATGTGGAGAGAAAAGTGCCAATTATTTGCAACTACATTACCGGAATCATTTAGATAGGTGCAACAGTGATACACAAAGATGGATACAAAACGATATTGTGTAGTATCTTGATTTGGACAGCTTAAGAATTATTACTTTGCTTTTTTAATTTTATTATCAATCAACTATGTTATTACCTCAGAGTTATTTCAATTATTAACTAAAGTACATTTTTGTAATAGATTTATTTCACCCCTAAGTTTCCATAGAGGATATATTTCTTTCGGCGCTTTCAGTTCGGACACAGAATAGATTAGTTTCAGGAAATATATTTGAGAAAGTCTTTCAGGTTATTTAACTGAAAGAGAAAGGTAATTTCAAACAGCTGGAGTGCAAATCGTAGACTTTCAGCAGACAAGAAGAAGGATGACAAGATTTAAGTTAAACCCTTAGTCTGGGTCGTTAATAGCAATTCAGGGTAAAGGTCGCCGTTGCAATTGTCCAGATTCTTTGTTGTGATAGAGAAAGTGCAATAATGAAAATGAGGGAGCTTTGTTCTAACGTCTACTAACCAAATGCTTTGGAAAAATCGCAATTACTTTAATTTATGAAAGTATTATTTCTTATAATGTTTAATAATGAAAAAACAATAGTGTTCCAAAGTAGAGACGTGAATTTGTACTACTACTATACAGGGTGGTTCGTAAGCAATGAAGACCATAAAGACATATTAGATTTTTCACTTCAAAATATAGCGATTTAAACCAATTTGCCTTAATAAAATGTTAATAACAAAAAAAAGATACAGTGTCAAAGTTGGAATTTAAAAAGTTATTTTTTATAATAATTACACTGTCTTTGAATGTATCAACTTAAAAATTTGGGTATTGATGTTTTTAAACAAGAGTAATCATAATCGGATTTATATTTCGACGTATTTCCTAGAGGGCACCAAACCGCCAAATTTGTGACATAAATGCGAGCGTAACTTTTTTTGCTTCTAACGTTATCACGTTTTTTTCTTAAAAAATCATAAATCTACATTATTTTTGAGGAAAAGGAAAAAGCGAAAGCTTAAGTCAAAATTTTAGAAAATTTTAGAAAATTTTCTCTTTTCCAAAGACAACTGCTGGTGGCGTTTTGGAAATATAAACCAAATCCTTCATTTCTTCTAAAGGAACACACCGCACATTTGCTTAAGTTTGCTAAATATTTTTATATGTTTGCTGCTTCACCACAACGAATAAAGTCAAGATTGCCATGAAGCAAAGGCATATATAGAATATGTCAATAGATAAAGAGTTTCTCTGTTTAATTCCATAAATAACCATAGCAGGTAGGTACTAAAGTTTCAGAAAAAGAAACCAAAAAATTCTTTAAAATTATCGTTGTATTAAAAATATTACAGATTTTATAGCCATTGATGTATGTGTAACCAAATTATGGGATGGTTAATGCGATAAGTTTTATATGTAGGTATGCTATTCTGTTGTTAAATTTAACAATTCTAGAACAATATCCTCATCCTATTCTAGATAAATCAGGCATCTTCAAAGATAGTATATTTTATAATACCCTATGTTACTTACTTCATTGAAAGTATCAATTTTGTTCCAAATTGGTTCAGATTTTTAAAGAAAAAATGTCTTTACATTATTAAAATTCTGTTTAGTTTAGTCAGAATTAATTACTTTTTACATAATGTATGGTTCAGATCAGTAACATTTTTTAAACAATTTCACATAGTAGGCATCTGTCATGGTGACATTGCAATGATTGTCATTTTTGTGAGTATTCAATTCTTACATTTTCTTAGTTATGATCTTTGTGCTTGACTTTGCATTTTACTCGATTTTTTTAGAACCATGGTCCATCATGCTTTTACTAACCGTGAATATGCCGATATGCATTTTATTTATGGTTTCTGTAATGGAACTAGTCTGGCGAATCAAAGGGATCGGTAACGTTTCCCTGATAGAAGGCAAACTTCTGCAAAATTGTTTAGGGAAATTCATGCATAAGCGATGGAATCAGGAGCCCTAACTCCAAGATATCGTGAATGTGGCCGTCCAAGGAGGCGTTGGCATAATTTAGAGTGTAAGAAGAGCATTTGCTCGCTTTAGAACAAACAATACTTATGTATGACAGTTGCTTAAGGAAAATGGAGTATACCCTTATCATTTTCAAAGGGTTCATGGTATGATTCAAGAAGATCATGCCGCCTACCTTTCTTTTTATCACACAATTCTTTATTGCCAACAAGATCATTACACATTCATTTTAAATATTTAATTTAGCGATTAGGCTTGTTTTACACGGAATGGCGTTATCATTTTGTAGAATCTTCATACGTGGTGTGATGAAAATTCCCAATTCGTCATCAACGTGAATTTTCAGTGAATATTTGGGTCGGCATTGTTGGCAACCACCTTCAGGGACCATTTTTTCTACCCAATCAATTGAGAGGTGTTGAATATCGAAGCTTTTTGGATTGATCGTGGAAATCACACCTTAGCCACCGCGTTCGCCGGATTTAAATGCGGATGATTTTTATTTAATGGAGACATATAAAGAATGGTATATTCTACGCCTGTGACTGCCATTGAAGAGTTGCGGCAAGGTATTGGTGAAGCTTTCGATGCCATACAAATTCAACATAAATTTTTCAGCGTGTTCGATTCAACTTACTAAGAAGATTACAAGCCTGTGTTTCAATCTAAGGTGGACAATTTGAGTCTTTGCTTCGCACTCGGAATAAATATTTTTTATGTTTTATGTTATATAATCTAAAGTTCAAAATAAAAATTCATTTTCTTTACTCTTTTACTTTCTTATATTAATTAGTAACTTTGTAAATAAATCCATAGGTTTCTCCAGAATGGAGTCTACTTCCATTACAGAAAGTGACAATTATTACAATGTAACTGTCACCATGACAGATGCCTACTATGAAAAAATGTTACTATTCTGATCCATACATTAATTAAAAAACTATTATTTCTGACTAAACTATGCAGAATTCGGAAAAGAAAGTGGAGAAACTTTTCTTTAAAAAAGTCTTCACTAAAAAAAATTCGAAAAATTTCTGTTGAGGGTAGTTAGAAAACTACACATATTTATAACTGGTTTTGATAAAACTTATGGTAGTTAGTAACACTTGCGGCATGATTATTACCTTAGAGAGAAAGTTATTTTAAAAATGTATATAGAAACATTTTCTACTTTTTCTGGCTCTACTTTTACCGCCTTAAGTTTTGTACCAACTGTTCCAAACACCCTGTATATTTTTTGATATGCAAGAAAATTTCCTAATATTATGGTTTTCTAGGTAGAAAGAAAGGTAAGTAAAATAGAATTTTAATGAAAATCCCTGTACATTTTCAGAAAAGTTACCAATTATATTAATAATAGGCCTGTGATTTTGAATTTGAGAGTTCCTAGAATAGTACTAAATAGATATCCAATAGGTTTCTCAGCTTGTCATTGCTTAGCAGTTTTCACTAATGAACCTGTCAGTTATTTTAAATCATTTGGTTCGATATCGGAACCAAAACAAACCTGACATTTTGCTTTTTTAGAACAACGACTCTTTAAAGTATATGGAAATATTCAACTAATAACAATTATGCATTTTTTTTATTTTTAACAAAGGAAAAAAAGGGCATAAATGTGATGTTGATCGATATATTGAATATATTACAACCAAAATGTCTCATGTATATTTCATATTTAATTGATGTACAGCAAATATGTCTAGGGTATCACTGAAAATCCCTGACTAATAAAAGTGTTTTTAAAAGTGTCTGTTTGCATTTTACAAAAAAATCAACCGGTCCTTCGACCAACGAGTTTCCTGTCTCTACATATTCCCATTCAAAGTGCAAGACGGTTGTTTACATTTAAAAAAAAGTCACACGTGTTCGGGGACATGAAAAAACAAGCAAAATACCCAGAAAATAAATACGCCAGAATGACTTCAGACCTGCCGGAAAAACAAGCCCGAACATTTTTCCACATTATTTACGCTTCTTGGCAACGCGTTCCGTTGTAAATTTTGAATGATTCATTTGTAAGATGTCATTTTAAAGTTACCAAACGACGTCATACAGGGCGTTTCGACTGTGAAACGATTGCTATCTGTGATGTAATATGACATATATGTAAGAAATAAGTTTACATCTCTCATCTAAGATCTATCAAACTAGTACTCATATTAGTAACAGGCGTAACTCGAATTCTAAAATCTTTACACCTTATAATATAATAACCGAAAGGTATAAATCAGTAGTAAGTAAAACATTGGTGATATCGCGATAATTGATAAATATGTATTAGCAAAAAACGCCTTTAGCTCAATCAGTTTTAAAACTGTATGAAAAAACATTATTTTGTTGTACCACATTAGAAGCTATATATCTCAGTAAGAGTTGACTTTTATTTAGCCATAGCCAGTGTATACAATGTTGCAAAAGTAGTGGCATCCTTTAAAATGAATTTAGCGATTTATTTCAAACTGCTGACGTATTAGTAATAAATCTAAACATTAGTTTTTAGCTGCTCCACTCACCGATATAAAATTAATGCAATGTCTACACAAACTGTTAATATTCGAAAGTATAATTAATTTTGATTAAAAATCTGTAACTTCATTAAAGTTTTTAAATTTCACGTACATGAAATTCTATATAACTACGTTAAAAATATGATTAGTATCAATCAGCATGGTTTTGTGAAGGGTTGCTGAGCAACTACCAATTTGATGTGCTTAACACAATACAGAGTGAACTTTAAATAAGTACAAATATTTTAAGTGCAGGTGCAGTTCGTCTTATACATAAGTCTAGTGAGTCATTTTTAAAAAATACCCACATTTTGAGGACCGCTGACCAGATACACCACTGCCTTAACCTTACGATTTACTGAAGACGAGGTTGCCATATCCTCTGTAAGAGAAATAATTGTTTAACGTAAATTGAATTTATGATATAAATATCCGTAAGTTCGATACTATCAATTAAAGTGTCTAGGAAGTTACTTTGCTAATAATTAAAAACATTAAAAAAGTGTCAATCGCATGTAATAAAGAAACTAGCGCTGTAGGCACAGGTAACAGGTAGATGTCACGAACAGTAAGTGAAATGTCCCGTACCAGTTCCACTCTCTAGAAATGATAGGCAACGTCGACAAAGAGGTTATGTTGATAACGGTGCACAAGTATGACTCAGCGCAATGGAGTAAGCTGTGACAAGTTACAAGTGGAAACAAAACATGAAATATTTGCGGAAAGGGATATGATAATTTCAATACACGTAAATTGAAAGTTAATAATATGAGATACTTTTGCATCTTTTGAAACCGAATTAAACTAATGGTTTCTTTAAGTAATACACTGTTTGATGCATACGTTTTAAGAGTTGCGGCACTAATGTATAAAACGTATTTAAATCGTCTTATTATTTACACGGCGAGGGATTTTCTCTTGTGTATTTAATTAATATTTTTCGTGAAATACAGTGTGATTAAATAAAATATTACTGAAACCGTGAAAGGTTGACATGTTAAAAGCATATTTGTCAAGTAGTGATAATCAGTGGTAGTGATAACGATAACGTACTGTGATAAATCAGTTGGAGTGTAGTAAAAATGGATAATTACCAAATTCTGGATAACTATGATTGTGAGTAGAGAATCTGGTTTTTATTTTCAATTTATTGGTGAGGTATAGGAATGGCAAAGGGGAAGATATGGCTATTAATATTTTCATAAATAAACATATTTCAATCATTCTTTGTCTAAAAATTCTAGTTAACTTTGTTGGAGCCTATTCGAAGACATTAGTGTAACAGTGGCAATGCTGTAGAATTCTCATCCACTATGACTCCCCGATCAGCGGTCCTCAACAAGTTTTCTACTGAAAAATCATGAAATTTATTGAAAATTTGACATTTTATTCCTGATTGTTTTTTTGTAAAGAAACTATTATGTGTTCTACACACTGAACTGTACTGCTGGTTAAAATATTTGTATTTATTTAAGGTTCACCTGTATATCGTTGGTGTTGGATGATCAGAGTCAGGTGGATACTTAAAGCTTAAACTAATTTTTCGAAAGTCTTTGATATAATTCCACGATATTTTGCATCATAGATTGGGTAATTGTGGAGCATCAGACAGTGAAAGTGTTCAAATTTCCGTATAGTGTCTCCAATAACATTCAAAATACACCTGAAACTATAAAGGATCTAGGCGTATATCTTGACACCAAACTAACGTTTGTCAAATCATATTGATACAATAATTTTAGAAGCTGATATAAACTTTGTTAGCTTAGGGAGCTGTGTTAGATAGTGATTTGTTTTACGGAATTTGCGAGAATTTCGTTCCCGTTGGATAGTTACTGAAATAAATAAATAAATTAAAACTAACAAGAAATATATCTAAAGTATAGGGTGATCACGCAAAATTGTAACATTGGCTGTAAAATTGCAAAAAAAATGGTGAAACGCAGTACTAAGAGGTACATTGATATTAATACAATTTCTAGCAAACAGTAAAATAGTAAAAGATAACCCGTGACATATTTATATCCACACAATCCGTGGAGAATTAATAAAACATTATTTTGTGGATAGTTATAATAAATACAAAAAATACCGTGATCGTTTAGTTTAATTAAAATTTCTAAATAGTTTAACGGCCAAATGTTAATAAATGCAGCCCAAAAAGAAGTCAAACGAAAATTAGATATTATGTATCTTGAAATTAGAGGAGGTCATATAGAGAATAGAATGTAATATATACATAGTATGAGGGCGTTTGCTTAATTTTTTAAGTTTAGTTGTTGTCATATCATCTTTTGTTTTAACTGCATTAAAGAATTATCGAGTTTAACCCTTTTATTTATTCTTAATGATATTTATGCACTTTAAACAACGAACATTTAATTATTTTCCAACGACTACTTGATCCTTCCACCGCTGTGATTTTTAGGTGGTATTTCTTTTGAGACTCTTTAGGACGATATTGTGTATAACTTTTAAACAGGAAGTAATATAGAAAAATGTCTCTAATAAAAGTATATTATAAAAAATAGAGCTTTTTAACAAGAAAAATATTTGGTTGTTTCTGGAAAAAAATTGATGACGTCATTAGTCGTTTCTGTATCCTCAAATTAGACCCATACTATCGAATTTGAGACGCCCTGTACATAAAATTCAATTCCACCGTATTACCATAAGTACATGTAGAGAACACGGCATATATCATGCACATATCAAACGCGTAAAATTTATGTGCCTATTCTTGAATGAAGAAAACAAATGCGATTAAATCACAAGTAGGCCACGCGACTCGTAATAGCGAAAGAGAAAGTAGTCGTTCAAGATCAAGCAGAGCCAAATAATCACAATGCACTCGTCGTACGCGGTCATTTTTGCCGTTTAGGGAGCACCGCAAAGTTATTTCGCCCATTACTATTTAAAAAACTAGATCAAGACCCCCCGCTGTCAGATTGCGGCATCGAGAAACCATGGCATGGAGTATGTGCTAATTTTTATAAAGTGTACATGTACATTGCGTCTATAATGAAATAATTATCGTACCTCTTAGATATCGATAAACTAATGCTACTTACATTTAATGTTTTATTTTAATTAAATGAAATTCATTTTTTGCTTGTTTCCAGTAGGGGTGCAATGCTTTGTGTTATATGTAATAATTCTAAATTATTTTGTTTGCCTTTCTACCTACGAAATTAACTCGTAATCTAATTAAAGTATAATTAAAAGTTTTATTCTTATTTTATTGTGTCGTATGGAGATATCTATTTTATTTATTTATTTATAGTTTACACCATTCAATCATTTATAGGATGAGAAAAAAACCAACATTATTACAGATACATTCAAAAACAAATAAATAAGAAACTACAGTAGAAGTATAATATACATAGAAAAAACTAATTGAAATGATTATTATATATAAACTAGGTAACCCGGCAAACGTTGTTTTGCCATATGAATTATTTCTAGTGAATATTCTGGTAGTCGGCTTCGTTCTCATCCCTACTCCGTACTGTTTACTGGGTGAGAAGCACAAACCTAGAAAAAATATAGACTGTGCCAGTGTCATATTGCCGGCGACCACTAATTCATGGCTGCCCTAATAGGTCCAGAATCACTGAAACTTGGTTTTTATGCCAATTTACGTTGGTTGTATTGTAGCGTGAATCTCATTGGTCACATTGATGTCACATTCTTTAATGACATTTAAAATGACAGCAAGTTAGTTAATTTCATATTGCAATGCAGCCATCACATTTGCACAACCGCCAACATAAAGCAAATAAAATATCAATTTTCTGGACCTTAGGTCCCTAGAAAACGCGGCACCTGTCACGTGACCTATATCATGAACCGACGCTCTCTATATTTTTTTCTAGGTTTGTGGTGAGAAGTGACACCGGTAGATGCCTGGCGGGGATAACTGATCTAGTGATAATCGATCAGTTATCCCCCCATCTACCAGGATTAAAAATGATTAAATTACTAAAATGGCTATTAAAAAATAGGGGTTTGTGATAGTAGGGTAAAAAAGATAAAAATAAAAACATTTGTCCAAAAAAATTAAAAAAAAATGTTTGGGGTGGACCACCCTTATTACTTAGGGGTATGAAAAATAGATTACGACCGATTCTCAGACCTACCGAATATACATATAAAATTTCATAAAAATCGGCCAAGCCGTTTCCGAGGAGTATGGCGTTTAAAACTGTGACACGAGAATTTTATATATTAGATTCATCTTTTAGCGAATACAAAGCTATGAAATAAAACTAAATAGGCTACAAAATACCTTTTTAATGAATTGTAGGTTACAGTTAAATATATCAATTCCGTTCTCCAACAAATGGAAACACTTTTTTCGTAAATGTCATAACGTTACATTTTACTACATTTAAGGGAAGGTTATTTAAATTGCGCCAACCGTTTACTCCATTCAAACAGTACTGAAGCCTCAAACAATCAGAAATAGTACCTATGACACAGTAAATTTTCACATCATCCGCATTCAGTAAAAAAGACACTGTTTGCTTAATTACATCAGTAATGAAAACTATAAAAAGAATTGGTCTAAGAATCGATCCCTGGGGCAGTCCTGATGTTACAGATATTTCTTCAGAAAATACCATGACATTCAACATACTGGTTCCTCCAGTATAAAAAATATTCAAAACAACTCAAGAGAGACGAGGCATAACGCTACATATTTAAGTATCTCAAGTAAAATGCC